>OZ038476.1:135729930-135964930 GCA_964036315.1 Acanthosepion esculentum
GACAAGCTATTGAAGAACAGGAATTTAGTTTTTAATTTAATGTTTTGGTATTGTAGTAATTTGCAGCATTGGGTGAAACTACCCCTCTAGCACTATCTGAAGGATCTTTTCTTTTTCTACAATATCTGTACCTAGTTTTCTCTATGTGGTTGAACAATCTGTTTGACTTTAAGTCTTAGAGAACTTTATGATGTTTTATATACCATATTTACTGCTCTACAAAATGCAACTATAAGTTGACAAGAAATATTTAGGAAAGAAAGCAAAAACTAATTATAACATTCATATAATTGTTTTATATATAAAATATTTAGATTTATAATCTTTTTTTTCTTTCTGGGGTCATTATGAACATAAGCATGTCAAACAGGGATATTTATATTAGGTGTCAAAACAACCATCAAAGTATTTTCTTTTTATACTGTTATTCACTCAATACAAAGCCCAAGAGACACTCAAGGTAGAGAATTGCTAAATGAGGTTGTTCTAAGGGAATATCAGGATGGAGTAAGAGGTACATATTATGAGGATAAGTAGGATAGATAATGACTCCAGAGTTGAATAAGTTTAGATTGTAATCATTGGCAAAGGACTCTCTTAGAAGTGTATTCTACAATGTAACTTTTCTGGGAATAAGCACTCTGCATAACTTCCTCTTGACTAATGGAATATGAAAGGAATGAGGATTGGTCAACAGTGTACATGGCATCATGGGCTCTAGCTGTAAAGAACCCAGACTGAAAGTACTGAATATCTACCATGAAAATAATGATAGGTAAATGACAGGCTAGCAATGTTTCATGTGTGGGAAAGGTGCTGGAATGTGAAAAATGTCATTTTTTTAAGGTTTTTTTTTTGTGAAAAATGTGCACCTTGTATAGTTATGCAGGGGAAACAGATAAAGAATAGCTGTAGTAATGATTATTAGCATGGAAAAAAGAATCTGTCTATATTTCTGAGATGAGGTATTATGTACACTATTTACATTATTCGGACTATTGTCCGCAAGGACACATGGCACAGTGGATAAAGGCGTTAGTTAGATCTAGTGACAGGGCCCAAAGAGTGTGAGTTCAATACCCGGTTAAGGCAGTGGAGAACTTGGAGAGGGGAATTAACAGGAGATAACTGACAACTGACATCCATTAAACATGGCACGTGGAACTAGAACAGTTTACCCCAGTGAGCTAAATAAAGGGTTCAGTTCGACATTTCAACTACCTGAAGAAAGCCGGAGCGTACAACGGCCGAAACGCTGTAATAAATATGGCGACAAAGATGAGGACAATAGTCCGAATAATGTAAATAGTGTAAAAAAGAATTAGGGAATAAAATTTGAATTCCAGCTAAAAATCTTTATGCTCTGGAAAAAGACATAAAAACACTTTTTGCTGATAATTTTTTGTTCTTTTTGTTAAATTTTCATTTTTTTCACACTTTAAATTTATTTAAGAATTTAAGTATTTCAAGATTATTCACACAAAATATTTATAACAAAAATAGGAAAATATCTTTTGTTTTGTCAGTGAATACTCGTCACTTTCATAATGCTCATTGTAGTAGAGCCTTTGTAATCACAGATACAACTATAGTACACCGCTGAATAATGCTGGTGTCAGATGCCTTTGAATAGCACTCGCACTAATGGTACTTGCTTGATAATATTCACTCAAATAGTAATCTGTATAGTTGTTATAGTAATTTACCCATGCACGCATGGACTCTTGTAGCTATAAATAGGAGCAGGTACTACCTTTTGGAGTGAAGTTTCCAGCAGTCAGCTCTGACAGTTGGACTAAACATTTTTACTCTAACACTCGTTTGTATATGTTGTATTAATGTTTTCTGTTAATATATTTGTTTAACTCAATTCCTCTCTTTGTGTCTTTATTTCTGGCCCCAACAATAGCGATCCAAAATAGAGAAATAGTATAGTAAATAGAGTAGAGAATAGCAGTCTGTATAATAATAGAGGATAGACTAGAAATGAGATCAATTAGACACACACTATCTCCTATATATGCATTTCCTCTATAGTCATGTGGTCTACTTAATTCAATAATGGGATTGCCTGTGTTTGCTCTCTGGTGATCTATGTTCAAATTTGAGTGTCAGCAGTGACACTTTATTCCTGTATAACAATATCTTTTATAATTTGAATCATTATTAGAAATTTAAAATATAAACCAAAATTTTCAAGTACAAAATTCCTTGTATAGAATAAACGAGATGAATTACAAAGGTAAATAAACCATACAAAATCTGATACTCAAAGACATGGTAGTAATAGAAAACCGAAGAAAGGACTATCAATTGTAAAAAAACGAAGTATGGCCATTAACAAGAGGGACAATTGAAGCAGCAAGCTACAAAATCAAGCAAGTACAGGAGTTTAACTATCTGGGAAGTGCTTTAGCAGATTATGGGACAGGTAATGCTGAAGTTCAAAAGCATATTTGAATAGCAAAAGATGCCTTCCAAAAGCTAAACAAAGTATTAGGAAACAGAAAAATATCATTAGAAACAAAGAAAATAGTGTTGAACTGCTTGCTAATATCAATCCTCCTATATGGCAGTGAATGTAATAAATTGTGTTAACAACAAAGATGAGGACAATAATGCAAATGATGGTAACTCTTCATCTCAGAAGTTAAAACCAAAAGAATGCTATATATCAAATTTGTGACTGGAATGGTTTTCATAAGCTGTTAATTACACGAATAATATGTTTTCCTTTGTGTTTATAATCTGACTTGTTTGCTTATAGAAACTACAATTGGATAGTGACATGACAGATGAATAACCAAAATGCTGAAATGTCAAAAAGAAATATGAGAAATATTATTATATTACTACTTCAGAAGGTATTTAATATTTATTTCCATTTCAAAGGAATGAAACCTCATTCTTTCCTCTCCACCTCCAAAAAGATTTAACATACCAGTTATAAAAGAAAAGAAAAGTTAACCTTCTGAAAAGAAAAAAAAATCATATACAAGGTGGGTGGAAATAAACTTCCTATTGCAAATTACTTAAAACTTTTGTTAATATCATCCCATTTCCATGAAACAAAATACATTGTGATCCCTAAGGTGGTAGAATTTCATTGCTAATTTTTGTTTTTATTTCAGAGTGACATGTTATTGTATAAGAGTAAGTGTTGCTGTCGACACTGGTTTAAACTAGATAGCCAGTGAATAACACGGTAGATCACAGGATTATAAAGGAGGTGAATAAATATGAAGTAGCATATTAACTAACTGATCACCATTTCACCTCTATCACTATATGGATCACTGTTCACTCTTCTTGTCTATCCACTATTGCTATACGTTCACTCTCTCTACTCTATGGATTATGGTTCTCTTCTGATCATTATACTATTTGGCGATTACTACTTGAACAAGTATTACTAGTGCGGATATTACTGGAAGGCTTACTACTAGTCTTGAATATAACAAGCATTTTTGGAAGTGATAACAAGCTTTCGCTTGACATAGCAAAAGTGACAAGCGAAGCTGTCCAACATCATAAAACAAGTGTAGCCAAGAATGGTACAATATCTGAAACTGCATGAGCATGTGGCAGACAGTTGCGCAAATGCAGAGATGTTGATGCCGTGTTCATGGACTTCATGCTTCAGTAGATGACAAAAACCATCAGAAATTGTAATTCCAAGCTGATGAGTGCAGCATCTTGTAGATATCCACAAAAGAAGTTATTTTTCAACATCCAGATTGGAAGAAAATTTGAAAAAGGTACAGGAAATGTTCAAGGATATACCCAGATGATTATAAACACTGGGGGACAAAGTTGGTACCCATGTAAAATTTTAACACTGTATAGTATTTCTACCATGATACTGTTCCAAATAATATGTTTTATGCCATTCAACCAATAAGTAATAGCAGTTTAAATTTAAATAGGGAGTTTCTTTCCACCCACCTTGTATATATTCAGATATTTGCATTTTTGGAAAGCTCTCTGAAATGTGTGAAGATGTGTTTTAAAGAAAAATATTTGGAACATATCAATAATTGAAATAATTTAAAATTTCAGTATTTTATGTTGAGGAAATAAACTTGTGGCACCAGTCAATTTAATTTTAAAAAGAAATTGTACATTCTTATTAGAGTTACAAAATTTAATCAATGCTATAAAAACAGACATATTAAAAAAGGACAAGATGAAACTGGACAGAAAAAATGATACTACAACCACAGCAAATTTCAATATGAAAAGAAAAATTAATTTATAGAATCAGCTGACAATTTTAGCAATATGCATCGTTCTTCCATGAGGATATGTTTTAAATGTTGAATTGATCACATTCTGACAATCACTTATCAATTTACATTAAATCATGGCAATGATCATTGGGTCTCAGTGTAATTAATATATATATATATATATATATATATATATATATATATATATATAACAGAGGGCATCTGTGTGATACCTATTCACTTAAGATCCATACAGCCAATTTTGACCAAATTTGGCACATAAATTATACAATATAAGAAATAGGTTCTTAGTGTAAAAAAAAAAACAAAAAAAAACAAAAAAACAATAATTTTAAAAAAATCAATAATTGATAAAGCCGATCAAAAAAAAAAACCATCGATAAATTCAAATTTTTTCCTCTGATTTCGTTCAGACTCGGTATGTAGTTTACTTACATCATGACAAGCTCAACAATACTTCATTTTTATTTCTACACCACTGTGTTTAGTGAAAATCCATGAAAAAATGAAAAATTTATTTCAACACAAATTTTAAACTAAAAACTCCCTCAATTTTCAAGCAATCTAATACAAATTTCACTCAGTTGTAGCTAACAATAAGTTGATTGTTTAACATTTTAAGTTTTCAATTTCTCAATCCCTCGCACAAATAGTTGACTTCTCCACACGTTTTCCATACAATTTGGATGGTAAGGCTTCTCTTCTTGATCTATGTTTTACCTCCATCCCCGAGTCCTGTAGCGCCACACAGCTCTATCCTCTTGGCAACTTCAATCACGCTGTAGTGTCTGTCAACATCTCCTTCAACTCCACCCCCTGCAAAGAACCTCCTACCACTAGAACATCGTTCCAGGATTTTATTTGCGACGTCCCCTGGGATGTTGTCTTCTTGTTCCTTGTTCAAGAATGTGCTTCCGAGGTCTCCTCCTGGGTTAAAGCTGGAATCGAGGCTTTCATCCCCTCAAGGAAATATAAAGTCAAATCGAGCTCCTCCCCTTGGTTTGCCACTGCTTGTTCAACTGCCATTGTCCATAGAAATCACTTCTTCTGCCTATATCATAGTGACATGTCTGATTGCAACAGATTTATCTCTGCCCATAATGAGTGTAAGCGTGTCCTTAATGAAGCAAAGTCACTATTTGCTGCTCGAATGAAAGAATGTATTGCATCTCACAAATTCTGCTACAAGGATTATTGTCGTCTCTGCAAGAGCATACTTAACAATAGCAAACCCTCGATACCTCCTTTGTTCAACCAGTTTTGACCTCCTCTGCCGACAAGGCTGAATGCTTTGCTCGGAAATTCTCATTCAATTCAATGCTCAACTCTTCCAGTGTACCCATACACAATTTTCCCCTTTGAACTGAGGCTCACTTGAGCAACTTGCACATAACCCCATCATCGGTTTTGGGCATCATCTCTAAATTAGACCCCCACAAGGCTAGTGGTGGAGATGGGATATCAGCCATTGTCCTGAAGAAATGTGTGCCTGAACTGGCCCCTGCTCTCTCCAAATTACATAACTACTGCCTCAATGAATCTTGTTTTCCACCCTGTTGGAAGTCCTCATCCATTGTTCCTGTCTTTAAGAACTCTGGAGATGATCCTGGCCCTTCTAATTACCATCCTATCAGTCTCCTACGACTCTTCGGTAAAGTCTTTGAAACTTTAATCCCTGCCAAAGTTGTTATCCACCTTACATCCCATGATCTGCTCTCCGACAAGCAATATGGTTTCCGTTTTGCCCGTTCTACAGCTGATGTGCTTACAGCCATAACGGAAATTGTTTACCAAGCACTTCATAATAACAGAGAAGCTCGTGCCATGGCTCTAGATATCTCCAAAGTGTTTGATAGGGTTTGGCATGCTGGCCTTCTTCACAAGCTTCAGGGTTATGGAATTACATGTCGATTGTTCGACTTAATACAATCATTCCTGTTGAACCATACATTGAAGGTCATTCTCAACGGACTCTCCTCCAGCTCCTATCCCACGAACGCAGGTGTTCCCCAAGGCTCTATCCTAGGCCCTACTCAGTTCCTTATCTTCATTAACGATCTTCCTGATGTCATAGGTTCTCAAGTAGGCATCTATGTGGATGACACTACCATTTACTCCTGCCTCAAAAACAAATCTAGTGTCGCCGACAAAACTAACCTGGCTGTTTGTCTTGAAAAGGACCTCCAATTGGTTGTGGACTGGGGCAGGTATTGGCTGGTTAACTTTAATGCCTCAAAAACAGAACTGCTCTATTACTCACCAGAGAGAACCATCCCTGCCTCCTATTAGAATGTCTGACGCTCAACTCCACGAGAGCACCTCTTTGCAACTGCTCAGTCTCAAATTGTCCGCTGACCTATGATGGAACGAATACATTGAGTCAATTGCTTCGTCCACTGCTAGGAAATTTGGCTCCCTATGCTGTGCCAGAAATTTTTCTCACTGGAGTCGATCCTTCAAATCTACAAATCAACCATTCGCCCTTGCATGGAGTATTGCTGCCATATATGTGTCTGGAGCCCCTTCTAATTGTCTCAAGGTCCTTGATAAAATCCAAAGATGCAATGTAATTGGCTCTGATCTGGCATCTCGTCTGCAGCAGCTCTTTCACAGATGTGCTGTTGCCTCCCTCTGTTTTTTTTACAAATACTTTCATGGTAACTGCTCCAATGAGCTGCTTTCACTGGTTCCCAGAATTCATGAGTTTAAGCACTCAACTAGGCTGGTATCTCGCTCTCACCCTTTCACTGTCGAAACTGTTAAATGTAGCCATCTCTTCTACTCCAATAGCTTCATTTCTCACACTTCTCGCCTGTGGAACTCCTCCCCTTTTCTTGTTTTTCTGATAACTATAATCTCCAACTATTCAAATGTAACGTCAGTTGACATCTCCAGATGCCCTGATCTATCCCCTGTCTCTTCATCCTTTCCTCTATCACTCCTCTTTGTTCTCGCTCCTACTCTGAAACCCTTTGTATACTAGTGGCTTCCCTCCTTGCTTGGGGCTGAATGCTTAAAAGAAGAAAAAAAAAAATTTGAGTCCACCTATATAGTGAAAACTTGTGTAAATAGTGAAAAATGGTGATTTTTTACTGGTTTATTTATTTTTCGTTGATCTTTCAACCAATTTTCATCAAACTTAACAATTGCTTTATAAATGTATCCTCTTTTACATCCCTGGTAGCACACTGACAAATTGAATTTCAAAAACTCTAAAATAATTGTGGCCTGAAGTGGGTCTTCATGTTGCCTGTTTTACCTCTTCATGTCCTCGGCTAACTTTGATTGAATAAATACAGACTATTTCTGTTATATCAGCATTAAATCAAAATGTTTTTTTAATGAAAGTACTTTAAAGTAATTGAAGAATATAGACTGTTACATCTAAACATGATGCTGTTTTTGCTCCATTCTAATTGAACGCTTTTTCTGATCAACAAGCTGGGGCATTGCTGCTAGTCTTTTTATAATTATACCTGTGTCAATATGGTATTGATAACAGTTTTTTTCTTTCTCCCCCAACCGCTTTAGTTTTAGTCAGTGTGCACAATATTTTAATTCCTCAGTTGAGCTCTAATGAGAGAGGAATGAAAACTGGTCAGCTGATTCTATTATTTTTTTTCTTTTCCTATTGCCATTTAATGTAGTCTTTTTTTCTAGTTTCTTGTTGTCCTTTTTTAATATGTTTATTTTAAAACACTGATTGATGAGGAAAGTTTTTACAACCTACTTGGAAGAAAATTTAAAAAATCACTTCTGTACAGAATTATTTTAGATTTGACAGACAAGTGAAGCTCTAGTTTGAACATTTATTCATAAATCAATTCCTCATGTACCTATCAAGAAACAAGGATATACGATAATCAATAGACCTCAAGTGGAACTCATACATATGATCCATCAATAAAGATGCTGGAAAAATGGTCAGTTTCCTGTACTGCTCCAGTGAGTACCTGACCTCCCCATTATCTTCTACATTTACAAGAGCCAGATCAGGGTGAAAATGGAGTACTGTTGCCATATATTGGCAGCTGTTTCTAAGTCATTACTTTCTAGTTTTGATAAAATCCAAAATCATTTCCATGTCCTTGTGGGTGATGAATTATTTTCCACCCTCCACAGACAAAACATAGCAAGCCTCTTGCTGTTCTATTACTATTTCCATGGAAAGTATTCCGACAAACTATATTACTTAGTTCCACCAGTTCTAACCTTCGCTACTAAGATACACTATGCCATGTACATTGTAGGGAACCACCCTCATTCCTTTAGTAATATGTAAGTTCCTCTCAAGCAGCTTCTTCCTATGAACCCCCGCTTTGTGGAACCAACTCCGAAGAGGATACTCCCCTAATAACTATAATCTTAATTTGTTCAATTCAAGTCTTCCCCACATATCCACATAAATTGTGCCTCTTACACTGTAAGCCTCTATCTCAAGTGGCTCTTGAACCTTGTAAAGGGGAACATTATTTAAAAAAGAAAAAAAAACTTTTGTCATCCAATGATTTTTTTTTTCAAACAGAAACAAAAAAAAAAAATAAAAAAAATATTGACAACAGCAGGTATTTTATTAGTCACCTGATATTTAAGAGATAATTATTCTCACTCTGAGATCAGGAACAAAGTAACCACTGTCAACTTTTTATTTTCTTATACAATCTAGGTTTTATTGCTGATTTTCAAAGCAGACATCTCTACACTTGGAGAATTTGGACTCACATTCCATATCTTTGGGAGTGCATCTGACATTGATGATGCCTAACCAATTTGTCCACAGAGACCAACCAGCAGGTAAAGTTAAAATCTCATAAGAGGCCATTTATTTATTTCTGATCCCTACTCATAGAATATAAGCTGACCAATTTATTTATTTATGATTCTCATAGAATATAAACTGACCAATTTATTTATTTCTGATTCTCATAGAATATAAACTGACCAATTCATTAAAAAGCAACAATAACAAGATGAAAGATGAACTAGGCAAAAATTAATATGAAAATGTTTAATCTAAGATAATCAGGCAAATTAAGACTATGAATATTATTTTAACATTATCTATACAAGCCTGTGTTCACTGCATCATCATTCTTATAAATTTTTGTATTTATAAAAGTTTTTAATTTCCTAAAATAAAATTTTCTTTATCTTTAACTATTCTGATATATATTTAATAATCCCTCTATTCTTATTTATATTTCCAAATAAAAAAAATTACCCCCCTGAACTTTTAGTGTCATATCACTTCAGTATAAATGATCATGACTCTCCACAGCTTCCTTTCAATTAATCTCTGTTAACCCTGCATTGTCATTTCTGTCCATTGGAAAGAATGGTGTGGTTACTAGTTGCCTTCTTAATGCTTTTTATTTTAATCCAGAGATGTCCTTTTCCAAGTATATTAATGCAAACTGTTAATTGCACTTTTATATTATACTAGTTGACATCTACTGTCAAAAAATGATGACAATATTAATTTTGTCATTGTGTTGTACTTGTAAAATACTGTAAATAATCTGTTGCATTTCTTCATGTTCAAAAAGTATAAATGGTCAAATTGTGTTCTGAAATTTATATAAGAAAAATCTAACTAAATTTAAATTACTCTAATCAAAATAATTTAAAAAAATACTTAATAATTTTATATATAATTAGAGAGGAAATTATTATTTTATATATATATATATATAAACACACACACACACAGCATTCAAAAGTTTGAAGCCACCCCCAGAATTAGTATGGGATGAACTTGACAAAAGAGTTAAAAAAACAAAATGAATGAAAAAGAGCTCTTAGAGTGATTGAAAAAAGAATGGGATCAATTATCAAACTTATGCTTTGAGAAACTTGCAACAAATGCCAAAAATTTGTGCTGCAGTAATAAATGCTAAAGGAAGGTATTTTGATGAGTGCAAAATTTAATCATAAAATGCTTTTTTTCTTTTTGTCATAATAAAATTTCTAATAATAAAAAAAATCATGTATCACTCTATTTAAAAGTACAAAACTACTATATTTTGGGCCAATTTAGAAAAATTACCAGAGGTTTTCTCAAACTTTTGAACTGTAGTGTTTGTGTGTGTGTGTGTGTGTGTATATATATATATATATATATATATATATATATATATATATGTGTGTTACATACCATACATACATACATACATACATACATACATACATACACTAATAAATATTGGCACATGGCTGAGTGGTTAAATACATTTTCCATTGGTAAATAATTTTATATATTTATATTTTATTTATGAGCACATGGCCGAGTGGTCAGAACATTCACATTCTGACCATGGGACCCGTGTTCAAATCTCACCATATATATTTATATTTTATTTATGGGCACATGGCCGAGTGGTCAGAACATTCACATTCTGACCATGAGACCAGTGTTCAAATCTCACCATATATATTTATATTTTATTTATGGGCACATGGCCGAGTGGTCAGAACATTCACATTCTGACCATGAGACCCGGGTTCAAATCTCACCATATATATTTATATTTTATTTATGGGCACATGGCCGAGTGGTCAGAACATTCACATTCTGACCATGAGACCCGTGTTCAAATCTCACCATATATATTTATATTTTATTTATGGGCACATGGCCGAGTGGTCAGAACATTCACATTCTGACCATGAGACCCGGGTTCGAATCTCACCATATATATTTATATTTTATTTATGGGCACATGGCCAAGTAGTCAGAACATTCACATTCTGACCATGAGACCAGGGTTTGAATCTCACCATATATATATAAAAAATAATATTTATGGTTTTTCAGTTAGGCTTGGAATCCATTAATTTTTGGAAGATTTAAAATAGGTGTTGTCTCTCCTTGAATAAATCATACTAACATGTTTAACGAGTTGAATGCATGTGAATCCTGATTAACCAATGAAAATAAAACACCAATATAAAAATACAAGAATTTCTTTCTTCATTTTTTCCATATCACATTCTCTGAGGAAGCTTTAAAGGGAAATGTTAGATTGATAAACATTTACTATTTGTTCTTTATCTTATAATTCCATCAATAAAAAAAATTACTTTAGTCCAAGAATTTCTTTACTTTGTCATTCATTTGTTTATATATATTAGGTTGTCACATGTGAAATGACACACTTTATAGGAAATCAATAAAACACTTCTGAAATGTTAAATAACTAATTTATTTAGTTGAAATAGGCACCCTGTTGATGAATGACTGTTCTCCAATGTACCTCTAAATTGTTGATCCCAGCTTTAAAAAAAATTCTCATCCTTTGATATAATAAACAGTTCAAATGATTTATTATCTCTTCCTTATTGGTGAATGTTTTATTGCATATGAAAAGATACTTAAATGCGATAATCAGTAGGAGAGATATCAGGTGAATATGGAAGCTGAGGCAAAATTTCATAATTTAAGCTATGCAGCTTTTGGACAGTTGATTGAGAAGTGTGTGGCTGTGTGCTGTTGTGCAGCAAAATTGGGCCATCTATATTCACAAATCTAAGAATAACCCCTTTGAAAAACCACCATATGGTAACCATTAACATTTTAGGGTACAGTGGAGTTTTGGGGTATTGTTTTGGTGATTCACTTGCATCTAATGACTGACTTACTCTCTTACGGTTGTTAAAGAGTATCCATTTCTCATCACATGTAAGGATTCAATGCAAAAATGGTTATTTTTCCCAGTTTGTACTCATACAGTAAGATTACTCAACATCATTTTATTGTAATCATTTTCATCAAGCTTATGAGTAACAAGATATTGAAAGAAAAATTATCTGGAAAGAAAAAGAATCAGGAATAAGGCAAGATATTTTTACATACTAAGGAGGTTACAACATTAGATAACCAGATCAACAACCAACCAAATAATGTGTTGTTTCATGTGTGACAACCTAAAATATATTAATCATTTCGCCCCAAGCAAGGAAATAAAGCCACTACGGCAAAGACATTACTGCATCTGAAAGAATGTTAAGTAAAAGAAAAAACATTATTAAGGAGGTCAAAGAAAAGACAGTTTTTAATGTGAATGTGAGGACATGGAAAACGCTGAGCCTTGATAAAGATGAATGGAAAAATTCATTAAAAATGGTATTATGCTCTTTGAGTCTAACCACACTGGGAATGAAAAGTTGAAACACAACACAGTCTTACAACGAAGGCCATATCTGACCTTTCACCTGAATTTCATTTACAGTAGTTTGACATTTATTATGTCCTGAAATCACAATCTGTTATGTCTACCACCTTAAATCTCATCACAATATTCTGACATATAGTCTTGATTGTCTTAAAAGAAGGCTAACTGAAAATGTGTGACAAAATTTGTAAATTCAGTTCAGTTCTAAAAAGACACATAAAAAGGTCCCTAAGGATAACATTACTCAATCTGATGCAACAAACCCTGTTATGGTGACCTCCTTTGTAAGTCACATATGCTTCAAACCATGTAAAAAGCCTGCTGGGCAAAAGAGTCACCAAAGAGCCCATAGTCATTTACAAGTTGACAACTAATTCAATTATGTACAATTTAATGAGATGCCAACCATCTGTAAAAAAAAAAAAAAAAAATGATGCAACCATTATATATATATATATATATATATATAAAATAAACAAAAAAGCTGAAGTCATTTTATAATTGCAATATACTTATATAATCATAAAAAATAAAAACTTTGCTTACATTTCCTTATGTTCATTTCCTCCTGAATATTAAACGAAAACAACATTCTATTCATAAATGGATAATTTTAATTCTTAAATCACCAAAAGATTTTATGGCTTAGAAAAGTGTTATACACACAAAATATATAAGTTTGTTTTTGTGACCATCAAGGAAATATATTTAGATATATGGGTTCACTATAAATTCACCTACTGCAACAATATCTGAATTTCATGTCAGATAAAAATCAGATTTTTACAAGAAATACCCTAAACCAATAATTTACACCTGTTAATGACATTAGTTAAAATTAGAATATTAAGTGTATTTTTTAAAATAATTTGCTTCTTAAATTCACATATGAATTAAATAACAGCAAAATTCCCTTTTTAAACATACGGATTTAAATAACATTTAAAGTAAAATTTAAAAAAACAAACAAGTAAAAAAACCGACAACCTAAGCCAACTGAATTATAATAATGAAATGCCTAATTGATACAGTCCATCATAAATAATCTAATAAACAGAGAACACTTAATACCTTCTTCACATACAATGTTCAGGAAATGGGCAATCATGGCTCTCCACTATTTCCTGTCCTTTGTAAAGTTGCCATATCTCCTAATCCCTGACAAGCCAAACATGTACACAAGCTTGTTAGGTAGGTTATGCACTGCTTTCCCCTGTCCTTACCGCCAATCTGTCCTGTGAGTATCAAATTCTCCAAGCAGTTTTTCCTCATTATGTGTCCTAGAAATTTCAACTCTCTTCCTTAAGTAAGAGTGTTCTTTGTTTTTTATTTTCTCTAAAACTTTGTCATTACTCACATGTTCAGTCCATGGTATTCTCGGCATCCTTTTGTAGAACCACATTTTTGTTGCTTCTTTTACAACTGTGATGGTATTGTTGAGCTGAATGCTCAACAATACCATCACTGTCATATAAGTGGACTAATATTACGTAATAGTTCAGTAGTCTTTTCTTTGTTTCTAATGAAATTTTTCTGTTTCTTAATATTTTGCTTGTCTTTTGAAAGGCATCTTTTGCTATCCCAATGCATCTTTGGATTTGCATTTTCTATTCTCTGTTAAAACACTTCCTAAATATTTAAATTTTTGTACACGTTTGGTTTTGGTATCTCCAAATGTTGGGCTGTCCCATTTGTTAACAAGCATACATTCTATTTTTTTACAGTTGAGGTTTAGTCCTTCCTTCTTGCTTTCCTTTGCTGCCTTCTTTAGGAGATCCCCTGGTTTCCTTTCTGTGTCTGACTGTGGCCACCAATAAAAAATCCTGGTAAGAATTCTAATTTTCTCAGAATTGTTTCACTCTATAAGTTGAATAGTCCTGATGAGAAGACATCATTGTCTATTTTTGTATATTTACTGAACTAATTTTATATCTACAGAGTGGTCCGAAAGTCTTGTCACCCACTACCAAAAAAGTAATGAGAACAATAGAAGAACAAGCAAGACAGTAATACAAAGCACAGGTACTGGATTCAATTTATTCACTTTCATTGACGCTGTCAGACATCGAGGAGGTCTGTATGAAGACCATCCTTTTCGTGGCACAAATTGATGCGGTGCCATGTCCTGTGTGATATTTTACGATGCTGTGCTTTGTTGATTGTTTCAAAGTCTCTCCAAACGGTGTCCTTCAACTGATGGGTATTCTGGTATCATTTATGTGACACTCTCTCCACAGAGCGTTGAAATAGAAACTTATAATATGTGGGTGTTAGAAGACTTTTTGACCACCCTGTATAAGAAGGTAATTTGTTCCCTGTAGAAGTTCTGGATTATTCAAATATCCTTCCAAAATATATCAAGGTTATGTAATTGGTTTCAGTATAATAGTTTTATAGTGTTTTTTTTTAATATTATTTTTATTACTTACATTGTTATTGTTGATATTTTAAGGTTATTTAGACTTGTCTATTACATAATTTGGGAAGTTTTTGTTTTATATTTTCATGTTTTTTTTTTCAATGTTCTATAAAAAAACTTATATTTTTAAGTTTTTTTATAGAACATTGAAGGTAAAAAAAAATAAAACAAAAATTAAACAAATCATGTAATAAATCAACAACTCTAAGCTAAGAAAAAAATTAACAATATAAATAATATATAAAAAAAACAACACCATAAACCTATTCTAGTGGAACCAATACCATAATTACAAATGATTCAGAAACCTGATTCCTAGATATAGAACACCTGACAAAAACAAATGAAGTAAAATAAAAAATTATAAAACTTATGTTATTAGCATTAAAAACAAAACAAAAAAAATAAAAACTTCAAACTGCTGCTCTAAAATTTCCTTGTTCACTTGGAGAATGTTCCTCTAAGAATAAAAATTAAAATATTAAACATTGAAACAAATTATACACTGGTTACATTATTTCATAGATGAACTTGCCATTTACTGATAACAGCTCTATTAAATCACCAACCAGCAATAATCTGATAAATATTTATGGACAATAATACAAAACAATTATATTAAATACTAAGAAACAACAAATATATTAGAAATCTGAAGTCTAAAAAAGTAAACAATGAATAAGATTCCATTCATTTTAGGAAGAAACAAATATTTGACAACTTCTAAAAGAAACACTACAACAAACTAACAATAAGTTTCAAATATCATACTAACATGTAACATAATACACATTTTTAACAAGCAAATCTAATCATTTTTCAGCAAAAAGTATGTGGCGAATGCACATGTGGACATGTTTTTCAACACCATTGACATCCGGGTTTTTTCCTGTTAGCTGCGAGACCAGTGAAGAACACTGGTGAGATGCCAGGAATTGTGTTGTTATGTTTTGGTGTGAGAAGTTTTTGTGTTCATCTTGCCAATTGTGATTTGAAAAGAAAAACAAGTGGCTTGCCTTGAGAACCTTTGTCACTCAGGATTAAATCCATCTAAGGAGATTTGCCAGGCACACAAATTTAAATGACAAAACACTAAGAATTTAAGAATTTTTCAAGATCAATACTGATGTCAAAACAACTCAGCAGAAAAAAAAGTTAATCCATAAATAACTTTCATCAGTCATTAATAAAACTTGTATCAATGAAAAACTTCTAGCCAAATATATATATATATATATATATATATATATTTGTGTATTTAGACAGCAATCCTTCTTTCAAGCACATTTCATTAAAAACGACTGACAAGGTGCTTTTATTTAGTTTTTTATATAATTTCTCGTGCGATCTAATAAAATTTTTCTTTTCAGAGGATAAATTATATAAAAATTGTCCGAAAGTTCTTTTTATCCGAGCGCTTTCGGCTATACATTTAGCCATTATCAAGGATTATATTTCAACTGTTAGAATTAGAAATAGTTTGTTATGTGTATGTTTTATAAAGTGATTCAGTTGAAATATAATCCTTGATAATGGCTAAATGTATAGCCGAAAGCGCTCGGATAAAAAGAACTTTCGGACAATTTTTATATAATTTATCCTCTGAAAAGAAAAACTTTATTAGATTGCACGAGAAATTATATAAAAACTAAATAAAAGCACCTTGTCAGTCGTTTTTAATGAAATATATATATATATATATATGATAAAATATAGTTTTATAGTATGCTATATTTATGGGTTAAAGTGCTCAATATCAGGAACAGTGTGGATGTAAATCTAAAAGTGGAAGTCAGGACTGAGTGATCCATGCTTGAATGCAATCATCAAGCCATATATCTTTTTTCTTTTTTTTTTTTTTTTTTTTAGGGGTTTACAGAGAGTGAAAGTGAGAGAGAAGACTGGGTAAAGAGGAGATTGAGGAAAGGATAAAAGATGAATGAGATTCAAGACAAAAGATGGCAATTGAAGCTAAATTTAAATTTTTCAAGATTTTAGTTTTCAGGGAAGCAAGTAAACTGAAGAGAGTTCAACAGGTGGGAAGTGCAAGAAAAGAAACTGCTGGAGTAAAAGTGGTGGTTACATTTAACTAATTTAACAGTAAAAGGGTGGGACCTACATGCCAATCTAGTAGCATGTTTAAATTCATGTAGTTAGGGCATCAGGGAAAAAAAGCTTGCCAGAGCAGTTGCCATGAAAATATTTGTAGAAAACACAGAGGTAAACTACATCATGTCTGTGAGAAAGTGACTAAATCAAGATCAATTACATTGCAGATCCATTCTTTGGATTTTGTCAAGAACCTCAACATGAATAACAAGAGCACCAGACCAGATATGTCAATAATATTCAATGCATGGCTGAATGGTAGATTTGTAAATATGCAAGATGAACTCTGACAAGAAAAACTTTCTGGCATGACGCAGTGACCCAATTTTCCTTGCAGTATATGTAGCTATTGATTCAATGTAGTCATTCCACTTCAAGTCAGTTGAAAACATGAGGCCAAGAAGGCACAGTGAGATGCCCTCCTGAAATCAAGCATCAGCCATACTGATGGCGGGCAGGGCAGTTTCTCTCTGCTGGTTAAATGAGAGTAGTTTAGTTTTGGAGGGATTAAAATTTACAAGCTATTTCCTGCCCCACTTAAACACTGATTGGATTTTTCAAGTTTAGCAGCTAGGTTAACTTTGTCAAGTCTGCTGGATTTACTATTGAGGTAGAAGCACATGGCAGTTTCATTTGCATAAATACCTACTTTGGAACTGATGACATCAAGATCATTGATGAAGATCAGAAACAGAATAGGACCTAGGATAGAGCCTTGGGGGGACACCCGCATTCATGTGAAAGGATCTGGAAGTGAGGCCACTCAAAACAACCTTCATTTCACAATTGGACAGGAACAATTGCATTAAATCAAACAATCATCATTTAATACTGTAGCTCTGGAACTTACGTAGAACACCAGTGTGCCAAATTCTGTCAAACGCCTTTGAGATATCTAGAGCCTCATTTCAAGCTTCACTGTTATTATCAAGAGCTTGATATACAGAGACAGTGATGGACGTGAGCACATCAGTGGTAGACCTGGCAAAACAGATGCCATATTGTTTGTCAGAGATTAGGTCATAAGACACTTAACCACTTCAGCATTGATTAAAGTCTTGAATACTTTACTGAAAAGCGGTAGGAAAATAATAGGGTGATAGAGAGGTCAGAAGGTTCTACAGAGTTCTTAAAAACAGGAACTACCAAGGAGAACTTCCAACAAGCTTGAAAACAGGAAACAGCAAGGCAATAATTGTAGAATTTGAAGAGAACTGGAACCAGTTTGAGATCACATTTCTTTAGGAAGATGGCTGGGATCCTGTCACCTTCATTTGCCTTATAGGAGTCTAATTTAGAAATGATGTCCAATACCAGTGATGGGGTTATACATATATCACTCAACAGAGCCTCTAGTTCTAGTGGGGAAATCCGGTGTGGATACTCCAAATGAGTGTTGAGTTGGAAGAGAATTTCCAAGCAAAGCATTCAACCTTATCTGCTGTAGATATCAGGATTTTAGATTATTAGTTGAATAGAGAAGGGGTTGAGGATTTGTTGTTGTTTACTCTTGCAGAGCCACCAATATATATATATATATATATATATATATATATATATATATATATATATTGGTGGCTGTGCAAGAGTAAGTTAAACAACAACAAATCCTATATATATATATATATATATATATATATATATATATATATATATATATATATATATATATATATACACACCACACATTGCATTTTATGGAACTATTGTTGCATGTTATTTTCCAATCTAAGGATCCATTTAATTACCTGGCAATTCATCAAACAATTCATATTTGCCTTCATTTATTACACCTTCATGAAAGAATTGATCTTTAACTCATTATAAAAAAACAAAAAGAAACATCCAAATCAAGCTATCACACAATTTTTAAAAAATAGCAACTAGGTCTGATTATTTAGTCAATAGATATTCCATTATTATGGTAAGACACAATATTTACTTTGAGTAATGTTGTGCATTCTTTGTGTGACCAAAACACCAAAATACCTCAACGCTAAGCAGCAGGAACAGGTTGCATGTCTGTTAAATATATAAAATCACATTTTCTTTCATATGTAAATATAATTTGAATCTGAAATTTTATCGGGTGTTCTTCGTAATAGTCATTTATTTCTTTTAACAAGTTTCTTTATCGTTGTACACTTGCTCAGTTCAAAAACAGAGAAACGTCATCTAGAAGAAATTATGGCTAGAAATTTTGAAATTACTTTTGAAAGAACATAAAAGATTTCATTGAGAAGACTGGAGAATGTAGCAGTTAAAATGGGCTGATAAATAAAAACAGCACCACCACAAAGCTGAAGAAACTAATCAGTTTAAGAGTATAACTTGTCTGACCCATAACAGATTTACAGAGAGTCAATGAAATACACAGAGTTAAATGAAAAAAAACAAACTATGCTACTAATTCTATCTCATAATAGATGTTACATTTCATGTATGAAAATATATACAAATGTAGATACTATTATGGGATAGAACTAGGATTTGTTTTGTCTCACCTTTTTACTGTCAAAACAATTAAATGTAACCACCTCTCCTATTCCAACAGCATTTCTCTTGCACTTCCTAACAGTAGAACTCCCTTCCTCTTACTTGCTTACCTGATAACTATAATCTTAAATTTAAATGTAATGTCAATTGACATCTGTTGCCTTGATCCCTGTTCTTCTTTTTATCCTTTACTCAACCCCGACTTTTCTCTTACTCTCTGCAGCCCCTTGCGTACTAATAACACTGTTAAAAGGATGAATAATTTTCATGGATTTTGAACTCATTCTGGATTTTTATTTTTTGTGTAAATTTGTGAATCTGTTTTGCTCATGCTAAGTCTCGGAAAAACACTATATAAAATTCACTGTTCTTGGTCCATAATGTTGAATGTGTTAAGATTATTCAATTTTTTAACAAGAAAAATCTCAAGTTGATGTTACAAATATCTGCAAAACATTATTGATTTATCTAACATGAGAGGATTGACTATGACATGTCTCTAATTTGTATTTAGATACATTGTATTTATTTTCAATTACTGTACATAATCAGGTTACTAGAAAAATTGTCTTTTATATTAATACTACTTTATAAAAATTGTGATGTAGTAGAGGGGTATCATTTTAATTGTGATGTGGGGGGAGTATCATAAATTTAGGGTAGGTGCACGAGCTCCGAGTGCAGGATATAGCTGAACAGGTAATTTGGCAATGATAAAAGCAAAAATCTTGCAAATATATACTGGTTTCAATCAAGTTGGCATTAAAATATTTCCTCTAATATGTTTTTCTATATTATCTTCAGTGCAATGAACGTTTTGATTTATTTGCTTAACAAATGCTATTACAGGTTACATAAACAACTAAAATAAAACAAAGATATCATTTTTAATGTAATATTAATGTGCCTTGGGTAATTAAAAAAGCAAAAAAAAACTGTAATTATTGACAAGAGAAAGAATATTAGATGATGAAAAAATAAATCTTTATAGACATTTTAGTGATGAAGCAAGATTTTTAAAAATATACAAGTACATAAATATATTTAAACATTGGCATATTTTATGTGTATATATATATATATATATATATATATATATATATATATATATATATATGGTGCAATGGATAAATTGTCAACTAAATTACACAAAAATGAAAATAACACTTACATCTCATTTTCACAGATATATTTCTCAAAACTACAGAAAAATAACTTAAAATACTTAAGAGTAAATTTATTCAATAAAAATTGCCATTGGCTTCAACTACAGCCGCCAGACAACTTCAGAATCTCCTGCAACTGTTCTGGACGGTCTCCTTGTTTAAGTTGGTGAATGTTGCCATAATCCATGTCTTCAGTTCATCTTTGGTGTTAGGAGTTTTATTGCTCAACTTTGCAATCTGGGGAGTTAGGTGGCCAGATGTAAATGATGAGGTGGTCGCAGAAATTGTCTAACAAGCATGACTGGGTTCTCCTGCATGCGTGGCATGGTGTAGAGTCCTGGTGCCACACATAGGTTCTTCTAGCAGCCACCCTCTTGCTCCAGGGCAGCATTACATCCTCAAGGAACTTAATGTAGGCCTCCATCTTGAGTATGCAGCCCTCACCAACAAATTTGGGAGTAACTCTTTCTGAATCCTCTGCACTGTCCTCAGATTGACACCCAAACACTCTGAAATGTTTGTATTTGAGCTTCTGGTGCAAATGCCAAGCAGTACAGCATACTGTTTCCAAATTTCTGGCCGAGTGAATTATGTTATGGTGGTCTTTTTCTAACAGATGGTGCCCAACTAACACTACTATACTATGCAGTCGGCAAAATCAAAAACAAACAGTGTGCATGTGCAAAATTAAAAATAGAAAATGGCAACAATTTTCTCATCACACCCTGTATGTGTGTGTGTGTGTGTGAGTAGAGAGAGAGAGAGAGAGATGTATAATAGTATTCAAAACAAAATTGCAGAAGATGATAAGACAAAGTGGATGATTAAAAAATGATGGGTTTCACAGAGAGCAACTGTTCTCTTTGGCTTCCTCAGGTTAGAATGAAAGAAAGACAAAACTGTATGCGAGGAAAATGACTTGGTATCTCTGAGGACAAGTGTGGACCATAAATCAAATTAAATGGTCCACACTTATCCTAAGGCATTTTCCTCTCACAAACTGAAATTTTTATGTGTATTTTATTTTATCTTAAAAAAAAAAAAGAAAAAAATATACACAAAAAAATTTCATATGAAATTTGTCAAATTTACTGGTAACAAAACAACTCATTCAAAAATTTTAAAAAATTGATAAACCGAACTTGTTGATATTATTCAACAAAATAAGTTTTTAAAAATTACTGCTGCCAAAATATATACATATGCACACAAGTTTATCTATTCCATCAGAAATTATGATAATATTTAAGTCTTCAATATTTTTATAAGCACAGTGCATTTACAAAATTACTATTGATTTAACTGGGAATTTAAAAAAACTAAGACATAAATTATGAGGCTCTATGTGTCAAATTTGAAGGAAAATTCTATTTCTCCTACATTAAAAGAATCTAATACACAAAGATTGGAGAGCTGTCTATAATAACCATTTTTTTATCATATAAATATCAAAGGAGTGTTATACACAATATGTCTGGCTGTTCCCCAGAAAAAAAATTTATGCCTCACCAGTAAAAAAAATAAGTATTAAAATTACATTTTATCCTCCAGGGAAGAATTTTGAAGTTGAAGATTAACACCAGAAGAGTCCACTACATAGAGATACGCAATTCACCCCTCTCTATATAAGTGAACATTTCTGATGTCGAAAAGGTACCTATACACAAATAAAAGAGAATAAGAAGTTCTCAGCCTGGATCATCAGCAAAAAACAAGATTATCCACATGCACACACATACTTTTTACTTTTAAAATTATTTTTTTTTTTTAAGCAATTGCTGAAAATTTTGCCCAACCCAGAAAAGATTTCTCTCCCAACCCAAATTCTAATGTTCGGTAAGATCACACTTTATTTTATACGTCTTTTTTATTTTATTTTTTATTTTTTAGTGGTTGCTGAAAAATCTGGCCAACGCAGAAGGGATTTCCCTTCGAAATTCTAATATTTCGTTAGATCACATTTTATTCTATACATTTTTTTTTAAATTTATTTTTAGTGGTTACTGAAAAATCTGCCCAACCCAGAAAGGATTTCCCTTCCAAATTCTAATGTTTGGTCAGATCACACTTCATTTTATACATTTTTTTAAAATTTATTTTTTAGCGGTTACTGAAAAATCTGCCAACAAAATTCTGTTTGGTCAGATTTTGAGAGATGGTGTAGGCCAAGAACCTTTTGAAACGTGTGTGTGTGTGTGTGTGTGTGTATATATATATATATATATATACACACACACACACACATGATATCATAATTGACTCCTTCAAACATCGAGCTTCCCAATGAATATCAGGATGGAGACAAAGGAATTCTAATTACCAGACAGACACCACATCCGTTCTTGATAATGACTGTGATAGTTAAAAATACAAAAAAATATAAACTTCAGACAATTTATCCACAACTTATCCAAAAATTGGGAATAAATACAACAAACACTTTTCAAACTTGTTTGAAAATATATATATATATATATATCTATATAGTTTTTTTTTCAATTATGATATCATGTGTAATGGCTGTTGGGGACAAGGCCGTACAATACTCAAACCCTTATGGAAAAATTGTAAAAATATAATAAAAAGATTAAACAGGTTTTTTAATCAAACATATTTGTATGAATGCTTGTTGCATGTGTGTGTGTGTATATATATATATATATATATATATATATATATATATATATATATGCACACACATAAAAAGAAAGAACATTAAGATATATAATCCAGTGTTCTTATTGATATTTTTTATTTTTTTAAAACAGTGCTCAATGTAAATTTATAGAGCATAAATATATATATATATATATATATATATATATATATATATGAAATGTGTGTGTGTGTGTGTGTGTATATATATATATATATGAAATGTGTGTGTGTGTGTATATATATATATATATATATATATATATATATATATATATATATATATGAAATGTGTGTGTGTGTGTGTATATATATATATATATATATATATATGAAATGTGTGTGTGTATATATATATATATATGAAATGTGTGTGTGTATATATATATATATATATGAAATGTGTGTGTGTGTATATATATATATATATATATGAAATGTGTGTGTGTGTGTGTGTGTGTGTGTATATATATATATATATATATATATGAAATGTGTGTGTGTATGTATATATATATATATATGAAATGTGTGTGTGTGTGTGTGTGTGTATATATATATATATATATATATGAAGTGTGTGTGTGTATATATATATATATGAAATGTGTGTGTGTGTGTGTGTATATATATATATATATATATATATATAATCGAACCTGTATCTTATACGGAACCGTCATAAAGCCTGACCTGCTTTTACTGATTGAGCCACACAGGGGCATTTCATAATGTGTGACGTCATTTGTTTACATTTGGATATGCATCGAGCAGATATGAATGTATGAGAGAAAATCATGGAGAATTGTAGTTTAAATAAAAACAGTAAAATCAACCTTGCTAACCGAAACACTCCTTTGTGGCTCAGTCGGCAAAAGCACATCAGGCTCTATGACAGTTCCATATAGGATACAGGTATGATTCCTGTCGGAGGACACATACTTTTTTTAAATATTTTCTCGGACATTCACACCGGTAAATGTCATTAATACTGTTTATTATAAACAGCATTTACTGAAATATTTGTATCTATAAAAAGAACGCATAAACATAAAAAAATGTCTTAATATATATATATGCCCACATTTCCAGTTTATTTTATTTTTAGTCATTTCAATGTTATAATGGAAGATTTTTTTCTATGTCTGTTCTAATGTGTGTGTATGTAATAATATGTCAATTCAAACATGAACATGACTTACATTCTTTCCCCAAGCCTTTCATGTATTGCTATTTGCGTAGTGAGCAGAAGAATTTCACATTCTTCAAATAGTGTAGCAATTTGCTTCTAATAGTTTGTTTGCTTTCAGAGAAATATCCTGTTTGCTTGATATTCTTGCTTGTTCATATGTTCTGGCTAAATCCGTTTTGGTCTAAATGCCTAGTGATCCTTGTAATAGCCACCCTGACATTCAAACCTTTCTGGAATCTTTCCACAAGCCAAACAGCATCAGTAATACCTCATCCTTATCAAAGTTTACACACTGGAAATAACTAAAACACATAGTAAAATATACTCTCATGCTGGCCAAATAATCTGTTATGATAAATACAAGAGTAGGAACTCAAATGTCAAATGGGAAACTTTATGGGACTTTTTTTATTTATTAGAAACCCCCTTTTTTTGATTTACAGTAAAGGAAGACTTGTTTAGCTCTTTCCTTCAAAAGAGGTAGTAAAAATGGAAGTTTATACTCTCATGATAATAAGCATTGCAGAATTTATTGACAGAAATATCAAACTATTTGACAAAAGAAATTCTATTTTCTTTTTGAATTAATGAAACTTTAAAAAACTGTTTTGGTCAAACTAAGATTAATTGTTAAATCATTGCTAATAAAGATCGGTTAACTCTGTGTTTAGATTTGGAATCGGACATTATTATCGATGTTCCATAGTGAATGATGGACTGAAATATACTTAAGGGAGACAACTCTGTGTTTAGATTTGGAATCGGACATTATTATCGATGTTCCATAGTGAATGATGGACTGAAATATACTTAAGGGAGACAACTCTGTGTTTAGATTTGGAATCGGACATTATTATCGATGTTCCATAGTGAATGATGGACTGAAATATACTTAAGGGAGACAACTCTGTGTTTAGATTTGGAATCGGACATTATTATCGATGTTCCATAGTGAATGATGGACTGAAATATACTTAAGGGAGACAACTCTGTGTTTAGATTTG
This sequence comes from Acanthosepion esculentum, assembly GCA_964036315.1. Lineage (NCBI taxonomy): Eukaryota > Metazoa > Mollusca > Cephalopoda > Sepiida > Sepiidae > Acanthosepion > Acanthosepion esculentum. Next base: position 135,755,393 of record OZ038476.1, read on the forward strand.
GAATCGGACATTATTATCGATGTTCCATAGTGAATGATGGACTGAAATATACTCAAGGGAGACACTTCCGGACATTACTGATAAAAGTCACACACTGATTTTTAGTTTAACAAAGTTAACATTCATATCTCATCTGGGATGAATGTTATATTACTTGTCTGAATTGTCAGAAAGGTTTTTTTTTGGGGGGGGGTTACATACTACATAATGTAACTATAAAGACATTATTTAAAATAGCTTCTGCCACAAAATGATTTTCATCAGTGCAAAAAAATGTATTGTTAAAGAAAATTATTTGCACATCAATATTTTTAGATTATATCAGAAATTACTCAATGTATGGATAAGCATTTTCAAAATAGTGAAAATTTTCAAGCAATCCTAAAATATTACAATGTCTCAGTTCAATAAATAAATAAATATGAGTCATTTTGCATCAAGTTATTTCTTGTATTTATTTGCAGAACTGTTTTGGGTAAACTTTAATTTTAGAACATCTATACAATTTTACTAATAATACAAATAACAGATTATTTACAATTTCAAAGTGTCTTACGCAACATTGCTGGATCTCAAGACAGCAAATCTGATAAAGTCAATACATGAAAGAATAAAAACATTGAAATCTAATTTGCATAAAATTATGCATTGCTTAGCTTTTTTGTATATAAAAGAAAAACCCTTTAAAAAGAGATATTTAATTTTGCTACATCTCTCTCACACACACATTTATATAATATATATATATATATATATATATATATATATAACAGAGTTTGATAGATGGCGTTTGTAAGACTATTTCTTTTAAGAATTTGATTTTGTTATTGACTTGCACTGAGTAACATACTTTGTAGCTCACACAACATGAATGTGAGTTTTTAGTAGAGTGATATCTATATGGGTCATACAGTGATAAAATTTCCCATCTTAAAAGACAACAGACACATTTTATATATTAGGGACTAACAACCAAAAATAGTTATATCTATTTTGGGTGAAAATTTGTTAAAAATTCAAGTATTTTCTTGTTGCTCATTGTATTATGATGTCCATATGTCCAATTGGAAGGATCCTTATAAAATGCACGTGTCCATTACCCAAATGTTCTTTTTCCAACTGACTATTTCTCATTTAAACAGTTCCTGAAGAGTTTGAATATAATCACATCTGGATGTCAGCACATCATATATATATATATATATATATTACACACACACATACCCTAGCTAGATTGATTCTGAACAGAATCATTATACACCTTGTTGACGACATCTATTCTGAATCGCAGTGTGGTTTTCGGTCGGGTCGTGGCACCATTGACATGATAATTTCTCTTCGTGAAATTGCAGAGAAGGTTCGTGAGAAAAACCAGGAGTTGTACATGGTGTTTGTGGACTTGAAGGCCTTTGACACTGTGAACCGAGAGGCTCTTTGGTAAGTCTTGAGGAAAGTCTGCATCCCTGAAAACATGCTAACGGTCATCATCTCCTTTCATGAAGGAATGAAAGCTAATATTGTGTCTGATGGTATGATGTCAGAATCCTTTGATGTCACAAATAGCACCAAGCAAGGTTGTGACATGGCCCCTGTCCTTTTTGCCCTTTTCTTCTCGGTGATGCTGAAATATGCATTTGCAGACACAGAGAGTGGCGTCAAGTTTCAGTTTCGAACAACCGGTGGTCTCTTCAATCATCAGTGCTTCAAAGCCAAGATCCACCTTCGTACACAAATTATTCATGAGTTGTTGTTTGCTGATGCTACTGCTCTTGTAGCGACATCCTTTGAGGAAGCCCAACATCTAATAAATCGTTTCTCTGCTGCATGTAATGCATTTGGTCTTATACTTACTATAAAGAAAACTGAAGTTGCGCACCAACCTTGTCCTACTCCGAAGCAATTCCGTGGTGAGAAACAAAACCTACCAGTCTACAAATTTCCATAGAGACCATTGAAAGTAGAAGACAAAACCCTGAACTATGTAAAGTCTTTCACCTATCTTGGTAGATCAGGGCTACAGGAATGTAGGACGCCCATGGCTAAGATACAAAGAAAAGCAACTTGTCAGCAATCAATATACCACATAACACCCTTGAGCGCTTAGCGCTTAGCCTTGGAGCGGGTAGAATGGAGATCAACGTGTTTTAGTGGACTCAGCAGTTTTCAAACTGCTTGTCTGAATCATCTTCAAGAAGAGAGAGCAAGATCTAAAAGGTCAGCCAATCTAACAGTGATCTCATCTCACAATCCTCACACTTGCTCAATATGTGGCCTCCTTTGTAAATCACTAGCGGGTCTTAAATGCCACTTAAGATTATCGCACAAAATTTCACAACGGAATAAACTAAGCTGTCAGATCCTCATACGTTGAAACTGACAGGAGAGTCCATTATTATTATTATATATATAAGATTCTGTCTACCGAATTTCACTGACAAGGTATGGATTTCATGCAATTCCGAAGTGGGATTGACTCTGACAAATTGACCATGGTGAGATTCTGATGCGAACCTTCTAACCACCTGGCCATGTGCACATATATATATATATATATATATATATATATATATATATATATATATATATATATATATATATATATATATAGGGTCTCCATAAAGTTTGTGTTCACTTTAAAAATTTATAACTTTATTTGTATTTGCAATAGAAATAATCTGTAAAAAATGTTATAAAGTTTAATTTACCTAGTTTTACGTATAGCTAAAATAACTAATGTGATTTCAGGCATTACTGTAAATCAGTTGGCATATGTTTTCCGTGAACTGCAAAATCGTATTACCCTTTGTATTGCTAATGATGGAGGACATGTGGAAACTTAAATAAAATTTCAATAAAACTTAAAAAATTTAAGATTTACTTCTTTCTAATCCATTTTACAAATTATTTCTATCGCAAATACAAATAAAGTTATAAATTTTTTAAAGTGCACACAAACTTTATGGACAACCTGTGTATATACACACACACACACACACACACACACACACAGAAATTGCTTGAAGATACCGAAAGGTTGAACCCAAGTTAACGAAATCGGCTAATTTTCTAACGCTCTAATTTTTAATTTTATATGTATGTGCATTGAGCACTTTTTTAATACCACTGTTTCCTGGTCTAATTCAACTCTGACCATTAACTTTTTTATGACATATATGATAATGCAACTCTCTCCTAGCGATTGAGTTCTCCGAGTGACTGGTGTGCTTATGAAAAAATAAATATGCAAAAATTTGCCTTTCTTTCTAACAGTTGTCAATGGCCTAGGGGTTAGAATCTCTGACTGATACCAAATCAGTCACGTTTCTGTCCTGGCCTGAAGCGATCAGATATCTAGCCACACTGATGAACTGTGATACACTGAAACAGTCTGTCTGTGGATGACATATATATATGGCATGTAATACTCCCACAATTTCAAGCCTGATTGGGGCCCTTTGGCAGTGCTTCATGACCCTTGCTTTTTCTACTTACATTTATATATGTTACAAATTAAACTATGCATAACTATTTGTCATATAGGAAGAAAATGAGTATTCGAGCATGACACTCTGGCCTTCCAGGTGTATAAATAGCAGTGTCAGGCTACTGACTGGAGTGATTATTGAGTAGAACTATCCAGTTGAATTAGTGTTAATTATTGTACATCAATGATTTGGATCTTGATTTAGGATTTACCGTATATTAAGCCGGGCAACAAGATATTCACTGAAATGGTTAATTATTTTTGGTTGACTTTTACTTCTTTGTCCCTGTTAAAACTGCTGAGTCCACTAAAACACGTTGATCTCCATTCTACCAGCTCCAAGGCTAAGCGCTCAAGGGTGTTATGTGGTATATTGATTGCTGACAAGTTGCTTTTCAGCTTGTCTTTGTATCTTAACCATGGGCGTCCTACATTCCTGTAGCCCTGATCTACCAAGATAGTTCAGGGCTTTGTCTTCTACTTTCAATGGTCTCTCTGGAAATTTGCAGATGTAATTAAATACTGTTTTATCTTAACATTGAAGTCTTTAGTTATACTTAGTTATTAATGGCCACCGTACATCACAAAAGTGGTAATGAAGAATTTGTGTTAAACTCACGCAAGAAGAAAAACACATCTTAACAGGATATTCAGTGAATCTTTACCACTTCAGGCAAGTGACTACACGTGGAACTACAAATTTCACAGAACTACAAATAAATAACCTGGCAAGGATAGTCAAAATTCTAATTTGTATTTAGATACATTGTATTTATTTTAAATTTTTCTTGTTGAATTGTTCACCTATATTGCATATGATCCATTATTGTATATAATTAGGTTATGATAAAATTTGTATTTCATATGAATACGACCTTATGAAAATCAAGATGTAGAATGGAGGGCCCCATATAGATTCAAGACTGGGGGAGGGGCACAACATCCTTGCACCAATTTTTGATTTGTACAAATTAAGTTAAATACTAATGAAAGTTCCTTGTTTATTTATTCTTTCAATGTTCCAGATTAATTTTTGATTTCAGATTCATATGTAAAAAGTAAATAAAGTAAAAAGGCATTGAGCATTAAAAAAAAACAACCAAAGTAGAAGGGTTTGCTTATCATCCAGTTCACACTTCTCACTGCACAAAGGACCTCTATAAAACAATAATAAACATATGATTGCATCAAGGCATCCCTGTTATAAAGTATTTTTTTTTATAGTTTGGTAAACAAATGCATCCCTACTACCACTTTTATTTTATGTTGATGAAAGACTCCTCTAATATTTGCTTTTACCAAAGAAATCCAAGCAGGTTAGTAAAATGTGTAGACACATTTGTTTCTTCTTACCCCCATGTGTATTTATTTATTTATGAAGCTGACAGGAAATTACACATATGAACATGGGGCACAGGTTTTCAACCAAGTATAGAATTCATATATTTTGTAGGAGGAAGGGAAAAAAAACAACAAAAAAAAACATCTTGAAGTGTTTAATCTCTCCCAGCAGACAACCTTTGAATTTCACTTCAGAAGAAATAGAAGCAATTTCCTTATTTCATAATTGCAGGCACTGGTTTTCAAAGAAACCCAGATAAAAACCACTATCTGCATGCTATCATACAAAATGGTAACATGCATAAGAATATATATATATATATGAGAGAGAGAGACAGAAACATAGAACAAATAAGATAATACTGGAGAGGAGTAGGTTCCTTTTTTGGTATAAACAACTTACAGATAGCATCAAATTTATTGAGTTTAAAAACAAAAAATCATCACTATTTTAATTTCTGACTGGTAGTAAAAAAAAAAAAAAAATTGAATATTTGTTGATATTCCAAAGATATTCAAATATCAACAATTCATTTATTTTTAGTATTCATTTCATACTAAGAATATTAATTCTTAATTCAATGACCTAGATTGTTCCTGAAAGTATTTTGTTTGTATTTATTATCAACATGTTATCTGTAAAAGTAACAAAAAAATAATACAGTAACTAAAATGTAAAAGTGACTGAAGCCAAGCTGCCAGATCAGGACCAATAATATTGTTAACTCTCTGGATTTTATCAAGGTAAATAACAGTGGTACCAGACTATAATGGACAAATGGTAGACTTATAGATATGTAAGATAGATTCTGGAGAGAAAAATTGTCTTGCACAATATAGTGAGTCAACTTTCTTAGCAGCTAACCTAGAAATGGATTCAATATAGTTTTTCCAATTTATGTCAGCTGAGAATGTTAGCTTGAGAAGGTGCAACAAGTTATTTACTTGGAGGTTAGCATTAGCCATACTGGTAGAAAGCAGAGAGGGTTCTCTCAGATAATTAATGGAGAGAAGTTTAGTTTTGGAGGCATTAAAATCAACAAGCCATCTTTTGCCCTAGTTAACAACAGACTTGAGTTCATCTTAGACATCAGCTACCTTGACCTTGTCGGACTGAGCTGCCTATCAAGGCAGGAATAAATGGTTGTGTCATCGGCGTAGATATTATCATGTAACTCATAATACATTGTTATCACCATTTGATTTTATTATCAGAAGAAAAGCATGTTATGTTCATTTTTAAATGTTTCATTTTTAATGTTCAAAATGTTCTCTTTCTACATAAACATTGATTACATCATTGAGAAAGAACAATATTTAATGTTCCTGCTGGTAAAACAAACATAGTATGTTAAAAGGATGGTTATTCACTTGACACCACTATTACTGTATATATTTTTGACACCATTAGAATTTTAATAAAACCCAAACATATGAAAGGATTTATACATTTTGTTTATTCTTGAGAACTGGCAACAAAGATATTAAACACTATGTATTAGATTGTTCATTTACAAGAATAATTTTATATTTACAACATTCTAAAAACTAATAGAATTAAAACTAATGCAATATTTATCCTTTACCAATTCATAAAGAAATAAATTGGAAAACAATTCTTTATGCATAAATATATAAACATTTACTAAATTATCAAAATATGTGAACCAACTAATCCTTACTTACCATTTTATAAAGTTCAAATTGAAAGAGACAATGAGAATTTTTTTTTTAATGTGTGTTTTGGGTATATAATCTAACCAATTCTATTTAGAGTCTTTTTCTTTGTTTTTATCACTTTTGTTATTAAATATACCACACTGTGATAATAGAAGATCTGCCAAGAAAAGAGAAATGTTGTAAGAATCGAGATGTAAATTTACCATGGATGATCTAGTGATTAAGATTTTCTAAGCATTTTCATCCTAGTTAATTTTTTCTCTTTTAAATTAGAATAGCATTTTTAAAATCAAAATTGTGGCCAGTCTCATTATGATAAACTAATGCATTGTTTTCTGCTTTTTAAAAAAGAAGAAAAGATCTCTTTTGTGTTCATACAAAAGTAGGCTTACAATTGGTTTACTATTTGTTTCATGTTTTAGATCTAATTTATCCAAATCATAACTGTTCTTTCAGTAAGATGGAGCACCTTCCCATTATGGTTTGTTAGTAAGAGACTAGCTTAACCAAACCTTTTCACAGTGTCAGTTCAAAAGAAGGGGAAGCATCAACTGGTCACCACATTCACCTGATCTAACACCAATGGATTTCTTTTTTTTTTGTAGGGGTGGGGTGTAGTAAAGAACAAGGTTTATGAGAGAAATACCTACACAATGGACAAATTAAAAGAGTACATCTCAAAAGTATTTATTGAAATTGATGCAGATCAGGATTTGTGACGTGCTGTGTGTCATAGTGTTATGGAGAGGTTCAAGAAATGTTGCAATGTTGAAGGAGGACATTTTGAGCACTGTGCAAAAAAAAACAAAAAAAAGTAAGTAAAATGTTAAACAAATGTACATAAACAGTTTTAAACAAATATGATTGTAACAAATAAATATAAATGCCATAAAATATTTTTAAATAATGTAAAGTGCATACCTACTAAGTGTAAACCTACTTTTGGCCCACCCTGTATAATCTTTTATTTAAATTCCTTGACGTTTCTCCAATGTATTTCTTGTGACAATTATTACAGGGTATAGAGTAAATTTCTCCAAGTTTTAGCTTATTTACAAGATTATAAAAATATGTGAACAAACTCTAATGAAATATTTATTATTTACCAGTTTATAAAGAAATAAATATGAAAATAAATTTATAAAAATGTCTGAACACAAAAATTTAAATAAACACATAACAAGTAACTAATTATAAATTTTGAAAAAAAGCATTTACAGTGCATTTCCTTCATTTGTTCTTGCCACATAAATTCACTAAAATAGGTTAAGAGCATCTTTTCCTTTTACATATTTTGATAATTTTATAATTTTTATAAATTTTTTATTCATAAATTTATAAAAATGTCTGAAAAATAAAATTTAATTAAACACATAGGAATGAGTAGCTGAAATTATAAATTTTGAAAAAAAGCATTTACAGTGCATTTCCTTCATTTGTTCTTGCCACATAAATTCACTAAAATAGGTTAAGAGCATCTTTTCCTTTTATATATTTTGATAATTTTATAATTTTTATAAATTTTTTATTCATAAATTTATAAAAATGTCTGAACAGTAAAATTTAAATAAACACATAGGAATGAGTAGCTGAAATTATAAATTTTGAAAAAAAGTATTTTCTGTGCATTTTATTTCATTTGCTCTTGCTAGATAAATTCACTAAAATAGGTTAAGAACATCTTTACAAAATTATCGAAATATGTAAATATTTTGATAATTTTGTAATGTTATTAATTTTTCAATAAAATAAATTTCCATATTTATCTCTTTATAAAATGGTAAATAATAAGTATCATATTGTACTTAGTTCACATATATTTTATAATCTTGAAAATAAATATTGCTGAGTGTCAAGGGATAGTGGTGTCAAGGGAATAACCATCCTATTGACACTTCCTTCTTTTGTATGCACAAAGGTTAAACACTACAAAATGCACAGGAGTTGTTTCGCAATTGTGTGATAATGTTCATTGAAACAATCTATAATTATACAAGAGTATTATACCTTTATGGCATAAGCAATCTTTAATATAGTCATAATAATAAATCTGTAATAGAATCAATTCACAATTAATGACTTACATGTTTAACAAATTCTAAACTAATGATGAGTTATAAAATCTCATGGAATAAAGTCAGTATTTCACGCTGTACAAAAATGTAAATACTTGTTTTCAGTTACTTCAAAATAAATAAAATGAAGATATAAATTGAAAATTATTAATAAAAATTTAATTGTACTGAATTTACCATATTCGAACCAAAGTAATATACAGAACATAGAACTAATTTTCAAATTTGTTTATTATATTTACTGTTAAAACTGCCACCTACAGTCTTCAAATATGTGAATATAATATCAATCACAGTCTTCTGTCTTTCTGAAACCTGTTCTTTTATTGTCCTTTCTCCTCACTAAAGTCTTCTCATTCTCTTTCACTCCCAGTAACCACTTGTGTCTTAGTGGCATTATCACCTTGCTTGGGATGAAATGATTAAAGAATAAATAAACAAATAAAATATTTAAAGTATAAACATTTAGACAAAAATTAGAAATGTCATAAGTGGTGCAAAAATGACATAAAAGTCATCTGAAGCTGGTTGACACACTAGTCAGGTACAACTTCTCACTTAGTGACCAGATCATTGGAATGGAAAGTGATTAAGTTAGGAATGGCTGTAGTGAATATTCAAAATTACCTGTCCAACCTGTCTGCTGAGAAGAGTTTCATTAAGATATGTTGTAGCATACCTATGGACAATAATGAGTATGTCCCCATTCACATAAATGCAGTAGTAAATACTGTATGTTGGTCTGCAGTTGGAGATTCATTGTGGAATTCACTTGACTCACTTCTAGCAGTTGACTACTACTTCTATACACCACTGGCAAAATTTATATGTTGTTTGTGTCCTAAGTATTATTGTTCATTACCAACTTCCATTTGATTATTCTATTCAGTAACCTTCCCTAGGTTACAAGATGGAACAGTACAATGAAAAATGAAGGCAGGGCATGTGCTATTCTTTAAAATCAAACCATCCTTCATCTGGTAGCTGAAGGATTCCTGGCACAACTAATTTTAGAAACTTTTTGGGTAGGGAGAGAGGTAATGCTTTCTCTACAGTCAAGCATATACAGATATTTGTTAATTTACTTAAAGACATACAAAACATTTCTTAAATTTATTTTTAATTTTGACTTTCTGATATATTTCATCTATTTAGAACACAATTGTGAATTGCATCCACAGAAAGTTAGATTGACACTTTGACACCAAATCAGTATGGAAAGTGTCAAACAGAATTAATGCTAAAATTTTACACCCAAAATCTGAAGGGAAAAAAAATAAAACAAAGAATTATTTTTTTTCTTTTGATTTTTCCTTGTCAGTCAAAGGGGAATGAGGAAAGAACATTAATGGCTAAGAATAACTTGTAGCAAGTAAATAAATGTAAACCTTTTTTTATTAAATCAAATAAGTCTTTGTTCTACTTTCTTAACATCCCATTTTATTTTTCTATTGTCTATTTGTCATTTTCTTCAATTTTCTACGAACACTTAATCTTTCAGTTGGAACCAATTTCAAAATGTATTGTCTCTTTTTGTTCCAGCTTTATCTCTTAAAATATTCCATTTTAATTCTTTTCATTTTTTGTATTGAGAAATATAATTAAAACACAAGAACCAAACAAACTACTAACTAGATGCATATTTTATTTCAAACCAGGGAAAATAAAGTTTGGGCCTCAATGTGATACTTTTAATATATGGCCTGATCAATAAGTAATAATCAAACATAAGTACTGATTCTATTTTAGACACAATACAAAATATAATTCCTGATACTTACTAAGGACATGTAGTGAAAGTACCACAGTCATCTTCAGAAGTGAAAGCTCAAACTGGATTTACCCTATGTGGAAATAGTAGGTTTCAATCATTATGGTAAATAATAAATCTCATGTTTTTTGTTTTTTAAAAAAAAACAAACCTGATGAATTTAAATTGAGCTACTCATTTTTCAGCTGAGTATCTGCAGTGTTATTTTTCTTCTTTTTAATTTAATGTTTTGAATGTTATTTACATTAGAACTAATATCCTCATCTTTTTTATCATTGTGCCCTCTGACTTGACATTTTTGTCGCCCTGAACCTTTAACAAGTATGAGGACCCCTTTGCCACCAGCAACAATAGATTCAAGGATCCAACTGCCAAACTGTAGGCTATGAATAGATTCTGGTGAGTTCAAGCAGCCCTTACATTTGGTGGGAGGGAGTGTTACTAAAGCACACAAGAAAATTTTGAAATTTGACTAACTACAGAATTTTCGGGTCATATGAAATGGGTATAAGAGCATGTTCTAAGGCCAATCTTAGTTACTTCAACCCATTGACTTATGATCCTATCACTAAAAATGGCCTTATTTCAATAACACTAAAAAAAAAAAAATAATAATAATAAAAACAACAGTCAGTTTTGTTGAAAGATTCACTCATTACAAAAAGTTGTTTCAGGGGCCTCTCTGGGGTTAGAGGCCCAGAAGCTTAAACTTTATTGGTTTCATAGTAGATCTGCCACTGCTCTGACCTTCTTTATGTGTCTGTCAATTCATGTAAATTTCAAGTTATTTCAAATTGAGGGTAGGTTATCATTCCACCATCCATGTCCAAGGATGTCTTTTGTTCTTTTTAGTACTGCTCAATTATTGCTAAACCTGTTTCAAATGAGCTTCAGTCTGTACTACCTGACCCAACGATTAAACTCACAATTGCTATGCTACCAAATTCATGAACTAAAACTGTAAGCTATTGTTCAAAATGTAAGTAATGTTAATTCTTACATCTAATTGTCTTTAAAAGTTATCCAATACATTAGCCTACCAATCACCAGGTTAAAAGACTTAGAAAATGGATTTTGTAAACTTGTTAAAATATGTTCTTGCCAAGATGCAGGATGGAGAGAGATTGTACTGTTGCAGTCATGCTTAAAATTTGGTCTCGTAGAACAATTTCATAACAATAAAATTAAAGATAAAAACATGTAGGTAATAACAAATGATATAACTTTATATACCAACAACAAGACAATAAGTTGGTTGAAAGAGTTAAATGAATAGTCTCTCTTATTTAATAGAGTTCTTAGAAATTGTGGGAACCGAATTGTATAGTTATATAATAATGGTTAAATTTGGTAATATAGGTGTGTGTGTATGAGAGAGAGGCAAAGTCTGTGTGTATGTGATAAAGTCTGTGTGAAATATCAATGTAGAAAAATAGATGATTATTTCTTATGGTGTTCAGTGGTGATATGGCAAGTTTCTATGCATGAGTTATGTATTGGTGTGTTTGGCAGCAGCAGATTGTCAGACATGAACCATGGTGGAAATAACTACCTTTATATCTGAAGCCAGGATAAAATCAACTCTGAATCAGCATTTTTTTTTTATCTTGGCAGGAGGCCATCTGATTGGATGAAATAAATATATTCTATTTTTTAATGCTAACTGGAAGCTTGTGTGGAGCCTATGTGCACACAGACACATTTTTGCCGTATGGCTTTTAGCCACAGAAGGGTTAACTTCCTGCCTGACCCCCACAGTACTAATTGACATTTGAAGTGTACCAGATGCAAAACATACCTTACAAAAGTTTTAAGAACTTACCTAGTGAAAAACAAAATATGTGAAATTTTTGCAACAAAAAACATTTCATAGGGACAAAATAGCATAGCTTAATAAAAGGACTTTTAATAATCTTCCTTTAATTCTATGTCTATTCAGAATGTAGGCAATCATGAGTCTCCATAGACTGCTTTTTCTTTGTTATCTGTGAATTACAATGACTTCTTGGGAAAGATAGTGAAGTGGTTTCCCGCTTCCTTCTCCACCGTTTTGAATTCATAATAGTCTATCTCCTAGATTGACTACCACCCAAGTCTATAGTGTCCAGTCTACACTACTATTTAACCCATAACTGGGCACAGAAGAAATGCATTTATACCTTTATCAAGGGCATTAGTATGAAAGTGAATGTAACAGACTGGGAGTGAACTCAGCTTGGTATGCGATAAAATGTGTAAAACAACAAATCCATAAAAAAAAATAAAAAAAATAGAGACATGAAATCTTCCCTCAATCTTTATCAGAGACAAATTTTATAAATATCTTTATTTTCTGTAAAACATCACTTAAGGAATACTTGTAGCCGTTTTATAGCCTGGCATATATTTCAACCAGTAAGGTGTCATAATATTCTGTGTTTCACAACAATCTACAAAAAAAAAAAAAAAAAAAAAAATCAGAATTCTTTAGCCAGAACAAACTTCGGCTCAACCAACTTCCATTTTTGAGGTTTGTCTTTGAATTCTTTAGAGATAAAAGAATTCTGGTTATTCTAACATACACTGAATACAAACCTGTTATCCAAATGTCCCAGTTGAAAAAAAAAAAGCTTGTTCTTGTCAAGTTTCTAAATCTGTGTGACCATCATTTCTTAACTCACTTTAAAACACAAGATGATTATCAGAATGTATAATAATAAACTATTCACCATGTAGAAATAGAAATTACAGAAAGCCCCATTTGTGTCTAAATTTCTGGGATGAGGAGTTATTATTTACAGTCAAACTAATGTCCTCATCTTTGTTATAACAACATTTCAAACATTGTTCTCTCCAGGCTTCTTCAGTTTCTTACAACTGGAAGAAAAATCTACAACAGGAAAATGAAGATGTAAACAAAAGCAAAACTTCATGAACATTCACATGTAAAAGAACATGAAATTCATAAATGCACAAGTACAGAAAACAGATTGGAAAAGACGCGGAAAAAATTGGAAATATCATTTAAAAAAACAGAATCCCCTGAAGAACAGACATTACCAAGAAACTTCGAAGTTGGGGAAAAATACAAAAAATTGATATTTAAAGTTAAGTAATTTTTTTATATAATATTATGAATGCTCTATTTTTTCATATTGAGCAGTATATATAAAATATCTGCTGTTTCTTAAATCATATATATATATATATATATATATATAAAAAAATCACAATACATATAAGATCCCGTCCTGGGTATGACGATAAATCACGTCCAACAGCAAGGCCTCTGATCAGGAGGTTTTGAGGAGCTTGGAACCACCTCTTAATTGTTGGTGTTCCCAGGTACACCCTGACCTGGGGTGGTAGCACCTTTCAGGTCCCAACTAATAGTTAACCCCCCCCCAAACTGGGGTCGAAACACTATGAAAGTGTAAAAATAGGTTTAATACCAGAAATACTTTGTAAAAAAAAAAATTATTACCAGCAATAAGTTTTTGAAGAAAAAAAATTATTACCAACAATACATTTTTGAAAAAAAAAATTACAAGCGACACATTTTTGAAGTAAAAATATTACCAGAAATAGATTTTTGAAGAACAAATATTTTACCAGCAATACATTTGAAAAAAACTATTACCAGTAATAAAAATTTTGTAGGCATTAAATAACCCATTGAGGTTGGTATGCCATAAAACAAAACAAACATTTAAGATCATTTATAGCAAGTAAACCCAATATAAGTAAAAGGTTAAAAAGCTGCTAAGATGTTCATTTGGGTGTTTTACACTTAATTTTTAGCTGGTCTGGTTGGAAGAGAAAAAATTAATGATTCTATAGCTGAGAGAAATCATGTGAATGGTGGTAAGCATTTTTAAATAACATGGAAGCATTCAAGAAATTCTTGTAGGTATTACAGTCATAGATGATCAACTGAGCTTATGTAAGTTACCAGGTGAGACAGTAATTAGCCTTATCTGTTATGGCGAGAGAGAAAAAAAAATTTCTTGGCATACATTTTAAGATTAACGAAATGATAAAACATTTGATAGTATGATTAATAGACAAAGAATAAATAGTGAAAATTTGTCCACATTTTTATTAAAAGATGACCTAGCTTATTAAAAAAAAAAAAAAAATCTTGATTGATTCATTTTCTATGGCTTGCAGGTAATTTAAAAGCCAGAAAATATTTTTTTAGATTGTAAGAATTTTTTTTGTTTTGGAGATAATGGTTTAGTGATACAAGTATTACTAATTAACCCAAAGCTGGGGAGAAAACAGGCAGATTCATATCTTTCCCAAAGGTATGTGTACATAAGTGAATATAGTCAACCCAATAAGAATGGGAATTCAGCTCTCAGATTAACAATTCCAAGCCATTATTCTTTACACCACCTGCACATCCAAGTTTACAGCACCTGGTATTCCCAAACTGTTACACATTTAGGTACTGAGCAGGAACAACATTGCTTAACTTCAGTGATTAGACACTTTATCACAAATTTTATACTGAATATTGTTTGGTGATTAAAATAAGGAGAACGATACAAGAATGAAAAGTAATTTCCAATGAGATTTCAATTGGCTCTCTCTATCCATGTAGCTTACCTTTCAGAGCTTGCTCAATATCAACCTATAAAATTGTGAAAATACTAGTTAAAAATTAAAAGTGAATCTAATTTTAGTATTAGAATAATAAAATATTTAAGAATTTTCTTCAACAATTATGGCATTTTGAAATCTAATGCTTTCTTTATTAACTTGCCTCTTCTGTTACATCAGATTTTCACTTTACAGTCAAAAGAATTTAATATTCAAATTATTATCATACAACGGGAAAATGAAAATGTTTCCCAAAATCTGAATCAGTTTCTCTTCTATGTGGCAAAAAGTGGATGATCAAGGCTCTCCACAACTTCCTATGCTTTGTAGCTCTGAGCAATGTGTGAGCCTTTTACTATCGCTCCCACTACCTGTTCTGCTATCCATCTACACAAAATCGTTAGGCAAGTTATTTGCTGTTTTCATGTCCTGTGAGTGTCAAATTTTCCAAGCTCTCTTTCCTCATGAGTCAGAGAAATTCTAAGTATAAGTATCCTTTTTGTTTCCATTTTCCTTAAAAATTCCTTATTTATACACTTCATCCATGGTAGTCTCTCCATCTTTCTGTAGAAACACATCTCTGCTGCTTCAAATCTCCTCTTCACCTGTGAAGAAATTGTCCAGTATTCACTGCCATATTGAATTTTTTTAATTTTTATTAATCATTTCACCTCAAGCAAGGCAATAAAACCACTAAGACACAAGAGTTTACCAAGTGTGAGAGAATATGAGAAAAATATTATTAAGGAGAGAGAAAAATAAGAGAGGAATTAAGACAAAAAATAATGATTACATTTAAATTTTTGAAGATTAAAATTGACTAGAAAGCAAGAAGCTGAGAGAGAATTCCATGAGAAGTGCAAGAGAAGAAACTGTTAACATAGAACTTACAATTACATCTCACCATTTCAACTGAAAAATAAGATCTTGCCACCAACCTAGTACTGCGCTTTAATTCATAAAAAACTAGGTACCATAGAGGAAAGTTCTGGTGAGAAGCAGTAGAGCTATTTTTTTTTTTTAATGATTTGGCTTTTTTCTTTAACTTTTTTATTTAGAGGAAGTACAATTTTCACAGCAGAAATTTACAAGTGCTTTCAAGGTTGTGCTTGAATTTCTTTAATTACAATTCTAGCAATTCTGCAAATATTTTGAATGTTATTTAATTTTGGCTCTGAAGTAGGATCCAAGTATTAAATTTTTTTAGAACCAACTTTGCTAATGCTGTGTTTGGACAGGACCTAATCATGAAATCAAACTTCAGAAATTTGATTCAAATTTTAAATCTTGCTTGACACTTCCAGTTTCTTCATTTTTTTTTTCTTCTTTTTTGGCACTTTTTGAAACCTTTTCTAATGAATTCAAGAGGTTGAAGTTCTCCAAGGAATTATATATCTACATTGCAAATCTCATACAAATGATTTTTTTTCTTTTATATAGAATGTCCTTTTAGGATATAAATGATCATGGCTCTCTACAATTTCATGTTTTTCAAAGTAACATTTGCCACTCTACCATCCTTTGTTCCACCCTGTCAGCTGGGGCTGTCGAATATGTCGACTGCACCTCTGCAGTGGTATGATGATAAACTACATCCACATCCTGGGTGGGACGATGGACTATGTCCGGCAGCAGGGCCTCAGATCAGGAGGTTTTGAAGAGTGTGGAGCCACCTCTTGATTGCTGGTGTTCCCAGGTCCACCCTGACACGGGGTGGTGGCACCTGTTGGGGTCCCAGCTGTGGGGAGGTGATTGACCCCGAAACTGGGGTAGAAGTGCTGTCAAGGTGTAGGTTTTAATACCAGAAGTACTTTGTAAAAAATTATTATCGGCAATAAATTTAAAAAAAAAAAAAAAGTATTACCAACAATACGTTTTTGAAAAAAGAAAAAAAATATTCCCAGCAATACTTTTGAAAAAAAAAATATTACCAGCAATACTTTTTTTGAAGGAAAAATTATTACCAGAAATAGATTTTTGACAAAACAAAATATTACCAGCAATAAAAATTGTCAGCATTAAATAACCCATTGAGGTTGATATGCCATAAAACAAACCAAACTATCCTTTATACTTTCATCCATTCACATAACTTTTTAAGTAGCTTAGTATTTCATTTCTGAGATGAGTAATTGTTAGCAACCTTGTATTATTTTGAACTTGCTCTTATCTTGGTTGATATAGATGTTACTATAGACACAATATTTTGACCAAGATAACAGTAGCATGTATAACCAACACCTATATCCAATACATCACTGTTCTGTGTTACTGTCATCTAGGTCAGCAGTTCAATCCTTAGATCAGGTAGTGAAGCAACAATTCAGCAGGAACGAACAATAACTGACATCACAGGGACAAAATATGACAATAATCAACAGATATTCCATATCAGACAATCAGCAGACAACTGATGATGACCAGAGGGTACTTGGTTGAAATGCTATGTTTATAATAACATCTATATTAGCCAAAATGAGGACAATAATTCAAAATAATACAAGAATATTATAAGTAGCTTACCATTTTTTTTGCTTCTCTTACCTACACTATACCCTGTGAATGTTAAATTAACCAGGCCCTCTTTCCTCATGTGTTCCTAAAAGTATAAGTTTCCTAGCAGTTCTTATTTTCCTTAAAAGTTCTTTGTTGCTCTAATATGACCAAATGAATATATTCATAAAATTTATATGATTAATATTAAAATATTTTGATAAAAGCATTTATTATTATTGCTCTACTTTTCCACCCTAAAGAAAGGAGAAATAGAACTAATCATATATATTCTGAGTCTTATGCTTGAAGTTGTCATATCTGAGAGGCTACCAGTACTTGTTCCGAGCAAAACTGTAATATCAGTAATAAATGGGTGCGGAGTATCTTAATGCCATCAAATATGTCATGCTTGAGATATATTTACATACAAATTAAAATGTTCTTAATAAAGAAGACTTGTTGACAAACAGATATGAATTTTAATACAAGCCAATAGGATCCTAAAAGACAAACTTGTTTTTAAACAGAAAATTTAAGATCTCAGTTATTAATTAAAAGATGATTTGATAGTCTTATTTTTAATGTGACAATTGTAATAATCCAAATAATTACATTCTGAATTTGATTTGCATAAAAGATTTTGTTGCTTAAATCAAACCAGAAAAGCAATGAATAAAGTGATTTTACATATGGTGCTATCTTTAAGAGTAATTACTTCTGTGATTTAAAAGAACTGATACTACAATTTGAGGTTTTTGATAAAAGGAATTTAATGATACAAAATCTATCTCAAAAGAAAGGTGCCTCAGCATGAAGTAATGGTTAGTGAGGCTAGTTGTTGTCTCACACACACACACACAATGTACAAGACTCTCCCTTATTTTGAAAACAAAGTTGTGTGTATAAAAATATTTTTATTGATTTCAAAACTATTACCATTGCAGAATTTCCAGGTTGCAAAAACATCACTCAGAACTTCTATTGAAGGAATTTTGCTGATGTCACAATTTTCTCAATCTAGCAGTTGCCTTGACCCTTTAAAACTTTTGGCAGCATATCGACATGACTCATTCTGATGGCCTGAGGGTTAATGACATCATGACTCTCTGCCAATTAACACCTAACCCTTCTGGAAATATCCTGGTTAAGGATGAAATCACCACAAGCCAATCAATCTTTGAAGATGATGTCATGACGACCCTGTTAGGCCTATTTAAGGAGTTAGAAAAACTCAGGAGACAGAGTCGAATATTACTACCTTCACAACATATTGTCACTTCCGGTTTAAATTCCTGGCTCTGCAGAAAGAGTGAACAATTCCAGATTCAAAACCAAATTATTACAAGTGACTCCACAGACAAGAGATTCACAGCCACAATCCAGCTACTAAAACACAAGGCCTAAGAAATGCTTCATCCAAATCAACAGTGATACGAGAAGGCCCCCTTTTGAAGTGATGTATTGTTTCTTTTACAATTTCATTTTCTACCTTAGCCCTTTACTGGGTACTTACCCTTTTTATGTAAATTAACAATACTGAACATTAATGCATTTGTGAACTTATTTGTTTTTTTATATTCATGTGGTAATATTCTTTGAAAGTGTGTTTCTGCTTGTTAAGATTAATTTGATTTTTGTTGTTATTTGTAGTGGAAAGGAAAGGTTTTGATTTTTACAATATGCACAAATGTAATTGGCTTTTCCTTATTTCATCAATCTTGTTATTGGCCTAAAATTTCATATTTTCGGCATGCAATGCACTAACATTGTTATGCCCAGGATAATCTGTAACAAGTTTTTTTGCAATAAACTTTAAAATTCACCACCCATGTCTTCTGTATTGTGTGTACTGCTATTGTTGTTACACCATATGGGGAGTAGAGAAAGAAGCCGCAAGTTGTATTTGAAAGATTTTTATTGAATAAAAATTAAATCTGATAATTAAAATAACAGAATATATTGTTCTAAACACAAAAGAGGTGAAAAACATCAACCATAGATTTTCAAATTGATTGATTCCTTCATTCATTTTCTGTGGCTTAACAACCCATTTGCAGATTATTTAAAGCCAGAATATATTTTTAGATTGTAATTTGGGGGTGGGATAATAATTATTCATTGATACAAGTATTTTACTAATTCTGGGGAGAGTAGAAGTGGATTCATAACTTTCCCAAGGGTATTTGTGCATAAAAGAAGATAATGAACCCAACTGAAACTGGAACTCGGCTCTCTAATTAACAATTCTGAGTCATTATCCATTACACCACCTGCACATCAAAGCTTACAGAACCTGGTATTCCCAAACGGTCACCCATCTAGGTACTGACCAGGCCCAATGTTGCTTAACTTCTGTGATCATAGAGGAACTTTTGTTTCAACATGATGTGACTATAAGCATATT
The DNA here is from genome assembly GCA_964036315.1 of Acanthosepion esculentum. Taxonomy (NCBI): domain Eukaryota; kingdom Metazoa; phylum Mollusca; class Cephalopoda; order Sepiida; family Sepiidae; genus Acanthosepion; species Acanthosepion esculentum. The sequence continues at coordinate 135,775,228 of OZ038476.1, forward strand.
TCTTCAGAATATAAGATGCACTGGTGTATAAGACGCACTCTTATTTTGAAGACAAAATTTTGGAAGAAAAAAAAAAAAGAAAAATCGCTACACTCACATTTGAAAGATTTTTATTGAATAAAAATTAAATCTGATAATTAAAAAATTAGAATGCATTGTTCTAAACACAAAAGAGGTGAAAAACATCAAAATTAGAAAATGCTGTAAATCAACAAAATGGATTTACTGTTGTTTAGTTTGGGACAAAACTCACCAAATCCTCATTGCTTTTACTATTACTTGGAAAGGAATCAGACATTTCATCATTGGATCCAATATTATGAACAAAGAGAATGTCATCCAATAAAAATTGAAATACTAATATTGTAAGGCTAATTGCGTTAAGCACTGATTGGTCAAGTACAAATGAAAGTCATACTATTGTTATAAAGAACACAGATGAACTAAATTATGATAAACCTTATTGACATATGTTTGGCATGTGTGTGTGTATTATATATATATATATATATATATATATATATATATATATATATATATATAAAAGAGTGTTCCAATAAATGTGAATTAAGTTTAAGCGTCTAATGATTTTTTTCTTTTTCTTTCAGATTTAACAACTTACGTCTTTGGCAGTTTCAACCATGAAAAGATTAACGATCAAACATGTTAAAGTTATCGAAGCCTATTACGAAACTGGACATTCAAACAGAAATGCATTTCATGATTTTTTGGGGCAACATAATCAACTAACCAAGAGTGCAATTGGAAATCATGTAATGTTGATGTGGAGGTGTTCAATTCCTGCATGCCATGACGAATAGAGGCATCCGGATTTTCGGCCACATTCTCATGCACTGCAGTAATGTTTTCAGCTGAACAGCATAAACAAGCACACAGTGGTGTTTTCAGATCTGCCACTGACCCAGTTTGCTTGAATTTACAAACAATTTTTCCAATTGCACTCTTGAAACTTTAACATGTTGTTTGGTTGTTAATCTTTCCATGGTTGAAATTGCCAGACTTAAGTTATTAAATCTGAAAGGAAAAGGAAAAAATCATTAGACGCTTAAAATTAGTTCACATTTAAAATTGGTCCAAGTTATTGGAACACCCTTTATATAAAATTAGGAAATCAGCTGATTCCACTACCTTGGTTTTATATATATATATACACACACACACACACACACACACACACTGACAAAAACACATACAATACACAAGAATAGAGAAAGGAATAAAAAGATACACAGGAAGATAAAAAGATAACAAATACGTCCTCCTTTCTCTGTCCAAATCTAATTGTTTTATAAACGCTCAAGCAAAGGAATATTTTTGGGTCAGTCCAAGATGGATTCAGATGACATCTACTACACAGAGAAGACAATGGTGAAAAGATTTAACATAGGATAAAAAAAAAAAAAAAATTCATTCCTTTAAATAATTTGTGGCAATAACCATTCTATGCCTGATGAAGGTCATAAGACCTGAAATACATATAGTAAAATATATAAGGTAGATAAAAAAAGTACACGTTATAATCAACAACATTTGTGGCTTTTTCTTCTCTAAAATATACACTTTTCTCTCATTGGAATAACAATAATCTTTCCCATAAATATATCTCTGAATATGATATATGTATTTCTAGATATCTGAACATTGGGCAAATGAATAAGAAAGTGGAAAAAAATTCTGTGTAACACACTTCATCCTCTAGAAGGACTTCATCAGAATAATGTTTTTATTGATGGAATTATATATGCAGAAGAGGGAAATACAAAAACACAATCCTAAGCCATTATGCATTACACCACCTGCACTTTCAAGCTTACAGTACCTGATATTCCCAAAGGGTCTACCATCTAGATACTGACCAGGTTTGATGTTGTTTAACTTTGGTTATCATACAGGAACTGATGTTTCAAAATGATGTGGACATTAGTATATTTTTCAGAATTTAAGATGCACTGATGTATAAGACACTCTTATTTTGAAGACAAACTTTTGAAAAAAAAAAAAGAAAAAGAAAGCTCCACTCATATTTGAGAAATTTTTATTGAACAAAAATTCAATCTGATAAAATCAGTCTATATTGTTCTAAACACAAAAGAGCTGAAAAACATAAAAATAAGAAAATATTCTACGTAAAATAAAAAAGGTTTACTTTTATTTAGTTTGGTACAAAACTCACAAAATCCTCACTGCTTTTACTTTCACTTGGAAAGGAAGCAGATATTTTATCATTGGATCCAAATGATCTAAGAGAATGTCATTCAAGGTCACATCCACCATGTTTATGATAACCACATTAAAATGACTTAATCACTTATTTTTGCTATAGGTAAGATATGATCTTCTACACATCAGTTAAGTTCTTGTTGCTTAATGGTTAAAGCAAGCTGGAGTGTTTTTGCTGAGACTCAGTAGACAGACATACATAAGCAAATTCATTTGTTCTGGAATCTATGTTGGACAATTTCACAGGTTAAACAGTAATGTTTAAAAAATGCAGAGGAAATTTCACATTTTGAGTATCAAAAAATAAATAGTGATATCAGGATATTTTTTAAGTCAATATCTTTAACAGGAAGGGAAAAAAAGTTAAGCTGTGCCCACACACAGTGAAGGAGGCATGCCAAGGATTCTACAATTTACTCAAGTGAAATAAAATTATAGGAAAATTTTATATATATATATATATATATAGTGTGTGTGTAAATAAGTAAAGAGAAAAAAAAAAGACAAGAAATTGTTATGGAAATTGCAAAACTAAAAAGATACAAAAACTGGAAAGTTAAAGATGGAAATAAAATTCTTCCAGAGAACAATATTTTTAAGTGTAAAGAAAAGAAACATGAAAGTTAGAAAAATAAAAGTAAAAACTTTGTATCAAAAAACCTACATGATTATTTTTTTTTTTTCACTTTTAAGAAAGTCCATCTGCACTTGACGAGGCTGAGTATTCTGTAGTCCAACACTGTATGTATTTGAAAGAATGAAAATTTTATAATTCATGCTTTTGACAAAGTTAATTAGAGAAGAAAAGAAGCAGTAGGAAGTAAAAAAAAAAAAAAAGAAAAAAGATAAACGATGAAACAATTAAATTCATTCAGATGATGATGATGATGATCTTTATTTTTTTATTAATATATTTTCATAAATGTACTATATGATTTTCCGACAGAACCTCATTCCTTCTTGCACAGATTTAATTGATGTGTGATAGTATAAGTTATTTTAGGTGAAAAAAGTGGAAGGAGAGATTCAAGTTCAAGTTCTGGCCTCAACATGTCACATTCACTTCATGCTAATGACTTGGAACAGGCATAAATCAATCTCTTCCCCAATGGGTTAAATAGTAGGTAGACTGGGATCTCTAGCCTTGGATGGCAACCAGTCTTGAAGAACTATTCTAAATTCAAAATTAGATTAAGACAATGTGAAACCACTCTACTATCTTTTACAAGGTGGCAAGTCAACTCACAAATAATAAAAAAAAAGAATCTGTAGAGAGCCATGACTGCCTACATTCTGAATTTAATGACATTAAAAAACAATTTCACTGAAGTTGATCATTTGTTTAATGGGTTGGTATTGAATATTATGTTTTGTTTGGTTTTCTTTTTCAGGTTTTACAACTTCTCGCATATACTTGTTCTTTCAAATTCTTGAGAGAGTAAGCTTTCCAAATCTTATTGAAGCCTAGTTTTGTCCATAATCAGTACAGTGAGAGCCAGAAATGGTTTTCATGATTGGAAAATCTCTTTGGAAGCTGTTTTTGCCATCACTTATGGAGGCATCTTCTCCCTATCTTCAGCCATTCCTGCTTTTTTCATAGTTGCCCTTACCTTCCTGGTTGTTATAAAAAGGTTTCATACTTCAAGCCAAATGGGACGAGCTGAAGACTTCTCTATTGATTCAAGCTTTAACTTAATGTATTATATCAGGTCTATACTGATAGGAGAATCAGTACATCAGTTGAAACATTGTGAAGAAACTGGTTTGTATGAAACAATGTATAATAATAAAAATATATCATTCCCTTTTTAAGAGAATGATATATTTTAAAAATAATTTGAATATCTTGATTTGAATACTGCTTCCACATCTGGTCTGGTGCTCCTGGTATATATTTAAAGATTCTTGATAAAATCTAAAAGAAGAATCTGCAATGTTATTGATCCTGACCTGGCATCTCGCCATCAGTCACTTTTCCACTGCTGTAATGTAGCTTCCCTGTGCCTTTATTATAAATAATTTCATGGTCATTGTTTTGATGGCCTTTCCTCTTATGTACCGAGATATATGAATTTAAGCACAGTATGAGATTGACAGCGAGGTTTCATCATTTTACAGTTGAAATGGCTAGATGTAACTAAGTTCTATGCTAGCAGTTTCTTCTGTCACACTTCTTGCATGCGGAACTCTCTTCCAGCTTCTTGCTTTCCAGTCAACTTTGATTTTCAAAAATTTAAATGCAATGTCAATCGTTATTATCTGTCTCAATTTTTATTCTTGTATTGTTCTCTTTCCATAATATTTTTCTCATATTCTTTTGCACTCAGTAAGCCCTTGCATCTTAGTGGCTTAATTGCCTTACTTGGGATGAAATTATTTTAAAAAAAGCACTATTTACATTGTTCAGACTATTGTCCTCATCTTTGTTGCCATATTTATTTATTTTTTGGCTGTTGTATGCCCTAGCCTTCGTCAGGTGGTTGGAATGTCAAACTGACCCCTTTATTTCACTCACTGGGGTAGACTGTTCTAGTTCCACGTGCCATGTCTAATGGATGTCAGTTATCAGTTATCTCCTGTTAATTCCCCTCTCCAAGTTCTCCACTGCCTTAACCAGGTATTGAACTCATACTCTTTTGGTCCTGTCAGTGGATCTAACTAACACCTTTATCCACTGTGCCATGTGTCCTTGACAGATATTTAAAAAAGGAAGAGAAATATTTGCAGAAAGAAATGACAAAATTCAATTAAAAAGAGATGACAACAAATGAAACTTACATTCATTTTTACCATATGTGTATTAATAATTTGAATTTGATTTGATCATTCAGGAGAAAGAGGAATGACAGGAAAATGTTGATGAAAACCAAGGAAACAAAATTACAATAAAAAAAAGAGGCTTTTTTTTAAGTGTGTGTGTGTATATATATGTATGTATGTATGTATGTATGTATGTATGTATGTATGTATGTATGTATGTATGTAATTAAATCATTTTGGGAGCCTGGATGGGTTCCAACATTTAAAAAAAATTCCTGGAGATCAATCTGGAGATTTTTAAATCTGTTTTTGTGACACCAGTGTTTGAGAAAGCATAAGTATAAATATATGAATTCCTATCACTCATAAATACCAAATTGATTTAATTCAGCTTTGTTGGGGTCATGCACTCTGTTTAGGAACCTGTCCACATGCCATGATGGCCTGAAGATTGCATTCAAGCATGAAGCAGTCACCCCTAGATACTGACCTCAGTGTCCACTCATATATTCACATACCCTGTCCCTGACATTGAGCACTTTTCCTCAAATATAGCATACTTTAAAAACTCATCATATTCATTTTATATAAAATATATCCAAAACATCTTTATTCTTTCCTCACTGTAAGATATAAGATTCAAAGTGTCAATTTTTCCACAATTCTTTTAAATAAAGAATTTTTTTTATTTTAATCTTTTCACCCCAAGCAAGGCAATAAAGCCACTAAGACGTAAGAAGGGTTACCGAGTGGGAAAGAATATGAGAAAAAAGAAAAACATTAACAAGAGATAACAATAAAAGAATAGGATTCAAGGAGACAAAAGATTGCATTTTTAAATTTTTGAATATCAAAGTAGACTGGAAAGCAGAGACCGGAAGAAAGTTCTACACGTGAGTTGTAAATGTGAAAAAAAAAAAACTGTTAGCATAGAACTTACGGTTCTAACCAATTCAACTGTAAGATGATGAGACCTGGCTGCTAATCAGTATGTTTGTAAAGTCTGGGCACCAAAGAGGAAAGCTCATCAGAAAAATTACCATGAAAATCCAAATGTCTAAAAAGAAAAACTGAATTAAATAAAGACTTTAATTCAGTTTTTAGACATTTGGATTATAAAGTAAATTACAAATAATGATGAGCATTGTTTTTGTTTTTTTTGTTAATTTTAAAAATTAAAAGTTTTGAAAACCTAATCAAAAGAATTAAGGTTTCTTTTCTACGATTTTAAAATAGAGCACAAAAAGTCAATAAGTTTGTCAAAATCTACAAGTAGAAAAAAAATTGTTTTTTTTAATTATTTTTCACTAGATAAGCAGTTTTAATATCAAAGACTGTCCTACGCCACCAAGACATTTGGTGACCTTGATATTTTCAGCGTTTTGCTAAGTACGGTACAAGACCAAAAAGTCAGTACATGTAGGTTGGAAAATTGCGTTGTACCAATCGAGGAAGGCTGCTTCATGTCTTGAAAATTTGTATTCAAAATTCTGAGTTGACCTAATCTCAATCGTACTGCTTAGCTTGTGCCACTGGAAAATATAAGTTATATAAAGTTTATAATTTTCAAATAACCCAAAAACAGCAGAATATTAGAAACTAAAAATATTTTAATTCATTGGCAGAATTTTAAATAAATAAAAAAATAAACAGGTGAAAGAAAGTATCACCATTTCATTGTTAAATGTTAACGTTCAATTTGTGTCGTACGACTTTTAAATTAAATGAATTATTATTATTTAAAGGCTGATAAAAAACATGAAGAGACGAAGAATCCAGTTTTGATGGAGAAAGGAGGTCAAAGGATAAAGACTTAAATTCAAAAACACCTAGTCAGATATCTTGTACTTTTTCTAAAAATTATATTCGTTTATCATGATTTTTTTTTTTTACTTTTATCATTCTTCTCGTTCAATTAGTCTTGTTTGTTCGTCCTCTCTCGAGTAAATCCAACTTTACTTTTCTAAACATTTATCTCCCCTTCTTTTTCTTCAGTCTTCCTTTATTTACCGTTCTCTCCCCCACCCCCAATACATTCTGTTCTCGCTCTCTGTCACCTAAACAGACTCCACTCTCTTTTGAGCTTTCCATTTTTCTTTTTTTTCTTTTCTTCCTTCCGTCCGTTTCCCAGTTTGCTTTAAACTTCGTTTCCTTGTCCACACCCACCAGAGCCACTTCCTGACCCAGACACACACTGTGTGTGTCTCTCTCTCTCTAATATTCTTCCAGAAACTTTACTGACTGGTTGGCGCTGGTTTGTGGCACTGTATACATTTCGCGGAAGTTGTATTCATGCAGTCGTTCAAAATAGTGGGCCCCCAGGGAGAAGAAGTCAAAAGAAAGAAGTCAAAAGAGATTGAGAGTTGAAATCATTGAAGGGAGTGGGGAGGAGAGATGGGAAAGCAGAGAAAGAAGACGGTAAGGTGGGAAGTGGATAAATAAGAGTGAGAGTAAGAGTAAAGACCAATGAAAGAGATTGAAAGTTAATACAGAGAAAGGAAAAAGTGGAGAGGAAGGGTGTGTGTATTATTATTATTATTTTTTTTTAATTTAGCGGAAGGAAAAAGAAATTCTCTCTCTCTCTCTCTCAGCCTTATTCAAACATCTGGTTCATCCTCCATATCAGCAAATCTTCCTCCCTCAGTTTTTTCAGGCAGACCCCAACAGCCGGTAGCATCCATTTGCCCTAGAAGAAAAATCAACAGGGCCCACCATGCCGCTTTGGCATTCTGTCCCTCCTTTGTTGGCTGACATGTGCCTTTCCAACTTAATGGTCTCCTTCACCACTCTCCTGCCAGCTACGAAGGTTCCATACCGGCCGCATGGCTAACATGCCGTACATAGCTATTCACATTGGCGACATATCGTGCTTTTGACGGCTCAATGCCGAACCCTTTATTGCAAGCGTGATAATCAGTTATAAAAACTCACTTGTCCTTTATGCACGCTTAAAAAGCTAATCTACTGTGGACACCGACTTCCCCTACCCACCTTTTTTGTTTTTGGATAACTTTTGGTTAATATTGCCAAATATTTTGGAATGTTTTCAGATCATAAAATAATGTCATAAGATTGGACCTTTTTGTCACTATTATTATGGAAAAAAGAGCAAGTATAACAATAACATCATTTTGAAGCAGAGACGGAAAATATTTATTTCTCACCAACTGCAAGAAATTGATAACTGATATTTTTTTAAAGATTAATAGTTCAAATAATCAGTAAATTGCATTAATTTGATTAAAATTCTATAACTAGTTTATTCACAGTAGTATTTCAACCATTATCTTTCCTACATATCCTTATCATCTCCTCTTTAGTAACCTTGAGTGGCTCTTGAGCCTTGCATTGCGTGAATGGTGATTTTCTAAGCATAGCTTAGATGTGACACAAGGTCAAAATTAAGGAGTGAACTCACTATTCAGTCATAATTGTTAGCCATTACACCACATCGAGGTTTGTGCTTGAATCTGTAAGAGATGGTTGGTTCATTCATAAATTATCCTTCTCGGTATCATTAGACTGCCCTGTAGAGGATAAAGTCACAGCCTCATCTTGCAAGATTTTACTGCTTTGGTTTACATGGGGGAGAATGACAGCTACATAATCAACAGGTTTTTTGAAGTTAGAGATCTCCTTCTAGACTGATTGCTAACTAAAGCTAGAGAACCTTGTCCATCCTATAACTTATAACTGTGAGTGGGGAAAAAAGATGGATTCATACCTTTCCCAATGATATTTGTGTGAAACAAAGTCAGAATTTGAACATTACATACCAGTTCTATTTTCCACACTGATAGACACTGTACTACATGCATATCTCTAACTAAATTATACTGGATGAAAAAACAAGTCACGAAAGATTATATTAAGAAAAATGTTTCCTTTCTGTCTTGTACTTCTGCGCAACTATTATTTTGTTTTTATCTCTTATCACAAAATGTCTGAAGCTACAGAAAAAACTATGTTATGTTTCTTAATATTGGCTGCAGTATATATATCCTGAACGATGAATTAATATTTAGTTAGCAATCTTATTGAAATCAGATGTTTTGACCCACTTGGCATGCCTCATATTTTTAGCATAATTAGAATAAAATCTAAAAACCGTAGGTGGCAAAAAGGAAAAGAAATGCATAGGAAATATAGAATGACATATAGAATGTCACTTGTTCGACAAGTTTTCTCATTTGAGAAGGAAACATTAAGCAAAGAATTTATTCTAACTGCTTTGGAATGATTTGTGCTTTATATATTTTTAAAAGTGCACACACATGCTTATATTATATTATATATATATATATATATATATATATATATATATATATATATATATATATATATATGAGAGAGACAGACAGTGGAGTGAATCCTCAAGGACACATGGCACAGTGGATAAAGGTGTTGGTTAGATCCAGTGACAGGACCCAAAGAGTATGAGTTCAATACCTGGTTAAGGCAGTGGAGAACTTTCAGAGGGAAATTAAACATGGCATGTGGAACTAGAACAGTCCAGTGAGCGAAATAAAGGGTTAGGTTCGACATTCCAACCACCTGAAGAAGGCCGGAGTGTACAAGGGCTGAAACGTTGTAATAAACATGGCGACAAAGATGAGGACAGTAGTCTGAATAATGTAAATAATTAACTGAATTTTTCCCTACAATTTTCAATGTTTAATGTATAGGATTAATGAAGTACAGTGACAAGGAAGGAGATTATGTTTAAAAAATATTTGTTTCATAAAATAAATGCTTTTTTTATCATTAGGCTACAGACATACTGATACAATATATATATATATATACACACACACACACACACACTCCTGGTCATAATCTTAAGACCAGATACAAAAGGGTTAAAAAAAAAAATATTATATATATATATATATATATATATATATAAAATACTTTTACATTAATTGAAATATATTTGCAAAACATTGAAAAAGTATTTTTTTTTGTTTGGTCACAAAGATGTGTTGGAGTGAAAATAAAATGACTTAATTTTAGAACCAGTCAGTGTGCTTATAGCTTCAGGCATGTAGACATCGACTTAGCTCATTTCCAGCATTAAATTTCAGATTTTGAAATGGCTAAGGTTTTGACCACGTGTGTGTGTGTGTGTGTATATATATATATATATATAATATAAACTAGCTTAAAAGCCAGCCTATTGGGCAGCATTTAAGCTAACTCTTGCAGAGGGCTCTTGATTGGTCCTTCATAACAATAGGTAAGGAAGAGTAGATGTGATAGGCAACAATGAATCACAGAACTCAAAACTGATCACTGCATTTAAGTATTGCATTAATATTTAAGCTTATCTTTTAAAAGTTCAATTATAATTCTTCTGCTGCCACTTAATTTAAAGACAATTTGATGTATGTAGGTCCTTACTTTCCATACAAACAATTATTTTTATTTCTTGGGTGACTTTTGTTGGATTTCACAATTTCAATTATTCCCAAATTTATTTCCAATTTATATAAATTGTTATCATACAAAAAAATTGGTTGCAAAAAAATCACATGAAAAATAAATACAATAATAATAATAATAATAATAAATTATTGCCAAAAACAATCGCAGTAATGAAAACTTGGGAATCCAAAATTTCAGGATTGTGGGTCAGGATCCAGACTGGAATCTCTTTAATTTACACAGAGTAGGCCTGATTTCAAATTGGTATGATATGTTGAGCTATGGCCTCTAGGAGTAAAGTTGAAAACACAGACAATTTTGTTTTGAAACACTAAGTTTTTCATTTGAACATGAGCTATCGAAAGTTAGAGAGTTGTGACCCTTTAATTGTTTTTATCAGCCAAGATGACGGTATCCAAAAACAATCCAAAATTCAGGATTGCAGGTCCAGATCCATCTTGGAATGTTTCCAAAATGTTATATGTTGGGCTACAGCCTCTAGCAGTAAAGTTGAAGAAGTATGACAGCGTGACACACTGACATTGGCATTTATTACATAGGTGATGGACTCTCCCATCAATTTCAACATTTGTGACACTTCAGTCCCGCTCGTGACCTGCATACACGCTCATATATTGTGAAGCAGCAAGGATCACAGGACAGCAACAGGAATATTGGCTGACGCTTTCGTCATTATCTTTCATTTCCAAGCTGGTCAATCAACTGATTATTAAATTTCTATACCACTAGCACAAATATTTCCAGTTTTTTCTGTCCAGGACATTATATATATATATATATATATATATATATATATTATATATATATATATATATATATATGAGAGAGTGAGAGAATTAATAAATAATAATATCTATAAAACAGAATGTATGTGTGTGTGTGTGTGTGTGTGTGTGCTATTTATGCACGTCCACATTTCTTGACTGATTTTGATGAAATTATACACACGTTGCAAATTTACCAACATAGGTCAAGACAAATGTTTCAATCTCCAGCTAGCCTTCCTCTCACCAGGTTTGGTTGGCAGAAAAATTGATAAAACTGATGGTGGGTACAACTTTTTGCAAAAGTTAAATGCAAACAAATTTTTACTGGATGAGCTGATGTTCTTTGAAGTTAATGCAAAACATAACTCATGTTACGAGGTTTATGTAGAGTGCTTGATAGTTTTCCTGTGATATTGGCTTCACACAAAAATTACCAAAAACTGTAATTAGGTTTTTCATGTTATTTAAAACACAAACTTGAATAACTTCATTTTTTTTATCCAATTTTCTTCAAACATGTTGCAAAAACTTTGCCACCATGAAAGAAATAAGATCATGTGGTTTTAGTTCTGCTTGCTTCCCTACGTATAATGAAAACCACAAAAAAATGTTCAAAAAGTCTGTTTTTCAGCTATAACTCCCTGGTTTTTCATCCGATGCTTTCCAAATTTGCCATGTAATTTACATATGACACACAAATGGTCTTGCATGAATGTTTGGTTTAGATTATTTCAGTTAAGTGGACAAAATTGGCAACAAACTAGGCCCCAAATCGGCTTTTGGCATTTAGCCACTAGTTTCTTCATATGATGCCATCCTGAATTGGCGTTTGAACAACCTTTGGCGCAAAGATTGTTTGAGAAGGATTATTGAAGCGTTAAAAGGGAAAAATTCCCGAAGAACCTCTTATTAACCCCCCAGCTTTACAGTAAATGTGCAAAGAAGGGGCAGGGGTGTTCATACTTTTGCACTTGAATCAAGTTTTGATTATTAGATTTGTGAACAATGCAATACTATTTGAAAGTTATTATGGCCATTGGAAATCTACCGAATATCTAAAACATTGAAACAATTTAACCCCAAGCAACAACCACACAAAAAGGTCTTATCGATGGAATTCCTTTATTAAGAAAAATCAAACATTTGCAAAGGACATATTGTAAAAAAGATGAGGAGTGGGAACAGCTTGGCATACCAATGGATGATGGACGCAAGCAGACATTTCTATACAGGGGGTGTGTGGGTATACAGGCATGAGGGAGGGGCTTATACATTTACAGCCATGTACACGCGGGCAAAGCTGGGTACCTCAGCTCGTGTGTGTGTGTGTCAGAGAGAGTGAGAGAGAACTAATAAATTTATTTTTATTCAAATTTTTTAGCTGATACCTTTGTTTAAAGAGATACCCTGTTTTTTTTTGTTTTTGCTTTTTTTAAATAGAGTATTACATGCCCACTCGAGAAAATTTAATAAAGCGTGGTTTGAACCTGTGTCCCCCAATTTCTAGGGCACCTCTGAGCCACACAGAGATTCACAACCCACCAATATCTTATTTACGCTTTTTATAGAATGCCTTTTTTTTTAAAGCCCATAACCGCTTGGCTTTGTATCCGAAATGTAAACAAACCAATTTTTAAAGGTTTATTTTTAATCTGATATTTTTATTACTTCAAAAATATCCCTTATGTATATTATATATAAAATTCCATATCTATAAATTAATAAATTGCCATCTTTTTATGCAGCTTCACTCCCAATAACCATTACACATAACATCACCAATGACTATTTTAAACTACCAGCTTTCCAAAGAGTGTGTGTGTGTGTGTGTGTGTGTGTGTGTGTATTTAGGCAGCAAATGTTCTTTAAGAATGTTCTGTTGAAAATGATAGATATTTATGTTGATTAATTTTAATGATCATCTTTTCCAGATTACAAATAATCTTTCTCAAGCAAGGAGAAATTCCATCAAGAATTGTCCAAAGTTCATTACAGAAGAAAAAGTAATATGGTCCAAGCTTTCGACTTTCTAATGTCATCATCAGGCTAGGTAGGAACAAATTTGTGAGTTTAACAAAATTTTAGAAATTATATTATGATGCAATTAAAAAAAAAAATCTGTTAATCATTAAACGTTAGAAGTCATGCAATAAAATTATGCAGAGTGCATTTATTAATCTAAATTCCTAAATCCAATGAGTTTTGTGATATAAGTGTTTTTTTGCATATATACATTTAAGGATGTCGGTTCTTAATAGTTGCTTTATTTGTTGATGGTTGTTTTTTATTGTATGAGTATTGCTTCAAGTATTTTTTTTTACTATTTGATTATGTTTGTATTTTAGTATTGTTTGTGAGTAGCTGTCTAATATTACTATGATCCTTATGTTACATAATGTGTTATCCGATGGCAGGCAATTTATCAACCAAAACAGTTTTTTTGCTTATTTATTATTTTGTGCCTAAAATTGTTGCCATACAATGAATCACTATTTGGCTGGTATGGACCAAGCATTGTCTATGAAGATGACTTATGTCCTGAGAGGGATTTACATATACATTGACAGATGGAACAGGTAAAATTAGCTGCTGTATTGTTGGTATGGTAACAATTGCTGGTTGGATGCCAGCAGCTTGATACAAGCAGTGTGGAGATAGGTAACAACACTGCATGACAATCTGTTTCATGCTTAAATGTAATCATTAGGACATGGCCTGACAACTGTGTTTAAGCATAAAACAGACTGTCTTCATTCAGTATTGATCCATATGTACATACTGCTTATATTTACACTCTGTCCTTGATATTGAGCACATTTCTACAGTAAGTAAATATAGCATACCTTAAAAAACTATATTTTATCATATAAAGTCTTAGTTTGTTCTTTTTGTTTATATTTTTCTTAAGGATCAGGTAAATATCAAAGTTTCTCTTTTTGTCTTGAATAGTTCTTTTGATGATAGTAAAAGATTCATTTTCTTATTATCAAGTGCCTTTCCTAACTCTTATACAAATTTGTAGTAATGAGTAATGAAAAAGAAAGGTTTGTTTGTCCTCCCCATCCCCACCAATAAGTCAAACCAGAAAGCGTTCCAGAAAACTTCAATTTTATTTTTTCAATCTTTACATTACCGGGAGGAAAAAAGTTAAACTGTCAGGAAATCCTGCATTTTTTTTTTTTTTTTTTTTTTTAAGTCAAAAAATAACAAATAAAACCTTAAAAAATATTTTCTGATTCCCTTACAGGAAGAGACAGACTGCCCTCAAATTTAGGTGCTTGCCTGTCAGCAGTTCAAATAAAAATGATTATATATATATATATATATATATATATATATAAAGTAAATTATTACATTTGATAAAGAAAGCATATGATTTCAAGCAGATGTTCAAGCTAAAAAAAAAAAAAAATTAATGTTTCCTCTTAACCTGATCTTGACCGATTGAATTCTGTGGGATAAGTATTTAAGAGGAAAACAAGGTCAAATAAAATAAGTTCAAGCTTGACCTAAACTTCTGCAAAGTGATTTAAAAGGAGGAAATGCAAGTTTCAATCAGTTTACCAAATGTTTTTAACAAGATTTTTTTCACAGCATATTTATTATCAGATGATTTGTCAATAGACTGATGTTTATCTAAACTGTTATTCTGCTTGCTCATATATATATGACCATTACACTTTTCTCCTTCGGATCAGTGTGTAGTATCTGTGCCCTATTTCCTGCCCTTCTGAGCTGGATTAAGTTACACTTTCTGATTCTGATTATTAACAATTATATCATCAAGCTGGAAGGAAATATGAATTGAGGAGGGGAAGAATGCATAAAGGAAGACAAGTAGACAGCAAGAAAAGCTAAATAAAAAAGTAAAAGTAAACCAAGTGAAAGGAAAAAAATGAATATATATAATCTTTTTATTGAATTTTTCTTGTTTTCGTATTAGTGTTTACTTTTCTAGACAAAGTGTATATAAACTGTCCAAATGTTCTATATATCTGAGCATATTTGGCTATTCTGTTTGCCATTATCAAGGATTTTTTAAAACTTTTAATTGAATATGTAAATTTTTATATATATGCATCTAAGGTGATGGGAATGGTTTTTATTTTCCAAACACACCACATTATAGTCATGTTCATAGATGATATTGATTGTCGGCTTTTTCTTTTTTATTATTAAGGCTTTCCTTTATTATATGTGGATGAGGCAGTTATAGTCATATTTTCTATGAGTATGTTGAGTACAGAGTTTGGTAGGTTTCTGAGAGTGTTTAAATGAGTCTTAATTGAGCTATGGTTAGAGTGATGTAATGTGAGTCTTCTTGAAAGACAGGTAGTGGTATGTCCAATATAAATATTCATGAATTTGGCTTGATCAGGAATGCAGTCAATACTCAATATTATTAACTATGAACATAGCTACAATGTGCTGATCAGGTTTTGTAAAAAAAAATTAAAAAAAAAACAAAAAAAACATACCCATCATTACAGATACACGTCTATATATTCAGTTAAAAATAAAACAAGAAAAATGGAATATAAAGCATTATAGTCTTTAATGAAACTATATTTTTAGGCAGCAAGTAATTCATTCAAACGCATTTTATTAAATTCAGCTGACAAAGTGTCAATCTGATTTAATATTTTAAATGTATTTTTCCAATTTTTAAGTAAGATGTATATCAGGATTAAAATTGCAGATAAACTGTCCAATGTTCATGTTCTGTTTTTACTCAGGTACTTTCAACCATCTCAGTCAATATCAAAAACTATGTGCTGTCAGTATGACAGGCAAGATTCTGTTGGTTATGTCTTGGTATTTTATAGGGAGCTGAAAGTTTGAATCAGTCCCAAGTGATGTCATGTGTAATGGTAATAGGGCGTAAAATAAACAAGATATTTTATGCATCCTTTGTAGTACAATCTTGCTCCCTAATTAAATTTAATAGAACTTGTTTATACATATTTTGTCAGCAACAAACACAAGATAATTTATGTAGGTGGCAAGAAGAATGACAAAGGAGTAGGACTAATACTAGATAATGTATTTTAAAAAAATGTGTTCTAGGATACCACCAACTTTCTGAAAGAATTCTGGTAGTGAAGCTGAAAGGGAAGCCATTCGACATGGCTATTATAGTAGTGTACACACCAACGGTACAAAGCAAGGAAGAGGACATCAAATCTTTCTACTCCATGCTGGACAGTGCCAAGGCTCTATACAAATCAGAGAAATTCATCATCATCATGGGAGACTTAAATGCCAAAGTAAACAGGGAAAGGGCAGGTGATATAGCAGGAAGATTCAGACTAGGAACCCACAACATGGAGAAAAATGGATCCAACAATGCACAGCCAATGACCAGGTAATAGCCAACACATGGTTCCAAGAACATCCGAGACGACTATCGGCATGGGGGGAGTCCAGGAGGATAAAGTAAAAATCAAATTGGTGATGTAACCATCAACAAAAGATACAGGAATGCAATGATTCACTGCAAAACCTACCCAAGTGCTTAAATACGGAAGCGATCACCACCCTCTTATATGTAAACTAAGAGTGAAACTGTGGAAACTGAAGAAGCCTAATGCAGCACCCAAACTGCAAGACAACAAACTTCTGAGCAATCCTAACCTAAAAGAAAAAATATATGGACAATATGAAGAGAAGATACGAGGCACACAATGGAAACTCAAAATGGGACGAACTAAGAGACACTTTAGTGACATCATCAGACGATATCATCCCGAAGGAGACAGGACAAAGAAGGAAAAACAACAAATGGATGACTGATGAGATTCTCGATATGATGGAAAGGAGACAGAAAACCCTGCCAAGATATGGAACGGAGTACAGAAAATTACACAATGAAATAAGGACCGAATGCAGGCAAACTAAAGAAGAATGGCTAAATGAAAAATGTGCAGAAATAGAAAGATTGAGTACCACCAACAAAAGAGACATGCACAAACAAATAAGACAACAGGACAGAGGACATGTTCGTCAACAGGCTGCCTAAAATCAAAGGATGGAATGCTCATATTAGAGAAGGAAAAAATTCTTCAACACTGGAGCGAGTATATTGGAGAACTCTTCCTCGATGAAAGGGAACAACCAACAATACGCGGAACTAGACAGACAGACCTGGATTTCTGAAAACCAAAATAATAGCTGCACTGGCCAGATTGGAGAAAAACAAGGTAGCCAGGCCAGATGGAATTGTAATAGAAATGCTGACAGCCTTAGGTGACTTTGGTATAGACAAGATCACCGAAATAACAAATGAAATCTACAACAGCGGGGATATACCAGAAGACCTCAGCAGATCTATTTTCATAGCTATGACTAAGAAACCAGGCACAAACGAATGAGAACTCCACCAAACAATCAGCCTAATGAGCCACATGACAAAACTCATCATATGTATTCTGATGAATAGAGCACGCAACAGAATCAGGCCAGAGATAGGACAAGAACAGGTTCATTAAAGACACCAGAACAAGGAATGCGATATTCAGGCTCAGAATGTTATCAGAAAGTCGGTGGCCAAAATGTGTCAGCAAGAACTAAGAAATATTTTTCAATTGTCATTTTTATCCAATTTGTATTATCATCAAAATTATTCTGAGAAATTTAACGTGTGTATATATATATATATATATATATATATATATATATATATATATATATACACACACACACACGTGTGTGTGTGTGTGTGTGTGTGTGTGTGTGTGTGTGTGTGTGTGTGTGTGTGTGTGTGTGTGTGTGTATATATTCACCTTCATCCCTGCCATGCACTGACGACTTAGTGGTAGAATCTCTGACAACAATTTAGTCGGGTTTTGATCCTAGCTAGAGGCAACCAGACGTCTAGCCACACTGAAAAGCTGTGAAACACCATTTGTGGATGACATATATATATATATATGTATGTATGTATGTATGTATGTGGTGCTGTTCAATTTATATTACATGAATCATTCATACAAAAAACATTAGTGAAGTTAAATGATATAAATGGCGAGAATACATCTTCACAAACAAATTTATTAAAATTACATTAACCCACGAACATCTAGATGAATGTTATGATCCCTGTTTTTAATAAATTTGAGCTGTATAAGGTTTCTTTTTGCTAGTACTTTCATCTGTTTATACAGACATCATCAGGCATGGAAATTGATGTTTTTTTAAAAATGTGTTATTGTTAACAGTAAGAAATTTTGGTGCATGCAGTCGCAATGCTAAGGTTGAATTTGTGAAAAATTTTAAAAACAATGTGTTTTTTACTAGTATGGTAATTGAAGAATTTTGTTGTAGTAGTTTTTTTCAGTCGATGTGGCATGAACTAAATTGTTCAATAAATAGAGCCCCGTTATTACCTGGATGTACGAAAAAAAACACACACATATGTTATTCTATTTATTTTGTTTTTAGTGAAATTAAGTTGGAATAAGTGTTAAGTTCAACTGCTCTTAACTTCAGGACAACATTATAACACATTCATGTTACAATATATATATATATATATATATATATATATATATATATATATATATATATATATATATATATATATATATATATCTCTATTAGGTCATCCCATAAGTCCTGTCCGAATTTTAACTTTTTGTTAAAATGAACGAAATTTAAAGAGTATTTTATAATGTCTAATGGAGCTGAACATTATTTTTATGTTTAGATGCATTTAAACTGATCAAATTTTATTTCAGAGAACAATAATATTAAATTTTGTTTGATTAAAACCCTGCTAACATGGAAGTACCCAAGAATCATTTGAGGCACATAATGCTTTATGAGTTCAAGAAAGGAAACTCAGCAGCCGAAGCGGCTAGAAATATTCACTCAGTTTATGGATCTTTTATCGAAATGTTAAATGTTATAGACTGTGGCTTGGTAAAGGGGAAGGACGCCAGCCACAGCTGAGAAGGGAACTTTATGGGCAAAAGGTTCTTCTTTTAATCTGGTGGGATTGCCAAGGAATAATCCACTTTGAATTCTTACCACCTAATGCAACAATTAATGCTCAAATATACTGTCAGCAATTAGAGCGTTTGAACCAAGCTTTGAGGAAAAAAAGACCTGCTCTAGTGAATCAAAAACAGGTGATGTTTCAATAGGACAATGCACGACCACACACAGCAAGAATCACGTCACAAAAGATCAAAGAACTTGGGTGCGAGAAAATTCCTCATCCACCTTATTCTCCAAACCTTGCTCCTTCAGACTACCATTTGTTTCGTAGCTTACAGAATCATTTGGAAGAAACAGCTTTTGTAACACAGGAAGAGGTTAAAACTGACATTTGTGAGTTCTTCGAATCAAAGCCAAAAGAATTTTACAGAAATGGAATTAGTAAGTTTGTTAATAGATGGAAGGAGGTCATAGATAATCAGGGAAAATGCATTGTTGATTTAATCTGTAATTAAATGTAACATTTGGTCACTTGTTTCAAAATTCAGACAGAACTTATGGGATGACCTGAGATATATATATATATATAATATAATATATATATGTATATATATAATATAATATATATATGTATATATATATATATATATAATATATATATGTATATATATATATATATAATATATATATGTATATATATAATATAATATATATATGTATATATATATATATAATATAATATATATATGTATATATATAATATAATATATATATGTATATATATATATATAATATATATATATGTATATATATATATAAATAATATAATATATATGTATATATATATATAATATATATATGTATATATATATATATAATATAATATATATATGTATATATATATATATATAATATATATATGTATATATATATATATAATATATATATGTATATATATATATAATATAATATATATATGTATATATATATATATAATATAATATATATATGTATATATATAATATAATATAATATATATATGTATATATATAATATAATATAATATATATATGTATATATATAATATAATATATATATGTATATATATATATATAATATAATATATATATGTATATATATATATATATATAATATAATATATATATGTATATATATATATATATAATATATATATGTATATATATATATATATAATATAATATATATATGTATATATATATATATAATATATATATGTATATATATAATATAATATATATATGTATATATATAATATAATATATATATGTATATATATATATATAATATATATATGTATATATATATATATAATATATATATGTATATATATATATATATAATATATATATGTATATATATATATATAATATAATATATATATGTATATATATATATATAATATAATATATATATGTATATATATATATATAATATATATATGTATATATATATATATATAATATATATATATATAATATATATATGTATATATATATATATAATATATATATATATAATATATATATGTATATATATATATATAATATATATATGTATATATATATATATATAATATATATATGTATATATATATATATATATAATATATATATATATATATGTATATATATATATATATAATATAATATATATATATATATATAATATAATATATATATGTATATATATATGTATATATATATGTATATATATATATATATATAATATATATATATATATATGTATATATATATATATATAATATAATATATATATATATATATAATATAATATATATATGTATATATATATGTATATATATATGTATATATATATGTATATATATATATATGTATATATATATAATATAATATATATATGTATATATATAATATATGTATATATATATGTATATATATAATATATGTATATATATATGTATATATATAATATATGTATATATATATGTATATATATAATATATGTATATATATATGTATATATATATGTATATATATAATATATGTATATATATATGTATATATATATGTATATATATAATATATGTATATATATATGTATATATATAATATAATATATATATGTATATATATAATATAATATATATATGTATATATATAATATATATATGTATATATATAATATAATATATATATGTATATATATAATATAATATATATATGTATATATATAATATAATATATATATGTATATATATATAATATATATATGTATATATATAATATAATATATATATGTATATATATAATATAATATATATATGTATATATATAATATAATATATATATATATAATATAATATATATATGTATATATATAATATAATATATATATGTATATATATATAATATAATATATATATGTATATATATAATATAATATATATATGTATATATATAATATAATATATATATGTATATATATAATATAATATATATATGTATATATATAATATAATATATATATGTATATATATATAATATAATATATATATATATAATATAATATATATATATATAATATAATATATATATGTATATATATAATATAATATATATATGTATATATATAATATAATATATATATGTATATATATAATATAATATATATATGTATATATATAATATAATATATATATGTATATATATAATATAATATATATATGTATATATATAATATAATATATATGTATATATATAATATAATATATATATATGTATATATATAATATAATATATATATATGTATATATATAATATATATATATGTATATATATAATATAATATATATATATGTATATATATAATATAATATATATATATGTATATATATAATATAATATATATATATGTATATATATAATATAATATATATATATGTATATATATAATATAATATATATATATGTATATATATAATATAATATATATATGTATATATATAATATAATATATATATATATATATATAATATAATATATATATGTATATGTATATATATAATATAATATATATGTATATATATATATATATATAAAAACTTTATACAGTTCAAATGTAAGCATGATCATTTTTATAACTTTCTCCCTGAAAAATATTTCATGGAAAATGGACTGACAAAAGGCTGGATACACTGGTGATGAGGAGATACTTTGTTTATAATTTTCAAATGAAAATTATCTGATTCTACAGTAGTACCCACCCCGCCTAGTTAAGGGTGGGATAAATATATAAGTATGAAAAAGAGAGGATAGGGAGTTATTTGTACTTAATGGACAAGAGTTAGGTGCTTTTAATAAGTACCACTTTTGATCAGCACTTCAATGTTTAAGTCAGGTGTTTCTGATTCCATTAACATTGCTTATTATAAAAAGCACAACTTTGATGGACAGGACAGGTTTTTCATCCTTGTGCTGTGTCACTTCAGGAAGTGGGAGATCATAGCTCTCCATAACTTCTTGTCCTTTGTAGCGCTAAGTAAGGCTTGTCTTTTTACTAAATCTCCTAATCCCTGTTCTGCCAACCATTTACACAATCTCATTGGGAAGATTATTTATTGCTTTCCTCTGTCCCTCTTACCTTCAATATATCCTGTGTGTCAAATTCTCCATGCCCTCTTTATTCATTATGTGTCCTAGAAATTTCAATGGTCTCTTTCTGATTCAAAGTATGATTCTTTTTGTTTCCATTTCTGGGCAGGGAAAAATAAATCACTACACAAACCATGAAAGTGTTGGCTTTTCTTATGACAAAATGAGACCAAATTAAAACTGAGGAAACATACTGATATCAAAACATATATATTAAAAACATTTAATGAAAAACATTTAATTAAAAACATACTGATATCAAAACAAAACCATTTGAGATTCTGCAACATATTCATTACCTGCCGTGAATGGTAATAATAGGTATCTTGCACAATAAAGGTAGCACCATGTTTGGTTAAAATTCAGTCCTTTGGTGGTGTGACTGGAGTCTCTTCAGGATGACAGCCTGGGTGATAGTATATGAAGTCTGTGCATTGCCCAAACCCCATGGCTCCACTCTCATCCAAAGGAGTACAAAGCATTAAATTTAGGCTCTGTTTTGACCTTAGGTGTTGCCAAAAATTTGTCACTGAGAATAATACAAAACTATTGCAACTGTCATAAAGGTATATCTGCAATTACCTACGTGAAATTTTGTAAGGACCTATGACAAATTTGTTCTTGCGGTCTTTTGTTAATTGTTGAACTGTTATGTGCCCTGTGCGACACATGCTTAGGTGATCATGTACCTTTTGATACATGACTGACAAGGCAAATCCCCCCACCCACCGCAGTAGGTTGTCATTTCTTTCTGCAGCAGATCAATTGCCATCCAAGGCTATAGAACCCAGTCTGTCCTATTTACCCATAGCTTTTCGAAGATGAGGATTCATACCTTTCTTAGGTGTATTAGTATATAAGGGAATGTAATGGAGTCAAGTAAACTAGTTTACCAATACCAATAAAAATGGGAGCAATTTTGCAATTGCATTTCATCAACAGCAAGAACTAAAATATACATTACATAACTCTAAGTGAAATTAAAAAATAATTTTAAAAATGATCAAGATGTTGACGTTCCACACAATTTCAGACAAAAGTTTAGGAAGGAAACCCCCAACAATTCTGAAAAGAGTATTAACAGTTATTGGACTTGAGAAATATTTTGATGAAAAATTTTTTGACGAGAAAGATTAGATAAATTTCAACCAAATGTAGCACTGGCTGTTTGGTCATTGAATACTGAATGAATAAAGAAATAACTGATTATCATTAGTTATATTTTCTGCACGAACAATCTAAGATTTTATCCAGACTTTTAACTAAAGTTATGTTAAAAAATGCCTGCTTTTTAAATCATTAAAAAGGTATATGCAAAGAAAGCTAACACAATACAAAAGATGCAGAAAACAATGTATAAGCAGCCTGATCTCACCTACATACTAATTAAATATTCCATGGAGTATATATTTACATAGATTGAAAACTATTAACAATGAAATATGTCATTACTAAGGAAAGATCAGTTTATGTAAGTAATAAATATATACAATCACATTGTGTCTTCTATGAAATAGAATAACGTATACAGTACCAGTGGAGAATCTTTCTTGAGGTCGGTGCATCAAAGAATAGTCTAAGTAACAACCCACTATATGAAACTATCCTTCAAAATACCAAGAGCTACAGAACAGAAAACAGTTCTATCTTGGATATAGAAAAAACAACTAAAAAAAAAAAAAAAAAAGAAAGGGTTGTTGAACAATAACAAGAACAATTCTTTATAGTCATGAAAAACAAAACACATAAAAAGATAATAGAAAAAAAATTGTGTTACATTCCTCTGTTGAAAACTACCTGGAAGAAGAGAATAAAGAAAGAATCCAAGGGCATATTTTGTATTAACCAAATTATTTGGCTCATTTTACTGTTCGAGAGAATTATGCTAATTTAGAACTTGCAATTAGTGCAAACATAATTAACAGAAGAATGACAGAAGCAAAAAGCCTCAAAATGCGGTTAAAATGGTCTGGAGTGGGGTAGAACAATTCTCAGATAAAATAATTTTTATATATATATATATATATATATATATATATATATATATATATATATATGAGAGAGAGAGAGAGATATGAACCTATTTGTGTACATTTCTAACTGCTCAAAGTATTCTGTTGGAATTCTGCATTCAAAACTGTTTTTGTTTCTATTTTTTTCTTTAACTGAAAAGCTAGAGCTTAAGAAAATTGCCTATGTTTCTTGGATCTTTTTTCTTTTCTTTTTTTTCTTTTTTAATGTAAGCAAAACCATAATCACCTGAAAATACACACATTTCTGTTTCTTGACTTTCCAAAGAAAAATTTTCAAAAAATTTAACTAAGTTCATTAACCTATTTAGCAATTATATTATTCTTATGGAGACATTTTAGCAGAAAGCATTTTATGTAGACATTTTCATATGCAGGCATATCTATAAACACAATGCTTAGTATGGCACAAGAACAAGGTAAATAGGATTCTGCTTTTCTGCATGTAAAAAAAAAAATAGAACCATAACATAATCAAGGACAATTACAGATAAAAAGGATTTGAGATTAAATTTGTTCAAAATGTCAGCTACTTTTAATAAAATTTTTAATCAGAAAAACTAAATTATTAAAAAGATAATTTATCATTTAATTTGGTTGCACTGTATACCCTAAAGCTAAAACATTTTTAAGTTACGTTATTGTCACTATAGAACTTTCAACAGCAGAAACAATTAAAATGGATAGCACATGTAACTCAAAGAGAAAATAATAACATAACAAAGATGTTGACATTCCAAACTGTTTCAAACAAAAAGGTTAAGAAGGAAACCCCCAATGATATTGGAAAGTGTGATAACTTGAGAAATCCATTTTACTGAAAGAAAAAAAAAAGATTTTATAAATTTCAACAAAATTAGAACTGGCTATTCAGTCAATGAATACCAAATGTTTCTTTATAAGGAAATTGTTAATATGACAATTATAATCGTAATTAGAAAACCAATCTCAGACTAACTTTTGAGCTTGATATTCAATAGTGCTTTACATTGTGGCCTTTTGTCAGACTAAACTTCTAAATTTATTTATATCTGAATCATTTTGATATGCTTATTGACAAATCTAATAATATATAAAAACATTATTTTATAAATTACAGTCCAGTTGTACTAAGAAAAAACATTTATGCAGAACTGAGTATGTACTGAAATTCTCCTCTTCCTTACAATTCCCAAACTTTCCCAATACCATAATGTAGTTACTTGGTACCTTTTCTATAAATTTTCATGGTAATTGTTCTGATGAACTTTCCTCTCTGGTGCCTAAACTTTATGACTTTAAGTAGCAGTACTATATTGGCATCAAGGTCTTATCTTACAGTTGAAATGGCTAAATGTAACCTTAAGTTCTATAATAGCAGTTTCTTCTCTCGCATTTTGTTTGTGGAACACATTTCCGGTTTCTTTTCCCCACAGTCAACTTTGATCTTCAAAAATTTAAATACAATATCAGTTATCTTCCATCTTCTCAATTTCTGTTCTTTTATTGTTCTCTCTTAATAATTTTTGTTTCTCATTATCTCACATTCAATGTCTTAGTGGCTTTATTACCTTATTTGAGGTCAACTGATTAAAAGGTGAAGGCAGAATGTTTAACATTTTTTGTTGTGCCAATTTATACACAAATTCATGAAATTTCAGAAAAACAATTCTATATTTACATTCAATAATTTATTCAAAGAATTTTGCCAAATAACAAAAATTCATATCACTTGAAAACTTACAACAGCATCAACAACTAAAATGGGTAGCACATGTAATTCAAAAGTAAAACAGGATGTTGATTTCCAACACATTACTTTAAACAAAAAGTTATAACAGTGGATTTGAGATGTTATTTTCTTGAAAAATTGTTTTAAGATTTTATAGATTTCAACTGGCAGTAATGATGTTTAGTCTAGAGTGGCAAGTTCTCTGTAAAACGGAAAAAAACATAGAAATAAAGTAGAAAGTGGAAAATCACAAAAAACAGGATTTTTGCTGCTAAAAAAATAAAATATTCTAATGGTAAAGCATAGAATACCTGAGCTGGAACTTGACAGAATCATTATTTTGCATAAATTTGCAATACAAAGCAAAGTCAGTCACTTATGCACAAGCACTGTGACCTATATAACTGCAACATGTCATTCTATAAATAACATGGGGTATTTCCGAGTACTGTGCAAGTGTCATAACCGAATTTATGATATTAACCTGACCAAACCAGTCGTCGCAGGGCAAATACCTACATACAATATTAGCATATGAAAAGCGTGGCACATGCCGTCAAGGGTAGTAAAAATAAGTTGTTTGTTTGTTTATTAATTAAATTAGATTTTTAAATGCCAGTTTGATTATCTTCCATGATGAGTAAATGAAAAGCTAGCAAACTTGGTGGGTGCAGACTTTCATCAAAATACAGAGCTGAAGAGCCAATTCTCCATGATGATTTTTATCATGATAGCAATAAATTATTTTGCAGATTTTGTCAACACAGCACAGATTGGACTCAGAGGGACAGGCTTGTGGGTCATCAGAAATTGTTGAAGCACAAGAATAATAGATACCTATATAAGTAGGCTATTAGTATATTTTACAGTTTAGACAAGTCTTTCACATGTTTTTACAATTTTGAAACAAAAACAGAAAATTGAAATTTACTGTCACAGAAGAACACAGAATTTGATGTTTTAGAACAGTGAGAACATGCCACTAGTTTAGTCCATGAATACTTAATGTTTCCTTATAACGCAATGACTAATCTCACCATAACCAAATCATTTAGGATATATTGTAGCAGTATAATTTTCCTGTAACAAAGGGTATCATGCCATAATCTAAATGTTGCCCCCTCTCAGTTTTTTTTTTTTTTTTAAAACACTAATTTCTCATGTATTAGTCAATTGCCAATTTTGAACACACAAAACAAAATTAGGTCTTAAAAAAAAACAAAAAAAAAAAAACTTTTATATTTTTATATGCAAGTGTTAAGAAAAGCAAGTCAAGCATTACCCAGCATGCTCTCAGACATATGGGCCCAATTATTAAGTGTGTAACACAGAGATTTGCCAACATTATACCTCAGTTGTTATCAAGGCAGGCTACAAGATGAGAGACAAGAACAGAACATCAGTTGATCAGCAACAGGTGCTTATGTCCCATACACCCATAGCACTCAGATGCATGGCCTACACAAAGGAAACAACAAACCATTTATGTGGGTGTTATGAGATGCTGACATTTTTTTTATACACTTTTCAAATGGTTTATATTACAAAATGTTTTATCTGCCTTTCTTTAATTTTTTTTTCTTTTCTTTTAATCACATCTTCTCATTTTTTCTTCCTGTGAATATCTGGCAAAATGTCTCCATTATCATAATTTAAGTTCAGCTCCAATCAGCAATTCTGAAAAGAACCACAGACAAACAGAAAAAAAGAATTCTTTCCAGCAGCTGATGAAGTCTTTGATGAACACTAACAATTCTGAGATGAGGGGGACATGGTTTCTTTGATGTTGAATTCTGGTGCTAGAGTGCTGAATAGCTAGGTAAGATCAACCCTCCACAGTGAATGCTGGACAATATTCTCACAGATGAAGTGGAGACTTGTCACAACAGAAATGTGGTTGATAGGATGTAGAAAATGAAATTGGCATGAGCAACAAAGAAGTTGTAAGGAAAAGGGAAACAAAAATACATTTAGATTAAGTTTCTTAGATGGTGTAGAGCAGAAACAAAGTGGGATGGTAAGGGGTACAAGACAAGGAGTTGTGGCGGGCCACAGCTGCCTATATCCTGGTGTATAAAGAAAAAACCTCTCTTGGTACATTTGCAATTGGATAACAAAAAGCTAAACAACATATTAAGTAACTGGAAAATGTTGTTAGAAATAAAGAAAAGAGTGCTGAACTGCGATGTAATATTAATCCTCCTATATAGCAGCAAATGCTGGCCATTTTTCTCATACATGAAGTGGAAACTTGATGCACCGGAAATGTGTTTCTACAAAAGAATACTACAGATGGAGTATTTAAGCAACAAGGAAATTTTAAGGAAAATGAAAGTAGGAGTAGAAAGGAATAAGCATCAAAGATGTAGTTCTACAGAAGTAGGCTGAGAATACAGTGCATGCGTGCAACGAGGAAGTTTTAAGGAAAATGGAAACAAAAGACACTTATACTTAGAATGGACTTCTTTTCTGATAAGTATGTGTCCTTTTGTTTCCATTTTCCTTGAAACCTTCATAGTATTCTCATCATCCTTCTGTTGAACAATATTTCTGTGGCCTTATGTCTCTTCTTCATCTGATGAGATTGTCCAGCATTCACTGCCATATAGGAAGACTGATATTATATAACAATTCAATACTCTTTTCTTTGATTCTAATTAATTTTTCCTGTTTCTTAATACTTTGCTTAGCTTTGAAAAGGCATTTTTCACAATCCCAATGGAACTTTAGATTTTGGTGTTGCATTTTCTGTCCACTGTAAAAATCACTTTCTGATAGTAGACACAGAAAAGAAGCTATAGGAAATCCTATAGAAGCTATTAAAGGAAAGCATGAAGAAAGGACTAACAGATCAATTGTAAGAAGACAATGTATGGTTGTCAGCCAAAGGAATAGCTCAAGATGCAAGTTATGAATTGGAGATACCAAGTTTAAGCAAATACACAAAATTTTAGCAAAAATACCAATTCTTAAAATGTTCCTTATCAATTCCTACTCTTTAAAAAACAAAATTAAAAAAAAAACAAAAAAAAACAACTTAAAAACATGTTCCCAGTAACTGCTGTTGAAAACATATTGAATGACAGAGAAAAAAATTAAACATACACATACATATGTAATCAATATTTAATTTCAAAAGTGTAGTGAATTCAGTGCTTCGGTACATTAAAAACGAAAATGACAAAAAGCCACAACTTTAAGTAAAACTATGAATCTCTTTCCAAAAGTATAAATTTTAATAAGCCTTGAAATGTGAATAGATAGCAACCTGTTTGCCCAGGTGGCTCAAATTAGAAATTTTTGAACCAAAAAAGTAATGATATTTGATACTGAAATAGCAAGATCAGTTATCCTTCAGGTCTAATAATGCCAGAACTAACTGCAAATATACCTACTCTGTATTCATTTAGCTTACCAGTTTGTCTGTTTTTATTTTAAAGTGACAGATTACATTTTATAATCATAAAGCATTACTCATCAGATATAAATTATAAATATGAAAACTCAAAGTCGATGTAAAAATTCTCATTACCATTTTTTATGTAATCTTAAGGAAATTTTAAGTGTCTTTTGGAAGTTTACATAACTCTTTACTGCTTACGGAAATTTATTGCATTTATTGCATACATTGTCTTTAAGAATCATTTATTTAAAAAAAAAAAAAAATTTTTTTACTTTTTTTTGTGAATTAATACATGAATATAAAATATACATTTGATGCTGTTTAAATCAGGAAAAAGGTGAATGTTAGTTAAGCAATAGTAATGATGCAGTAGTTGCAAACATATTTCAGGAATGGTTTGCAAGGTTTAAAAATGGAAATTGTGTCAAACAAATTTTGTTTTTAAAGCCAAAGTATAGTGTTGATGATATTTGTTGCAAATCCAATGACATGGACATTTCCAGAAAATTGTGACAGAAGATGGAGTTACAATAATTTATAATTAGTAAAATTTAAGCTTCAGTATTAAAATAGTCTCAACACTAAAGATACAAGAAATGGAAAGAAACAATTCTCAACATCTTTAAAGCAAAAGAAAAATAGAACTAAAATATAAAGGTTTTCAAGAGAAAATTGTGTGAAAGATGTTGCATCTTTAATAAAGGTGAATATATTGCAGGATACACATATTTTACTCAAGAATTAAAAAAAAAAATCAGGAAGACATCAGAAATTGAAGATTGATGGAACTTGTGAAGAAGATGCAGTAAAACGAACATGCAAACTTGCAGGAAAATTGAAAGTAAATTAGAAAATTAGAAAGTTTGTTTTTTCAATGCATAAATAAGTCAGCTGAAGAACAATTCCTATTCTCATATTCCAACTGTAATGCAGCAATCAATCATAGATCTAGAATGAAGTTCTTCCAGATGTAGCATATTCTCTAGATATGTTATCATCAGATTTGTCTAATCAGTAGTTGCAATAAATTCCAAACATCAATGAATTTAGCAAATTAAAAATGGAATTATCATTTTATGAAGGCATATGCAATTTATATGAAAGGCAGTGTCAGCTCAGAGATAGTTAAAGTGAAGACCTTGAATAATGATGCTATGTATAAAAATATTTTTTAAAAATATCACAAACTGTTGGTTCTCATTTCTGGGAATATATTTCTTCTTAGTCAATAAAAGGAAAAAGCGATATTTTTTGGTCTTACACAAATTTTTCTTTCTTGCCTTGAAGTCAGAAGACTTCAAACACTTGACTACATCCTGTTTGCATCTGAACACGGTTTATATTTTGTTTAATTTCACTTTGCTATTATCTTATAGTTACTTTGCATTACATGGTTCATTTCTCATTTTACCCTTTTGTTATTTTTAGTATTGTTAATTCCACTTAAAAATGCCTGTTTATTCAACACAGACTTCTGATTTAAAAAAACGGTTCTACACTTTGATTATTGCTATAGCAACATGAATCTTTTGCTGTTATATGAACATTAACGGATATTTGTTTTTATGACAGCAACTTTTTTTTTAATCATTTCATTCCAAGCAAGGCAATAAAGCCACTAAGATCCAAGGGGTTACTGAGTGTTACAGAACATGAGAAGAAATGCTATTAAGGGAAGAGAATAATAAAAGAACAGGCATTAAGAAGACAGAAGATAACGATTGACATTACATTTAAATTTTTGAAGATCAAAGCTGACTAGGAAGTAAGAAGCCAGAGAGTTCCACAAGTGAGAAGTGCAATAGAAGAAACACTTGGCATAGAACTTACAACTACATCTAACCATTTCAACTGTAAAATGAGGAGACCTTGCAACAAATCTAGTAGAGGAAAATTCATAAGTGTATGAAAGTGTTTATAGAAAAGGCACAGGGAAGCTACATTTGGGTTTAGTCACTGGATCTAACCTGAAGAAGGCCAGAGTGTACAGCAGCCAAAACTTTGTGAATATGACAATGAAGATGAGGATAACAGTCTGAATAATGTAAATATAAATAATCATAATACATCATCTCAGAGACATAGACAGATATTATTTCTGTTTTAATGTCTGGGTTTAGGAGTTATTATTTACAATGTTTACATGCAGATTATTGTCCTCATCTTTGTTGTTATTTCGGCCACTGTTACCACCGGCCTTTATCAGGAAATTACAAGCAATTCCAAACTGAACACTTTAATGGTTTCAGTTCAGAGGGAACAACAGCCGAAACATTGTGATAACAAAGATGAGGACAATAGTCTGCATTATTATCGTTATTATTTTCATTAAAATCATTAATAAAAGACCTACTCAAGAAATGATAAATAAATTAGAACAGAAAAAGGAATGAAGAGAGAGAAAAAAAACAAAAACAAGTGTGATCCTGGAAATTACTAACAGAAATTAGTTTACTAAGCTGAAAGAGTATCAAAGTCAGTGTATTTTGTGATAGTGGTTCATAGAAGTACAATAACAACAAAAACATCACTTCAGTAAACAGGTAGCAAACATACAGTGAAATCCAGTTTATTTTACCCCCCCCCCCCACATGGAAGAGCAACATTAATAATTCCAAAGAAAAGACAGATGGTAAAAACCTCCCTCCAACTCCATTTTGAGGTGTTGCAGCTTCTAATCTTCATAACTCTTGCCTTATAGTCTGAACATGTCCTGCTCAAGTTTAGAGACAGTGGCCGGACCTACTATGATCTTGAGACAAATATAGGGGAGACATTTACTCTGTAGAATTACCCCACCTTGTTTGTCAGGGACAAGACCTGCTAGGAGGCATTGTATAATGATGTATTAAAGTAAAGAACACAAAACCACTTATTCTTTCATTCTTCAACTACATTCTGCTGCAATGACAAGGTTTGAATTTTTTCCCCCTCTAAGAAAATTCAAAAAAAAAAAAAAGAAAAGGCTGAGAGCATGTGCCTGCCAATGCTATTGGTTACATGATACAAAGAAAAACCAGGGTAGACTCCTTCCATCATTTATAACAGTTGATAGAATAAACCAGATGTGCTACCTACGTATTAGTGTACATGCCTTCAAATATGTAGAAAGTGAAGGAGAAAGCCAATTGCTGCAAGAGTAGATTTGCAACTATTTGGACATGTGGCTTTGTGAAATTTTGCTTTATTTTGCCCCTACACAGGCAAATTGACATTTTAGTCCCAACTGTACCACATGGTGCATCACATACAACACAGTAAAATATTTACACAGAAACATATCACATGAATATATATCTTCATTCAATCAAAGAAAACATTCCAGTTCAACAAACAATACCAATGCAAACAGTCACTTTCTTGCTTATAGTGGAAGGTTATCAGTTTGTTGAAGAATGGATTTTTCTCTACTTTTCTTAGCTATGTTACACATTGTTCTGTACATAAATGTATTATGGTGATTTAAGCCGCAAACAATATCAATACAGGAAAAACACGGAACACAAATTGGAAGTTCAAAGGAATATTATTGAAGTTCATATATAGAAATAATAGTTTTTGTTGCAAACAAATTGTTCTGTTTGCAGCTATATTATAATGAAACAATATAAGTTCACTTAACTGAAGTCCTTGGAGTTTGTAGAATGGTTTTGTTTACATATTAATATAGTACAGCTCTCATGTCAAAGTGCAGGTAGAATCAGAGACGATTTTGATGCCCTGTGCCTTGCAGATCTGGGCAGAAAAGAGGAAGAGTAAAAGAACAGAATATCGTTCTTTATAATTGGCACCAACATATTCTGGCTAGTGATTGGCTGGTTGACAATATACATGATCTGAGAGAGTGCAGTTTGCCAGGGGCAACAACTCACTTGCATAACATTTTTCTGATAGTATAGAAAATCCAAATATGTATTAATTTCATTTCTTTTAAAATTGTTAAAACTGTTCAAGTGAATGTGGTTACAATTTTTTTTTATTACAGCCTAAGTACTATCTTGTTCATTACTTGGAGTGTGGATAAAAAAGACAGTTTAAGATGAAACCGATTACTCATAAATTGTTTTAAAAGATCAAACTGAAAATAAAATGAAGCCTATTTTTGCATTTTTAAATTTTTATAACTTACAAATTAATTTTATAATACTAGCCTTTTCAAAATAAAACATTTTTTATTTATCCTATAAAAACTCTTGTGCCAGACAATTTTTCTCTCCAGAATTTATCTTATATATCTATAAGTCTACCATTCATCTATGCTTAGAATATTGCTGCCACATATAGCCCAGTGCTCCTTAATAAAATCCAAAGAAGAATCAGCAATATTATTGGTCCTTATCTGGCATCAATCACTTTCCCTCTACCATAAGGTTACTGTCATGTGCCTGTTGTATAAATACTTTCATGGTAATTGTTCACTAAGGTACCTAGACTTTTTGAATTTAAGCACATTACCAGACTGGCATCAATATCTCATCAAATTAGAGTTGAGTTGGCTAGATGTAACCATAAATTCTATGCTAACAGGTTCTTTTCTCACACACTCTCTTCCAGCTCCATGCTTTCCAGCCAAGTTTAATCTTCAAAGATTTAAATGCACTGTAAATTGCTAGTTACTGTCCTCCTGATTACTCTTCTTTTGGTCTTGCTCCTAAGCAATTTTTCTGTTTCTAACTCTTCCACACCCAGTAACCCCCTTGTGTCTCAGTGGCTTTACAGCCTTGCTTGAGTTAACCTTTACTAAAAGAAAAAAGAAAAAAAAAAAAACACCAGAAGAAACACATAAGACAATATATAAAAAGAAAATTTAGAACTAATGACATATCTGTATTTTAGATAAGATTTTTTAAAAAAACCCATGATACTAGCATGGTGACAATATTCCAAAGTACTAACAGAAAAACTGAAAAGAAGGAAATGCATATACATCAGTTTAATTAGCCCCATCCTGGTTTGAATAGTGATTGCTCAAGGAAATCAATTTAACTTTATTTAACAGCATTAAAATAGGTCATATAATATAGACCATGCTTTTTATGGTAGGCCCCACCACCACCTGAAAAAAAAAAAGAAAAGAAAAAAAAAAGGACCTACCCTAAAATAAAAATAAGCATTGGTAGAAAAATTTGATTTTTAGAATAAGGCTTTCATGGATATACACAGATATTAAAGATAAAGATGCCAATTATCAGCAAATCTTAAGAGGGACTTCTTTAAGGCTATGTTAGGATGTCTTGCTCTACGGCTCAACAAAATGGACATTAACGAAACACCAAGAACCATCATTTGACCGAACATACACAAGGATGTTATGAGTTGCATTGGACATCTGCTGAAAGAAACACCCAACAAAGAAATGCTTGTATGGACACCTTCCTCCTATCACGATTTCACTGAGAGAGAAAGAATGTATCACATGAGTGATGCGCAGTAAAAAATCACACCTACATAGACCAACATATAGATGATTCTGGATGCCATCTAAAAGACCTGCCAACAGTGATGTCTGACAGAGATGGTTGGAGGGAACAAGGCAGGAGAATCTGAGAAGAATTCTTGACCTGATTGATTGATTGATCAATCAACAAAACTGAAACTAAAAAAATTGTCTGCACAAAAAAATGCAATGAAGATGAGTTTTAGGAAGTATTTACTAAATTTACACGAGTCTGGTACAAGGCTAGAAGTATTTGACATCTGGTAAGGACAAAACTATGTATAAAGAATAATTTACTATCCACTATTCTATATTAAGGATTTCTTTTTGGTATGATGAGATATGAAAGTTGTTATTGTTAAATCCTAAGTTTCAACTAAATTGTTGGAACATGTGAGTCCATTCTGATTCATTTTGTTTGCCTACAAAAATTTTAATTTAAAAATTAAAAAACATTTCCAACTTTTGTTTAACAAATAAACAATATTCAAGCATTCAAATTCACTATTTTTTTTTTTTGCTTTATTATTAACTTCATAGCATTCTGCAAATTCTTCTTCTAACAATCAAGACTACAAAATGAGTCATTACCAAACAAGTCAGAAAATTGGTCCATCAGGTGAAGCTAAAAGTATTAAGAAATGGGAAAATTTCATTAGAAATCAAAACCAAATGCTGAACTGCTATGCCGTATCTATCCTAATATATGGCAGTGAATGTGGAACAATCTCATTGCATAGAGACTTGAGGTAACAGCCGTGATTCTACAGAAGGATGCTGAGAATATCATTGACTGAACATGTGAGTAAAAAGGAAGTTCTAAGGAAAATGAAAAGGACACTTATAGTTACAGTTGAAATTTCAGGAACACAATGTGTAAAGAGCGCTTAGAGAATTTAACACTCACAGGACATATTGAAGACAAGATGTGTAGTAGCAAATAGCCTACCTAATGAGCCTGTGTAAATGGATGCCAGAAGATGAATTAAGAGTTATACTAAGGAGACAAACATTGCAAAGGAAAGAAAGCTATTGAGAGCCACGATCTAGTCTTGAAGGGACATGAGGCACACAAGGGATAAGTTATTAAAGGCTGCATTGTAAAAAAACATGTTGAATCATAAAGTACTTTTCCAATCAAGTATACAAACAGTTACCCACATTTTTTTCCTGTTTTTCAGCCTTTTCAATTTTTTTTTGTCATGTCTCATAATTTTTTTTTACAGTTGTCATTCTATATTAACTGTAAATGATCCCAACACACACAACAAAAATAAAATAAAAGGAAATGAAAACAGAAATTTTCTGGCTCTGAAACTCCCCCAAAATATCAGACAAGAAAAAAAACAGAATGATGATATTGTAAAGGAAAATCTAATTTTATCAAAGTGTTACAGGTTTTAGCTCTCGTAGGCCACAGATGTTGAATCTGAGAGCTGAATTTCTTTCTCTTCTAACTGGTGTTGGTATGATGTACTCAACCAACTCTTTAAAAGCTGGGATACAATAATTTACAATAATTTTTGTTGGCAGGAATTAATGAAAAACAGAACATGCTATCACAAAAGTTCTTACAAAATGCACTCATAACCTTTACCTTGAAAAAGAGTACAGAAGTACTTCAAAAAGGCTGCCCATAGCCTGAAGAAGAAGAAAAAGAGTACAAAAGTACTTCAAAAAGGTTGCCCATAGCCTGAAGAAGAAGAAGAGTACAAAAGTACTTCAAAATGGCTGCCCATAGCCTGAAGAAGAAAAAGAAAAGGTTTTATGACAGTGATTCAGTCAATTATTTAGACATCAAGCTGACTGGCACAAGATCCAATTAACAGATGGTTTGGATGACATTTAACAGATATTATTTGTATATGCTTAATACCACATTAAGTAGTTGAATTTGGCAGACAAAAATAGTTAAAACTACATTGAAAATAAACAGTAAAGAATATTTACACTGTGCATTTATGAACAGGTATTTGGTAGAAAGAAAACTTATCGTGAAATCAGAGAGAGCAAGAGAAAAAGAAAAGGAGAAATAGAAAAGTGTTTATTCTGAGAGAGATATGACTTGTGTAACAACAGTAAATGTGTTTTATACATCTATATCTTGACATATTTGGGAAGGATATTAGAATAATCCATAACATATACTAGCAGTAAATTGCCTGCATACAAATAGAAAATGAATTCAGTAAATATACAAAACTAAAAAGGGGTGTAAGACAAGGATGTATATTCTCAAACTTATCAACTTATACAGCGAGGTAGTACTGAGAGAACTAGAAGTCCTATTAGGATTCATTATTGGCAGCCATAATCTTAACAATAATTGAGATAGAAAGGAAACTAAAAGAATTCCTATGGAAGGTAGTGAAGGAAAATGAGGAGAAAAGACGAAACACCAAATGCAAGAAGACAGAATGCATGGTTGTTAGCAAAAAGGAACAGCCCAACATGCAAATTACAAACTGAAGATACCAAAATCAGACAAGTACAAAAATTTAAATAACTGGGAAGTGATTTAACAGAGGACAGAAAAGTGTAACACTGAAATTTGAGGGTGTAATGGGATAGCAAAAGATGCCTTCCAAAAAGTAAAAGTATTAAGAAACAGGAAAATTTCATCAAAACAAAGAAAAAAATACTAAACTGTTATGTAATGTCAGTCCTCCGATATGGCAGTGAGTGCTGGACCATCAACTCACAGAAGAAGAGACTTGAAGCAACAGAAATGTGGTTCTACAGAAAGATGCTGAGAATACCATGGGCCAAACATGCAAGCAACGATGAAGTTTTAGAGAAAGTGGAAGCAAAAAGGATACTTATACTTAGCATCAAAAGAAGGTAGTTGACATTTCTAGGGCTCATCATGAGGAAAGAAAGCTTGGAAAATTTGATATGCACAAGACAGATTGAAAGCAAGAGACAGAGGAAAACAATGCATAAACTACCTAGGGAGTTTGAGTAAATGAACAGTGGAACAGGGTTTACGAGAGATAACAAGACAAAATTTATTAAGAGCTGCAAAGGATAGGAAATTGTGGAATGCCATGATTGCCAACATTCTAAAAGGGACATAGTTTAAATGTGCATATAAAATATGTGTAAACATAAATAGAAAAATTGTTGAGTATATATCCACATGCAGGATTAAAGCTTTTTAATGGTTGAATAAGACAACTACATCAGTAAATAGTAATAGAATTTGTTTTTTTTTAAAAATCTTAACTACTATAAATATATAGAGAGATCTAACATCTTATTGATAAGTATAAGAGATATCTCCTTATAAAGAAAATGATAAAATCATGGTATATATGTCACCTCAGAAATACAATTCATACACCACTGATTTTTCAGAACTATTGGTTCCAGGATCATGATATATTATCTATACTTCTTCAAAGCTTTTGAACTGGCAATACAGAATCACAAAGAACTGTACTATATAACAGAAAACACATTTCTTGAGGATTTTCGAAAACAGCAACAATTAAAATAGATATCACGTGTAACTTGAAGATAAAATAATGACATAATCAAGATGTTGATGGTCCACACTACATCAAACAAAAGGTTAGGAAGAACCCCCCCCCCCCGACCACCACCATCAATACTGCAAAGAGCAATAACAGCTACTGGACTTGAGAAACCCATTTTTCTGAAAATTTGTTTTAAGAGAAAGATTTTATAAATTTCAACCAACAGCAGTACTGGCTGCTCAAGCAATGAATGCCAAATGTTTCCTTATAAAGAAACAGCTATTATTGCCATAAAAAAATAATTTTGAAATTACATTAGTATTGAGTTGACTTGACTGAGTGACTATATAAAGTGACCTGAGAATATAAAGTCTCCATTAGTTTATCAGATTTATTTTATAGAACTTTTCTCAAATATGAGATTATACATTTAAGATGGTTGATTAGTGAGTAATCAAGAATCCAATTCTTTTCAGTATTTTAGACCATGAACCACCTTATCTGATAAAGAAAAGATTAAGTGCTTAATCAACTTCCTTTAAGGAATCTGCTCCAGTTCCATAATGGTTTTGGTAAAAGGCACAAAAAAGCAAATGCTTGTGAAGAACACCATTACATTTTAACTAAAATAGATAAAATCTGGAATAACAGTCTACTTGATAAGTGTACCAAAAACTCTGTTACAAAAAAAAAGAAACAATTTATCATTTAGAAATATTAAAAAACATTTGTTGAAAAATCATACTGACAAAGAGAACAAATTAACTCTTTCAATTCAAGTTGCTGATTTTACAATGATTCTCTAAATAAAAGGCATGAACTAATAATTCTCAGCTAATATTAGAACGCAGGCTAAATAAGGAAATATAAAACAGTCTTATAGCCTATATTAAAACAAATTTGATTTAATTTGAAGTACAGTTATAAAAATTTTTCACATGTAAAACTCTTAACATTCAAAGGATTTTCTTAGTTGGAAAATTATAAGTAGTTATATCTTCAAGTAAAGACATAAGACTCGAAACATTTTCTTTATTTTTAAATGTAATGAATAAAATTATTTTAATGTGACATTCAATAAAATGTTTTAAGCAACAAAACTAGAGACATTTTAAAATATAATATATAATCAGCAATGTACAAAACAGATTGTAAGCAGAAATTTATTTTTAGAAATCAAAATCTGAGAAAACACTACTTTCCATTACATACATATATATATATATATATATATATATATATATATATATATATATATATATATATATATATATATATATATTATATAATATCTGGATAAAATTAATGAAACAAAATTGGGTGTTTTTTTTATGAAAGTATTTATTTCTGTGTTTTTGTATATATTTATATATATATGTTTATGCTATATATATATATATATATATATATATATATATGCACACATATGATAAAATATAGTTTTAAGGTATGCTACATTTATGGGTTAAATTGGTCTATATCAGGGACAGAGCGTATGTAAATATAAAAATGGGGACTGACGTCAACACCCAGAGGCAACAGTCTGTTTCATGCTAAACCCAATCCTCAGGCCATGTGTTTTGTGGTTTTGCTCAACTATTTATATAAAAATATCAGTGATGCATTGTGAGTAGTTTATTGTATTATTCTAACAGTTATTTTAGTGGCTGGTAATGGTTGTTTTGAATTGTTCTAGGGACTATTGAGTAGGAACAATTGTAGATCCAAATGCAGTTTCTTGGCAATTTGTAGTGTTGTTAGTTAACTTTTTTTAAATTTATTATTTTATTATTGGTTGTTATTACTATGTTTTTTGTGTTTATCTGTGCATACATAGTTTGTTAATCTGTTTATTATTTACTTAGTTTATTTACTTATTTGTTCGGATGAATCTATTTTACTGGTTTTTATATTATATCATATATTATGAAATGGACTAAGACTGACAACTATTTTAATATATTTTCTGTTTATACATTATTTTTATAGATACAAAAATTTAAGTAAATCCTCTGTTCATAATAAACAGTATTAACAACATTTGCCAGCCTGAATGTCCAAGAAAAGTTTCGGCAGGAAACAAACCTGTATCCTACATGGAACCGTCATATAACCTGACATGCTGTACTATTTAGCACAATTTCTTAATAACAATTCCTCAGACATTCAAGCCAGTAAATGTCGTTAATACTCTTTATTATGAACAGAGCATTTACTTAAATATTTATATCTATAAAAATTATGTATATACAGAAAATATATTAAAATAATTGTCAGACTTAGTCCATTTCATAATATATGATGTCATTTGTTTAAGTTACGCTTTGAAGAGATATGAGTGTTTGAGAAAAATCATGGGAAATTTGTTGTTTAAAAACAGCAATTTGACTTTGCTAACCAGACACTTCCTCTGTATGGTATAACATGTCTGGCTATATGATAGTTCCATATAGGCTCAATTCTTGTTGGAGGATGCATATTTTCTATGAAATTTGGACATTCAGGCTGGTAAATGTAGTTAATACTATTATAAACAGAGCATATATATATATATATATATATATATATATATATATAAGTTGGTTATTACAACTGTCATGTATTGTATTTTATAATAATTGTATAATTTCATATTGAGCCCATTTTAACCTCGCTTGGAGATTTTTCAAACTTGTGGCCGGTCCATAAAGATTCTATATTTTATATGTATATATTCTTATTACTGAAACATTATTTGTAGTGGATACTTGTATTTGAGTAGATGCTCCATATATTTAATAAACAGTATTTATTTTCACTATTTACATTATTCGGACTATTGTCCTCATCTTTGTTACAGTATTTATCATGTTTCAGCCGTTGTGCACTCCAGCCTTCAGGTGGTTGGAATGTCAAACTGAACCCTTTATTTTGCTCATTGGGGTAGACTGTTCTAGTTCCACGTGCCATGTCTAATGGATGTCAGTTATCTCCTGTTAATTCCCCTCTCCACCACCTTAACCAGGTATTGAACTCACTCTTCGGGTCCTGTCACTGGATCTAAATAACACCATTATCCACTGTGCCATGTGTCCTTTAGGACATGTGCATGAATTTCTGGGTATTATAAACCTAATGTCTTCAGCACCTATTTTTTACCAGAGCTCATATTGCAATTTCTGTTGTTATTATCACTTTTTGCTGGCACTCCTTATTACTAGTTCCCATATTGTATTCATTCGTATGCTTGGTCAGCTCAGGAGATTTTTGTGGCCTCGCATATGTGCCGATTCATTAAGTTTATGAATTTTCCAACAATGTTCTTTGTCTATGAGTTCAACCTGATCCTACAGAGGGCAGTGATCTCCCTTTTCTCTTCATATGTGGTCAGCCATGCCTGATTTTTCCACTTCCCCTCGTGTTACAGCTTTTTGGTGTTCTTGAAGCCTTACCTTAAGGGGGCGGCTTGTCTCCCCTTTATATTTCTTCCCACAGCTGCACAGGATAGTGTACACACAGTCTTTAGTCATGTTCTCATCTATGGGGGGGTCTTACTCGGGAGAGAGATCTGCGAAGTGTCGTCCAGCTTTTGAAGGTTGTCCTGATGTAATATGGACCGCAGATCCTTTGTATTTTCTCTGATAACCCCTTCACATAAGGCAGGTAAACTGTTTTCTGAGTGTTGTTGTCTTCCTCATGGAGTGTACAACAGCCGAAACGTTGTGATAAATATGGCAAAGATGAAGACAATAGTCCGAATGCTGTAAATAGTGTACATAATACCTCATCTCAAAAAATATAGACAGTATTCATTTTCATCTTTTTATTACTTTGTTTACATTAGGATACAAAACAGAGTCATAGAAAAATCTGTATTTAAAGGCACTATTCAGACTTTGCTTGGCCATTGATACACTCTGTAGCCAAGAGGTGAAAACATTTATTACATTAAACCCCAACTTTCACACTGAGTGCATTGCTTATTTTCTAAAAAATATAGTGAAAAATCAACCTGCCCTAATGTCAGTAATGAGAAAGTTTTAAAGAAAATGGTTTCCGGTTTGGTTTGTTTTACGGTATATCACCCTCAATGGGTTATTTAAAGCTGACAATTTTTATTGCTTGTAAAATTTTCTTTTTTTTCAAAATGTATTTCTGATAATATTTTTTTCTTCAAAAATCTATTTCAGGGGAATATTTTTCCTTCAAAAAATGTATAGTTGTTTGTATTGCCGGTAATTTTTATTTTTTAATGTATTGCTGGTAATAATTTTTCTTCAAAAATTTTTTGCTTGTAATATTTTTTCTTTTTCAAAGTATTTCTAGTATTAAAACCTGTTTTTACACTTTTGTAGTATTTTGACCCAAGTTTGAGTGTTAACTATTTGGTCATAGCTGGGACCATAACAGCTGCTACCACCCTGGGTCAGGGTAGACCTGGGAACACCAGCAATTAAGAGGTGTTTCTTCACTCCTCAAAACCTCCTGATCAGACATTGCTGTCGGACATAGTTTATCGTCATACCCAGGACACAGATGTAGTTTATCGTCATACCCAGGATGGTTAAAGAAAATGGAAGCAGAAAGACATACATAAATCAGAAAGAGTTAAAATTTCTGGGGCATATGAGGAAAGAAGATTTGGAGAATTTGACACTAACAAGATACATTAAAACTAAAAGCAAGTGGGACAGATGGAAACAATCAGTAACTTATCTAATGATCTTGTGTAAATAGATGGCAGAACAGGAACTGGGAGGGATGATAGAGAACAGACATTGCTTGGAGAGGATGTTGTGGAGGGCCATGATTGCACATGTCCTGAAATGAACATGGCACAAAAAAGACAAATTGCAGGTAATTAATCAATCAATTGCATAAGAATCCTGCAGAAACAATCAAATAACAATGTCGTATGCATAATTTTTAACCTCACTCTACAAAAGAGGTTACAAATAAAGGTTTTCACAGCTGGAATTGATAGGAGCAACAATACAGACAATAAGTAGAGACTTGAAGAGTATCAAAGAAAAGAGAAAAAGCTTTAAGGTCTGTGAAGTTAGTGAAACTGAAATCCTAAGCAAAGTAGCTTATATAAATTATCTCTAGCTATAAATGTCTGCCGACTTCTCCAGGTTGATTGAATTTTATAGCCAGTATGTCTGTCAACCAGCTGGTGTCTATAACTTAGAAATATTTACACTTACTTGTATGGCAATGTAGCTAAGAAAAGCCAACAAGACAAACATAAAA
Organism: Acanthosepion esculentum; assembly: GCA_964036315.1. Classification (NCBI taxonomy): domain Eukaryota; kingdom Metazoa; phylum Mollusca; class Cephalopoda; order Sepiida; family Sepiidae; genus Acanthosepion; species Acanthosepion esculentum. The sequence goes on from OZ038476.1 coordinate 135,819,345, forward strand.
AGAAAAAAATCACAATAAAACATGACAATAGAAAAAAAAAATTGCCATATTTATTCCTTAAGCTACAAGTAGAAATTTATGTAAAACGGGCAACACACCATTTGATCCAATGGATTGGCAACAGTTCCTTTAGGCCAAATATATCCTATTTCTTCTGGCTAAATTTGGACATTTCCATTGTATTTCACTTGGTGATTTTTATTCTTTAATGCAAACATTTTCTTTCACTAGTACAAGAGAAAAAAATGGTGTCATTAACCGCCAAGTTTCAGTTGGCTTTAACTGCCTGTGAGTATTAAAAATTTGATACCATGAACACAGCACTAAACTGAATTTCTGGAACAAAAGCTTCTACTAAATTTAATAGCTCATCACTTGATATTAAAAAGAAAAAAGAATCTGACTTAATTTCTTGTGCTAGTAATTATGACCACCAAAGGAGACGGTTACCTCAAACTCGCACCAATATATCAAACAGTGGCACCACTACTAGATTTTTGGAAAACCAAATCTATCTTTTAATGGATCGATATCAAGGTGCACATTCTGTGATTCCAAATACCACTGGATCAAAGATTGTCCACACTTATCTCAGAATATTCATATGATAACGATCACAAATACAGTAACCCCCTAGGGTTACGGGTCCACATATACTGCAGCCATAGCAGCAGTGGTGTTTCTTTAACCTGACAGAACCCAACCCTATCCAGATTTGAATTCATAGTTTTGTTATTTACCTATAGCTGGGGGAGAAGAGATGAATTCATATCCTTCCCAAGGGTATTAGCATGTAAGTGAATGTAATGAACCCAACTGGAATTCAAACTTAGCCTTCCAATTCTTCAATCTAAACTGTTCCAATCATTATTCCACCATGAATCTTCCCATGATAGATAATTCTAAAACAGAAACTGTCTAAAATTCAAATATCTGAAACAAAAATAAATTATATCATTTTGAACATGTTTATAAAAAGTGCTTTTATATTTAATTATTTCAGTCATCATGCTACTGGTACAATGTTACCCACTACTACCTACTGCATGGTTGGGTCATCGGGAATTATGCTTTGCTACCAATGCTGATGTATAATGGCTTTGGTAATCCCATAATGTCAACCATAATGTGTTGAAGTCAAAATACCCCCCCACCCCGCCACTTACGAGAAGAGTTCTAATTGTCAGTTTAGATTCAACCCACAGCACAATTCTACTTTATGTACTTACTAATTCATCATCTTACTCTTGGCTATGAAATATGGTTTTGGAAATTTACAACTTTGTAAAGTTGTTGATTTCCAAATAATTGTCGTTTTCTGATGCCTCTAGTTGATCTTGTCACAGCTGTTTCCACTGTGTATTGAAACACAGTGTCATCCAAATGTATGCACATTCAGGTGCTCATAGACTGTAAGCTTGTGAAACTAATGTATGCACATTCAGGTGCTCATAGACTGTAAGCTTGTGAAACTAATGTATGCACATTCAGGTGCTCATAGACTGTAAGCTTGTGAAACTAATGTATGCACATTCAGGTGCTCATAGACTGTAAGCTTGTGAAACTAATGTATGCACATTCAGGTGCTCATAGACTGTAAGCTTGTGAAACTAATGTATGCACATTCAGGTGCTCATAGACTGTAAGCTTGTGAAACTAATGTATGCACATTCAGGTGCTCATAGACTGTAAGCTTGTGAAACTAATGTATGCACATTTAGGTGCTTCTGATCTTAGAGGGCTAAGCATTCTATTCAAAATTATAAATATACCATACCTCTACTAACAGGTTTTGTTGTCACTATGCAAATATATTAGTGATATAGGTCCATTTATTTTTGTAGGTGAACATCATTGATGAAAATATAAACCATTTTTAAAATTTACATTTTACCAGTAAGCTAAAAATAAAAAAAATTGCATTTACAATGATCATGATTTTTGCGATATTGATTAAATTACACATTGAGGAAAAGATAAAATATGAATGGGATTCAAGAAGATAGTAATTGATGTTACATTTAAATTTTTGAAGATTGTAGCTATCAGAGAAGCAAGTAAATGGAAGGGAGTTCTACAGGCAAGAAAAAAAAAACTGTTAGAGTAGAAGTGGCTGTTATATTTAACTATTTCAACAATAAAAGGGTGAGACCTAAATGCCAATCTAGTAGCACACTTAAATTCATGTAGTCAGGGCACCAGGGTAAAAAGCTTGTTGCCATGAAAATATTTGTAGGAAAGGCAGAGGGAAGTCGAGATGCCAAGTCAAGATCAATTATATTGCAGATCCTTCTTTGGATTTTGTCAAGAACCTTGAGATGAACAGCAAGAGCTCCTGACCAGATATGGCAGCAGTCTTCAAAATATATATTGATAGTTATTAAATCATGCTTTAGCCTTCTACCTTTATTTTTTTTTTTTTTACTAATTTCTTTTGTCTTATTTATCTGGTTTTTATCACAGCTCTTAGGTCATTATCAATAACTGTTAACTACTGACAATGTCTGAACATACATCTCTTAACCTTTCAAGAAAAACCATGACCATGATATTCCTTTATTCTCCAGCCTTCACTATATGACTGTGATATTAATTTACACTAAAATGTGATAGTTTATCTCCGGCATTTGCAGACTATTGTCAATTATATTTAAATTTTTGACTAGTTTTTCTTTCATCTTTTTTCTGTTGTCTATTTAACAGAACCATGAGGTCGTCATTCTGCAATTATTAAGCAAAAAATAAAAATGAATTGAAACGAATGAATAAGATAGAAAATTACACTTTATTTCTGATTTATCCTTTTTACTTAACCCATTAACTGCCAAATTTTTTTAATGCGCATTTTTGGCCCAGACAGGTGTCTTAGGAGTTTATTTATTCCTTATGTTTAATTTCAGTAGTTACCATTGTCATTTTTATAGAAACTAGAACACCAAATATATATGTGTATAAAACACCAAATATATATGTGTATAAAACATCAAAAAAATAATATTGATTAGAAATAATTAAAAAATACTTTTCAAAATAGTCATTATTTTACAACAGAAAGTTTCTTCTTACGGCTAATAATAAAAACTTTAAAGGCTAAGTGTTGTAAAATATACCTCTGCAAATGCAATGTATGTAAGCAATTCAATGTAAATACAAGGAATAACATGTAGTGAGTTTAATTTTAACAGATCCCCAAATGGTGCTCATGGCAGGTAATGGGTTAATATTTAAGGGCTCTCTAAAAAAAAAAAAAAAAAAAAAATAATCAGAATATTACCACTTGAAATTATCTGAACTTTTTAAATGAAGCATTGTTGTTAATGATTAATTTTTTTAACTAGTTTTTATTCATTGAGGAGATTCTACAAACATTAAGCAAAAAAAAAGTTTAAAAATAATGAACAAGCCAGATTATTCTTTATTCTCATTCCATATTTAAGGACTCTAAAAGAAATTCTAAGATTATTACCATTTGCAGATATTTGATTGTCTAAGATTAAACATCTTCATTACCTTTTTTTTTATTTTTTTTATTTACTTTCTTTATCTCATTGCTTTTTATCAAAGTTCAAATTGTCTATTATATAAAGCAGTGTTTTTTTCTGTTTTCCAGTCCATTCAGTTTACTTAAAAGATAGAATACAAGAATATTGTTAAACTAGACATAAATAATGAAAAAATATTTTTATTGATTATAAGATTAAAAACATTATAGAATTTTTAGTCCGAATTTGAAAATAATGTAGTAAACTATGTATTATTTTTACATTTATTTCCATCAAAACAATTTGTGAAATTTCGACAAACATTTTGAAGTCACTTATTTAACAAAAAAAGAAAAGGAAAAAAAAAGTACTCTAACAAGTTTTATAAAAACATTGATTTTAACCAATTCACTATTAACTACTGATTATATTGATTGATTTTGTTTTTATTGCTTATTAACCATTTTTAGATTGTAAGAATTTCTTTCTTTTGATTTAGTGATACACATCCTGCTATTTAACCCATAGCTGGGAGAAAAAGATGTGGATTCATACCTTTCCCAAGAGGATTTGCACATATGGGAATGTAACAAACCCAACTGGATTTGAAATTCAGCTCTTCGATTAAAAATTCCAAGCCATTATTCATTACACCACCCACACATTTAAGGTTACAGCACACAGTATCCCAAGTGGTCACCCATCTAGGTATTGACCATGTTTGACACTGCTTAACTTTAGTGATTGTACAAGAACCAGTGTTTCAACCTGTTGTGGCCACAAGTCTATTGATTATATGGTCGCTTATTCAGCAATCGATATTTACAATGCACAAATTGTAACTGAAGTGTTCATTTTTACTTGATCTATGTTAAGAAAAACACAGTATTATCCATACCTATACTAAAAGACTCATTTTGGTCCCTGCCGATTTGTTTCTGGATTTTACAAGAACAAGACTGACTAGAATGTTAAACTTGTGCCTAAATATGAAAATTTGGTGAAATTGCATTGTTGCCTGGCTATGCTGGCCTGTCTTGGGAAAAATAAGAAATTGATATTTACTGGAAATAAATGACTATAAAGATTCTGACAGTGTATTCTCATGGGTGGCACCATTTTGGTTTTCATCAGCTACTCGGCAGTACAGATTAAACTAAATGACATCACCAACAAAAATATGTCACAAAGCCGGTTGTATTGCTTACTAATATATACCTATGCTGGTTTGGAAATAGCACTAAATGCTAATTAGTTTATAACAAAAACTAAGACCAATATGCTTTTAGTGTCATATATATATATATATATATATATATATATATATATATATATATATATACACACACACACACACACACACACACACACACACACACAGGGGTTGGACAAAATAATTGGAACAGGTGCAAATTCCACTCCTATATTTCAAAGACCTATTATATTAAGAACTTTAACTAAAACTTCGTAATTGCAGGTTATATCTATTGTAAATACATTTATTTATCTAATTTACTGTGTTTGGCTTATTTATTTTTAGAATTTAGTAAAATTTAAGCTAAATGCGTGACCTCTCTGAGTTTGAAAATGGGCAAATTGTTGGAGCTCGCATGGCAGGAGCCTCGATCACTAAGGTTGCTAAACTGTTTGGTTTTTCAAGAGCTACCATATCAAGAACTATGACACAATTCAAGAAACAGGGTAAAATCTCTAGCAAATATAGCAATTCGGGCCAGACTTGCAAACTTACTAATGAGAACCGACGTGCATTGAAACGCAATTGTGGCGAAAAATCATCGGACTACTGCGGCCAAAGTGACTGTCGAGTTGAATAATCATCTGAATAGTCCAGTTTCTACTAAAACTGTTCGCTGTGAGCTCCATAAGACTGGATATCATGGAAGAGTCACTGTAAGGAAACCTCTTCTCTCCACTCACAACATTCAGAAGTGGTTGAAGTGGTGCAGAGATCTCAATGCCTGGTCTGCAGACCAATGGAAGCAAGTCATATTCTCAGATGAGTCCAGTTTTTCTCTTTTCCCAACTTCAGGGCAAGTTTATGTGTGGCGGCAGCCCAAAGAAGCTTACAACCCTGACTGCCTTCTTCCAACAGTGAAGCATGGTGGTAGATCAGTGATAGTTTGGGCCGCTATATGATGGAAATGTCTCGGTACAATAGTTGCACTGCGTGATCATGTTCATCCAATGGCCCAGACTTTATCCCCTGATGGTGACTGCATATTCCAAGACGATAATGCTCCAATACATACTACTTGAATGGTTAAGAATTGGTATGAAGAGCATGAAAGTGAGCTAGAACACATGGAGTGGCCTCCCTAATCTCCAGATATCAATATTATTGAACATTTGTGGTGCATTTTGGAGCAACAAGTTAGGAGCTGCTACCCTCCACTGTCGTGTCTTAAAGAGCTGAAGCAAGTGTTAATGGAAGAATGGCTGAAAATTCCTCTGGATGAAGTCAGGAAGCTGTATGATTCCATTCCTAGATGTATTGAAACTGTAAGTTAGTCTCAAGTAGGACCAACACCATATTAAATAAATTTTCTTTGAATTTAACAAGTGTTTCAATTATTTTGTCCAACCCCTATAGATATATATATATATATTATACATACACAGCAAGATGTGTAAGTGTTATAATATTGTTTCCTTATAAAGAAACATTCAGAATTCATTGATCAAACATCCTTATCACTTTTGTTTGGGATTTCCTTCTAATCTTTTGTATTTGGTTGTGTAAAAAAAATCAACATTTTGAGTATATCATTATTTTCTACTTCACAAGTAAAAAGACTGTTTTTCCCACTTTTTTTACTTCATAAAATCTGCTGGAAATTTTCCTACATACTTTTATTTAATGTATAGGTTATATTGATTTCAAGACCATTTTTTATGAATGCTTTGGATAGGAAGCTATTAAAAGTTTGCTACATTAAAAAAATAAAATAAAATGGTCTAAAATATAAATCAAATTTTAGTCTTTGAATTTAGAAAATTCTGGAATATTAAAATCAACAAAGCACCTTCATCCTGAGTACTTCTTTAGTGGATAAACAGTGGGTTAAAATCCAATGCCCAGTTCGCACTTCTCTCTGATCTTTTGAACAGGAGTAGAGGTTTATCCCTTTTCTTGTTTACGATTGGGTTTATGGTTCCTTTTAAAGTCTACTTCAACTTTATACTTCTAACATCTCTGGCTAAACTCTGAAATTTTATATACTATTTTTTTCCTCAACAGGAGTAGATAGAATCACCTATCATCCAATTAGCACTTCTCTTTGGTATTTTTGAACAGGAGTAGAGTTTTATCCCTTGTTTCATCTTTAGAATTGGGTTTCCAGTTCCTTCTAAAGTCTTTTCTTTCACTTCCAATAGCCCCTTGACATCTTATTGGTATTATCACCTTGCTTTGCGTGAATTGATTAGAAAAAAACAACAAAAATATCAGCTTTATTATTTTATTATAGTAATTATATGTTCAAAAGGTCATAAACTAAAGCAATCAAGATAGTCTTGCCAAAAATAAATTGGCTATGTACAGTAAATAAGGAAATTGCCTTTTGCTTGAAACAAACTTGTAATAAATCTGTTTTAGTGTTCCAAATCAATAACACTGTTTTTATGCATTTAATTACAACTTTCTAAAACTGTGTTCAGGAGTATTTAACTCAGTAATAACCAAACTTATAATTAAGTTATTTTAATTTATGTTATATTATTTGGTGCATTAAAGTGTGTGTTTTAGCAATCAACATTCTCTGGCCTCTTACCATTCTCTGTTACCATTGCCCTTTTTCTTCTCCTCCTCCTTTCATTAATTAATTTTTTTTATGGTTTTTTTTCTTAATCCAACAATATTTCTTATTACTATAAACATTATTTTTAGTGGGGACATGTGTTTGAGCAGACATCCTCATTCGCGCAAGTTCCTAAATATCTAAAAATCAATACGACCAGGATTTCACTATGGTAATATTAGCAGTTTTATTATAAGGAAACATTTGACATTCATTGACTGACCTGTTAGTGTTACTATTGATTGAAATTTATAAAATCTTTCTATTAAAACAGTTTTTCAGAGAAATAGACTTCTCAAGTCCAGTAACTGGAATTGCTTTTTGATAGGGGCTTCCTTCTTAACCTTTTGTTTGAAGCAGTTTGGAACATCAACATCTTGGTTATGTCATTTATTCCTTTCTGAGTTACATGTGCTATCCGTTTTAGTTGTTGCTGCTGTTGGAAGTCAAGTGATGTGGTTTCTGATATTTCGTACAGTTCTTTGTGATTCTGTAGCATCAGTCCACAATGTTCAAAGAAGGATGGTCCTTGCTAAGACCTACAGACTTCACTCACTCAAAGGCATTTTTAATCAATGATCTGAGAATGCAGTTGTATACAGCTGACAGTTTAGATATTTCTGAATGAGTTAGAGGCCATTCATGACAGCCATATAAAAATCAATCTGACAAGGCTATTTAAGTACATGACTTGAGTTTTTAGGTTAAAGTTTTTATTATGTAGCAATTTGAGGTATTGCATGAAACTATCTCTAGCAGAGCCTATTCTGTGTTCAATTTCCTTATCAACTATACTTTTTACAACTTGCCTTAAAAAGGTGCTGGCAATCCCCAAGTGATTCAGAACAGGTGCTACCATGGAATTAAGAAAATAATTCTTTTCTAAGAAAAAAAAAAATCTGAATTCATTATGTAAATTTCCAGGTTAGTAAGTGTTTGGCTAACGGCACTGCCACTGATATTTTTAGAATATAGATGCCAAAAATTAGGTTTAGACAATGTACATGTCATGTTTCTAAAAAAAACCCCAAAAAACTAAAGAAATAACACCCATTTCAGCAGTTTGACTAACAATAGAAATTTTGCCTATAAATTTACATGTAGCAACCACTATTAACCTCAAAATTCAGTGCCACCTGTCCCACATTCTTCTTAGAGATGATTTACCCTTATGAATTTTTGGCCCTCAAAGTTCAGCTGTTTAACCAACCATGAGACAGATACAAACAAACAGTAAATGACTTTATAGTAATTGGATTGTAAAAGGTTGAAATCTAAAAATAAAAAACAAACTTGCAATTAAAAAGATTAATAGATAAAAATAAACTATAAAATAAATTATTAATATGTTATATTTGTTGTTTATTTTATGCATGAAAATAACATTTTATTAAAAGAATTTTCTCCAGAGAGATGAATTGCCCATTTCTATATAACAGACTCTTCTAATAACACAGAAATTCATGTCAGTAATAACATGGATAAATAAACTTTCAAAGTAAATCAAGTGTAAATATGTATATATTAAAAATTAGTTTCATGTTTAACAAGAGAACAAAGCAGATGAAATTCAGCAAGCATTGAACATAATCAAGGAAACTCAGAACAAAGTGTTTGATATTTTATAAGCATAATGGTGTTGTAAAATTACTTAATATTTTTATGGTATACATAAACAAGTATAAAAGCTAATAAGTCAGCTATAAATTTCTCTAAAGCTTTTCAATGATGTTTCATTAACAATATCCAAGCATTCTGTTCATTAGTATGAGACATACAATTGACATGTAAGAAGATACAGTAGCTGAAGAATGGTCTTTGACGATATTTTCTTGAAATAGAGTCATACTTAGCCCATGAAAGGCCTAGATTTAGTTTCTGTCACAACAAAAATAGGTCATGCATATATCCATAAATGAGAACCACTTACTGAGCAGTCATCAGAACACCATTCTCAAGACACACCCATTTATTACCGTTTTATAACCAACCGAGCATAGCAAATCTGACTTTCAGTTAAATAAACTGCATCTGATCAGTGGTGGCTAATCTACTTGGTACTTGCTTGCTTAACATACAAAACTGTCTAGAAACACTTAAATACTCGAGATTTCTATGGATGCACAAAGGAGTTAAAAATTTGGATAATGATAATGAAAATGGGTCAAGTGAAATCTGATGAGGTTTTCTTTTCAAATGATTCACATCTGAACTGTATAAAGCAACAGGCAAGTTAGAAATCATTATGGCAAAGTTCTCCATTTCCAGCATCCCTTTTCATAAAACAATTGAATATATATATATGTGTGTGTGTGTGTGTGATAGAGAAAGAGGGGTGATGTAAAATTAGGAGCTAAAAGAAAGAATGCGATAAACATATAAACTTTGTTTCCAAGACTACAAATGTTCAGTTATTTATATGCAGATTAACCCTTCAACTCTGTGCATTGTTCAATTATTAAGTTGGAAAATAAAGAAGCTTAAAGGAATTTAAGTAGGTAAAGACAATGGCTGTTAAAAAGTGAACAGAATAACTATATAAAAACTCAACTAAAGTCAACTACATTCTTGTAAAAACAAATAAAAATAAAAGGGCAAGATATTAAATTGATATAGCAAATTTTTTACAAACTGCACTAATCTGTTCTGTTCTTACATTAGAGACCGATTGATGATTTGGTTGTACATTAATTGGCCATGGTTAAATGTGTTGCGGATTAAATAGTACACCCCTGGTGACTATAAATTGAACAAAACAGTAATATTACACTGCAAGAAATAGTGGATGATTGTCAGACAATGCTAAATCTGACACACGATGCTGAAGAAATTTAGAAAAAAGAATGTGCATTGGTACAAGCAAAGGACACGTGTACAAAAAGGTGAATAAATCCTTGTTTCAGATGTGGTAAATTATATCTTGGCAAAGCCTGTCCATTTAAAAATGCAGAATGTTACAAGTATGGTAAACAAAGACATATCAAGTCACACTGCAAAACTAAACCAAGAAAAAAATTCTCACAGGAAGAAATTAGTACACTGCATTATGAGGGATAAAATGGTCACTGAAACCAAAAGAAAATTTGTGAATGTGAAAATAAACAATGTGGATATGAAAATGTTACTGGACACTGAGAATGATATTTCAATAATAAATGAAACCAAACGGAAGGAAATTGGAAAGTCTTTATTAAAAAGGACTTCCAAAATCACAATTTCAGTTTCTGGTGAGAATTTTTTTTTTTGGGAAATAACTTGCAATGTCTTTTTTCATAATAAGCATATAAAAATTAAAAACTTATGCATTAAAAAATGCTATGAATTTATTCAGAACAAACTGGATAGAACTATTTGAAATTTTGGATTTGCCAATAAATGATTATTGAAAAACATAAGTTGACAAGCAACCAATTTAAGAAGTCAGAGCAAAAATCTTAAGGAAGAATTAAAAAAAATGTTTTCCAGATGAAAAAAAAAAAAAAAAAAAAAAAAAAAAAATTTTGATGCCAGTATTTAAACTGAAACAGAGCATACCATTCACAGCATTAGAACAAGTTAATGAATAGTTGGACAGACTTGAAAGAATTGGTGTAATAGAAAAAAAATTAACCATTTGAAATGGGCTGCACCAGTGGTGTATGTAGAAAAAAGAAAGATTTCTTGACTGGATTAAACAGTGGTTTAGAAACACATAACTACCCATTACCAAGCCTAGAAGAAATTATTTGATGTTGAACAGCAGAAGAATATTTTCAAAGAGGGATCTCTATGAAGCATATTTACAAATTCAGATTGAAAATGAGTATTCTGAATTAACAACCATAAATATGCATAGAGGATTATATAAGTTTAACTGACTTCCTTTTGTCATAAAGGTGGCACCAGCTGTTTTTGAACAAACCATGGATACCATACTTGCAGATTGCGACTTTTCTAGATGACACTTTGAACAAAAATGTATCAAAAGTACATGTTGGGCATGTGAAAACAATTTTGAAAAAACTAAGAGAATGCGGATTTCAGCTTAGTGAAGAAAAATGTGAATTGTTTTTGCAGAAAATACCTTGGTTAAATTATTGATAAAAATGGTAGTCAAGATACATCAAGGGCAACTGCAACTAAAAATATGCCTACACCAACAAATGTGACTATGTTAGAAGCTTTCTTAGGACTGGCTAATTACTATCAAATTTATGTGCATAATATGCACAAGTTAGGGCTCCACTTAATAATCTACTTAAAAAAAAGAGTAAAGTGGAATTGGAATGGTAAGTGTGAAAATTCATTTGATGAAATATAAAAAAAAAAAGACTTATGTCTCATTCATCATTAGTACACTATGAACCAAAAGCAGAAATTATAGTAGCATCAGATGCTAGTTAGTACAGTATTGAAGCAGTAATTTTACACAAATACAATGGTAGTAAAATGAAAGCCTTCACTCAGGCTTCATGGTCATTTCTACCAGAAGAGAAAAAGAAACTCTAGCAATTATATTCACTGTTAAGAAATTTCCTAAATTTATTCATGGAAGAAATTTCATGCTGCAAACAGATCACAAATCTTTATTAATAATATATGGTTCAAAGAAAGGTATACCTACTCATACAGCTAATCGCTACTTGGGTACCATCCTGTTAATCTATGATTTTACAATGGAATACCAGCCGTTTAAAAATTTAGGACATGCGGATGGATTATCTAGATTAATACTTAAAAATGTGGAGCCACTGGAGGACACTGTCATCGCAGCACTAAAAAGTGAAATGGAAATAAAAAAAAAAAAAACGTTTTGTGCACTGTAGTATGAGAGCTACAAGTGACTCTGAATGAAATACAAGAAAAAGCAGAAAATGACGTCTTTATTGTGAAATAAAAAAACAATTGAAAGAAAGTAACAAAGAATGAAATCCAGATTTAAATGTCTACTCAATATGTATTGGAGTAATAATGTACAGTCAAAGAGTTGTAATACCGATTGTGTTACAGAAACGAATATTAAAGGATTTTCATTGCGGACATCCTGATATTTCTAGAATTAAATCTGAGAAGTTTCATATATTGGATTGGAATGGACCAAGATATTCAAAGAATAGTAAAAGCATGTAGAGGTTGTGCTCTAGCAGCAAAACTACCTATCACAAAATAGGACCTTAGCCAAAGACGCACATGCTGTGGTGAAGATTGCATATAGATTTTGCAGGTTCTATCAATAAGATCACATTATCTTGTGGTAGTTGATAGTTTCACAAAATAGCTGGAAATTTATAAATGCAAAAATCCAACATCCTCAATGACAGTGAATTTCTTGCATGAACTGTTTGTGAGACATGGCATACGAGATACCATAGTACCTAATAATGGAACGCAATTCACAGGTAAAGAATTCCAAGATTTTTGTAAGATGTTTTTTTCATTGAGCATGTTACAACCTCACTGTATTACTCAAGATCTAATGAACAAGCTGAACATTTTCGTTTGGTTCGTTTTGTTTTATGGCATATCAACCTCAATGGGTCATTTAATGCCAACAACTTTTTTTTTCCTGGTAATATTTTTGTTTTGTCAAAAACCTATTTCTGTTAATATTTTTTTCATGAAAAATGTATAGCTGGTAATATTATTTTTTTCAAAAACGTACAGCTGGTAATATTTTTTTTCAAAAACATATTGCTGGTAATATCTTATAATGCTTTTTACATCAGTTTCGAGGTTAACTATTTGCCCATAGCTAGGACCCTAACAGGTGCTACCACCCCGGGTCAGGGTGGACCTGGGAACACCAGCAATTAAGAGGTAGTTCCACTCTCCTCAAAAACTCCTAATCAGAGGCCTTGCTGTTGGACGTAGATATACTTTATCGTCATACCCAGGACGCGGAACATTTTGTGTGAATGTTCAAGAGAGTGTTGAAGAAAGCATGTCTTGATAAATTAAATGAGGAAACCATTCAAAATTTTTTGAGAGTTTACCTAAACCCAATACACCACCAAACATGTTGTCGGTGGAATTAATATTTGCCAGAAGAGTAAAATCAGTGTTTGACAAGTCGAAAAACACAAACAGTTAACGAAAGTGACATCAAAAGTTTCAAGATCAGTGATAAAGTGTTCTTTAGAGCATATAAGGATGGCAAAGAAACATGGGGAGACGGATTAATATCAGCAATAATCAGGAAATTGATTTTCATATGAAAGAGAAAAAAATTTGAACATTAAAGGCACCATAATCGGCTGAAAAAAGGATTCAGTGGTGAAAGACCTGTAATATTGGAAGAACCAATAAAAATTCTATATGATGTTTTTGATGTGCCAGCATCACAGGTCGTGGAACCTACAAGGACAAGTTCTAGAAAAGGAATGCATACTGAAGAGCTGGAAGCGGATCCGAGATAGAAACACTACAAAGTCAAATATTGAATTCAAAATCTTTTAAAACCAAATTATTTTTTCCAGATGCAAGTCCTTATTTAATCCACAAATGAAGGGAAGAAGTGGATTCATACCTATCCCAAGGGTATTTGTGTATAATTGAATCTAATGAACCTAACTGGAATTCAAACTCAACTCTCCAATTTCTCATTCCAAGCTGTTAGCCATTACACCACCTACACATTAGAGACTAAATAGATCTAAAAAGATTTAAGCATTTTAATTATACTTTATCAGTAAGAGAGTTAATTACTGTTCTCAGGACAAGAGCAGTATATAAAAATGATACCTCTAGCTGCATTTATAATAATTGTAAACTTTTATATATATATATATATATATATATATATATATATATATATATATATATATATATATATATATAGAGAGAGAGAGAGAGAGAGAGAGAAGAAATAGAAATTTCAGCCATTGACAAACAAATAAAAACTTCCAGTACTCCCCATTCGTAGAAAAATTAAATAACTGTGCTAATTATTATTAATCACAAGAGTGTATGGAGAACAAAATAGAGACAAGTTGTAAATTTCAAAAGAGGGAAATACTACATTAATGTTAAAATAACTCTCCTACAGATTCACATGATTATTAATAAGCTAATCACCTACATCAACAGAATATTGTTTGATCATAATTGAGTGTCTCACTACTTTTGTCTTGAGTCAGAGTAAACTAATAACAATTCTTTTAAGAGACTAGATTAATTGGAACAAATTATTGTATCAAGTAGGAATAATTAACACCAAACATTAAATTACAAGAAACCACAGATGTTAGTTTTATTCTTAATCGCTTTATTTTGTTGGCTTTCTGGCCAACTAGTTAGTGAGAGAAACTGAATATTGTCCACATGTGTCCTAAAACAGAATCCAAAACTAATCTATCAAGCAGCCTCATAGTAAATATGCCAAAACTTGAGGTTAATCCCCTTGGCTGGGAATATATATTGTATACCAAGGGGAGAGGAAGTGAGAGAGAGAGCAAACAGCCAAAATATTCATTGGTTCCTTTCAATATGCATAACAACTATTTTAATGTCACCTTGTGGAACAGACTCCCAGCAGGATTGTTAAACACCTCAACATGAACAACCTTCTGAGCTATAACCAGTATGGATTTCAATCTGCTAGGTGAACAACTGAGATGTCTTAACTGTCATTACTCACAGAATTAGCAAGGTGCTAGAAATAAATTCATCATGAGGACCATCACCCTAGATATATCAAAACCCTTTGACATGATATGGCATACATAAACTCTCCAGCTATGGAACCTCTGAAAAGTCTTTCCTAACAGGTAATTCCCTGAAGGTTGTTTTTAACAGCCACTCATTGAAGGCCCATGAGATCAATATCAGCATTCCTCAAGGTTCTCTTTGGTCATCCACTCTTTCTACTCTACATTAATGATCTGCTCGAGAACATACTCTGTTCTTTAGTGAATATCTATGCAGATGATACAACAGAACCACCTTCAAAAGTCTGGATGACCAGCTGTTCTCTCCTCTGACCAAGCCCTGGTGGCTCCATGAGGAAAAGACTGGCTTGTAAAATTCAATATATCCAAAACCAAGCTTGTAACATTCCGCCATCAATGAACAGACTCTGAATTCATCTATCGTGATGGATGGATGTTATCTCAAAGAGGCTTCATGCCTTGAATGTCTATAACGACTCAAGCTCACTCTAGATATACAATAAATACAATATATTGCTAAAAATTCTGGAAAAATGGTCAGTTCCTTGTACTGCTGCCATATCTGGGCTGGATCTGCTCAGTCCTCCCTTGCTTGTTTTCATAGTTCAAAAACATCTACACAGCCTTGTGGTTGATGAATTATTTTCTATCCTACAAACCCTTTCCCCACAGAGGAAATGAGTCTCTCACTACTCTATCACCATTTCCATGGCAAGTGTTCTTACCAGCTACATTCCATGGTTCCACCAACACTGATATTCGTGGCTGGGACACACCATGCCATGTAAAGAAGGATGAATCATCCTCATTTCCTTCATATTCCATTAATAAGGAGTAAGTTCCACTCAGACAGCTTCTTCCAAGAACTGTTACCTTGTGGAACAGATTCCCAGCAGGATGATTTCCCAAACACTACAATCTTAAACTCTTCAAATCTTGGGTTAACTGCGATCTTATATTAACCTTCTGAACTGCACTTTTTGCCTTATGATCATACAACAGCAACCCTCTACCTTGAGTAGCTCTTGTGCCTTGCATTGGGTAGACATTTGTAGAAAAATATCATTTAAATAAGAAACTCAGAGAAAGAATGTCCTTACGAGCAAACTGCACGATTTTTACAGCAAGTCCTATAAAAGAAGCATATAATTTGACTCTCAGCATTTTTGTTTTTATAACATTTGCTTGAAGGTTTAAAGATAAAGTCCTAATTCCAATAGAAATCCTATTATAATGTTGATAATCTGTAAAATTGAGTCAACTAATTAAGAAAATAATATTAATGTTCTGCCATTTTGATATTTTCCGCTTACTCTGGCATGCCTTTTTAGCATACGCCCCCCTAGGAATTACCAAACAGTAAAGCATGCTGGATCACGATCAAATGGGGGTTTCTCTTAAAAAGGGGCACACAAGTTCATTTCCTGTGGGAGAGCACATTTACTTCAAGATTTTACAAATGCACAGACTGAGAGACATAATACACATAACTTCAAACACACACACATTTTATATATATATATATATATATATATATATATATATATATATATATATATATATATATCCCTTTGTCTGGATTGATTTCATTTCTAAAAAAAACATCAGTCTGAAGAAATGAGTATTTAATTATACTGATGAAATAAATTATAACCAAAATGGATTTTTAAGGATTTCTTGATTTATTATACTGCTTACATTGAGCTCTTTTTGGATTAATGTCCTCCTTAGAATTATTCCTACCAATTATATATATATATATATATATATATATATATATATACACACACACACACAAATCAAAAAATATTGAGGCTGTTGCCATGGTAATGGAGCTAAAGTACACAGAGTGAAACTGCTGGGTGGACCTTGGACTCTGTTGCACGCGCGCACGCACACACACACGCACACTTATAACATTCTTGCTCACTTCCATGTTTATAGCAGTCTTAGAAGTGTGTAGAGTGTGGTTGTCTCATCACATTATAGTGGTTCCATCAGTGATCATAGTTTGTGCAGCAGTTTTGGGCTAAGCATGACATTCCCCATGTCCAGTAACCAGCATAATTCCCCAGATCTTGCCCCTTGTTACTTTTTCCTCTTCAAAAATAAAATCTCACTTGAAAGGAACAAGACTGGATTGCCTTGAACATCAAGGCAATCCAAGAGAATGTGACAAGGCAGCTGTTCGCTATCTCCAAACAGGAGTTCCACGAAAGGTTACATCAATTGGTTTGGTTTGTTGTGTTTTACGGCATATCAAATTCAATGGGTTATTTAATGCTGACAAAGTTTTTATTGCTGGTAATATTTTGTTTACTCAAAAATCTATTTCTGGTAATAATTTTTTTCTTCAAAAATTTATTGCTGATAATATATATATATATATATATATATATATATATATATATATAGTTAGTTAGTTTACGAAAAAACTAGGTAATCCGTATGGGTAGACCCAAGGAGGATAAAATCCAGAGAGCTCAATGTAAATCAGAGCTAATAATTTAAATAAAACAGACCACTTTAAGGTTCCATATAAAAAATTATTTCACATTTATTATATGGAACCTTAAAGTGGTCTGTTTTTATTTAATATATATATATATATATATATATATATATATATATATATATATATATATATATATTCTTTTTTTGTAAACCCATTTTTACCCCAGTTTTGGGGTTAACTATTTGCCCATAGCTGGGACCCTAACAGGTGCTACCACCCTGGGTCAGGGTGAATCTGGGAACACCAGCAATTAAGAGGTGGTTCCACACTCCTGAAAACCTCCTGATCAGAGGCCTTGCTGCTGGATGTTGTTTATCTTCTTACCCAGGATGCGATACAATTTGGGACATCAGAAGGGGACTACTTCATAGTAGAATAAATGGCAAATTGGTATATCTTGTAGTTTTCTTTTTATAGTACCAGTTCTAATATTTTTTGATCAGTTTGCACGCATGCATACATACATGCATGCATATTTTCACTGATGGGAAAGGCATGAATTCATTTCTTCTCCTCCTAATCAGCCATGATTGACAACCAACTTAAGAGAAAGACAACTAATTTTAAAAAAATAACAAAAAAAGACTAGGAGTGAATTACACTCCTATCTCAGCTACGGGTAACAAATTAGGATGCTTAAATCTAGTGCAAGAGCACACTCCGCTAAAATCAAGTCCTTAACAGATGCCTCTCACTAACCCATAGGCCAAGTATGATGAGTATGGCAACTACTCCAAGTCAAATTCATGATGTCACTGACATCTGTGGGATAGGACGTGGATGGCCTTCCTCCTTTAAGAGCGAGATGATCATTGTGATAAAGTATATTACAAGCTGATGCAGTATGTGCTTTGTATTATGTAAAAAAAAAAAAAAATATCGGAATTATAACAAATCAAATATTGGAGTAAATATAGGAAAATTCTCAATATGAACTAAACATGAAAAAGTTCTAATTTTATGTTTAAAAGTGCAAGTGGTATAATGGTCACTTGCTCAGAATGAAAACCTGGTGAGTCGAGATCAAATTCTAGCAGAATTCATCATATTCACTTTCACACAGATACCCTTACAAAAGATATGTCTCCATCTCTTCTCATCCCAGCTACCAGTTAAGCAGCAAGACAGACTGGGATCTATAGTCATGGTTGGCAACCAGTCTAGGAGAAGAACAACCCTGAATTCAAAATTGTATAAAGCCTTGATATAGCGCATAACATGCAGTCATTAACAGGATCATGGAATTCACAATGACTGAAAAATCTCAAATGCAGTTGACCGCTTGATTTATTATTATTGTTATAATTAAACAAAATGGATGTCTTGATTTCAAGTGGTTAAACTTTTTAGTATTGAACACACTCAAAACCACCCTGTAAATATCAAATGGTGAAAGTCTCACTGTTTGCATGACTTCCTGCATGACTTCGTTATATATTATAGCAAAGCTGGGAATTTCATTGTGGTGTAATCGTTAACAAGCTTATCTTGCAAGATCAGTTATGACCAAGTATGAAATTCAATCCTCACTGGATGTTCCACTCTTTTGGCCTTGTGTCACATCTAAGCTACACTTAGAAAATCACCATGGGCACTTCGACATGGTCTAATGGTTAGCAAGCTCGTCTCGTATGATAAATTATGACCGAGTTGCAAGTTCAATCCATACTGGGTGCTCTCCTCTTTTCCATCTAAGCTATGCTTAGTAAATCGCTATATTATGTCAGAGTATACATGGGGTGGATTACAGTGAATTGAACACTGAGAGCCAATATTTATAGGGCAGGTTGAATTCCAAAGGGTTAAAAAGGTGAAAAAAGAAATTGTTGATAGGAAATATTAGAAGCAAGAAAGAATAACAAAATTAAAATTTCTTTCATATACACAAAAGTTGAGCATAAATAAGTATAAACAACCAAAGGTTAAGTACAAAGCATGTATACCATAATTGATGGCATATAAAACCCACTATATATATACCATTTATATTTGATATTGTATGATGGTGCTATTCAGGGTTGATAATGCCTTGGTAAGCATTAGCAAACAACTTCACATACAAGACCTGTTGAAATTTTTTTGAGGAAAAAAAAAAAAAGAAAATGATGTAGGTACTTTTATATACAATCAGACTATAAATTTACATGTTCACTTAGTTTGTTACAACAGGTGAGCATTTTATTTTTAATCATGAATTTAAACATGCTACTAGATTGTCAACTCTGTCTCAACACTTTACTGTTGCTGAACAAGCTAGATGCAACTGTCATTTCTACTCTAACATTTTTTTTCTCACACTTCCCACCTGTAGAACTCCCTTCTGATTTCTTGCTTCCCTAATAACTACAATCTTCAAAAACTTAAATGCAACATCAATTGCCATTTTATGTCTTCTTTAAAGCCTCTTCTTTTCTGCCCTTTTGTCAATAGTCCCCATTTTCAGTCATCTCATTTCTTTTCCCTCCATGTAACCCTCTGCATTCTAGTGGCACTGTCACTTTGCTTGGGGTTTAACAAGAAAAAAAAAAAAAATTCACCTCCAAGCAAGGTGGTAATGCCACTAAAATGCAAGGGCTAACAGAGTGAAAAAGAATGAGAAACTTTAGTGAGGAAAAAGGACAATAAGAGAACAGGATTCAGATGACTTTACTTCATGAGATTTGTTTGCTAACCACCATAACAGCAAACACAATGTGTATGTGTGTGTATATATATATATATGTGTGTGTGTGTGTGTGTGTGTGTGTGTGTGTGTGTGCGTGTGTGTAGATATTTAGATGGTTTAACTTATTTTATTACAGATCTACAGTAGAAGAGTTTATGCAAACTGATCTGATTACTTTAACAACAGCTTGCAAGATCAGCATGCTAGCTATTGCTCTTTCGCAGAAGCTAAACTACGTAGGTAAAAAATTAAAAAAAAAAGATTTTGAAATTAAAAGTTTGGAATGAATTGTTTAAACAAAAAAAATGTATACCATAAAACACAATGTGAATTATATCTTCAGTTATATATCCTGATCTCATCTTAGTAAAGAGATGCCTCATTATTGTTATAAAAGACTTTACTTAATTACAATAAATTAACATCTCATGTTACCATAACAACAGAATATCTCATTAGTAAGGGAGATATGGCTGCTAATACATTACATTTCGTTTCATGTAAAATTTCTTTGGATTCTTACTTTTTATGATTAAAAAAAAATTCTTAAATGCAATAATAGAGAATTGTATGGTAAAAATTTAAGATTACTCCTACTGAAAATATGGTGGTTTTCTAAGCATAGCTCAGATATGGAACAAGGCTGAAAGTATGAGGCACCTGATGAGGATTGAACTCACTATTCAGTCATAATCTAGCAAGACAAGCTTGCTAACCATTACACCACATTGAAGTATCCAATTGTGCTCAAAATAGAATGCAGCTGTAAAAATATTTAAAACATAGCCATCATATTTTTCATGATGAACTCAACTAATAATAATAATAAAAATTTAAGCCAGGATATGACTACATTTTAGGGCCTGTCTCAGTGCCATCAGTTGCATATTTAATTCTGGTGTCAGAGGTAGCTGCTAGAAGCCAAACAAACTTCAAACAGCAATTTCCAGAGAAAACAAACTCTTTTCTCTTAAAAGTTAAGTAGATACAGGGGTACAGCAATCGATGACCGAACACCCCTTTTAATACAGACAGAATTATGAGCAACTATTTGAATTTCAATAGATTGCCAGGCTAATTCAATCATTTAATTTGCATATAATTTACATTTAATAGCTTAATATGGTTTTTAACTGCTGATGACACCAGAGATACAAGAGAGGCATAATTAGTAGGTCAGAGGGTGTATCATTGCATTGTTGGTTGGCAAAGTGTATAATCCACCATGGTTCTGGAAATAAGGGTGCCAGAAAAATTGGTGATGTCGACAATATTGTTTTTTATTAGCAACTTAGTATTTTAATCAGTACTCGGATTACTTAATTTTTGTTCAAGTATTAGTACTCAAGTTGCGTAAATTCTTTATGACTGGTTCTAATAAATAGAAATGGTATACATTTCAATGTAACCGAACTAGTAGAATTGATAAAATTCTTGAATACAGTACCAAAGAATGTATTTACACTTTATTAAATTTAATGTTTTTTTTTTATTTAAGACACAAGGACATCAGTAGTGTAGTTGCTTAAGATTTAGTAACTATTTATAAACAAATTGCTTATGAAAAAAAATACCTTTATCACTATAAATATATTCTTTTTTTAATAAATATTTCCTTTTACATAACATAGATATTCTTAATAATTTGAAATAAGGAGTTGTTCTTTAATGCTACAAGTCCAACAAAATAAGGGGAAAATTATTTAAAATAATGTAAAAAAACCCAAAAAAAACCCCACAAAAACCCTAAAATCCTATAAAACAAAACAAGAGACTCATCTCTCATATGGTTGCACCTATCAGCATTCGACCATACTCCTATTTCTTCTCATTCCACACCTGTTGTTATAGTCATTTCAGAGTGTGCAAGCAAGTCTGAAGGTACAAACATTACAGTCAAGCATGCTCACAAACATACCAGCACTTTGAGCACCAGTAGCATGTACGATGATGGTGATGATTTTTCTTGTCTGCCTGTTAAACTCTGATGTAAACAGAAGCCTCCAATTACCATCAGATACATTAGCAGTAAATGAGGTAGAAGAAAGAAGAGCAAGGAATTTTGACAGAGGTTTGGGTCAAGGCTAGGGAGGGGGAATACAGATTGGCAAAATTAGAGAATGATGACGTGAAGTGGAAGACATGATAGAGTAAATTTGACTAACAATAACAACCACAAAAAAAAAAACAACAAAAAAAACAAAATAAAAAAAAAATCTTATGAATTACCATATCACTGGCCATCTGAGAAGGTAAGACACACAGACAAATAGGGGAGAGGATGAACAGAAGAAAGATTTGTTGTTGAGAGGAACAAGAGCAAAAGATGCAAACACCTGCATTAGATTAGTTCTTTCCAAAAAAGCCCTACAATTACTCTCCTGAAGTTGTTATCTATAGAACAGTCTTTGAAGAGATTTTGGCGCTTCCCAACCATCACTCTGATTTGCCACGATTTCAGTGGGCAGGAAATATTAACCCATTTGTTAATCAACCAGAAAATCTTGGAAAGGATGTTCAAAAAAGATTTTTATTTTTGCCTTCTTTATCTTGTTAATTGAAAGAATACACTCCCCTTTATCTTTGATAATTTTCATTTTACAGCACCTCATTGATTTACAAGCTTACTGTTTTTATTATATTTCATCCAGTGTATTCTGCCAGCTTTGAGTGTCCAAATAGACTTCTGACTTTCAGATTTAGGCATAGCTTAGTGGTTAAACTGTGAACACATCCATAAAGGTTACATTACTTGCCTATTTACTGATATCATAATTTCTGAACACTACAATATAACTATCATTATATTTCTGTACTTGACTAGTTGAATTCATATATCCATTTTATTTTTTCAACTTCCAGAAACTATCAGTGATTTCTATGACTGTTCTCCATCTTTGCATTGGCTTCATTTATCATTTGCATCTTGTTCTTATAGTTAGGACTAGCAAAAGAGAAACGTTCAAATTTTATCAATATTTATTTCTTTATATCGACCACCTTCATGGTCTCAACTCCTGTCACACATTAGTGTCATAGTAGAACCACATGTACTGCAGCCATAGCAGAAGTGTGTATCTAAAGCAGAACTGCCTGATGGTAAACATCCCACTTCAGGCAGGTTTTGAATTTGGGGTTTTCCTTTTTCCTAGACTGCTACTCAAGGCTAGAGAGCAGAGTCTAACCAACTATTTAATCTATAGGTAGAGGAAGTTCTATTCATAACTTTTCCAAGGGCATTAGCATAAAGTAAACAAAACAGAATTGACTAGAATTTGACCTCAGCACACAAACTCCATTTTCCATACTCATAACTACTGCATGGACTTAAAACCTCATATTTTTTCCTGAAAATAAGTGGAACCTGAAAGAGAAACGGCATTGCAGTGAAAATGGTTAAGAAAAACTTAATTTTAAACAAAACAGAAATAATTACTTGCCGTTAGCAATTAACTTGAAGGATGTAATAAATTGTAGTTACACTAATTTAAGCCACTCCCCCTCTACTTTCAGTAATAAAAATGAACATGTCCAACACAAGTGCGAAGAAATTGGAGGCAACATCTAACCACTTTATTCATATTAGCACACGTATTTCATTTGAATCTTTTCAAGGATTATATAAAATGCAAAGCAAATATATAGAACGTTGTGATTGGGAAGATTAAATAATAGGGACAGTATGTTTCATGCCTTATCACTCCAGAGTATAGTTATTATTAAAAAATAAAAAATTTAGATGGTAGTGGAATAACCTAGGCTTGTGGTTGGTGGGGGGAGTGCTAAGAATTGTTTTTAATTTATTATAGAAAACATTTAAAACAAAGTTATAATCAAATGAATGTAAATAAAATATTTTGATATATTGACAATTATATGAGTCATGTAAATCCTTTCAAATATGCCCAAAATAAATACTTTGTATTTACTTTTTTGCTTCTAAAGCATTTGCATTTATCATAAAGGAATATTTTACAAAAGGAGAAATAAGTATTGCAAAATGGCAGAAGGATCATAAAGGTGAAAGCATCACTGAGAGCAACAAACAGGAGGCTGTGAAAAGCCATGACCATTTTCATCCAGAATGATGACATGCCAGAGAGCAGTTATATTTCCTATTTTTTCCTTATTATAGCAGATTGTGTGTGTGTGAGAGAGAGACTGTGTATTTATTTTTGAAAAATAATAATATAGCGTTGTTTTTAGTTTTTTTTAAAATAAAGTTTTGGGATGGTCAATTGATAGAATTAGCCTGATGAGGCCGTGAAGTCAAAACCAAGGTCATGTATTCTATCTGACCTCCTAATTTTTAAAGTTTTTACATATATATATTATATATATATATATATATATATATATATATATATGGAGAATAATGAACAAATTTGTAAACAGTCATTATTACTGCTGATAATGCAAGACTCTCCTAGTGATTGAGTCCTCTGAGTGATTGGTGTGTTTATGAAAAATAAATATGCAAAAATTCACTTCTCTGCTTGGCGTCAATGGCCTAGGGGTTAGAATCTTTGACTGATACCAAATCGGCTGGGTCTCAGTCCCAGCCTGAAGCGATCAGATATCTAGCCACACTGATGAGCTGTGATACAGTGAAACAGTCTGTTGGTGGATATATATATATATATATATATATATTGCATGTCAGCACATATATGACAGTAAGCTTCTCAAGAGACTGAATGTTGCCTGGAAAATATGATTCTATATTGTCACAGGATTATGTAAGACAGATGTGAGTCAATACAAATCAAATATGGAGACATTATTAGATGTTAATTAGATATAAAAAAAATTATAATTATATATGTCTATTAGAAAAAGAGATAAAGGCACAAGATGAGAGACACAAATGATCTATCAAGATTATCTGCCTTTGAGTGAAAGGCATCACCCAAAGTAAGCATTTCTAAAATGTAGCTACGATATGCTAGTAATGGGAAGATTGTCAAAGTTCTCATGAATGAGATGACAGAGATAGCAAACATCAAATTATGTACTTTGTCTGTTTACACATCTGTCAGAGTCAGGCTTAGAAATTAGCAAAGAATTACAGTTCTATTATTAAAAAAAGCAAAAAAAAAAAAATATTTTATCAATTAGTACATAGAAAAACTATTTACATTTAATATTAACCTATCATGGATTTATACAAGGTAGAAATACTGCATTTTACAGCATCTGAGTAAACATTAGATAAACAGACATCTTTACTTTATATATAAAAACCAGACATCTTTACTTTATATATAAAAACCAGACTTATTTTTTAGCCATTATTAAAAAAAATAAAGAAAAAATTAAAGAGATAGAGCAACCTCACAGGCACAACTGTTTTTTCAGATCAATGAGGTCTCAGGATAATGAATCCATTAGGTCTTAAAGAAGACAATTCTTGATGAATCAGATTCTATAGACTGGTGCTACACAATCGCAAAGAGCTTTATCAAATCACAAAAACCACATCATTTGAAGACTTCCAACAGCAGCAACAATAAAAATGAGTAGCACATTTATTACTAGAAGAGAAATATTGATATAATCAAAATGTTGACATTCCAAACAGTCCAAAACAAAAGTTTTGATAGGAAACTCCCATCAATACTAGAGTGATAACAGTAGACGTCTATTATCCTGAAACAGATTTTATAAATTTCAACAGTCAGTAACACTCAATGTTTCTGTCAATGAATGCTGAACGTTTCCTCTATAGAAACCATTAATCCCACCATTATCATTAAATATAGTAATTCAAAACAACATCAAGAAACAAATGGTGCTGATAAACTTTCAAAGCAATACAATAAATAAATTTTGTATCTTATAGTTTGATAAAATGGGAAGTGCACAATATTACTTCACAAGCATAAAATCTAAAATTATCTTCAGCTTGTATATCTTTGAAGTTGCGATTGAGAACATCTGGTAGAATTATTTATTCCCAAATTTCCACATTGTCTGGAAAGTTGGTCTGCGTTAATACTCTGTTGTGCCAAGCTAGTGGAAAGATTTCTCTTAATAAAATTACTTCTATATTTGTAAAATCTTACTTCTTTGAGTAATAAAGTCATGAAACCTGATCTTCATTATTTATTTAGTGAATATGACAGGTTCACACTATCCAACAAAGGAAGAACTCCATGAAAATTTCATATTTATATGAAAACTTAAAGCTCATGAGATCTTTTTTTTAAAAAGCCACATGGCATTTTTTAAATGCTGCATACCTAGAAGACGGTTCTAGCTCTTTTCCATATCTTTAATATCTGACTCACCATGATTGATCTTAACAAAGGTAATAGAGTCGTTTCTCATTGTCTCCTACAGGTATTTAATTCAAAGTTATCCTGATAAACTGGTTGCTGAAAAGACTAATCTGCTCGACTATTTTACATAGTTGGTTGGGTAGTGGATTGATGCCTTTTAAAAGGGAATTATTGGAAAATGAATGCAACAGCTTCTGCTAGAATTGGAATTCAGATGGCAGACTTTGTTTTTCATACAACAAGCACATCTATTTTTTTCAAATAACTATTGTAAAAACAAGAACAATTAAATTTTATTAATGTTAAAAAACAGCAGATTTGAAGATGTACCAAAAATTGCCTTTAAATGCAGCTGGAGTCGATATTGTAACATTTCATTTATACTCATTAAGTCCACAACCTGATAGTTATGAACAGAATTTAACTTGAAAATTTTCATTATGAAGTCAAAATTTCACATGTTTACAGACATGGATCATCTAAACGCACCTGCAATCTGTTGTCGGTTGTTTTTGTTTAGCAGCATATCAAACTTTACAGGTTATTTAATGCCAAAATCTAAATATTTTGTACACAATTTTATTTTGGAAGGAGATAATAATGGTATTAGTGATACAAGTCTTACTAATTAACCCATAGTTGGTGGGGGAGAAGAGGTGGATTCATACCTTTCCCAAGGGTATTTGCACATAAGTGAATATAACAAACTCAACCAGAATTGGAACTTAGCTCTCTGATAAACAATTCAGAGCTATTATCCATTACATCACCTGCACATCCAAGCTTACAGCACCAGGTATTCCCAAACAGTCACCCATCTAGATACTGACCAAGCTCAATGTTCATTGATCATATGGGCACTAGTGTATACTGAATGAATCAATGTCAGGGTGTCATAAAAGTTGTGTGCTGTGATTAAAAACTTTTGAGAAATTAACAATTTTTGTCAGTGGACCACGTTGGACAATGAAAAAGAAGTGGAGTTTGAGGGTTTTCTCCCTGAGAAAATGGATGTGCGATTGGCTTAATGAGTAACAGCTAGAAATGAGGAATCAGAGAACAAAGTTCAAATTCCAGTCAGTTTCCAAAATCAGGATCAGTAATACCAAGTATGCTAAATTTGATATCATTTGAAAGAGAAATCAATTTACTTTCATATAAAATCAACTTGTAAGGCTTGATTTTCAATGGCTTTTGAGATATCAGTTTAATTGCACTAACATCACATTCAGATTTTTCAACAATTTAGTCAGAACTCCAAGGATTTAACAACTGAAATCTATTAACAGCTGATAAGATTAATGGAGAAGCATTGGATTAAGTCCATTGGAAAAGTAAAAGATTATTTTCAAAATATTAATATCACCGATGTAAAATAAATGCTCTTTTCATCATTACGTTGTGGATTTATTGATGTATCTATATAATGTATACCACTACATTGATTTTAATGATTATTTGGATCATAATTTTCATATTCAAAATTGTTTCACAATTATGAAAATTTTTTGTGTTTTTGTTATATTTTTTCACTGCATCTAAATAATTTGATTGAAATTGATAAAAAGTGAATAAAAAGATTGAGACTGGGGAAAAAAAAAAGACTATATTATTCTAACTAAAATGAATTGATTTGTTTACGGAACATGAACCTCAATGGGTTATTTAATGCCGACAAAATTTTTATTGCTGGTAATATTTTGTTTTGTCAAAAATCTATTTCTGGTAATATTTTTTCCTTTGAAAATCTATTTCTGGTAATAATAATTTTTTTTTTTTCAAAAATGTATTGCTGGTAATATTTACAAAGTATTTCTGGTATTAAAACTTATTTTTACACTTTCATAATGTTTTGACCCCAGTTTCGGGGTTAACTATTTACCCATAGCTGGAACCTTAACAGGTGCTACCACCTTGGGTCAGGGTGGACCTGGGAACACCAGAAATTAAGAGGAGGTTCCATGCTCCTCAAAACCTCCTGATCAGAGGCCTTGCTGTTGGACGTAGTTTATCGTCTTATCCAGGATGGAACTAAAATGAAAATATCTGCAAAGATATTACACAAATATTCATGTCACATATTTTCAAGAGAATAATTATTATCAGTTCCAAGACTAGGTATTTGTTAGCTTTTATTACATATGGACATTTCAGGGAGCAGTAATGTTACAACTAACGAAACCCGTCAGTGCCACGGCTTATAAATCACCAGCAATAGGAGAGTCCATTTCACTATACATGACATAAGACAATAAGATTCACTGGACTATTTAAGACAATGCCTTCATCTATTTTTTTTAGTTAAATATCAACTGATAAATTTTCTGATGTTCAAATAATATAAAAAGTAATTTAATCCATATATAAAGTGTCAAAAAATTAGAGACAGCAGTATACTGGACAGTTTTGTCCTCACCTACATGTAGAAATTAACTCAGCAGATGACTTACATGTAATGTAATGGGTAAAGATGCAGTGTAGCTGTGGCAATCATGAAACATGAACAGCATTTAATGTTCACAGATGACTGTTGGGACAGAAAGATGGGAAAATTATCTCCAAGGTGACAGTTGCTCTGTTTTTCTTAGGAAACTGTAGTAAGGGTGTACCAAGAATATGTGAATTTGAGACAAACATCAGTAGCAGGTGAAAACTGCAGGCACCCTCAGCTGATGCAGGAATGAGACCATGTAACTGACAAGGATGATAATCACAGCCCAATTAAATGCTGATGATTCTCAATGCATCAGTTAACACTACATTCCACAAAATGTCATAGGCATTACCACCAGTTACATCACCTCACCTAAGTCAGAAAACATTGTCAGTAGATCATAGAAAACTAGAAAATTTGTTAATTTTCTAAAACTTTTTACAGCCATGCCCCCAGAATAATTCAGCAATGGACAGACATTGAATGTACCTTATAGACATATTCATATAGTGACTCCAGCATACTGGAGGCTCTATGCCATATTGTGTAGACATCATTATTCAAATGAAGGGAGGAACTACACGTTATAAAGTAGCCATCTTTAATTTTGTGGTACTTCAGTATACGATAAATCTAAAATAAAAATAAAATTCTAACACCTGACAAAAATAACTGTTGTATTGTTTCAGTGTTCTGCTACGTTATAATCTCAGTTTCAATTTACCTGTATTTCTAGAATTATAAATATACTCTTGATTTATCTACATTTGGACTATTCAAACAATAAATTTCAATTCATGCAAATAATAGTGCATTGGCTGTGATAATTAAAACAGCAGCTTTATCCATAGATTCTTAACCCTAGAACACTAGCCATGAGTATATAGTACCCAGCACAAATTTTCCTCTTTTTAATTACAATTTTCATTACCTGATTTTCTTACCTAAATAATGTTTTTCAGTTCCTATTAATGCTACCTCAAAGTACAAAGTTTGAAGTGCCTGCATGTAAAATATTTCAAATAAAGATTTATATTTAATATTTTTTTGATATTTTCAAAATCGGGTATGTTATACCCATGGATGGTAGTGGTGCAACTTTAATTGATGTTTAGTGTTCTAGGGTTAGAAAAAAATTATCAAGACATTTCTTTTGTTTTTAAATAGGATCTCAGTTGCAGGCAATGATATATGAAGATGATTTGAGAATCAGCTAATCAAAAGCTGAAGAGAAAAAACATGAAAAAGATAATGAAGATAAATACATTTGTATTGAATTTTGTCATTTCATTGTCTGTTGTAAAATTTTCTTAAATATATTTATTAATATTAATACTATGTATTTAGAGATTCCACATAAAATACAAAGAAGGATCTGCAATGCTATCAGTCCTGACCTGGCATCTCAGGTCCAGTGACTTTCCCACCATCATAACATAGCTTCCTTGTGCCTTTCCTATAAATACTTTCATGGTAATTGTTCTGACGAACTTTCCTTTTTGGTAACTTGACTTTATGAATTTAAGTGTCTACTAGATTGGCAGCAAGGTCTCATCATTTTACAGTCAAAGTGACGATGTAATCATAAGTTCTATGCTAACAGTTTTTTTCCTTTTCAGTCAACTTTGAGCTTCAAAAATTTAAATGCAATTTTAATTGTTATCTACTGCCTTCTTAATTCCTGTTCTTTTACTGTTCACTCTCCTCAGTGTTTTTTTCCTCATATTCTCTCACACTAAGTAACCGCTTGTATCTTAGTGGCTTTATTGCCTTGCTTGGGATGAAATGATTTTTAAAAAAAATAAATAAATAAATAGAAGTTATTCAATAGCATAAAAACAAAGCTTATCTTGAATATATCACAAGTTTAATTCTATTTCTTATATTGCAGTGATTGTTTTGTTCATTTCAGAAAAAAATTGCTATCCAAAACAAAGGCTTATTTTCATAATCAGTCTTGTATTTAAAGTTTAAAAAGATTTTTGACATACTCGTCAAAACTTTAAAAAAACCTAAACATATTTACAATCTAATAAGTTCAACATATTTTACTAATTAAAATAATTCTCATTAATCAATATAATGCAATGTACACATTTGATATTTTTTGTGTAAATCATTTCACAACTTACACAGATAGTACACAGATCCAAGAGAGTGAATGAAAGAGAAATACTTGAATCCAAGAGAGAATTGCTTTGGTTTGGTTTATGGCATATCAACCTAAATGGGTTATTTAATGCCGACAAGATATTAATTGCTGGTAATTTTTTTCACAAAAATGTATTGCTGGTAATAATTTCTTTTTTTTTTTACAAAATGTATTCGGGTATTAAAACCTATTTTTATATGTTTTGACCCTAGTTTGGGGGGTTAACTATTTGCCCATAGCTGGGACCCTAACAGGTGCTACCACCCCAGGTAAGGTTGAACCTGGGAACAGCAGTAATTAAGAGGTGGTTTCACGTTCCTCAAAACCTCCTAATCAGAGGCCTTGCTGTTGGATGTAGTTTATCGTCTTACCCAAATAATCTCATCATTTAATAACAGTAATAAAAACAGGCACCACTGAAGCAGAAATATTGATCACAGAAGTTACTGATCATCAATTTGAGATGGCCATAAATCAAAATGGACTTAATCTCAGTAAATGTTCCAGGAGTTGACTTTCAAATGATTTTCCTAAATGGGTAAAATTTTATATTATAATATCAATTTTGATGATGTCAAATATGATATTACATAATTTGTATCTATATATCATAATA
This sequence comes from Acanthosepion esculentum, assembly GCA_964036315.1. Lineage (NCBI taxonomy): Eukaryota > Metazoa > Mollusca > Cephalopoda > Sepiida > Sepiidae > Acanthosepion > Acanthosepion esculentum. The sequence goes on from OZ038476.1 coordinate 135,850,954, forward strand.
GTAATACTATTAGGCATCTTTTAAACATTCTGAGTATACGTATGACCTTTGAAGTTGTACACACTCTCACACCATCAACCAACTAATTTCAATAGGAACAGAAATTATCTTTGAAGAAAGAGAAATAAAATAGCATCCTGGGGAAAGCAACACTTTTCACAATGACAACACATTTTGTTTGCAGGAATACATTAAATACATTATCCAACAGTAAATAATTTGATATATTTATATTTTATTGATGGGCACGTGGCCGAGTGGTTAGAATGTTTGCATTCTGACCATGAGACTTGGGTTCTAATCTCACCATGATCGATTTGTCAGGAAAGAGACTTCCTGATGTTATTGGACTGGAGAGGTCAATCCCAGTGTGCGGCACAATTGGAAAGTGCCTGAAAAACATAACACGGGTTGACCCAAGCCTTGTGAGTGAAATTGGGTAGATAGAACCCTTGTGTGTTGTTGATAGCTGCGCTAGCACAAAGCCACAAGTCATCATGGCTGAGGGCTTCAGTGTGCTGGCCTAGTTCAAATTGTTGATCATTCTAGATAATACACTTTTCCCAGAAACTGTAACTAAGGTCTGCTCAGCATAGTTGCGATATAAACCACAGGTGGGCTCTGTGGGTGTTGAACAAACACAAATGTGCCTGAGTGAGAGTCTGCAATAGGGATTGGCTAGCTGCCCTAGTAGACGGGTATCCTCGAATATGAATGGCCAGCTATATATACATTTTTCTAATTTTCTCAAAATTTGACAGTTTTAATTATCAAGCACAGTAAGTAAGGCTTTTCATGGAGTTGCTTATGTTTGCAATATGATGCAGGAGAAATTAAAAATGTCTTAATTTCATATTATCCAAAGCAATTTGAGTTCATTTTCTACTAAAATGATTTCTGCTTTGAACATTTATTTATTCATTTATTCTAATTTACTTTTTCTTTTTGACCGATTTCTCGGTATTTACTAAAACAAAAGTAACTCAAAAGCTGGTAGGGTAATTGTGCATCCACCCACAAAAGAAAACAAAAGAAATATTTATTCACTTATTCATATGATTTACAATAGTATAAAAAAAAAAGCACAATAAATGAAACATTTCAAGTAGAAGAATATTTTTCTGTGTATTAAGTTGTATCTCTTCATTTTATTCTGCAAATATTAATGATAATATTAGCTATTGCCTTATAAGAAAACATTTGGCATTCTGTGACTGAGCAGCCAGGTTGAAATTTATAAAATCTTTCTCATAAAACAATTTTACAGGAAAGTAGATTTCAAATCCATTGTTATTACTCTTTCTAGTACTGATGGGAGTTTCTTTCCTAACTTTTTGTTTGAAGTAGTGTGGAACATCAACATCTTGATTAGATCATTATTCTCTCTTCAAGTTACATGTAGTACCCATTTTAGTTGTTGCACAATAACAACAGAAAGACAATCACTTGTATGAAGTTTGTGTTTTTATCTTGAATTATAAAACTGTAAATTAATTGAACTTAGGAAAAAGAGAAGATTTTGAAATGAGGTGTTAATACTCAATATTTTTATACACATCATTTCAAGAGATGTTCAAGCGCATTCAGTTAACCTCTGATCATGAACAGAGATTTGTACAATACATTCATTTCAAAAAGCACTCAAAATTAAAAGATCAAAAGTAAAAACTGCTCACATTTTGAGTCAACTAATTTTAAGTTTAAAAAAATATTAAAATTCTAGTTTTGTCTGTATATAACATTCAAGTAGCCAAATTGATGCATTGCAGCAAGAGTTATTAATTTATGGTCCCCCTAAAATATGTGAACTTAAAAATGAGGGAGGGGGATATTCAAGGGAGATAACTATTTTTTATATATTTTTTTAAATTCTTCTCAAGTTTAAAAAATAGTTATCAAGAAATGTTCTTATACATGCCAGTATCACTTTTTTTTTTTTACATAACTGAAAGTACTTTAGCGCATAATACAAAGAAGGTAGTCTGCAAGGGAGCAAATTCAATGATGATTTTTTTCCCCCATCATAATTTTCTCCTGACTCAATGGGTTAAGTCATACAGTAATTTAAAATTTAAAATATAAGTAAATTCCAGATAACTATTTTTAAATTTAAGAAGAATCTACATAAAAAAGTTTTGTTTAGTAAAATTTCTCCATATCTTTTCTAAGGAAATACTGTCAAAAAAAAAAAAAAACAAGTTCTCAAAACAAATAATGCAAATGTGCTATTGTTGAGCAATAAATATCAGCAAAAATAAATCAATGATGATAAGATGTTGTATATCTTCACCTGTCCTCCCCACTAATAACAAATGGAAAGAAATTATTTTGAGTCAAAGATAAATTTTCTCAAAATAGGTTTCAACTAATTTTTAAGGTATTTATGTTGGGGTGTCATATATATATATATATATATATATGTATGTATATTTATTCCATCAGCATTGAGAATTTATCAATGGCAAGTTAAAAATCTAAGCTCAAATGTTTAATAAACAACTTCCATTTAAATATAATAACAGAAAAGCAGTTAAAATGTTTAAATCACTAATGTAAATTCCAGTGACCACAACAAGTGGTATAATAATACATACACACAAGTTAATATTCTTTATAATAAAAAAAAAAGAAAAAAAAAAGAATTATATATGACTAGCTAGCTTTATCTAGGGAACTGGGTTATGCTTTGATCAAACAGTCAACGGGATGCCTCACTTGGCAGCACTCTTAAGGGATAAGATTAGAGTTGGAAATTGAAATGAAATATCCTCAGTTAAGAAATGCCCAAAGAAGAGTGAAGTGAAAGAAGCATTTTTAAAGAATCTTCCATGCCATTAAAAAAACCCCCAAAAAACACTATTTTGTATCACATCAAGTTTTAAGGTAAAGACAATGAAGACTTGCATAATACTCCCAACAAACACTTAAAAGGAAAATGATTATTACATAGAATATTATATGGATTATTTCAATGAAATTATTTAAGAGAAAATAAATTTTGCTCATAGGATGCATTTTGTATAGTGTCGTTCAACCACAGACTGAAAGTTTACTTTCATTGTAAAATAATTCCATCAGAAGAATGAAACACAATAATACAAAATATTTTTTCTTTATGCAAAGAACAAAAAAAAAAAAAAAACAGACTTCAAATGTTTGTTTTTTCTTTTTTTTTTTTTTTTTTTTTTTTTTACACATAACAAAATGATTTTTTCTCTTTCCCCACATGAATTTAATTAGTATTTATTTTAGTTTTAGTTATTTTTTAAAAATAATTCTGTGCTAATTGTTCACATTACTGAAAAGTATGCTGGACAGATTTTTAAAAAAATAAAAAATTCTTGAAGTGACTGGTATGAGGGTTGAAAGTAGTCAAAGAATTGACAACAGAATGGAATAAATTAGTAAACTGCACCATTCTTGTAATTATTTCTTAAATTTCCATGCAAATTTTGATTAATTCTTCAAGACTGCAACATTCCATTCCAACCACTCTAGAATTTGATAGAAACCAGTCTTAAGAAAATGCCAAAAGATTTAGCATTTTCATCCCCTGAAGATGACAAGGATGTGTGTGGTGTGTGTGTGTGTGGGGGGGGGGTGATATTTCATTAACAAGTCAAACGACAATGCACTCAGTGACTTTTCAATGGCTACTACCTGATTCTGTTGGTATAATAAATAAAAACATCAAGAACAGAATAATTAAAAAGTATCAGTATCCAAATGAATAAATATTGTTAATAAATAAATAAATAAATAAAAAATGTTATTTTGATTGGTATTAAAAAATAGAGAACTCTTTAAGAGAAAGAAATAAGAAAAGGAATTTAAAAATAAAATTAATTTGTCTGTGTGTGTAATTTTAAAATCACAATGCAATAAATAATGGTTGGAATTGTGAATATAACTTTATATGTTTATGAAAGGCTTACAAACTTAATTTAAACTGAAGATCTCACTCCATAGATAGACACTTACTACAGATTATTTGAAATATCTATCTTGAAAGATAAAAAAATATGGTAAACTCAAACAGATACATAAATATTTGTTTCATAAAAATACTTAACTATATGTAGTATTTTTATTGTTTATGACAGCAAACCTGATTTCCTTCAAAACACACTAAAAAGATTTTTTTAACAGGTTTGTTCACAAACTAAGTCAATACTAATTACAGAAATATGTCAAGAAGAGTCAAGACTAAAATAGCTCAATTCAGTAATCAAATGAATGAATAATCTGATTCAAAAATCAAAATTAATGGCATTGTGAGATGAGCTGTAACAATAATACCATACTCCAACCAAGTATTTCATACAACTGGAATTGAACAGTTGTTTGCTCTGAAACAATGTCCAAAATTGAGAACTTCTTTATGCAAAAAAGTAAATATGTATCATTCCTCCCCCACTTCAACCATACTAAGTTTCTTCGGCTTTCATTACGTACCATAATTTACCAATCAGTATGCCCACCTAACCAAAATTTCTTATTAGTGTACTCTGCAACTTGCATTTTTGAAGAATCCACCATAGAGAAATGTTCAGAACTTTGCCTGTAATTACCTGAAGTACATCAGAGCAGGAGTTTATTTTTTATTTTTTGCCAGAAAAAGAATCTATTATTATTAAATAAGGTCTCAGTGACAAGCTTTATTAAATAAAACAACCAAATTTTAAAAGAATTTTTTTTTACAAGTCCAGGAAAAACAAATCTAGAAATAAAAAAAAATTTGTTTTTTTAATTTAATTCTTCTTCAGCCAACCCATAAAATATGGTTGGTGAGTTAGTTAAAGATTCAATTGAAATAAGATTATTTTAATATGGTCAGAATTAAAAACTTAGAGATTATTACGTGCAGGTGGGATTTAAGAAATGAGAGTCGAATTTTTAATTATTGATATAAAAAAACCAAAAAAACAGATAAACTATAGAGATCGTAAAGTTCTATGTGTTTGAAAGATTCAAAACGGAAAGTCTGCAAATTAAGCAGATTTTGGTATTGTAAAAAAATAAAAATTAAAAATATGAAGAAAAGCTAAGGGTAAAAGCATTGGTAAAAAATAAATGCTATTTTTGGTTCTCAAAGAAGAAAAACATAAAACAAACAAGAAAGAAAGGGGGAAAATTATCAAACCAAAAGCATGAAGTGTGCTAAAAAAAAATTAAAAGAAGAAAAAAAAATGGGGGAGAAGGGGAATAAAAAGAAGAAAAATGCATGCAAGATAGAAGCATTTTCTTACCTTGATCGAATGTAAACAAATAAAAAGTCCAAAGCTAAGAAACACTTAGCAAGGTTTGGATTGCAGCAAAAACAGCAAAAAATTGCGTGATTAACAATAAAGATGACCGACGTAAAAATTGTTGGAATGTCAGGGCTAAATGCCACTGACCAGTCCCGTACATGGGAAAAGCTGGTGGCTAACAACGCCGAATGCGTGGATGGATACGTAAATAAATTTGAGTATGGATAATTTGTTTGTTCAGCAAAATAAGTGGAATCTAAGAGTTTGCAAAGTGTCAGAGGTCGAAAAAAAATATCCAAAACGTTATGTAACTTGTATTTTTTTAAGTCCAAAAAATCCAATGGACTCCAGAAATTCTACAACTGCGCCGGGTGGCGAGAGCATGTCAATTCAGTCAGTCAGTTAGATTTTCGAAGAATCTCAGGCCCACCTCACCATTTCGCTTTATTCTAACTGTTCTTAGTCTTCTTCTTATTCGAAAGCCGCCAACGCCTCCTTCTGTTTTGATTTCTTTACCTCCTCTCTACCCTGACTTAATATTCACTAAGCACCCTAAGAGAAAGAAAGAAAGAAAGCAAGCATTAAAACATCGTCACTTTCTATCTTTCTTCCTCCCCTACCACTTTTTCGCCCGTCTGCTTGCTTACTTGCTATATAGTAAAAGTATAAGAACTTTCACTTGATGCATTTTCCTTATGGGAGGAAATTTTCAGGGACTTTGGCTGGTACTTCTTGGATACGTTGATAAGCAGTGTGGGAGTTGATTCTCTTGCTTTCATAAAAAAATGGCGGGTGGGGGTACGTCCTGAAAATGACGGAATAGCAGGATTGATTTTATCAAGTGCTGTTGTTTTGAAATCTTTTTTTTTTACCATGAATAACTAAAATTATTAATAAATAATGATTGAATATCAATATAAAAAGTATAAAATATATGCTATATAAATAAAAATTACATTAATTTTACCACACAACATTACTTTAATTAACTCTGCATACAAACAACTTTTTCATAAATAATTTGAGGTAAATAAATGCATGTGTATAAATTAAGAATACATGGAATTGCAACACTGATTTTTTTTATTTGTTGTATGAATGCCTACTAATACAAACATAAAGCCAAAGCAGTGTAATAGTTAGTAAGCTTGTCTCACTAAAATGATTATGACTGAGTAATAAGTTTGATCCTCACTCGGTGCCCCCTACTTTCAGCCTTGAGCCACATCTAAGCTACGCTTGGAAAATCAATTTAAAGACGGTCTTGTGGCTGACATAACATATTTCCTGCCATATAACGTATACTTAAAAAAAGCCAAAAATCAAGCTGCATACTTCTCTTAATTGACAAACTTGTCCCCTGATGACCCCAGAATGAGATATGAAATTAAAGAAAGAAGATACAACTATAAGTATTATAATTCGTTTCAGTTTTTTTTTCTTTCTGGACATTCATTACCAAATTATAGGTGTATATTTTCTGGTGGGAAATATAACAGTTCTTACTGACACCAATGGTCAGTGTTCAAGCCTGGGTAAAAATCAAGCTTTCAAATACTCAAGTTCAGCATCAGGTGAGGTCATGCACAGCCCCTGACAAAACTCATTTGCCTCCCTACCTGTGAAAATGAGAATTAATTTTAGTGTGCAAATTCTTACTGACATACCCTCTGAATTTAACGTCCTGCCTCACTCAAAACACTTTGGTAATGAGCTTGGAAATACTATTGGTTTTCAAAGTTGGCAAGTATGTCCTCCCAACTCAGAAGAATGGTGCAACATAATCTTCTTTTCATTTGTTTTCCATCATTTAATCTCAATTTAGTAAATATCAAGTATATGAATACTACTACTGCTGCTACCTTTCTGGTGTTTCTCCTATGTATCTAGAGGTTCTTGACAAAATCCCAAGAATTTGCAATGTTATCAATCCTGACCTGGCATCTCAGCTTCAGTCAATTTCCCACTTCTGTAACATAACCTCCCTGTGCTTTTTCTATAGTTTAATGGCAATTGTTCTGATAAGCTTTGGTACCTTGATTTCACGAATTTAAGTGCAGTACTAGATTGGCAGTTAGGTCTGATCATTTTACTGCTGAACATGCTCTTTGCTAATAGTTTCTTCTCTCATACATCTCTTCACTTGTGGATCACTCTTCCAGTTTCTTTCTTTCCTGTCAACTACAATAAATTTAAATGCAACACCAATCATCATATTCTATCTCTTTGAATCCTGTTCTTTTTATTATCCTTTCTCCTCAATAACATTTTCTGTTTCCTTCACTCTCAGCTTCTCCTTGCATCTTAGTGACTTTATCACCTTGCTTGGGGTAAAATGATTAAAAATAAAAAATTACAATGTGTGCATGTATGAAAAATGTACCCGTCTTTATACATACACACAAATATATTTTCATTTATACATATGTACATTTATAAGCATGAATAAATGTGTGTAAACAGACACTGAACAACATACACTCTCTCTCAAATGCATACACACACACAGATGCACACAGACATTTTTTATATATATATATATATATATATATATATATATATATATATTTATTTTTGTTTGTTTGTTTTTTAATGAATTAATGGATTTTAATAAAAAATCCCAAAGTATTTCTTATTACAATATACTTCATTTCTTGGAGTAGACATCTCTGGTATTTAAACAGTGTATATTTTCATCTACTAGTCTTTTGAAAACAAAAGTCTATAATAAAAAGTTCCTTTTGGAAAGATTTTAACCCACATCCCCTTATGTCAAAGGTCGGATTTTCTTTATTAAAGACTATAAAAACACTCAGGCTGGTAGATAAAAATAGATATTTACTCAAATATGTGTTAAGTAAATATAATACAATATATATATATATATATATATATATAATTATTTTAAAAAAAATTATGATTCCTTCGCTACATAAGAGTTCTCATGTTTCAAAAACAAGAGCCAAAAATCTCAATATAATTATTGAAATTAAATTGAATTAAAGTATCAAGCCCCGTTTCATCCTCAAGCGAAAATTTAGGAATAACCAATCTTGAAATTTACGCATCTTTATAAGCATGTTCATTTGCAAAATTAATTACTATGGAAATGACCATTTTGATAAGGGGCATACGAGTTAGTTTGTATCAAGATATCAGTCACCTTCGGGAAGAGGTCAAAAGAAAGAAAGAGGGCCGGGGTGTTCATTTCAAAGCAAATAATGGCATTCATGTACGCACATCGTCTGGTCAGTCACAGTGACAGATAGCTGTTGGCCCCATAATACGTTTTTTTTTATCATTAAGTTTCTAAATAATGAAAATTTATTAAACCATAGACATGAGTTAACGGTTTTTTGCCGGCATCAACAAACTTTCACATTAAATAATTAGCATTAAAAAAAATTAAATTTCATAGTCTAATAAAAGGTTTAAAAGCTTAACTCAATCATAAGATAGAAAAACCCTTTATGAAGTCGTCAAAAAACAAATTGTAGTTCAGTGCGGCGCATTTATGTATGAAACGGCACTTTAGAAAAAAAATAAATAAATAAATAAATAAGTAAAATCAATTTTGGGTTTATTGAAGTATTTGTATTAAATAACAATGAAATATATCTGAATATGTGAATAACACAAGATTAAGGAACACTCACAACTGAAAAGCTCACCTCACCCCTAGCTCTGCTCTGAAACCGTCACATCCAATTTCTCTCTGTTCATTCACTATTACCATTTTCTGCTTCTGTCAATGGGAATTCTCTCTCTATCACTTTTTCTCTCTCTATCTATTCACCTCTCTTCTTCTTCTTTATCTCTAATCTACTAAATGTGATCTAATCAAAGTTCTATCTGCTACTGATTTCCACTTTCAAGCTAAAGTTTTAGCACAAATGTTTTCTTTTTTCTCTCATATTTCTGGAAGAATTTTTCAGAAGCTTAGACAACAAATGCAAAGAATAAAGAATGAATGATAGACTATTGGCGAGAAAGAGGTCTATGAAAGAAGAATACGTTTTTTAAAAAGTATAAAGTTTAAAAATTGTTAGAACACTTCCCAGATAACAGAGGATGAAAAGTGCAACGCCGAGATATGAAAGATGTATTTGAATGGCCAAAGATGCATCCCAAAAGCTAAGCAGAGTATTAAGAGACAGAAAAATTTTATTAGAAACAAAGAAAAGAATATTGAACTATTATGTGATATTTATCCTCCTATATGGCAGTGAATGCTGGACAATCTCCTCATAGATGAAGATATTACTTGAATCAAGAGAAATGTAGTTCTACAGAAAGATGCTGAGGATACCATGGACTGAACATGTGAGCAACAATGAGGTTTTAGAGAAAATGAAAACAAAAAGGAAACTTAAACTTAGCATCAGGAAGAGGCAGTTGAAATTTATGTAATGAGGAAGGAGGACTTGGAAAATCTGATACTCACAGGACAGATTGATGGAAAAATGGACACAGGAAACCAGCATGTAACATATAAGATGTGGAGGGCCATGATCGCCTACGTCCTGAAGGGGCATGGCACATAAAAGAAGTGTGTTTTTCTTTTAAAAACAAGAGCAACCATGAAATTTTTATTGAGTGAAGATAAGTCAGACCTATTTGTTATGTTTTTAACAATTTTTATTAGAAAATTGTACTATTATGTTGTCAACTAGGTCTCATCGTTTTTACTGCTGAACTAGCTAACTGCAACTGTCTCTTTTAACAGCTTCTTTTCTCACACCATCTCACCTGTGAAACTCCCTTTTGATGTCTCTTCTCTGTACCTATAATCTTCAAAGATTTAAATGCAACATCAATCACCATCTTCTATCTTCTTGAAACCTGTTCTTTTATTGTCCTTTCTCCTTAATTTTCACTAAAACCTTCTTTTTCATTCTCTGTAACCCCCTTGCATCTTAGTGACTTTATTGTCTTGCTTGGGGTGAAATGATTTTAAAAAATCTACACAAAAGAAACCATCTTCAGTTTAATGAAAATAAAAAGTGATATTTGTAAACTAAAAGTAAATGAATTGTCTATTTTAAACTGATTAAAATGTCAGCATAAAGAAATCTATAAAAAAGAAATTGAAAATTATTTAACATTATCGTGAGACATTAACAAATGAAAACATATGACAATCTCTGATGCATAACATTTCTGTTTATTTCATTATAGACTTCATCAATCACCATTGGCCAGTGAACCTGAGGTCTTCTTCAAATGTGGACCCTCTATTCTTATGTATGAGACTGTTCTCTCTCCTCTGAGATGTGTGTGTGTGTGTGTATATATATATATATATATATATATATATATATATATATATATGGGTGTTTATATATATTGGCTCCTGAAAAATTAATTTTGGTTGAGCTCCGTGGGTTTGAGGTGTGCGTTTGTAAAACAGTGACTATTAAAGCTAATATAGTATGACTCTTCGGCAGAATTGAGTCACTGTCAGTCACTGTGTGTTTATCTAAAATTTTAAAATAAACACGCTAAAATTCACCTTCATCCCTGGCGTGCGCCAATGGCTTAGTGGTAGAAGTTCCGACTGACACCAATTCAGTCGGGTTTCGATCCTAGCTAGAGGCAACCGGACGTCTAGCCACACTGATGAGCTGTGAAACAGCGAAACAGTCTGTCTGTGGATGACAAAAATACATTATATATATATATATATATATATATATATATATATATATACACACACACTTGTTATCGTTTTTTTTCCAATGCATGTACATCATAGGCAAAACTAGGTTGATCACATGGACCTGGTGGGTCAGCTACTGTGATCCATGAGGCACAGATCTCCTACATTAACCCTAGAACACTAACCATGGGTATATAGTACCCAGTACAAATTTTCCTATTTTTAATTACAATTTTCAGTACCTGATAAACTTACCTATCTAATATGTTTTTCAGTTCCTATAAATGTTAACTCGAAATACAAAGTTTGAAGTGCCTGCATGTAAAATATTACAAATAAAGATTTATATTTAATATATTTTTTGATATTTTCAAAATCGGGTATGATATACCCATGGCTAGTAGTGGTGTAACTTTAATTGATGGTTAGTGTTCTAGGGTTAACCCAGTGTAGGGTTAACCCAGTGATGCACCTGGCTTCTCTAACATCACTGACATCACACTGAGTGCAAAGTATATTCTGACATCATGTGGGTTGATTTGAATGCTACAATTGTTTATGGACAAACAGTGATGTCAACATGTGAAAACATAAAAGATTTTATTTTTTATGGACAGAAAAAGTTCTTAAGAAATGTAAAGATGAGAGAGTTCATTTAATTAGATCAAAAGTATCTTATTTTCTTTCGTATTAAAAACTAGTTTAGCATAAGTTTCCTTAGTAAATGTGCATTAGAGACAAATCAACTGCAGCAGATATGAACATAGGTAAAATTCAATGACAAATTAATTAATTCGTTAAACATTCCTGAAAATAATGCAATGGATTAATATCTTATTTATTAAAATATTTTAATATTATGTTCTCCAGTGGGATTTTTTAATACCAAAATCAGCATTTTAAATGAAATATAACTTCTATGTGCCACGTCCCTTCAGGACATAGACGATCAGGGCACTCCACAACTTCCTATCCTTTGTAGCTCTAAACAATTTTTTTTCCCAGTCTCAAATCTGTCACCCATTTACAAAAGCTGATTAAGTTACTGATGCCACACACTTTCAGAAATATCTAAACTGTCAGTTGTATACAACCAATCAGAACAATGATTAAGAATGGCTTCATGTGAATATAGCCTGTTGGTCTTTAAGAGGACCATTGCTCATCAGATCCTATGGAATGGCTCTATAGAATCATAATGAACTTTACCAAATAACAGACACCACATCACTTGAGGAATTCTAACCACAGCAACAACTAAAATGGATAGCACATGTACCTTGAAGAGAATATAATGACATAATCAACATATTGATTTTCCGCACTACTTCAAACAAAAGGTCAAGAAAGAAGTTGCCATCAAGACAAAAAGTGAGTAACAGTCAATGGACTTAAGAAACTTATTTTCCTGAAAAAATTGCTTTTAGAGAAAGATTTTATAAATTTCAACCAATAGTAATACTGTTCAGTCAATGAATACTAAATGTATTTGCATAAAGTAACAGCTAATCTCACCATTAGCCTTGTGTCAGACTAAGTTTAATAACTGTCTATATCTCTGAGATGAGGTATTATGATTACTTATATTATTTACATTATTCGGACTCTTATCCTCATCTTCATTGCCATATTCGCAATGTTTCAGCCCTTGTACGCTCTAGCCTTCTTCAGGTGATAGGAATTTCAAACCGAACCCTTTATTTCATCCACCAGGGTAGATTGTTCTAGTTCCACGTGTCATGCCTCTTCCGGATGTCTCAGTTATTTCCCTTTAACTCAACTCTCCAAGTTTTTTGGTTCACCTCTGCTGTAGACTGGTATTGAACTCACAACTCTTTGGGTATAGTCACTGGATCTAACCGTTTTTATCCACATGGCCCAGATTAATAATAATGTCAGATTAATAATAATGTCCATTAATTCCATAGAAATTATATATAAATCTGTAATGATATAACGATGTATAATTTTATATATCAACAGTATTTACACTATTTACATTATTCGGACTATTGTCCTTATCTTGTCGCCATATTTATTACAACGTTTCAGCCATTGTACGTTCCGGCCTTCTTCAGGTAGTTGGAATGTCGAACAGAACCCTTTATTTCGCTCACTGGGGTAGACTGTTCTAGTTCCATGTGCCATGTTTAATGGATGTCAGTTATCAGTTATCTCCTGTGAATTCCCCTCTGCAAGTTCTCCACTGCCTTAACCACGTATTGAACTCATACTCTTTGGGTCTTGTCACTGGATCTAACCAACGCCTTTATAATAACAACAAAAATTGCAATATGAGCTCTGGTAAAAATATTAAATGATAAAATGATAACAGCAAAAAATGCAATATAAGTACTGGTAAAAAAATAGTTGCTGACGACATTAAGTTTATAATACCCAGAAATTCATACACAAAGACACATGGCACAGTGGACGAAGAAGGCCGGAGCGTACAGTGACCGAAACGTTGTAATAAATATGGCGGCAAAGATGAGGACAATAGTCCGAATAATGTAAATAGTATACATAATACCTCAGAAATTTCAGAAATATAGACACACAACTAGAAAAATATTTAGAAAAATAGTATGACAAATTGGAAAAAAGGTTTGTGATGTGTTTTATCTGTAAGATTTTATTGGACTGAGTTTATCGATGTTGCCATGTCTACACCTGTGCACAAAATGAGAGATGCTGGTAGATTCAAAATCTTTGAAAGAATATTTTTGAAAAGCGTCGCAAAAACTTTTTTCCAATTTGTCATAAATCTGTAAGTAATTTCTAAAAACTTAATGAAATTTGGTCAGATATATTTTTATTACTTCACACATCATTTATTTTTTACTTTACTTCTTATAGTAGATGTCAATTAATTTCTCACACCTCTCTGTTTTGTTCCACAATGTATTTTATTGGGAGAACCATACTCACATTTCATATAAGAAAAAACTTTGAATCAACTATAATTGGAATGCTTGAGATGAAAACAATACTTCTTAACTGCTAATTTCCACTTTACTTTTTGGTCTCCACCCCATATATTATAATAATATTTTTATTATAAAATGTTTTACATCACTACACAAAAATTTCTGTTTCAGAACTTAAAAATTGTTCCATCATCAGGCAATGTTGGGTAGCTTATGATGAAAATGATTTAATTGTGAAATCAGAAAACAATTTGGTAGCTTATTTGAGAGTTAAAATATGACTTCAATTTTTAAGTTCTTAAACACAGAAATTTTTGTGCAGCGATGTAAAATATTTTATAATAAAAATATTATTATAATATTTTGCTCTACTTTGAATTGAGCACTTTTTTTTAAAAACAAATGTAAATGCTTAGAATGGTGGATTCTTAATCTGTCTGTTCTTTCTCTTATATATATATATATATATATATATATATATATATATATATATATATATATAAATACAGAATTTATCCATTTCAATGTTTCAGTCAGACAAAAGGCATGAGTCAGTGGTCAGGGGAAGGTGGAAGGTATTAGACTTAAAGGGAAAACCCAAATATTTACCTTATGACATTAAATTGGGGTTATGTGAAGAATGAAATGTTAATTTATAACTAAGGGAGGAATAAAAAGGTGTTTTAAAATTTAAGGTTTTTTTATATATAACTCATTGCTCTTCAACTGAATTGAATTAAGCTCTCCGGACCACTGACATATTTCGCATAGAAAACGTTAAAATTTCCCATCCTTTCTGCCATGCGATAATAGCCTAGGGGCAGAATCTCTGACTGATACCAAATTGGTCGGGTTTCAATCATGGCTTAAAGCAATTGAACGTCTAGGCACACTGTGATACAGCAAAACTGTCTGTGGATGACTATATATATAGATATATATTCACTGATGATAATTAGATATTATAGTATATCCTGGTATTTTTATATTCCCAATAGTAACAAATGCCATCATAACAAATGTCACAATTAAACATATTTTGTTCAATCAGTTGACATTCTTGTATACAAAACAATCGATTAATGAAGACTTGAGTCACTATTTTGCTGCATGGAAATTGCCTGTGTTTTAGTTGATTTCTTACTAAATAGAAAAAACATACTAGCAGTGAAAATCTTATAAAATTTTAATGAAACAAAAAATGTTTAAAAGGATTTTACCAATTTTTCACAGTATTTTAAAAAAAAAAAAAAAAAATCAAATAAAACTGTTCTTTTATTCAAAGAATAAAATTCTAGGTAATATTAAATAAAAAAATACTAGAGAAATTTTTCTATATTAAATTTAAATTTAAAGGCTGTAAATCATTCCTTATGAATCTATCACATCTTTGTCATTTTTAGTGGATACCCTTATTTGGGTACACGCTCCATTTATTTTAAACAATATTTATGTTGTCTACCAGCCTGTGTACTTGAGAAAACTGAAAGAAAACTTATTAAATTTCCTCATGTACACAGGTCGGTGGATGAAATAAGTACTGTTTAAATTAAATAGAGCCTCTACTCAAATACTATCCACTAAAAACAATGTTTGAAGTAATGTCTTTTAATGCATAAAGTGACATCGAGTTGAATGTAAAAGACTTAACCATAGCTTAGATATCCATTCATAGATTTAAATTTAAACTATTTGAAGAACTTCTTAATAGGAATAGATATGTTCGCCTATTGTCTACTTCACACACCTACACTGATTTTGAAAAGGAGTAGAGGTTTATCCCTTGTTTCCTGTTTAGGATTGGGCTTCCGGTTCCTTCTGCACTACACTATACTATACTTCTAACATCTTCAACTCTGAAATGTTATTCACTAATTAAATCTTGACCTCTTCATGTCTACAGTTAGCTGTTATCTTATCTGCATAGCTCCAAGAACTTCACTTCTTGCTATTTTTATGCTCATACAACACCACACAGTAATCCTCCACCTTGAGTGGCTCTTGGGCCTTGTACTGAGTCAACATTAATAAACAATATTCAAACCAACAGTGACTATAAGATATGTGTATCAGTTGTGAGAGAAACATGTCTTTCTTTTTATCATGAGAAAATATTGTTCCAATTGAAACGTTGTTCTTTGAGTAACCAGAATGGGATGTTTGTATTTGTGTAACCGATTCTTTGAAGTATAAAGAGCAATGAATAAAAAGAAAGGAAAGTCAGCAGAGTAGATTTCAACATTGCAAGCAAACAGCAAACGCCTGGATTCAGATGATAAAAGCAGCCTTTCTACCATATTTTCCTTATTTCAATGGTGTCACTTCCAACACATAAACAATGAATTTTGCTTGTATTTTAGGTGCCTTTGATATTAAGTCACTACTAAACAGTTAAGAATTATTTAGTTCCTTGCTTTAGGAAAAGAAAAAAAAATTGAAATCAGGAAAACTAAAAAAAAATTATTTGTAATTATAATATATTGAATTATAAATTATGAATTTTCATTTCAGAATTATAAACAAATATTTCCATAAAGAACAACTGGAAAATAAAAAAATGATAAATATTTTTTGAAAACAAATTCATTGATTGATTTAGTTTTTTATGGTTTATCAACGCTTTGTGGGTTATTTAAAGCCGAATCCTACTTTAGATTATAAAAATAATTCTTATTTTTATGATAGACATGCATGAGCTTGTGCTTCAACAAATCTTTTGAAAAGAACAATGATTTTTTTTCCAGATACAAGTTCTACTATTTAACCCATTGCTGGGAAAAGGAAATAGACCTTGAAAAAGAAGAGAGATTCATCTAATCATCAAGTTTAACAGCATTTTGATATACAATCATAATTTAATCATTCATAATCATATAATGGGTCAAAACAAAAATAGTGGTGTTTTTTAAGTGAATTTCAAGGACAATATTTACATATTTGTACATAGAGTGATTCAACTACAGGTATGCCATTTTGCGTCACCACCTTTCATCATTTTTGAGGTACCTTCATGATTGCTTTGTAAACATTTTCTAACAGTCCACTGCCACCTGATGACAATCAAATTATTTAAAATTTTTTGTACATTTTACCGTGTAAATTTTTTTTGTCTATATTTCTGAGATAAGGTATTGTAACTATTTACACTATTTACATTGTTAGGACTGTTGTCCTCATCTTTGTTGTCATATTCCCAATGTTTCGGCCAATGTAGACCCCAGCTGTCTTCAGGTGATTGAAATTTGGAACCAAACCCTTTATTTTGTCTACTGAGGTAGATTGTTCTAGTTCCACGTGCCATGCCTTTTCTGGATATCTCAGTTTCAGTTATTTCTCTTTAGTAACTCAACTCTCCAAGTTTTGTTCACCTCTGCTGTGGCCAGGTATTGAACTCACAGTGGATAAAAGCATTGGGTGAAGTAATCCAGTGACTTGACCCAAAGAGTTTCATAGCCAGCGCAGTGTATGTTATGTCTTTTTGTATACAGCCATTATTCATTTGATAGATGATGTTGACAGACGAGAAAATACACAATCTATTTATATACATTACTGATATATGCTCATATATTTATATGCATTGGTTTAACTCGTTAACAATTCTCAATGCATGAGGTGTTGCTGTTGCAACTTCTGTAGCAAGTAGGTATTTTTACAAGATGGAATTGCTAGCCCCACACCCAACGAGTTTTGAATTTTGTCCTTCTCCCATAAATCTAAGCTGAAGGGCCTAGTGCGCCCTGCTATTTAAACTGTAGCTGTAGGTAGAAGTACAAATGCAAATGAATGTACATATCTATTTGAATTATTAGGAAAACTAGATCTATTTGGGAAAGATATTAGAATAATTCAGAACTTATAATGGGAGAAAACCACCTAGATATTGATAGAAAGTTAATTTAGGTACATAAAAACAGTAAGGGTCATAAGACAAGGACATTTAGTCCTTTCATCTCTCTTTCCTTTACTACTTTCTATAGTTTCCTTTCCTTGTCTGCTATCAACACTATGTCATCAGCTTATCTTATATTGTTAAGATTGTGGCCATCAATAATAAAACCAGGTGGGACTTCTAATTCTCTCAAGAACATGTTACTGTATAGGTTGAATAAGTCTAGTGAGAAGACATTTTTGTCATATTCCCCTTTCTTTTTCTGTATATTTACTAAATTCATTTTCTATCCATATGCAGGTGGTTTGTTCACTGTATAAGTTCTGGATTATTCTAATATCCTTCCCAACTATCTTGTGGAGGTATTCACTATAGGTGTCATTAATTTGGGCTTGTGTTCACAAGGAAAAACAGTACAAACAAATGTACACAATAACAATAAAAAGACATGATAAATTGTATGGTAATTTCATACAATTTTATTTGTGCATTGGTGTGTGTGTGTGTTTTATATTACAGTTGTGATAATGTTCATGTTATAGAAAGGAGTAAGTCACTCCATAATATCACAAGTCTTATCATGGAGAGAAGTTTCACACGTTGTTATCCCGACAGTTATTGGGTGAAGAGAGTGAATCCTATGTTTTTTGGTGGGATATCTGTATTTACAGCAGGAATAGTCCCTATTGCATGCTGGGAGTAATTTTATTATTTTTATTTTTTATTTATTTATTTTAAATGAGGTTTAAATTTTATTTATAATTTTCATTATTATTATTATTTTTATTTATAATAATAACAATCTTCCTACAATATCAAGCTTACAAAACAGTTCCAACAAATAAATTTTTTAAAACTTAATTTATATACCATAATTATTTCATACTAGTATAGTAGCCATAAAAATTATGGCATTATTTATGTAGTTTTGCACTTCTGCCTTAGATCTGTGGAATATCTGTGCATACACACATACAATATAGCCATCAACTGCTTATCTGTTCATTTCCATATGACAACTGGGAAAAGCAAGTGAGAAGAAGAATGTGAGTGTGTGCAATGAAGTATATTGACTCCTTAATTTGGTCAATGAGAGAATTTTTGTGAGGAGATATATGTCAGAGAATACGAATTTAGGTTGACATTTTAGATGAATCAATGAAATGAGAAAAGAGGTCTTGTTATTTAAAAAGAATAAAAACAAAACATCTGCTAGAAGAAACAAGTGACCAAAAATAATCAAGAATCTGAGAAGAAATGATTGAGTGAAAATTCATATTTGTGGGTGCATGTTCACTGTCATGGTTTTGTGGAGGTGCTGAAGTACATGTCTTACCTCCAGCATGGTCAGTGATGGAGAGAGCCAGCTGACCTCTTTACTGGAAATTGTGACATCTTTTGTCAGCTGATTCAAAACCTTTCTTTTTTGTATTTTCTTGAATGAGAAATGTGTGTGAGCATCCATACATTGTATTTGCACACATTTTAAACTTACCAAAAGACACAAATCCTTTATTAAAGACTCTCAAATTACACTGTTAAAAAAACAATGGTGTTGATTCAAATATGTGTATCTAATAAATATAAAATTTATAGTAATAAGAAATATCAGATTATAAATAAAATCCACTAACTCCTTAGAAATTACTTTATTTACATTTCGCATATAAAGTTAGCAGATGTGGGTTTTGAACTATCTTGTGAGAGATGTACTTTTCTTCATAAAGGTAATTGAAATTTACTTGCCATGAAAGTCCTTCATCACTGAGCAGTCTAAAAGCACACAAGACAATATGGTGGTTTCCCCTGCCTAAGGAGGACACAGGTTTGAATCCTGCTCAAGGTCACATTTTCTTGTCAACAAAAATAAATAAAAATCAGTCATACAGCTGATATATATTATAGGATAGAAAATATTTATCCTATAAACATATGTGTCAAATTTAATGAAATTATCCTTCAGTTAACTTACAAGCTCAAAAGTACACAGAGTTGACTACTTATATAGTTGTCATCCATTCATCTCACAAGATAATAATAGTGCCCAGTTTAGTTAAAATTCAGTTCTTTTGTGAATAGTGTCTAGAGTGGCTTAACAGTCTAATCTTTGCATGACACTCTCTTTTGCAAGTGTAGCAGATGCATCTGGAATATGGAAAGAAAGTCTGAGATTGCTCTCTCTGCTTCTTGTGTTCTCTTTTGATCTCCAACAGTTGGTTTTGCATTTTCTCACTCTTTATGACTCCTCCTTAATTACACTATTTTAAAAAAAAAGAAGAGGTGTCTACTCATATATGTATATCTACTAAATATAATGTTTATAGTGATAAGGAATGCCAGATTATAAATAAAATCCATTAACTCCTTAGAAATTACTTCGTTTACATTATGGATACAAAAATAAAGTTAGCAGATATGGACTTCAAATGATCTTATGTGAGATGTGTTTTCCTTCATAAAGTTGAATGAAATTTACTTGCCATGAAAGTCCTTCCTTACTGAGCAGTCTAAAAGCACATTGGAGGACATGGTGATTTTCCCTATATAAGAAGGACACAAGTTTGAACTCTGCTAAAGAGTACAATTTCTTTATTAAAAACTCTCAAAAACCTAGGCTGATAGATGTCAGTTTTTCTTTATTATATATGGTGCATCCCTTCAGGACATGGGCAATCATGGCTCTGCAATTCTCCTTATCCCTTGGGGCCCATAGCATTTTTTCTGCTTGCTCCTCCATTCTCAGATAGTTATAAGAAATGTGATATGGTCACTCTTAAAAATAAAAGAATGTCCTCAACAAATTGTTAGGTCATGAAACATGAATTAAACCCTCACTACAAACAACTGTCTTTATCTAAGATGGAACTCCCTCCAATCCCTCTCAGTGTTGCACTCTCTTTTTGTCTCTCTTCTTCTTGTTTTACTTTCTGTGTCCCTCACTCTTTTTGTTTCTTTTTTGGGTGCTCAATGCAGTCTGGGTTCCCTTAGTCTGTAACAAATTTACAAAGATAGATTAAAAAAAAAAAAAATAAACCTCATTTCAAAAGTCACTTGCAGTTCAGGGACAAATTTGTCCTCAATAGATTTTTAGGTCATGAAACATAATTTAACCCCTCACTACAAACTGCCTGCCTTTATTTATGGTGACCCCCTTCAGTCCTTTGTTTTACACTTTCTTTTTGTCTCTTTACATCCCACTCACTCTTTCAATTTTATTCTCTATGTCCCTCGCTCTTTCTGTTTCCCTCCCAGTATCAGTGACACCAAGCATGACACACACCATGCATAGGTACAAGTGTATTAATATACAGATAATAATAAGAATAATATGCATTAAGAAAAATATAGGAGACCCATTGCTGTTTGTGATATACAAAAAATGGTGCGCATGAGTATCACGCATGTATTCAGAAAAATTCTCTCAATCTAAAATGCCCAATAATTTTCTAGAAAAAATCCTTTACCTCAGGAAAAGAAAAAAATTGGTAATGGATTGTATCAAAGAGTAAATCAGGCAAACTAGGAAAAAATAAAGTCAATAATAATATAGTATAGCAATAATCTTTAGAAATGTATATGAAATACTTCTGCCATGTTTCTTCTGGTTCTTATTCTATATATCTTCAAATTCTTGACTAAATTCAAAGAACTGTCTATAATGTAACTGATCCTGACCTGGCATCTCATCTGTTAGCATATCCACATAGTTTTAATGGTCTACATTCCCTATTCAAAGCTGACAAAATAAGATATTATGCATTAATCTTGATACAGTTCACAAGATTTAAGTCAATCTAATACGACTTCCTCATGGCTATTTTTTTCTGCTTTTCCATCATTCATAGTGCTGAATCAGACAGAAAAAAATTTCCTTGTCTGAAAGGAGATAATTATTAATGTTAGGTAATTGAATGACAAAATGTAAAAAATAGTCTTTAGATATGTATATGAAATACTGTTACAATATCTGGTCTAGTGTTGCTACTATATGTGTTGAGATTCATGACAAAATTCAAAGAACTTTCTGAAATGTAATCGATCTGACCTGGCATTTTAATTTCAGTCACTTTCCCACCAACATGTCAAGGCTTTCTTCTGTCTATTCTACAAATATTTTTATGGCAATTGTTCTGATAGGCTTATCTCTTTAGTGCCTGAACTGCAGGAATTTAAGAGTGTTACTAGATTGGCAAATAGGTCTCAACATTTTACTGTTGAATTAGCAAGATGCAACCATTTGTTCTATTCTAATAATTTCTTTTCTCACACTTATTACCTGTGGAACTCCCTTCTGATGTCTTGATTCCCAGCCAACTACAATCTTCAAAAATTTCAATGCAACATCCATTGCCATCTCCTGTTTTCTGTTCCTTTATTGCCCTTTTCCTCACTTTTCCTCATTAAGGTCTTCTCATTCTCTTTCATTTTCTGACCCCCTCCTGAATCCTAGTAGCCTAAGGTGAAATGATTAAAAAACAAAATAAAATAAAAAATAAGCTTTTGAATAAAAGTTTGTAAAAAATGAAAATACTTACATAACACACTAATATATTGCTGGAGAGTCATATTTATTATGTAGCCTGTTTCAGCATTTGGAGATTTAATAAGAATTTTGTGTCTTATACTAGGTTTAGAACTCATGCAGGTTGGGGTGTACTACCTGATTCGGACTGTCTTATTAACAGTTGCTGTTTTCTACCTACATTTATATACGTTACAAATTAAACTAAGCACAACTGACTATTAAAGGATGAAAAATCTTTACTTATTTGGACTTAATTCTGGAATCTTTTTCATCCAAATCCATGAATTTGTTTTGCTCTTGCTAAATCTCAAACGCTATATAAAATTCACTATTTTATAACCATAAAGTTAAATGCGTTAAATTATTCAAATTTTTAAGAATAAAAATCTCAAGTTGATGTTAAAAACTGACACAAAATATTGTTGATTTATTTAAGATGAGATGATCTATTATGACATGTCTCTAAATTGTATTTAGATACATTGTATTTATTTTCAATTTTTCTCATTGAATTGTTTACCTCTATTGCATATGATTCATTATTGTACATAATTAGTTTACAATATTTGTTTTTTTCTACCTACATTTATGTACATCACAAATTAAACTAAGCACAACTGACTAAAGGATGAAAAATGAATGTTGAATGTATTAATCTTATTCGACTTTTTAACAATAAAAATCTCCAGTTGATGTTAAAAATTCCTGCAAAACAGTGTTGATTTATTTAAGATAGAATGATTTATTATGACATGTCTCTAATTTTTATTTAGATACATTGTATTTATTTTCAATTTTTCTCATTGAATTGTTCATCTATATTGCATATGATCTATTATTGTAATTAATTGGGTTGCAATAAAATTTGTATTTTATATGAATACTACCTTATGAAAATTGAGATGTAGTAGAGTGGGGAGGCTGTATCTTAGATTCAGTGGGGTGCACAAGACTTTTGCACTGGCCATGAACTCAAGATATTTATTCAAAAAACGTATTTACTCAACTGGATTACTTATGCTTACTATATCATTAAATTGAAATAAATGGCATATATCTCTTCTACAACTCAAGACTGAACAGACTAATTGCATAGCTTGATAATTAAGAAGTTCCAAGTAACAGTAACCAATTAGTTTCATTGATTCTTCTTTTTCTGAGTAAATACATTAACAAAAAGTAGAATGAAGTTAATATATCTACATAGTGTTGATGGTCTACATTCCATGTTAGCAAAATAAGATACTGAGCATTAATCTTGATACAGTTCACAAGTTTTAAGTCAATCTAATACGACTTCCTCATGACTGTTTTTTTTCTGCTTTTCCATCTTTCATAGTGCTGAAGCAGACAGAAAAAAATTTTCTTGTCTGAAAGGGGATAATTATTAATGTTGGGTAATTGAGTGACAAAATGTAAAAAATAGTCTTTAGATATGTATATGAAATACTGTTACAATATCAGGTCTAATGCTCCTACAATATATCTTGAGATTCTTGAAAAAATTCAAGGAACTGTCTGTAATGTAACTGATCCTGACCTGGCATCTCATCTGTTAGCATATCCACATATCTTTGATGGTTTACATTTTATATTCAAACAGCTAACAAAATAAGATATTGTGCATCAATCTTGATACAGTTCACAAGTTTTAAGTCAATTTAATATGATGACTTCCTCCTGGCTAGTTTTTCTGCTTTTCCATCTTTCATAGTGAGGAATCAGACAAAAAAAGTTTCCTTTTCTGAAAGGGAGTAATTATTAAAGTTGGGTAATTGAATGACAAAATGTACACATTTCTAAGTAATCCATTTCATCCTCTAAAAGGACTTTATCACACTAAAGTAATGTTCTTACTGATGATATTATATATAAGTAGGAAGAGGGGGAAAATATAAACATGAATGTCAGCTAAGATTATGCGCTCAGGGAAAATACTGAACATGTAGTAATGCTAAATTTTAAATTTCTGATGTCTGACATAGACGCACAGCTCAGCTGATCTCATTTAGTTTCAAAACACTTTTGTTTTTATTGCTGTTGATTTTAAATATCATACATTGATAAGGAAGGTGAAATGTTGTAGGAACGTAGATGCAAATTTTCTATGGGAGACTCAGAAATCAATGCACTTTCTATACCATCTGGATGTGCTTCATGAAACTAATGGTATCAATATAGAGGTATATTAAATTAGTTTAAAAATATCAATATCTACTCCTCATTTTGTAACAATTTCCACATATTTGTCTGTTCATTTGTGTTGCAGAGTAGCTAGCATCCCTTCAGCACTCTACCAGATGGCGTGGCTCATAGCCTTAAATAATCTACGATTAAGGACTTCAACAGTTGATTAATAAGTTGATACTAAATGGATTAATATTCGGACTGGTCTTACTTCATTTGGCTATACACCATTTGACCCTCCTCTATTCCTTGTAAGTTGTCTTGTTAATTGTTTTGTAACTTATTGTTCTGTTTTTTTTTGTTTTTTTTTTATGTATCCATTAGCACCAGATACTGGTGCTGAATAAATATATTAAGCACTCATTCTTCTCTGTGTATCATTCACCTCAATGATACAACAATCTGCTTTTGTAATAATTTTTTAAAATTGTAAAGGGACTATATATTTATATAAAATTAAATTCAGAATTTTATTATTTCCATCACACAAAAAAGCTATCAGGTGAAGAAATGGTCTTCTGAAAAGAAGTGAAAATCATCATATTGATTATTATTTTGATGTGTAATCATAGTTTAGTCATTTGTGTATCCGGTAAATTGCTCGAAATAAATTGCTCAACAGTAAATTGCTCGAAATCAATTGCTCAAAAAAGAATTTCTCAAACTATCAATTGCTTGAAAGGCAGATTGCTTGAAGCCACAACACTCACTTTAGCAGTCAGTCTTTTAGGACATTATCTCTTGGCTGGCTCAACACATGGTGGCAACGCTACTCTCTGTACATGTGGTTCTCCCTTTTTTCCCATAGCAACCATATCTATTGTCATTATTGATGGACTAAAGAGAGAACAAAGTTTACAAGAATTGTGAATAGAGCAATATGTGGGAGGAGTCGGTGCAGCTGAGGGCAGAAAAAAAGTACCGTGACTGTGCAATGCGATTAAAGAACAATGTATCAAACTATGACACAACAATGTTGAAGAATATTTAAGAAGTGTTGCATATAATATTTCATACTAATAGAGTAAATGTTAGCAACAATAGTTATATTGTTTTTTAATTTTTAAATCACGAAGAATAACAGTAATAATAAAAATGTACCCTTTTAAACTATAGAAAAAAAAAGACCTGCTATATAAATGTACTCATTCTTCAATTTTAACTGTTCAGTTAACAACAATAAAGTTGTATTATTTTATCTTATAGTAAATATTAGAAACAATGTAGTTTTATTTTTTTTTTAACCACAGCCGTTCGAGCAATCTGCTTTTCGAGCAATTGATAGTTCAAGAAATTATTTTTCAAGCAATTGATTTTGAGCAATTTACTGTCGAGCAATTGATTTCGAGCAATTTACCTAGATCCAGTCATTTGTAACCATATATATAATTTCATAGTTATTAGGGGATTAATATGTCAAACAGTTGTCATTATTGTTACCTAACTATTGGGGTATAAGACGCAGAGTGTTTTTGGGATGATGTTTGTTTGGAAAAAAAGCATGTGCCTTATAAAGCAGGAAATATCATGATTAATATGATAAGCAATAACAAAAGCCCAGTTTAAAACTTATTCTTTTATTGCTGTAAAGTCTTGGTGAGCAGTCAGTGGAAAATCAACGTTTAAAGACCTATATACTGTTTCTTTTATTTTTCTAATCTTATGTCTTCTGTTTCCATCAATGACTAGCAAGCTGTACAAAATGTTCTATTGTCTTAATTGGCATAAAAAAATAAACACTGCTTTAATAATAAATGTCACAAATGTTTCCTTCATGGAATTTGTCAAACAATTGGTAGAGGTGCCTTACTGCACATGCATAAACAAAACTCTTCTGCAAGAAGTGCCATTCAATTGACTTGTATATTGAGTGACTATAACATTCTTGCGTAGAATTTTTTAGTCAAAGCATCATAATATTATCATTGCACATTTTAATGAGGAAACATAAGACTTAATCTATCATATGTTATATAACATTTTATTCAATTTCAAACTCTCTCAAATATTGTTGGCAAATGGGTAAGTGGCCCTGAGGCCCTCCCAAAACATGAAGTCTACATCTCTCTAGGAAATGAGTTTCTTCTCCCACCCACTTTCAGGTGGATGTTTATATATCTACCTGTCATATGTTTTTTTTCCTGGGGATACACATCCTAGATGCAGATGAGTCAATCATGTGTTTACTACAGCCAGGTAAAATGCAGATATGCACTTGATGGCTAGGAGGCAAGCTCTTAGGTAAACTTGCTGAGACATCTGGCTTCTCTGAAGGACACTGAATGCAAAGACTATTTCATCTGAGATGAGTCACATACTACAATATCATTCAAGTCTTTAAGCTACCTTAAAATCCAGATTTGGATTGCTGAAAATTCTGGCTTTTTTCAAATCCAAAACCACCATTGAAAGGGAGGAGATTTAAGATGTGATGCTGCAACAGATGATGATCTCCCTAAAATACATTGCATACAATTTTGAAAAGTGGAAGGTATACCTGAATAAGTATTGAAGTTCTAACAGGAGTACATTGAATTGACTAAAGCACCATTGCCCTAGGCATGCTATATTTTCAGTTTTATTAACTCACTGAATCCTTTCTTTACAAACATTATATAATATTATTTTATATGAAAATTATTGAATTATATATTACATATAAAATACCAGTGCTGTTATATATATTTTACAAATAAAATTTTCTTTTAAACATTTAGTAATTCTACAAAATTAAAAACAACCATAAGTTTAATACATCACTTTAATTTGTGGAGGCTCTACATTGCATTTCAGTGTGAAATTAAATCAAATATTGGCAATCATGCAGAAAAACTAGTGGTTTATAAAAATAATAAAAACAACATATATTATTCTCTTTTGTAGTAGGCATTTAAATATTTAATTTTTTAAATTTAAAAAATTTCATTTTTATAAAGATTTTCCAAATTTATATACTGTATCAAATATGAAAAAATCTGGAGCACTAAGGTAAGTATAATTAAATAATTTTAATTAAGTTATATTTATTTAGTGAGAGTTTTACCAATAGATACAATTATACTTTGCATCAAATGAAAAAAGGGTTTAGAACACTAAAATCATCTTAACAAGGTCAAGCTGACCTTCAACCTGTTGAAGCATATAAAAAAAAACAAAGAGGCTTGAAATGAAGAGAGAGTTAAGTGATGAGTGATAAGTGTGAAAGGTAAAGGAAAAGTGTTAAGTGTTAACGAATAAGTGTTAAATGTTAAGCGATGAGTGATAAGTGTGAAAGGTAAAGGAAAAGTGGTAAGTGTTAAGTGTTAAATGTTAAATGTTATGTGATGAGTGATAAGTGTGAAAGGTAAAGGGAAAGTGTTAAGTGTTAAAGGATAAGTGTTAAATGTTATGTGATGAGTGATAAGTGTGAAAGGTAAAGGGAAAGTGGTAAGTGTTAAAGGATAAGTGCTAAATGTTATGTGATGAGTGATAAGTGTGAAAGGTAAAGGGAAAGTGGTAAGTGTTAAAGAATAAGTGCTAAATGTTATGTGATGAGTGATAAGTGTGAAAGGTAAAGGGAAAGTGGTAAGTGTTAAAGGATAAGTGCTAAATGTTATGTGATGAGTGATAAGTGTGAAAGGTAAAGGGAAAGTGGTAAGTGTTAAAGAATAAGTGCTAAATGTTATGTGATGAGTGATAAGTGTGAAAGGTAAAGGGAAAGTGGTAAGTGTTAAAGAATAAGTGCTAAATGTTATGTGATGAGTGATAAGTGTGAAAGGTAAAGGGAAAGTGGTAAGTGTTAAAGAATAAGTGCTAAATGTTATGTGATGAGTGATAAGTGTGAAAGGTAAAGGGAAAGTGGTAAGTGTTAAAGGATAAGTGCTAAATGTTATGTGATGAGTGATAAGTGTGAAAGGTAAAGGGAAAGTGGTAAGTGTTAAAGGATAAGTGTTAAATGTTATGTGATGAGTGATAAGTGTGAAAGGTAAAGGGAAAGTGGTAAGTGTTAAAGAATAAGTGCTAAATGTTATGTGATGAGTGATAAGTGTGAAAGGTAAAGGGAAAGTGGTAAGTGTTAAAGAATAAGTGCTAAATGTTATGTGATGAGTGATAAGTGTGAAAGGTAAAGGGAAAGTGGTAAGTGTTAAAGAATAAGTGCTAAATGTTATGTGATGAGTGATAAGTGTGAAAGGTAAAGGGAAAGTGGTAAGTGTTAAAGAATAAGTGCTAAATGTTATGTGATGAGTGATAAGTGTGAAAGGTAAAGGGAAAGTAGTAAGTGTTAAAGAATAAGTGCTAAATGTTATGTGATGAGTGATAAGTGTGAAAGGTAAAGGGAAAGTGGTAAGTGTTAAAGAATAAGTGCTAAATGTTATGTGATGAGTGATAAGTGTGAAAGGTAAAGGGAAAGTGGTAAGTGTTAAAGAATAAGTGCTAAATGTTATGTGATGAGTGATAAGTGTGAAAGGTAAAGGGAAAGTGGTAAGTGTTAAAGAATAAGTGCTAAATGTTATGTGATGAGTGATAAGTGTGAAAGGTAAAGGGAAAGTGGTAAGTGTTAAAGAATAAGTGCTAAATGTTATGTGATGAGTGATAAGTGTGAAAGGTAAAGGGAAAGTGGTAAGTGTTAAAGAATAAGTGCTAAATGTTATGTGATGAGTGATAAGTGTGAAAGGTAAAGGGAAAGTGGTAAGTGTTAAAGAATAAGTGCTAAATGTTATGTGATGAGTGATAAGTGTGAAAGGTAAAGGGAAAGTGGTAAGTGTTAAAGAATAAGTGCTAAATGTTATGTGATGAGTGATAAGTGTGAAAGGTAAAGGGAAAGTGGTAAGTGTTAAAGGATAAGTGTTAAATGTTATGTGATGAGTGATAAGTGTGAAAGGTAAAGGGAAAGTGGTAAGTGTTAAAGAATAAGTGCTAAATGTTATGTGATGAGTGATAAGTGTGAAAGGTAAAGGGAAAGTGGTAAGTGTTAAAGAATAAGTGCTAAATATTATGTGATGAATGATAAGTGTGAAAGGTAAAGGGAAAGTGGTAAGTGTTAAAGAATAAGTGCTAAATGTTATGTGATGAGTGATAAGTGTGAAAGGTAAAGGGAAAGTGGTAAGTGTTAAAGAATAAGTGCTAAATGTTATGTGATGAGTGATAAGTGTGAAAGGTAAAGGGAAAGTGGTAAGTGTTAAAGAATAAGTGCTAAATGTTATGTGATGAGTGATAAGTGTGAAAGGTAAAGGGAAAGTGGTAAGTGTTAAAGAATAAGTGCTAAATGTTATTTGATGAGTGATAAGTGTGAAAGGTAAAGGGAAAGTGGTAAGTGTTAAAGAATAAGTGCTAAATGTTATGTGATGAGTGATAAGTGTGAAAGGTAAAGGGAAAGTGGTAAGTGTTAAAGGATAAGTGCTAAATGTTATGTGATGAGTGATAAGTGTGAAAGGTAAAGGGAAAGTGGTAAGTGTTAAAGAATAAGTGCTAAATGTTATGTGATGAGTGATAAGTGTGAAAGGTAAAGGAAAAGTGGTAAGTGTTAAAGAATAAGTGCTAAATGTTATGTGATGAGTGATAAGTGTGAAAGGTAAAGGGAAAGTAGTAAGTGTTAAAGAATAAGTGCTAAATGTTATGTGATGAGTGATAAGTGTGAAAGGTAAAGGGAAAGTGGTAAGTGTTAACGAATAAGTGTTAAATGTTAAGCGATGAGTGATAAGTGTGAAAGGTAAAGGAAAAGTGGTAAGTGTTAAGTGTTAAATGTTAAATGTTATGTGATGAGTGATAAGTGTGAAAGGTAAAGGGAAAGTGGTAAGTGTTAAAGAATAAGTGCTAAATGTTATGTGATGAGTGATAAGTGTGAAAGGTAAAGGGAAAGTGGTAAGTGTTAAAGAATAAGTGCTAAATGTTATGTGATGAGTGATAAGTGTGAAAGGTAAAGGGAAAGTAGTAAGTGTTAAAGAATAAGTGTTAAATGTTATGTGATGAGTGATGTAAGGTTTTATTTTGGGTTGTGCATCTGTGGGAATAATGAAAGGAAGATTTGTTGATTAAATCTAAATGGTGAACAGAGTAAATTACTGAATGAAAATAATTAAAAAATGTTAATTCGTTACAGTAAATGACATCAGCTGGGAATAGGATAAGAGCCACACTGAACCAGTGGATAACTATAAAACATATTAAAATGAGAAAATACCCAATCTTATTTGCTTCTTCTTCTTTTGTCTAAGTGTACTTACATGATGAATAGAAACTGGATGTCAGAAATGTCAATGAGCACCCCAATACTCAGTAAGAAGTTCTGCCAATGATAATAACAACGAGTTACAAGAGCAAATAGGATCATACAATTAAATAATTTTAATTAGGATATGCTTAGTTTTTTAGGTTTTAATAATACATAAAATTAAACATTAATTGTTATATATATCTGGAACATAAAGTATGGATTATTCAATAATTTTAATTAAGGTAATATTTAATTTGTGATTTAATGAGAGTTTTAACAATAGATAAAGATTATACATTGTATCAAATGTGAAAATTGTCTAGAACAGGAAAGTAAGAATAATTCATTAATTTTAATTAGTTTGTATTCATGAGTTAATTAGTGATTTACGAATACACTGTGGGGTACTTCACATCAAATATGAAAAGTGACTGAAACTGTAAGGTAAGTAGAAGTCAATAAATTTTATTAGGCTATATTTAATTGATGAGTTAATGAAATTTTTACTAATAGATAGAATTATACATTCAATCAAATGTTAAAAGGTTATTGAACACTAAGGTAATTATAATTTAATCATTTTATTTAGGTGATTTTTAATTTGTGATCTAATGAGTTGTATGAATATATAGATTTATACTTTGCATCAGATGTACAAAGGGTTGAGAACACAAAGATAAATATAGTTATAACAAATTTAATTAATTATATTTAATTAATGGTTTAATAAGAATGTTATAAAAGAAGAAACTACTGTTATGAATAATCAAGAGTGGTCTCCCCTTGTTTTGTTACTCTTCTCTTTGAGAGAGCTATTTCTGTTTACTGGGACTATAAAAGGACACTATACATGAACCTTGAATTCTTAGTTGAATAAAGCTTTCTTAAAGCCTACACCTGTGTACTTTTGTCATTGCAACTACATTTTGCATCAGATGTGAAAAGATTCTGTAACATTTATAATATAATTCAATGATTTTAATTGGTCTTTTTTTTTAATCATTCCAACTCCATGCAAGACATTAAAGCCACAAGGGGTTACTGAGTGTGAAAGAATAAGAAAAAAGAAACATTATTAAAGTGTGAGAACAATAGAAGGATAATCAAGAAACATTGCTAACGATTGACATTGCATTTAATTTTTTGAAGATCAAAGTTAGCTGGAAAGCATGGAGCTGGAAGAGAGTTCCACAAGCAAGAAATGTAAGGAAATAAACTTTGAGCATAGAACTTATGGTTAAATCTAGCGAATTCTACTAAAAATTGATGAGACCTTACAGCCAATCTAGTACTGCATTTCAGTTATGTTATATTTAATTTGTGATTAAATGAGAGTTTTATGAATTGATAAAATTATCATTTGCATAAAATATGAAAAAGATCTGAAACACAAAGTAGGTGTAATTCAGTAATTTTTTTATTAGGTCATATTAAAAACACAAATTTTTTTTTAACTCAAAAAGAAACAAAAATGTTCTCATTTTTTCGTTCAGATAATAATTATATTAGTTTTCCAAAGTCTGTATTTAATCTCCTGCTTGGGGGACAAAGGTTCAAATCCTGTTGGAGGGCAAATCTTTTCTTTACTAAGATTTCTTTAATATTCAGTCCAATAGATGAAAATAAATAGATATATAGTTTAATAAATAAACAGAGTGTCTACTCAAATATGGGTAACCCCTAAAAATAACATTTAAGTGATAAAATCTGTTGGATTAATAAATAAAAAATCTATTACTCATAATTATTGAAATGTTTTTTTTTTTAAATTAAATTGTTCTATATGAAGTCAAGTAAAAAGAAACCCAACTTTCATGCATATACACACACACTCTCTCAAGAGAGAAAAGCATTAGTTTTTATATTAGTAAGAATTTATGGATATGCTCAGACATAGCTGCTTCAGGCAGAGGTAATGGCTGATTATCATAAAAGAGAAACTAGTCCACAAAATCTGGACAGCTCATCCTTCAGGAAGTGAATTGATGGCAGGAAGTGATGACAGGCCTCCAAGTGAATCAATACCCAACCCACACATTCTGCCCACTGTAACCCCCAAATGCTGCCTGCTAACCAAATATATAACCACACACACACCTGCTCCTAGTTCTTCAGGGTGTGACACTACTTTTTCCTTTCAGTATTAAGGCTATTAGGAACCAAGCAAGATGTTGAAGAATTATCAGCTTTCAAGTTTCTCCTTTTCCTATACAAGTCCAGTTCATTTCCTCTTTATAAAATATAAACATTTGATCAAATTAGTTCTCAAAAATCTGCAAATAACAATCTATTTCTTGGAATAAAAAAGACTTTTTTTCTTATTTCAAACAAAGAGTGCTTTTAGCTCTTTAATATGAATGTGAAATACTGAAATCATCATCTTATATAATGATAAATGTATAAATAAATATTATTTTATATAATAATGAATGTATAAAATACCAAAAAGATCTTTTTATATGAAGACCATATAAAATATTGAAATAAACATATAATGATGAAACACTGAAATAATTACTTTATTTAATAATTACTCGTTTTTTTTAATTTTCTTTAGGACTTTGTCAAACTAAAATGATATTTATCTTAATATGATTACACATGTACATGAAGGAGAGAGGATGCTGAAATTTAAAAAAAAATAATATTTCTGCATCCCCTTCTCCTTCAGGTACATATGTAATCACATCAATATGAACATCACAATAGTCTGATCAATCCCTAATGCACTAAATTCATGATACAAAAAATATTTTCCACTTTGTCATAGATTTTCCTAAAATCGTTCTTGATATATAAAAGAAAATGATATATCATTTTCCCATTTAATAATGGATGAATAAAATAATCATTTTATTGTGAAAAAATTATATAAATCATCATTGGATTTGATGACAAACACAAAAAATACTAAAATTGTCATTTTATGAGGCAAGGAAAATATAGACTCTTTACATTATTCGGACTATTGTCCTCATCTTCGTCGCTATATTTATTACAATGTTTCGACCATTGTATGCTCCAGCCTTCTTCAGGTGTTTGGAATGCCAAAACTTATTAAATATGGTGACAAAGATGAGGACAATAGTCCGAATAATGTAAATAGTGTACATAATACCTCATCTCAGAAATATAGACCGATAAGGAAAATATATAATATTGAAATTAATAATTTATATGATAATAAAAATATGATATCATTTTATTTGATGAAGAATACATGAAATAAAATATTGAAATTGCTGTAGAGTTGCTACTACCCCTTCAGCACTCTACCAGACGGCCTGGCTCATAGCCTTAAATAGTCTACGATTAAGGACTTCAACAGTTGATTAATAAGTTGATACTAAGCTGATTAATATTAATACTGATCTTAATTCATTTGGCTATACAGCATTTGACCCTCCTTTATTTCTTGTAAGTTGTCTTCTTAATTGTTTTGTAACTTATTGTTCTGTTTTTTTTTTTTTTATGTATCCATTAGCACCGGATATTGGTGCTGAATAAATATATTGAGCACTCATTCTTCTCTGTGTATCATTCACCTTGACGATACAACAGAAATCATCCATGAAGAAATGAAAACTTTTGAAATCGTCATTTTATATATTCATTAATGTTTTGAGAATGATTTGAAATCATGTGTTAATTGACCCATTAACAGATGAGTGGAATTTTTATCATTATGGTTTTATGGCTTACTTGCAAATGACACATTTCATGTGCCATATCACTTCAGTTAGTGGTTCTCCATAACGTCCTCTCTTTTGTAGCTCTAAGCAATATTTGTTCCCTTATCCTTCCCATCTATTATTCTGCCATCTATTAGCACAAGTGTGTCAAGAAGCTTACTTGATTTTTCTCACTGTTCTTCTTGTTTTCCATAAGTCCTGTGTGTGTCAAATTCTTCAAGATCTCTTTCCTCATAATTTATCCCAGACATTTCAACTGTCTCTTTCTGATTCTAAGTGAAAGTGTCCTTTCTGCTTCCATTTTCCTGAAAATCTCCTTATTGTTCATATGTTTTGTCAATGCTATTCTTAGCATCCTTGCCTCAAGTCTTCTCTTCATCACTCTTGCGTTTGGTATCACATCCCCAATTTGGAGCCTGTATCTTGGACTGTCCCTTTTGCTAATAACTATATAATTCTTAAAATTAATGGTTAGTACTTCCCTTGTCTAGGAATCCTGTAGTTTTCTTTCTATGTCTGCAATCAATACAGTGTCATCCTGATGTTAAGATTATACCTGCCAATAATATATGTATATTTTGGTAGGACTTCTAGTTCTCTTAGGATCACCTCATTGTATAGGTGGAATAAATTTGGTGTAGAAAACACATCCTTATCTTTTGCCCCTTTTTATTTTTTGTGTACTTCAATTCATATCCTAATAAATAAAGACTAGATCACTCAGTTGGGTTCATTTTAAAAGTAGTTCATGATACAAGATGATGAAGTAATAATATTATCAATTTTATTATTAGTTCCACATATTTTAATTTGTATTTTCAATACAAGTTATTGTAATAATAATTATTACTCACATTATACAATATTAATTAGATCAAGCACAATAATATGTTGATAAATGAAAAGGTTTTCAGAATTTGTGAAAATGAATGAAAAGTTCCCAAAATGCCTTAATGCAAATATATCCTGATTTAAATTATGAAAATAATGCAGTGTGTCTTGGGCAAGTAAATCTGGCATTGCCCATCCCTCTCCATGTGGAAACACGGCCAATGTTCTCTAACTTGAAGGTTTGCCGTTGTGACAGACACATGGCAATCAGGGGAACTGTTCAGCTAGGCTGTTGACTTCTGTCTTGGAAGCTCTCTGTCCAGTGATGGGGCATCTACATCACTCTGGCTGCATACAGAGCTATGAAACACAATCTACTCCATTGTATTAGACAACCCTACAAGAAGGTTCATCTGCCTTTTGTCATGCCATGGAGTTAATCCTGCTGGGTATCTAGCCACCATCCTCATCAGAAAAGACTGGTGGGGGAATCAGTTTAGTCACCAATGTTCTGGCCATGCATTAGTTAGTACTGGATTACATCAGTAGAACTAGTAGATTGATCTGACATAAAATTATAAATCAGTAGATCACCCATAAACTTGTTGGGTTTCTTTTAAAAGCAGTTTATGATACAAAATGATGAGGTAACAATATTATTAATATTATTATTATTAATTATACATATTTTAATCTGTATTTACAATACAAGTTATTGTAATAAGTTACACACATTGTACAATATTACTTAGATCAGATCCAATAATGAATGAATAAATGGAAAGGTTTTGAGAATTTGTGGATAAATGCATTCCATGAAACACAGTAACTTTCACCATATTAAAATTATTATATATATATATATATATATTATATATATATATATATATATATATGTATGTATGTATGTATGTTTAATCATTTCACCCCAAGCAAGGTAGGAATGCCACTAGTACACAAGGGTTACAGAGAGTGAAAGTAAGATAAAGTGTAAGAGTTTAGGGACAAAATATGGATGAGATTCAAGAAGATTGACGTTACATCTAAATTTTGTAAGTGTGAGAAAGTGCGGTTAGTGCGAGAAAAGAAACTGTTGGAGTAGAAGTGGCAGTTACATTTAACTATTTCAACAGTAAATGGTTGGGACCTAGATGCCAATCTAGTAGCATGCTTAAATTCATGTAGTTGGGGTACAAGGGAAAAAAGTTCATCAGAACAGTTGCCATGAAAAATGATACTGAAATAAATTTAATAATCATATGTTGATTCTACGAATAACACTTAATTTGTCAGAAGTGGAAGACATTCCCCTTAAACATAGGAAAAAGTTTACTTTTTTTTAGAATGGAATTACAAACTAATATCACACTAAAGTTCTTTCCATTCATGTAATAGTAGCCCTGGTGTCACAATTTATACCAATTTTAACAAACAAAACAAACAGAAATCATCTGCTTAGGGAGATTCATGTTTATTGAAATCTGAAAGTATGGATGCCTCCTTTTTGTGCACTGAGTTTTATTTTTTTTATTGGTAATTTTTTCAAAATAATAATTATATATTTTATTATAAATGCTTGTTTCTTCCTCACATTTATTTCAAAACACAACGGCAGTAAACCAGAGTGCACCTATTTATTTATTTACCATCAAGTAATGGGACACAATTTCCCCTCCATACAGCTTACATTTTACAATGACCCATCCACATAGCCTCTTCATCTATCAAGTTGGTAAACATCCAAGATATTTGTTATAAAAAAGTTCTAATGTGTAGTGAACTGTATAAATATATGTTGAGTTATGTTATTTAAATTTATTTAAAAATATTGTTATAATGTATTATGAATGTTTATTATTTTTCACACGCATAATAGCTGAAATATAATTTGTAAGTGTTTGTTTATATATGTGGAATGATATAAGAATGTGTATTGAAAATAAATACTGAATTTCTTATTAAAAATGTTGTAAAAAAAAACAGACGAAGCTCAAGAACACCTTGTCTAATTTTAATGAAACTTAGCACTGCACTTGGAAGGGGTCCAAAATACAATATGCTCCTAAATTGTCTGTCTATATCTCTGAGATGAGGTATTATGATTACTTACATTATTTACATTATTCAGACTGTTATCCTCATCTTCACTGCCATATCCACAATGTTTCAGCCATTGTACAGGATGTCTCAGTTATTTCCCTTTAACTCAACTCTCCAAGTTTTGGTTCGCCACTGCTATGGCCTGGTATTGAACTCACAACTCTTTGGGTCTAGTCACTGGATCTAACCAACGTCTTTATCCACATGGCCCAGTGTATAAAGGCGTTGGTTAGATCCAGTGACTAGACCCCGAAGAATTGAATACGAGGCTACAGCAGTGGTGAACCAATGCTTAGAGAATTGAGTTAAAAGGAAATAACTGAGACATCCGGAAGAAGCATGGCACGTGGAACAAGAACAATCTACCCCAGTGGATGAAATAAAGGGTTTGAAATTCCAATCACCTGAAGAAGGCTGGAGTATACAATAGTTGAAACATTGTGAATATGGCAATGAAGATGAGGATAACAGTCTGAATAATGTAAATAATGAATGCTACTAAATTGGTAGGGGTATTATGTACAAAATTAGTTTTAGTATTTTATAGATATTTTTAATTTTGTATGGAAATAGTACTATAGGGTAAGCAATCTGTATTTTGCTTCTTAGGAATAAACACTACTAATATATGAAAGTGAACACTGAAGTCATCACTGAGTGGCGACAGTTTGTTTCATTCTTGAAGGCAATTTTTCAGGCTATGAAACAGACTGTTGTCACTCAGTGTTGAATTCCATGTACACACTCTATTCCATTTACTGAGCACTATTACCCACAAGTTTTTAAAAATTTTCCCCTTTCCTCAGAGAAATACTTCTTTCCCAAACCAATATTAGTCCTTGGTATGATGATGAACTAGACCCGGCAGCAAGGCCTCTGATCAGGAGACTGGATGTTTTGAGGAGCATGGAATCACCTCTTAATTGTTGTTGTTCCCAGGTCCACCCTGACCTTGGGTGGTAGCACCTATTAGGGTTCCAGCTATATGCAAATAACTAACATCCAAACACTATGAAAATATAACAATATATTTTTATATAAAAAAATTACCAACAATATTTATAGTAAAATTACCAACAACACATATTTATAGTGAAATAGTCAAAAATAAATTTTTAAAGCAGAATTGCCAACAATACATTTTATAGCAAAATGCCTAACAATACATTTTATCTAGTTGAAGTCATAAAACTGTGTTCAAAATATTTAAATTTCAGCATTGAATAACCCATAGAGGTGTTGATATGCCACTAAACAAAATATAACCAACTGACCAAGCCAACATACATGACTATAAAGATTTTTAAAAATTCAAAGATCACAGTTAAATCAAAACATTCTGTTATTGTTTCTTTTGTGGTTCATGAGTAGTGCATCTTGTAGTTGATTTCCTGATGAGTATTTTCAAATATTGTTTGTTGTGTTAAATTTTTTAATTATGAAATATATTTAGTGTGCTTGTTCTTAAATTAAATTTCATTGATGTTTCTGTGGTTAAAGCTTTTGGTATTTGTACTAATTTTTTATAGATTATATGGTAAAATATTTCGGGTTATAAGTATTTGTCTGTTTTTCTGTTGTATTATGAGTTATTTTAATGATATGAGATTTAATTGAGCAGTTATCGGATAAATGACAAGTTAACCAGCATGATAATATAGTAATTGTGTGACCAATATATATGTTGTTTGAATTGTTGTTTTGAACCAGACTCTGCTAAGCATAGTAAATATCTACCTACTAAATTTTAATGTTTACAGATCTGAGAGAGAAAAATCACTTGAGCTACTGCTTTTAAACAATTTATAACATGTTTTTTTTAACCTGGGTTCTATGAAAAATTGTTCAGGATTTTGTGAAAGCACTATACATGTGTGAAAAGAATCACCTGGCTTTGGTTTCATTTGTGGTATTGGAATGAAACATCCATTTATATTCTTTATATTGTAGGTGGGAGGGAAGTGAAGAAAATATCTTATGAATCTTGGAATGTTCCCCAAAATGAACAAATATGTAGAAAACTATCTTTTTGTACACAATGGAAAACTGATAATTACTCTTAGATGAAAATATATATAAATAGTTTTATCAAACTAAGGTTTTTATAAAATGTTTCTTAATATATGGAAATTATTTCAAGAGTTCCTTTATTTTAAAGTCTGGTTTATAACAATAATATACCAAAAAAAAAAAAAAAAAAAAAAAAAAAGAAAGAAAAAATCATTTAAATACAACTCTAATAATAATAGCTGACCACTCGTATTCGAGGATACCCGTCTGCTAGGGTGGCTAGCCAATCCCTATTGCAGAAGCTTGCTCAGGCACATTTTTGTATTTGCTCAACACCCAGAGAGCCCACCTGTGGTTTATACTGCAACAATGCTGAGCAGAACTTAGTTACAGTTTCTGGGGGAGAGCATGTTATCTAGCATGATCAACAATTTGAACAAGGCCAGCACACTCAAGCCCTCTGGCACGATGACTTGTGGCTTCATGCTGGCACAGCTATCAAGGACCCACAAGATTTCTGTTTATCTAATTTCACTGACAAGGCCTGGGTCCACCCATGGTATGGTTTTCAGGCACTTTCCAAAGGTGCTGTACACTGGGATTGACCTCATTCCAATCTGATAACATCAGGAAGAATTATGGGCACATGGCTGAGTGGTTAGAACATTTGCGTTCTGACCATGAGACCCAGGTTCAAATCTCACCATGGTCGATTTATCAAGAAGGAAATATAATTCTATGCATATTATAATTGACTATTCTAATATTTTTCTTTCACATCCAAAGATATTTACTGGCTTATGGCCACATTACATTGAAACAACAGTTCCTGTCGGATCACCAGAATTAAGCAACATTGAGCCTGGTGAGTAACTAGATGGGTGAACACTTGAGAATACCAAGTGATGTAAGCTTGGATTTGTGGGTGATGTAATGGATAATGGCTTGGAATTGTTAATTGGAGAGCTGAGTTGTAATTCCAGTTGGGTTTGTTATATTCACTTACATGCAAAATACCCTTGGGAACGGTATGAACCCACCTCTTCTCCCCTCAGCTATGGGTTAATTAGTAAGACTTGTATGCCTAAACCATTATTATCTCAAAAAAATAAAATAAAATTGTGTACAAAATATTTACATTTCAGCATTAAATAGCCCATAGAGATTGATATGCTGCTAAACAAAAATCAACTAACCAACAAAGACATTACTATATTATATGGAATTGTAATAGAGATGGTATCAGCTTCAGAAAATTTTGGGGCTGATAAGATTACTGAAATAAGAAACAAAATATAGAATAGTGGCAAAATACAATAAGACATTAGTAGATCTCTCTTTATAGTAATACTAAAGAAGGCAGGTGCAAATGCAGGTAAATTCATTAGACTAAATCTATGAACCAAGCAACTAAAATTATGATTAGGATTAGGATTCTAATGAAAAGAACTTGTAGCAAAATAAAACTACAAATGCAAAAAAGAACAGTGTAGTTTTTTTCAAGATACTGGAACAAGAAATGCTATCTTTATGATCAGGACACAAATGCAGAAAGATCTATATCTATGTTACATAGATTACATAAAAGCATTTGTTAGTTGAAAAAAAATTTTCATTGAAAAGAAATGGAAAAATAGTCAGGTGATGTGGGTACTTAATTTCCTGAAGTCATTTTGTGGTTCAGGTTGAGTAGATAGGAAAGTGTTTGGTCACAAGAAAGCATTTGCTAATACTGGCAAAATCTTTCAAAATGAATACTTGTAGCAATAGTTTTGTTTTTGTTTTGATTGTTTAATGAGATATCAACCTCTTATGGGTCATTTAATGACAAAATCTAATTTTCTTGAGAGCTTTGAAGTAATAAAAATACGATATGCATTATTCTGCTTTCACAATTGAATACATGGTAGATGATACTCAGGTTTTGTGCATATACATGTTTGCATGGACATAATTACTAGAGGTGGTGATACTTGTGTTTTATGTTGTAGTTGAAGTTATATTTTGGAAGATAGCTTGATTTCTTTAAGAAATTTTAAGGTATTATATGAACTAATGTCATGAAAGTGTTCTTTCATATTTGATCTTGTCCAGTGGTATATCAACCTATATGGGTTATTTAATGCTGAAATCGAAATATTTTGTACATTATTTCATGCTGCCAATTACATATTTTGTAAAGAGTTTTATACTTTCAGAGCAAGGTATCTTTTTAGATATATATTTTGTAGATCATAAAATGGATTGTTGGTAATTTTACTTTAAAAATATATTTTAATATATTTTTAATGTTGCATTGTCATTTTGCTAAAAAAATGTATTGTTGTTCATTTTATTATAAGAATGTACTGTTGATTTTTGTTTTGGGGTCCACTATTTGCCCATAGCTGGAACCCTAACACGTGCTACCACCCCATGTCAGAGTGAACATGGGAACAACAGCAATTAAGAGGTGGTTCCACACTCCTCAAAATCTTTAATCTCCTGATCAAAGACATTTGTAGAAATAGTAATTTACATAGGAATATGTAATAGTAGCATTACGTAACCATGGAACACTTCCCACCATGTCGGCACTGTAAAAAAAAAAGACTATATTATTATTACAAAAAGACTATCCTCTTACACTGCACACAAACAACTGTCCATATAATTGACAACTGTTTTTATCAATGGCTTAGCCTCCTTGTAATTTGTTGAATAAATTTCTATTTCAAATTGCTATTCCTTTGTCCTTGCTTTTCATTCATGTTTATAGTAAAACACAGTCTTTCAATATTGGCCTTCATTCCTTCTTTCATTTGTTTGGTTGTTTTCTTACCAATGCTTTGGGCAATCTCATTCCAAACGATGAATCCTGACCCTCCAAGTATTCAATTTTTTTCACAAAATATATTTTAGCAAATCTAGAGTGCATCTTAACCCTTTAGCATTCAACCCACTCAAATCTGCCCAGTAAATATCAGCTTTCAATGTTCAACCCACCATAACCCACTGTATGTATACTCCATAATATATGATGACATTATTGAAAATAATGCAAGGAATCATGCAAACAGTGAGACTTTGAGAGCCAATTTTTTATGGGGTGGGTTTGAGCATGTTGAATGCTAAAGGGTTAAATACCAGTCTAACATAAACAAACATTTTAAATAAAAAGCTCATTCATGCAGGATTATAAAGGGTTTTAACCCCTTTCAATTTTTATGGATATGTACAATTGGGTGCTGAAAAGTTTTCAATCCAAGCAAGAAGAACTTCCATAAAAAAATAAGAAAATAATGCTATTTTTTCATTTTGTCAGATTTTGGTAAATTAATCAAGATGAAAACTTTTCAGTCCTTCCTCTTATATTATGAGAAATTATCCTTGTTTTTTTACATAATAAAACTGTTGAGACATTTCTGTTTTAACCCTAAAAAAAAATTACTTTGTGTTTAAAAGTATAGAGAAGTGCTTATTGACAGTCTCATGAACTCATTAATATAAAAGTAATTAAAAAAACAACTATTTCC
Source organism: Acanthosepion esculentum (assembly GCA_964036315.1). Taxonomy (NCBI): domain Eukaryota; kingdom Metazoa; phylum Mollusca; class Cephalopoda; order Sepiida; family Sepiidae; genus Acanthosepion; species Acanthosepion esculentum. The sequence goes on from OZ038476.1 coordinate 135,893,740, forward strand.
ATCAAAGTCAGATTAAAAGGTTTAAGCAGTGCTATGAAGTTATCCTTTAATGTTAGGTATTTAAGGGAAAAACCCAAGTCCTATAAAGTAATTTTTAGGTGGTGAAGTGACTTTTATTCTTTATCAATCCCTACCACTAGATTTAGTTTAGAAAGGAATTCTTTATTCTCAACAGTAAGCCACGATAAGAACTTCCTGTACTTATAAACTCAGAAGTGATTAACATTTTAGCACTTCAATGTGGTATAATGGCTAGCAAGCTTGTTTCACTAGATCAATTACAAATGAGTATCGATTTTGATTCTCACTGGCTGCTCCTTAATTATGGTCTTGTGCCATATCTAAACTGAGTTTAATAAATCACTATAAATATCTATTTATCTTTCTGGGTTATAAACCATAATACTATAAGCAAGACATGAGGAAATATTTTAACAAAGTCTAGTAGACATGAAGGGTTATAAACCAGAAGTTTTCAAATTACAATATTTGCAGCTTTGAAATCAGGATCCTAATTACTCACTAATTTCTTTTTTTATTGAACTTACAAGAACAGATACTACACTTTGATTTTACAAAAAAAGTAAGAAACAATTTTATACTGTACTATCAGTGTTAAAAGATAAACAGGTCAATGTATTTTATTCACTAAATGTTATTGCCTCTGGCCCATAATGTTACATTTGTATATGTATTTCATATACTAATTGTAACAATTATTATGGAATAGATGTAGTATTTACCTTGATAAAGTCCCTCAGAAGACAAAATTTTGTCCTTTTACAGATATATTCTATCTGAAATTTTTACACATGTAAAAATACACATGTAGTATTAACCTTTAACAGAAGAATGCTGAGAATATGATAGATCGAACATGTAAGCAATGACAAAGTTTTAGAGAAAATGGAATCAAAAAGCACATTTATACTCAACATCAGGAAGAGACAATTGAAATATCCAGGGTACATAATGAGGAAAGAAGGCCTGGTAAATCTGATACTCACAGGACATACTGAATGCAAGAGGGACTGATAAAACAACACATAACCTACTTAGCAAGCTTGAGTAAATGGAGGACAGAACAATGTTTAGGAAATATAACAAAAAGATGAATTTCTTAAGAGCTACGAAGAGCAGGAAAAGGGACATAGAAGAAGAAGGGTGAACTAATTCTTGTATTAAATTTCTTTTACCAAAAATTCAAGAAAATGTTTTAAATTTTTAAGATTATTTAAAATATTGCATTTGTTGTAGTAATGAATTTCATGCAGTCTAAAAGAGTAGTCTCTGGTTCTACCCATAAAATCAAAATGTCAAATATAGCATAGGCTTTACATGGGGGTGCTGAAAAGTTAAAACTTGACCCACTTCCCATAATCAGCATTTCAATGACCAAACATTAGAATACCATTTTGAGGAAAGACAGTGTTGCGGTTTGGAATCAACCTACAACAAAGAAAAAGGCAAAAAAGGTGTTTAAATATAAAAATATAAAATATTTATATTTTCATGTTTTTTACAACTAAATTTTTCTTAACTATATGAGTGTTAAATTTATTACGGTCTTACAAAGAGGCAAGAGAGAAAGTGAGGAGGAAAGTATGAGTGTCATATAGCTTGGTGAGGAAGATGGGTGAATGAGTAAGGGAATTTCTTTTAAGCTGATGTATCATGAAACTGTTGCCATTCCTTATTGCCTTGTCTAGTCTAGAAACTTTGCTTCTATAGCCTTCAAAGGAATTATGAAGCATGTTTTTTATTGTTTACAGGAACGCGACCCATTGGTTGAAAAATGTTAAATATTTATTTTCAAAGCATTAATTTATTAAGCTGAAGGATGCATGAATTCTCCAATTCAGAAACCATTTTTTTGTCATTTGGTATTTGAGTGTCTTGGTGTTAATTTTCATCTATGCTCCACAAGAGAGAACTATTAAGCTTAATCAAGAAAAGGATGACATTTCTCCAATTATCTCAAATTTAAAATTTAGCTTTCTAACCAGATATATTTTTTACATTTCTAAATAACATAATATATAATGTGTGAACTACAGCTAATGATCTATGGCACTTAAAATGGAATCAGTGAAATGCTTTCAAACTCTATCCCAAGCAGTTGGCATTTACTTCACACTGATACTCTTAGGAAAGGCATGAATCCACATAATTCTACTAGTTCTGAATAAATAGCAGTGCAGTTAGAATCCTATAGATCTGTAAGGCAATCCATCTAGGAAGTTTATTAACTGGCTAGGTTAAGAATCATCACTTGTTATTGGTACCATGTAACCCAATTTGTCACATGTCAAGCAGTATAAATATCTACTGAGGAGGTATCTGTATTACTGATAATATTTTTGATATATTGATACAGAATGAAAGTAGATATATGACAAGGTGAAATTTGATGAAATATTTATTTCATAATATAGAATAATAATAATAATAATAATTTTGCTGTGGAAAAAGATACATCTTTTGTTGACAACAGAGACCAACTCCAAAAGTCTACATTTCTGGACAAAGAAATGTATGACTTAATGATGAGCTGGAGAGGAGTGCTTCCTATGAGAGCAGGGTTTTCTATTTTAGGCGATTTCAACTATTGGGTGGATGATGAGCAACTGAACAGAGAATGGTGAGTGAATGGAAATTTTGGTGGGGTATATAAGATTTTGAGTATTAAAAAGATATTTCAACATAGGCTACCCCCCCAAAAATATTCAAAGGAGATATATAAAGAACATGTATAACCCCCCCCCATCCCCACCAAAAAAAACCAGGAGGTTAATTGGGAATAAATGGGTCACATTCTGAGATCAGATATAAATATCCACACAAACAACAAATGTTTTGGTATTTTCTATAGTTTTGAGAAGAGTCATAAACATTCAAACAGTTCTTCAGACGAAATAACATTTTTTTGGATATAAATCAGATAAGGGAAGACCACGAAGAACAAAAAAATATTAACTGAATTAGTTGCTAGTAGTGTATATTCTTTTTTAATTTTATAATTATGAATAAACATCTTTTAATTTTTTGTCAACACTTGCAACACTAACCCCACCCATAAAACTAAATTATATATATAGTTTTCAATGGCCAAGTTTGTTTTCATTTGTTAACACAGTAGTAGTAGAATAGCAGCAACCTTCACAGACATCTGCTTTATATGTTACCTCCCTTCAGTATTTTTTACTATATCATAGTCAGTTTATGAACCAATAACAAACTTTTAACCCCCCAAAAATTTGGTATACTTTTGAATATTTACTATACAGGTGGGCGATGAAAAAATGTTTCCATGTGAAAGTGGGCGATGACAAGGTTGGGAATCCCTGTGTTAGAGTCTGTGACTTTACACACAGGTGAAGGAAAAGAGATGAGAAAATTTCTTTTTGAAAGCATGGGTTTTCAAAGGTACCCATCAGTCACTGTTACTATATATCTCTTCTAGAACCAACCATCTGTGCCATGGCCTGAACTCATCCATGTCCACAATGTTTTATATACATTCTCTATACTCTCTTTTTTAATCTTGTAGTAATGTCCTTTTTTTTCAACAAATTTGGTCTTGTTTAAAAGCAGAATAAATATCATTTGCTGCAGTAAAGTTTTTTTTTTTTTTTAAATTTAGAATCTGTGACTCAGAAATGATTGCAATTTGAATTTCCCTCTTGACCTTTATTTTGTGAAAGATGAAACTTGGGTTGGCTAAAAATTATAAATTAAAAAACAGAAAAGGAAATAAACTTTATCATTCAAGTATTACAATAATAATGTAACATATTCTAACAAGTACTGCGATATTATTGTAATATATTGCACCAAGTATTACAATAATAATGTAACATATTGTACAAAACTGGTGCTACAGAATCATGAACAAAAGAAAGTACTAAATAACAGAAGCCACATCATTTGAGAACTATCAACAGCTATTAAAATGGATATCACACTTAACCCAAAGAGAAAATAATGATATAATCAAGCTGTTAACTTTCCACATTACTTCAAACAAAAGGTTAGGAAGTAAATTCCTATCAATAATGAAAACAGCAATTATAGCTAGTGGACTTGATAAACTTATTTTTTTGAAAAATTGTTTTAAGAAAAAGATTTTATAAATTTCAACTAACAGTAGTACTGGCTGCTTGAATGCTGAATGTTTCCTTATAAGGGAACAATCAATATTACCATTACAGTAATACTAAGTATTTTGATAATATTGTAACATATCATCACAAGGTTTACCATAATATTGTCATTATTTAAAAAAAATGTAAAAGAAGAAAAAGAAATTTACAAAAATGTTTATTTCTAAATAAATGGAAAGAATTATAATGTGATTCAAATTTAATATTCTTTCTCTATTCAAAAGAAATTGTGGTAATAAAATAAGCACATCCCATCTTCCCTCTTACTTGTAACTATCCACTATAATAAAAGAAACATTTTCAGCACTAAAGCTGAATTAGTCAAATAAAGCTTCATAAGCTTCTACTTAGAGTTGTTGCTTATATTACAGAAATGTTAACAAATGAATGACTAAACAGAATATATACAATAGGATTTAAAAAATCTGAAATGTGCCAAAATAATAAATTTATTTTGCTTTAATTCCCTAATGTTGACGGTGTATAAAAACAGAAAAATGGATGCAAATGTTTTGCAAAGTGCAGGAAAAGAAATCCATTCCAAGTTATTGCAAAGTGGAGTTTTTACAGGGTTAACTATTTTAAAATTTCTCTTTGATTCAACTCTGGGGAAATACCATTATTTTTCCTGACTTATCTCATGGGATTTAAATAGGTTTAAACGTTTCCACTTCCTCTGAATTAAGGAAAAATGTGCAATAAATGAGAAAAGAACTTTTTTTCTTTATCGTCACTTATTTAATTCATTTTAAATATTGTTCTTCTGTTGAAGAATTTCTTTCCTGTTTCTTTCTCTTCTCTTTTTATTCACTCCATTGACTTTTTCCTTTTCTGTCCTCTTCATTTATAATTCTTATTTTTCTTTTTCTTTCTTTTGCATTAAACAAATGTACCTTTAATCAGTTCTTGCCTTTCTCTATTAAGACTTCTCTCTATCATCCTTCAAATGTTAACACACACAGATATGTGTATAATATATTAAACTAAAGTTAGCATAGTACTAGACAAAATGAAGATATGAAGGCAGACTTTATTGCACTAATATTCCAATATTAGTTTATGAAATCTTGATTTTATAACTGGTCTCAATCACTGACTTGTCAACAATGGGAAATATCTAACAATCACATCCACAAAGATGTGTGTGTGCATGTGTTTGGTTTAGAGAGAGTGCATGTGGACATAAGAATCAATATTGCATGGTGACTGTCAGTTTCACTCCCCAATGTCATCTTGGGCAAACTTCTTCAAAAAAGTAATGATAATCACTTTCTTTGAAAACAAATTAACTCTGAAATAAAAATTGGAGCTGATTTCCAAATGCAAACATGGAAACAAATTCCTATTACAATACATACAACTACCTCATGACTCCAGACTACACAAGTAATAACCAATAACCTAAAAAGTAATGAACTTTCTCTCTAAACAAATACCAAAGTTTAGAGTCAAAGAAAAATAGATGAGTAAACATACACAATAAGATCTTCCAGTATTTATAAGACATATATACATAATCCCCAAGGATCTTATATATAAAACTTACACAAAGACGAGTAACATATAATCTGATGATCACTTAAGGCATGAAACTTTCAGTCACCATGCAGTGTTTATCCTTATGTCCACACTATCTATATCTATAAATGCACTGTCTCCAATACTGAGCACTCTTTCCCAATAAATATAGTAAATTTTAAACTATATACAGGGGGCTGTAAATAGTTATACAATATTATACCAGTATTACAATAGTGGTTCTAGAATTAATTTAATTCATTAAAATAATTTTTATTTTAATACATTTATTTATAATACACTGTCTATATCCATAAATGCAATATGTCCAATATTGAGAAATCTTCCTCAATAAATATAGCAAATTTTAAACTATATATATATATATATATATATATATATATATATATATATATATATAAAGTCATCCAAGGACAGACTGTTTCAAAACTCTTCAGTGTGGCTAGGTGTCTGACTGCTTCAAACCAGGATTGAAACTCAACCAATTTGGCATCAGTCAGAGATCCTACCCCTAAGCTATTGGCATATGGCAGAGATATAGGGAAATTTTAGTGTTTTCAATATGAAATACGCCAGTGGCCAGGAGAACTCAATTCATACTTGAAGAGTAATGCATTAGTAGCAGGAGCAGCCACTGTTTTTAAATTTACCCTTTTCTCCAGAGAGCTCAAGTGATGTGGCTTCTGTTATTTTTTTTTGTTCTTTTTTGTGATTCTGTAGCACGAGTCCACAATACTTGAAGAAGTACGATCTTTGCCATGACTCTCAGGATTTATTCACTTAAAACCTTTTTTCACCATTGATCTTAGGAAGCAGTTGTACACAGTATATGGCAGTTTAGATAATTCTGACCAGGTTTGGTGACATGCTTATATGAAAGCCTTGATCTGACAAGACTATTTAAGAATATGACTTAAGTTTTCAGGTTAAGAGTAAAATATATTTTCCAGAAGACAATTAGAGTATTAAGAGATAAGAAAATGTTGCTGGAAAATTGTGACAAACTGTTATGTCATATTTTAATCACTTATATAACAATGAATGCTGGACAATTTTCTTACAGATGATGAGACTTGAAGCAAGTGAAATGTGGTTCTACTGATGAATGCTAAGAATACCATGGAAAGAACATGTGACCAATAAGAAAGTTTTAAGTAAAACACATACAAGCCAACAGAGATGTGGTTCTACTGATGAATGCTAAGAATACCATGGACAAAACATGTGACTAATGAGAAAGTTTTAAATAAAACACATACAAGCCAACAGAGATGTGGTTCTACTGATGAATGCTAAGAATACTGTGTGAGCAAAAAGAAAACTTAAGGAAAATAAGAATTAAGAGGAAAACAAAGAATCAGAAAGAAACAGTTGAAAAATTTTGGAACAGATAATAAGGAAAGAGGGCCTGGAGAATTTAATGTTTATGGGACTTATTGAATGCAAGAAAAACAGGGTGAAACAGCAAGTAAGTTCCTTAATGAATTTGTATGAATGGACAGCAGAACAAAGTCAAAGAAGGATAGTAAAGCATCAAATGTTACTGAGACCAACAAAAGACTAGAAGCTGTGGTGGGCCATGCTCACTCACATTCTGAAGGGACATGGTACATAAAAGAAAATGTATCTATGATAAAATTATCTTGATTCTTATTATTCATCATCAATTATTTCTTATTTTTCAACTTGTAATAATATGTCATTAGAAACAATGAAAAGAAAATGGCAGTGACTACTGAACAATTTCCTCACAGATGATGAGGGAACATGAAGCTACAGAAGGATGGTGAGAATGACATGGACTTAACATGTGAGCAATAAGGAAGGTTTAAAGAAAATGGAAACAAAAAGGAAATTTTCGCTTAGGATCAGAAAAAAAAACAGCTGAAATTTCTGGGACAAATAATGAGGGCTTGGAGAATTTGACACTAACAGGAGATATTGAAGGAAAGAGGGAAAATTTGAGTAACCTATTTAATGCTTGCTGGCAGAATAAGACTGGAAGGGATAAGAAAGAGACAAACCTTGCTTAGTGCTACAAAGAATGGGAAGTTGTTGAGAGCCATGACCGCCCATATCCTGAAGGAACACAACACATAAAAGAAGTTCATTCATATTAATTTCTGTTCCTCTCTATAACTTCTCATTAAGGGCTTATTCTTTATTTTTGTTCTACAGTGCTTGCTAATAGACAAAGAAAAAAAACTGTTTTCTTGAATTTGTAATAGAAAGAAAGTAAAAATAAGATGGTAGAGATACTAGTCAATAAATTTAAAATAATTTTCATTTTTGCAATACTGAATATTTAGTCAATAAGTTATGTTCCATGTGGGATACATGCTTAGGCAATCATGTATCTTTCAATACATCACAGGGCAGATTTTTTCCTGCAGTAGGTTGCCATTTCATCCAGACCAGTTGCCATAAAAGGCTATAGAATCTGGTCTGTCCTGCTATTTACTGGGAGGAGAAGACGATTCATACCTTTCCCAAGGGTATTAGCATGTAAGTGAATGTAATGGATTCAAGTAGAATTTGAACTTGGCTCTCCAATTCCTCAATCTGAGCTGCTATTCATTACTCCAATGTGGCTCCTCTTAATACTGAATAGGCAAATAGTTAAAGCAAATTTAAGTATACTTAGAAAAATACTGCATTCAAGGCCCATGTTGTGTTAGGTAGTTTTTTTTGTTTTTTTTTTAATGCTATAACCACATTTGTTTGTCTGAAACATTAATAAAAAAGGTTAAAGCTCTAAAGGAAATTCTGCCAAAGAGGAAATGAGTGAGACAATCTGGAATAAACTTTTGTTCTATATAAACACATTCACCAAACAATAACCATAGCACACATGCATGATTTATATGCATGTATGTGTGTGTGTATCTGAATATGAACACTCTTTAGATAATTTTTGGAAATAAAGGATGAATTTTGCTTCTTGTTCTTCTTTAACTTCTGTCGTATTATCTTCTGGTAGAAACATGGCAGAGTAATGGATAGCAGCTCAGATTGAGGAATCTGAGAGCCGAGTTTGAATTCCAGTTGGATCCATTACATTCACTTACATGCTAATAGCCTTAGGAAAGGTACGAATCCACTTCTTAAAGCTATGGGTAAATAGCAGGACAGACTGGGTTCTATAGCCTTGGGTGGTAACTGGTCTAGGAGAAAGTAACTCTGAATTCAAAACTATATGTAGCCCTTGTGTAGCACATACTATACAGCTAAAGAAAAGATCGCATTGGCTTGATGATCCCAACTATGGTTGAGTATTCATTTTTATTTTTTCTTAAATGAAGTATTGCCAACCATTATTCTTATAATTTTGACTAGTATTTACTTTCATCTTCCTATTTTTATTAGATGAACGTTATCAACAATTACTATTAATTTTGACTAGTATTTACTTTCATCTTCATTTTTAGATGATTTTTATCAAAACTTTTACTCAGATTGTAAGTCTACTGTAGTGTTTGGTCAGTTATGAAAACTAACTAAATATGTAGATGAAAATAGTTAAAATAGTAAAAAAAATTATTCATAATGGCATTGATTGATAAGTAAGTAGAATATAAGTAGCATAATGGTTACAGTGCAGAAAGTGGATTCTGCAAACCAAGTTCAAGTTGCGGCCTAGTTAGTTGTGCTCACTTCCCACAAATTCCCTAAGGAAAGGCATGAATTAATTTCCCCCACTACCAACTATATTTGTGTTGTCATGAGTGTAGGTATGGATATTTATATGAGCATGTGTACATATGTGTGTACTCATGTGTGTACATGTTGGTTTTTATATTGTGGTAAGTATAGGTGATGATTGAGCTTGTGTTTTTTTTTTTTGTTAGTGAATTTGGTGGTAAATTGGGTATTTCTTTGTTATTGATATTGTGGTTACTCTTTTTCCTGATTGTTTTTTTCATTTGATTTTGGTGGGGAGTTGTGATTGTAATAGAATTGCATTTTATATTGTGTTTGTTTGCCTCATTTGTATTAGTATTTAGGTAGCAAAGTAAGTATTTATTTTAATATCTGCATTTACCCATTACTCATTTTTCTTGTTTAGTAGTTTGCTTTGTTTTTTAAAAGTGATTATTGCTAATTTTTCCTCTAAGCATAGTTTTCAATTTCTGCTATTGATATTGTGTCGGGCTGCTCTTTTTATGATTTCCAATTTAGTTTTGGTGGGGATGTTGTTTTCATTTTGGTTCCATATATATTTTGATAGGGTTGTGTTGTTTGAGTATCATTCTGTTTGAATGATGTTTTGTGATTGTTAAATTTTTCTTTAAAGGTTGTTTCTATATCTCCTATGTAAATTTTTTTTCTTCTGCGTTAATATTATTTGTTGATGATTTTTGATAGTTTACTGTGTTTGGGGAAGTATTTTTCAACTATTCTGAAGAATATTTTTCCTATTTTTGTTTTTATTGTGTTATTGTAGGGGGATTGAACCAGATTATGTTTCTTTTTCTGTTGTTTTTGCTTGCTTTGTTTTTAGTTGTGTATTCTAGTTTGTTCAAATATCCACTATCTCTTAGTGCTGATTCTTATATATTTTTTTGTTTTCATTGAATATTTTTATGTTGCTAGAATTTGTTGATATTCTTTTGTTTACAGATATGGGTATATGTTTGAATATGTTAGGGGGGTGGTTGAAATTTTTGTTAACGTATGTGGGGTTGTTGTTTTGGTTGAATGTTATATCTAGGAAGTTTACTATTTTTAGGTTAGATTTTTTTTCTGTTGTGAATCCTAGTATGTTGAAAATTTCTATAAGTTTTCTTATTTTTTCTGTGGTCTGCTGTTACAGTTTCTTACAATTACTAGGCCGCCATCCCTGTATCAACCTATGTCATTTTTGTTAATGACATTTGTCAGTTTGTTGATATATTTGCCTCTAACTTCATAAATATATAAGTATCATCATAACTGCCCATTGTTATATTAAAGGTGTGATCGTTATTGCTCCTGTTGTTGGTGCTGTGCTATTTTGTTGAACCAATGGATGTTTTCTTTGTGTAGGTTTTTCATTTGTTTGTCTAGTTTTAATGTGGCAGCTATGTTTTTTGCTTCTTTGTTTATGTTATTTTCCATTTCATTGTTGGTAGTTTTGTAGAACTTGGTGACCTCTTTTTCAACTAGTTTTTGTAGTTGTTAGTTTCTGTTTTGTAGATTCTTCTGAATTTGTCGGTTTGCATACATAGTTTTTCTGACTTATTTATCATTTTTAAGTCTTTTTCTATTTGTGTTGTGATAAACCCTCCTACAGTAGAATGAACTCTTCCTCCTCTCATAAATGCTAACTGCAAGACTTCCTAGGGCAGCCGTTGAGGCAGTCATTGAGCAGTAGAGATGCGGTGTAACCCGATTGTTCAGATGGACACTTCTATCTGCTTATTACTAACACTCTTGCTTTGTATATATCTGTTATTTTAATAGACTTGTTCAACCTACCTTTGTCTTCTGTGTCTTTCTTTTCTAGCCTCTAAACAGGCCACAACAATTTGTTATTGGAATTTTTTGTCCTTTATTCTTGCTTCTAGTTTATTTATTATGTTTATTGGGTTTTGAATACAATAAAGTCGCTTTGCTATGGTGGGCATTTCCTTGATTTAAAACCAAAATTACTGTAGTTGTTATTGGTGTTGTGGTTGTCAATGTTAGTGAAATAGAATACTTGCCATCTTATACCGTTTATGAAATGTTCTATTATTTCTGTAAGCTTGATTTTGTAGATGTGTATATTTGATGTGAGTATGTTTTTTAGTGAGTAATTACATTGTATTTGTTCCATGTTGGTGTAACATGGCTTTTGGAAATAGAGTAGGTAGCAGAATCGGATGTTGTCAGAGAGTGGTTGTACAAGAACAAGGGTCTGCAAAATCACAACTCCCCACACCATGTCCCCACTGAAACCAAATAAAATAAAAAAAATAATCAGAAAAAAGAGTAACTTCAATATCAATAACAAACAAATACCCAATTCACCACCAAACACGCTAACAAACACAAGCAAAATCAACACCTATACTTATCACAACATAAAAACCAACACATGAGCAAACACATATGTACATATGCATATATAAATACCCACACCTACACTTATCACAACACAAAAAAAACATATGCATGAGTGTGTATGTGCACATACATGTACACATATATCAACATCAGTAATAAAAAAAATGAAAACAACAGATAGAGCTTCACATAAAGAAATGCAAAAAAACAATTACACAAGTTATCACCTAAAATTTACATTAAAAAAACCACACCCAGCTAACACCAATAATCATACGGATATGTCCACATGAGTGCATACACACATGTGCATAAACACATGCCCAGATGCAAACACACAGTCAAATATATCTACATGGATGCATAAGTGTGTGCACATACATACCACACATACATACATACATATAAGCATTCACCCTCCATCATTAAGCGATCAACACACCATGAAATAATAAAACATCCCAATCACTAAAAACCCCACACAACCCCAAAAAGTCAACAAAAGGCCAAAAAACAAAAACTCCAGAAATAACAGTAGAAAAAGAAAGAAAATGATAAACAAAAGATGAACATGCCATTCATCAATTAAAAACCAGGAACTTACAAACTAATATAGAAATGTAATAATAATAAAAAACATGTTCACAACAACATATAAACATGCAAACATTGGAAATATTGATAGAAAAACATGGACAAGTTTTTGACAAGTGAGCATATTCTATATGTTTATGAAACTTCAAAGTCAGCATGACAGGAATGACACTGATCAGTCAAGTGACAATTTCTCTCACTCTCACTCTCTATCTATACACAGTTTTATACAAAAGTATTTGATCCCATCATTATTTTCATTTTCTTCTTATTAATGTAGTATTGCACCTTGTGTTAATGGATTCAGGGAACTTAACTCTTCTCTATCCTCAAGGACTGTAGAACTCTTGAATAACGGAGTCTATTTTCCTTATGCCTCTATCTGGGCATCTCTCTCCCTCTTCCTACCTTTTGATGTGATGAGTCGTGTGAAATAAAGCTCTGTCAACTACAGTGAAAGCGTCCTGTTTTCTTCTTAGTACATCTACATACAGCATTAACACCTTGGACCAGCACCTGGTAAAACTTTAGAGTGATCTCTGTAACTGGATGCAGAAAAAGAGGTGTGATCAAAAAGTGACTCAATTGTGGAAAAATTGCAGTCAATGAAAAACAGTTGAACTCATTCTGTTTTAATTGACATTTCAACATCGAAATGGGATAGCTGCTATTAGACTTTGGATAAAATAGGGAAAGCAAAGTGTGTCAGACAGGGCTCATATCTCATAATGCTGACCAGAGCAAACTGCCACCAGCTGGTGAAATGGTTCCTCTTTTACAGAGGTTGAACTCCTCCCTTCTGCCAGCTTAATTAGAAAAAGTCATAAATTACAGCTTCCAGCCCACACCTAGCTTAGACCAAAATATTTAGGTTGAGATTGGAGATAGATATAAGTGTTGCCCTCAATTTCTCTGAGCTGTCATGTCTAATTAAAAAGTTATTCATCCAACCCTCAACTCATATAATCTGAGCTGATGACATTTATCTAAATACTTAATTAGCAGTTTAATATATAAATAATAATAAATGAAAAAAAAATTAATATTTTAAAAATTAATTATGTTTATTTGCATAATTATATTTTATAATGACTTTCACATAAGTATCCAACTCTCTCAGCTTAATTGAAGCACTTTTTGCACTAATCACTATGAACAGACATTTTCATTCACTTTCAAAAAGGTTAAATATCTCTTGACTTATATTTTTAATGGGGATATTAATAGACATTTTCTATAGCCTTCAATAAGATTTCTACATATCTTGACTGGTATTTTTAACAGATATTTTCAATAGCTTCAATAATGCTTCTGCATTTCTCAACTGGTATTTATAATAGAAATTTATGATGTTCATTTTTAATAGACATTTTCTATAGCCTTAAATAAGGCTTCAGCATCTTTCAAATAGTATTTTTAATAGACATTTCCTATAGCCTTTAATAAGGCTTCTGCATCTCTCAAATGAAATTTTTAATAGATATTTTTAATAGACATTTTCTATAGCTTCAATAAGACTCCTGCATCTTTCAAATAGTATTTTTAATAGAGATGATTAATAATAATTCTAAATAGACCATTTCCATAAGGCTTCTCTATATTTCAATTAGTATTTTTAATATTAATTTTTAATAGACACGTCCTATAACTTTTAATAAGGCTTCTGCATCTCCTGACTGATATTTTTAATATTAATTTTAATAGACATTTTCTGTTGCCTTTAAAAGGGCTTCTGCATCACTCAATTGGTAATTTTAATAGATTTTTAATATCAATTTAACAATGTCATTTTACTGCCTTAGCAAAATGAAATAGGAAGGATATACAAAGAAGTAAAAGAAGGTGTCTATATAGGAGTGTCCTTATTCATACATATTCTTGCTTATGTAGTAGAGTTATCAGCTTAGAGTATCTGTATACCGTGTTGTGTACAGCACAACACATGGTTCACTGGGGATTAAGAAGACCCACAGAAGGGAAATGAGACATGTCTTGTCCTTACGCCATCCTGTTGGTTAAAAGAGAGAGTGAATTTTCATGTTATGCTGTGTTTTTTATGCATACCCATCTGGCCTAAAAGGGGTTTAGCAGAAGCTACATTATATAACTAATCTATATAACTTATTTTCAGAACCAAACTGTTTCTGGATTTTAGAACTGTTTAATGTGCATTTTAGTACAAAAATAAATTATTCATATTAACTTCTCTCAACTAAGAATGCAATCTTTTATGAAGGAATGGGAATGCCAAGGGTGTTTGGCATGTGGATCTCCTCTTCCTAAACATCACAGGTACTTCAGTCAGTAAATCATTTAACTCTTACACAATCCTGGTATTCCCAACTATTTTTTGTGCACAATTTGCATTCATCTTCATTTGTAAGTTGGGTAGATATACAATGACTTGCTCATTGCATGCTTTGCATATCATGTTTAAGAGAAAACATTGTTTTCACCAATTGGAAAGAGCTTTATTGTTTGCAGGTGTTCACTCATTGGTATCAGCTACAGGCCATGAGTGGAACTGTACTGACAGATACACACATACATTATATATATATATATATATATATAAAACTGATAGCAAAATTCATAGGTAGGTATTTCAGTTCATGCACACTACATAAATGCAAAAATAGTAGATAAGAAAGAACTGCATGTTTTAAGCATTGTAGATAGAGATTTCTTTGGATCAATGGTTTGTTTTTGAAGGTTTCACAAAGAATTAAAATTCTGTCGCACAAAATTCAAATGTGAATAGAGCAAAATAAGTCAGTCAAAAAGAAGCTGTAAAGATCTTAAATGACAAGGGGAAAGATCTGAATAAAAGAAAAGAAAATTGTATTCTCAGGTTACTATGGTAAGAACAAATATTCTATCAATCACAGTATCTATATATTATAAAACACAATGTGACTGTAGATATTTATCAATCATGACTTAATTTCTACTTCTTAGTAATGAGATATCCAGTTGTGATAGTAATAATGCCAATAAGCAATTGAAGAAAGAAGTAATTATTAAAGTGATAAAAATGGACATGTTTAAAGAAGAAAAATTAATAATGAGGGGAAAAGTAATATTACTGTGAAGTTGTCATATCAAAATACAGCACGATTAACAAAAAAGACAGCTAGATTAGTTTATCAGTCCTCTCTCATCAGAGCTAAATTAAGAATGAAAAATCTGCACAAAAGACCAAATGTTATAGAAAAAATATAACACTTAGAAGCTGACTGCCTTTAAGTCAACTAACAACTCCTACTTACAGAAAGATGACTGGTAGGACTTAATGTAAACAGATTAAACATGCCTTTCTCAGTTGTGAGAAGATGTCTTGGTTGCAAAACTGTTCACATTGCTCTTTTTTTAGCAAATTAATCCAGTTATAAACCTATTCAATTTGTCTACCTTGTCCTTGCAAATATTAGCTGATACATGTTAATTGATCTGTGCTGGATGTACAGACTAACTAGTCTTTGTCCCATTCTACCTACATAGTAGAAATTCAATGTCAGATTTTTCGCAAAATGTATGAAAAACATTATATATATGTGTTTTGAGGGAAATGATTGAGCGATACAAAGATTTATGGCATAAATAGAAACTATAACATTAAGTTAATTATATTTTGTTCCAGAGCATCATAATATGAATGCATGTATATTTACTTAGAGGTTTGAAGGATTTGCAAACATTTGGTTATATGAACTTTTGTTTTTGTTTTGGTGTAAAGAAACTTCCCACAAAATTTGTAAAAATATTTTTGGTACACCCTCTATATATAAAAATAAATTCTTTTCAGATAGAGTGTATCTGTAAATGAACAAAATGAATAAAAAGACAAGAGGAAAAACTATTCTTAGCCAATTTGGACTTTATCAAGGCAAATGTATGATTTGTTTTGTTGTATGTGTTTATATACAAAGACAAGGATGTCATTGGTTTATCAAAGCTTTTAAATTTGAGACTGTTCATGAATATTCATCAGGTGGTTTAAAGGTCAGTCAAAACATGTGGAGACCAAAGTATCATAATTCAAAGTCTGGTAAGACAAAAATAAGTAATATTAAAAAAATATACATTTTATTTTTTAAGTGAATATTGTTTAAATTGTGATTAGATTGTTATGGTTTAGGGTGGGATATGTGCTGTATATCTTCAAAAATATGAAATAATGGATTTCACCATTTTCTTTCAATTTTTTTTATTTGTGGTCATGTATGTTGGCCTGCGAAAGTAGTAATTCTTCCAGGAAAGGTGAGATTGGAAAGAAACCATGGAGTAGATTTATATTTTGAAAAGATTTGATAGCAGCACTCTTGAGAATTTTCCTTCTGGGTAAATTACTTTCTCTTTTGATAAGTGTGGCATTTTTTAGATCAAAATTGTGCTAGAATTTATTTCTATGTTTGACTAGTGTATTTCATAACTTCTTATGTATAAGGTCCCTTTTGTGTTCATAGATACGTTTTTTAATTTCTGCATGTTTCCCCAATGTATTGTAAAGAATAGTTTTGATAATTTATTTTTATATATTCAGAAGCAAGCATATATAAAATAAATTGCCAAAAGTGTTTGTCACAATACATTGGGGAAACATGCAGAAATTAAAAAAAAACATTTATGAACACAAAAGGGACCTTATACATAACAATTTATCAAATGTATTAGTCATACACAGAAATAAATTCAACCACAATTTTTATGTAAAATTTGTAGACCCAACAAATATTTAACCATGGCCTGTGTGTATTACTCTTGAACCCACCAAGTTGGGGGTGGGGTCCAAAACTGTTTGGAGGCACTGGGCCGTGCTTCATGATCCTCACTATCTTATCTACATTTGCTTTTTCTTACCTATATTTATATACATTACAAATTAAGCTAAGCACAACTATTAAAGGATGAATAATGTGTGCAGATTTTGCCTTCATTCTGAGTTTTTTTTTATCCAAATTCATGAATTTATTTTGCTCATGCTACGTCTACCCCCCCCCCCAAAAAAAAAAACAGTATATTCAATATTTTTTATCCATAATGTTGTATTGTACT
The DNA here is from genome assembly GCA_964036315.1 of Acanthosepion esculentum. Taxonomy (NCBI): domain Eukaryota; kingdom Metazoa; phylum Mollusca; class Cephalopoda; order Sepiida; family Sepiidae; genus Acanthosepion; species Acanthosepion esculentum. The sequence goes on from OZ038476.1 coordinate 135,911,118, forward strand.
TTTTAACAAGAAAAATCTCAAGTTGATGTTAGAAATTACTGTAAAACATTGTTGATTTATTTTAGATGGGATTATTTATTATGACATGTCTCTAATTTGTAGTTATATACATTGTATTTATTTTCAATTTTTCTATTTGAATTGTTCACCTATATTGCATTTGATTTATTATTGTACATAATTAAGTTACAATAAAATTTGTATTCTATATGAATACTACCTTTATGAAAATCAAAATGCAGTAGAGTTGTGGCTGTATCAGATTTGGTGGGTACACAAGACGCTTTTAATGTCCTACTTCAATTTAATAATATTTAATTTGTGATCTAACTAATTCCATTGGTTAAAAAAGATTCCAATACATTTCCTACATAACAGCACTGCAATCGACAAAATCTGTAAAAAAAGAAAAAAAAAAAAGAAACATAAAATTCACTATTTTTTATCCATAATGTTGAATGTATTAAAATTGTTTAACTTTTTAACAAGAAAAATCTAAAGTTGGTGTTAAAAATTACTGCAAAATATTGTTGATTTATTTTAGATGGAATTATTTATTATGACATGTCTCTAATTTGTTGTTACATACATTGTATTTATTTTCCATTCTTCTAGTTGAATTGTTCACCTATATTGCATATCATCCATTATTGTACATAATTAGGTTACAATAAAATTTGTATTTTACATTAATACTACCTTATGAAAATTAAGATGTAGTAGAGTGATGGGGTCTGTATTATAGATTTGGTGGGAGCCACCCAACCTTTGCATCATCCCTGTGTTTACCTATAGACTCAGATATAATAAAAGAGATTTCAATTGAATAACACAGGTTGAAATATCTTAAAATCCTCCATATATTCAATTCTATTTCTTTCTTATTCTTTTTATATGCATCAGTTTTGTGTAGTCTTTGCTTGAACAGTATTTGTTTTAGTCTTTGCTTGAACAGTATTTGTTTTAGTCTTTGCTTGAACAGTATTTGTTTTAGTCTTTGCTTGAACAGTATTTGTTTTAGTCTTTGCTTGAACAGTATTTGTTTTAGTCTTTGCTTGAACAGTATTTGTTTTAGTCTTTGCTTGAACAGTATTTGTTTTAGTCTTTGCTTGAACAGTATTTGTTTTAGTCTTTGCTTGAACAGTATTTGTTTTAACCTGTTACTCATTTAGTCTAAGAAAAAGATTCTCCTTTTCAAGAACTCCTGACTGGTTAACACAGATATTATTTATTCATTTTCTGTCTTATTTTTGTGCCTCATTCAACAGTACCACCCATCTGTTATCTCTTGTGTCAGCAGTACAAATCTGATATGCACCCTGTCATGACATCGTACTATCATCCATTATCTACAGTCTAATAGTTCTTAGGTTTCTTCTGTTACTGGCCATCACTTCCAAAACAGATTCCTGTACACATTTTTGTCAATATACATGATCAGCTAAACTATTTGCTTAGAGTTACTAGTTGGTCACCCACTCAGTTAGTGAACAAAGATGACAAAACTCAATGTTAAATTTCATATATTTATACCATAATGCAGGTAAGAGCACTATGTTCGTTAACTAAAGGTGATTAAGGGAAATAAGTATTATTCAATACTCTTGATTCTCCACAATTTCCTATACTTTGTATTTCTCAGTAACGTTTGTCTTTTTATTATACCTGTTCTACAGTCTATTTACACAAGCTCATTAGTTAGTTTATTTGCTGCTTTCCTCTGTCGCTCTTGCCTTTTATAGGTTCCCTGAGTGTCAAATTCTCCAGGCCATCTTTCCTCTGCATCTGTCCAATAAATTTTCATTATACTTTTCTGATTCAAAGTAAAAGCATCCTTTTTGTTTCCAGTTTTCTGAAAACATACACATTACTCACATGTTGAATTTATGGTATTCTCAGCATTCTTCTGTAGAACTATATTTCTGTTGCCACAAGTATTTTCTTCATCTGTGAAGAGATTGTCTAACATTTACTGCCTTAGAAAAGGACTGATATTACATAACAGTTTAGTATTCTATTCAACTAGATTTTCCTGTTTGTTAATATTTTGCCTAGTTTTGGAAGGAATCCTTCACCATTCCGATATGCTTTCTGATTTGATGGGATATTTTTCATCCTAAAATTACTTTCCAAATATGTAAATTTTCATACTTGCTTGATTATGATATCTCCAATTCATGGTTTCCATCTTGGTCTGTTCCTTTTGCTAACAACCTTACATTCTTTCTTCTTACAATTGATGTTTAGTCCTTTCTTCTCCCTTTCCTTTACTACCATCAGTAGGAGTTACTCCAGTTTCTTTTCTGTGGTACTAACATCAGCACTCAACACTGTGTCATCACAATATTTTATGTTGTTAAGACTGTGTCCACTAATAAAAAAATCCTGGTAGAACTTCTAATTCTCTCAGGAATATATTAATGTATTGGTTGAATAAGTCTGGTGAGAAGATACATTATTGTTTTACTCCCCTTTCAATTTTTGTATATTTACTGAGTTCATTTTCTATTTGTATACAGGCAGTTTGCTCCCAGTGTAAGTTCTGGACTATTCTAATATCTTTCCCAAATTTGGCCAATCTTACAAAGCTGTTCAAACAATTCTTTATGTCAAATCTTATCAAAAGCTTTTGCATAATCTGTAAAACATAAGTATACATCTGTCTGCATTTGCATTCCTCTTTTTGATATTCTTACAAGAGGATTTTCTTATTGGCATTGAGTAATGCTTTCTATCACAATAACAATGGAATATCTCATTACTAAGGAAATATCAGGGTGCCTGACATTATATATATATATATATATATATATATATATATTTGGTTGGATTGATGCGAGTTTGTGACACTGGGTTTCATGCTTAGGGTCACAAACTCACATCAATCCAACCAAATATGTTAGCTCTATCTCTGATACTGAGCGCTTTCAAGTACCGCACATATAATATATAAATAATAATATATTACATATATATTTATGTTTATATTTATATACACACACTTATATATATATATATATATATATATATATATCTCCAAGTACAGGGTTGTTACAGATGGAATAAAATTTCAATAACCAAAAACACTATTCTTAAAAGAGTGCTCAATACTGAGTAGAGCAAATAATATTTATTCAAAATTATAACACATGCATGTTATAGCAACACTACAAAATTACAATTTTGTTTCAACACTACTGGTGTCTTAACAAGTTTTTAATGGTATTTCCAATTTTGTCAACTGAAAAAATTGAAAATACTGTTCAAAACCACTACCACTGATGACTGAAAATTTTACTAAGAAACATCGATGTTGGGATAAAAATTGATATTTAAAATGTAATCTTTTCATATAATATATATATATATTTTTTTTTTTAAGCGTATCACCCCAAGCAAGGCTGGAGGCCACTATCACGCATGGGGTTATAGAAGGGTTGGAGGAAGAGCAGATAGGAGTGGTAAAAGAGAGGATGTGGAGAAAGAGAAAGACAGTGGGTCGATCAAGGCAAGGGGGTTACAGAAGATTTGGAGCGAGAGCAGATAGGAATGAAAGATGAAAGGATGTGGAGAAGGGAAATGGATAGATCAAGGCAACTGGAGATGACGACTGACGCTACACTTAAACCGTTGGAGATTGTATTTGTCAGGGAAACAGTAATAGGGAAGGGAGTTTCATAGGCGAGATGTGCGAGACATGAAGCTATTGGATTAAAAGAGATGTCTACATCTAGCAGTTTCAACGGTGAATGGGTGGGAATGGGATGCCAGCCTCGTAGGACATTTAAATTCACGAGGCCTAGGGACAAGTGAAAGCAGCTCCTTGGAGCAATTACCATGAAAGTACTTGTAAAAAAGGCAGAGCGAGGCAACATCGTGTCTGTGAGAGAGCGACTGCAGACGAGATGACAGATCAGGGCCAATCACATTGCATATCTGTCTCTGGAGGCAAGAACCCTGAGGCAAACAGCAGGGGCCGAGGACCATATATGGCAGCAATACTCCATGCAAGGGCGAATGGTCAATTTATAGACTTGGAGGATCGATTCCGGGGAGAAAAATTTCCTGGCTCGGCACAGGGAACCAACTTTTCTTGCGGTGGATGATGCAACTGACTCGATGTATTTGTTCCATCTCAGATCAGCGGACAGCGTGAGACCGAGCAGCCGCAGAGAGGAGCTCTCGAGAAGTTGGTCTTCAGACATTCTAATGGGATGCAGGGATGGATCCTTGTGGTAGTTAATAGAGAGCAGTTTTGTTTTAGAGGCTTTAAAGTTAACCATCCATTTCTCTCCCCAGTCCACAACCTATTGGAGGTCCTTTTCAATTTGAGCTGCCAGGTTAACTTTGTCAGCATCACTAGATTTGTGTTTGAGGCAGGAGTAAATTGTGGTGTCGTCAGCGTAGATGCCGACTTGGGAGTCTATGGCATCAGGAAGGTCGTTTATAAATATGAGGAACAGAGTAGGGCCTAAGATGGAGCCTTGAGGAACACCTGCGTTAGTGGGATAGGAGCTGGAGATGAATCCACTGAGAACGACCTTCAATTCATGGTTTGACAGGAATGATTGTATTAGGTCAAACAATTGACCTGTGATACCATAACCCTGGAGCTTGCGAAGAAGGCCGGCATGCTAAACTCTATCAAATGCTTTGGAGATGTCAAGGGCCATGGCACAAGCTTCACCGTTATTATGGATAGCTTGGTAGACAAATTCAGTGATGGCCGTAAGCGGAAACCATACTGCTTGTCTGCAGATCATGGGATATCAGATGATTAATCACTTCGGTGTTGATAATGGCCTCGAAGACTTTGCCGAAGAGGGGCAGAAGACTGATAGGACGGTAATTGGAAGGGTCGGAGGGGTCACCAGAGTTCTTAAAGACAGGAACAATGGTTGAGGACTTCCAGCAGTCAGGAAAACAGGACTCCTTGAGGCAGCGGTTGTATAATTTAGAGAGGGCAGGCGCCAGCTCAGGAGCGCATTTCTTCAGGACAATAGCTGGTATCCCGTCACTACCAGTAGCCTTGTGGTGATCTAAGTTAGAAATAATGCCCAATACCGACGACGGGGTTATGTGCAATCCGTCCAAGAGGGCCTCAGTTCTGGGAGGGAAATCGGGCAAGGGTACTCCGGAAGAGTCTAGCGTAGAATTGGAAGAAAACTTCCGAGCAAAGCATTCGGCCTTGTCGGCAGAGGTGGTCAGGACCTCAAACTGATTGAACAGGGGAGGAATGGAGGGTTTGTTATTGTTCAGAACGCTCTTGCAGAGGCGCCAATAATCTTTGGAGCCAAATTTGCAGGATGCAATACGTTCCTTCATCCGAGCAGCAAATAGTGACTTGGCATCGTCGAGGATATGCTTACACTCGTTATGGGCAGAGGTAAATAGATGTCTATTGGAGTCGGACATATCACTACGAAAACGATGGAAGAAGTGGTTCCTATGGGCAATGGCAGCTGAGCAAGCAGCTGTGAACCAGGGGGAGGAGCACGGTTTGTCCTTGAATTTCCTGGAGGGGATGAAAGCGTCGATTCCCGCTTTAACCCAGGAAGAGAACTCTGAAGCACAATCCTGAATGGGGAGCTTAAATACAGCATCCCAGGGGACATCGCGGAGGAAGTCACGAAACGAGTCCCAGTCAGCCCGTTGGTAGCAGAATGTGGTTCTGGTGGTAGGAGGCTCCTTGCAGGGGGTGGGGCTGAAGGAGATGCTAACAGACACGACAGCATGATCGGAGTTACCGATAGGACAGAGCTGCGTGGCACTACAAGATTCAGGAATGGAGGTAAAACACAGGTCGAGGAGTGAGGCCTTACAGTCACGGTCGTAAGCAAAATGCATGGGGAAATCGATTATCTGAGTGAGGGATTGAGAGACTGAAAAGTTGAGAGTGTGTATGCCTGTGAGGTCGGTAGTAGCGTTCTTAAGCCATTGGTTGTGATGGGCGTTAAAATCGCCAAACACAAATATGTGAGCATACGGATGGACAGAGAGAGCCCTATCTATGCTGTCAGAAATGACATCGAGTATCCCACAGTCCTGAGAGGATGGAGAGCGGTAGAGGAAGAAAAGATAGCTTACAGCATTGAGAAGAGATAGCCGGAGACACAAGTATGAATGATCTGGTGATTCGAGAGAGCACTCTCTAGCCAGAGGGAGATGGTCCTTGACGTAGACACCCAGGCCATGCATGTGGGTTAGAGAGTCTTTTCTGAGGAGAGGAAGGTATCCAGGGATCGAGAGATCAGAAGAAGGGATAGCGGAGTCAAGATTGGTCTCACACAGGGCGAGTATATCCGGGCACTTAGCAATGAGGAAAGACTCAATGCTGCAGAAGTTGGTTCTAATGCCACGGATGTTGGAGAAGGAGATATTTAAAGGTTTGGGTGATTTTTGGAAGGCTGGTTTAGGTTTATATTTCTGGTTTTTGTTATTCATGTGGGTAATTGGTTTTGGAAAAGGAGAAGGCCTGAGTTAAAGGAAGCCGACGGTTATCACCCATGACGCGGGCAGAGAGGGGGTTTGGCACAGCCTGATTCATAATGTGGCCTCAGGGTTGCTCACCGGAGATGACTGCAGGGACACCTATCCATGCACGACATGGCACTACAGACACCCCGATATTATGCAACTGTTGATCAGAGCGGCCGCTCAAGACTACGCAAGAGTTAGGGCTCCTAACTACCAGTCGGAACTGTCAACCGTGTACCCTCAGAATGAACAGGCAATGCCACAGACTACACGCATCACGGGAGAAACACACCGGCACCAGTAGAGAGAGAGAGAGAGAGAGAGAGAGATCCGGGAACCCCTTCCTAAACACGAAACAAGGTTTGGGCCTCTACTCGTGTCCAATAGAGGGAGGAGGAGTGTAGACCGGGCGGTAGAAAAGCCTACCTATATATATATATATTATTACTTAAATGTTATTTTTAGTGATACCCATATTTGAGTAGATGTTCCATTTATTTATTAACAGAAATGATCAAATATGAGTATCCACTAAAAATAACGTTTATGCAATAAAATTTGTTGGATTAAAAAATAAAAATCCATCACTTCTTTATATATATATATATATATATATATATATATATATATGTGTGTGTTTTTTAAGTTAAAAATGTTTTGTTGAATAATATAGATATATTGTGTCTACTTATTTTTATATTGATCTTTTCAAGTAGTTTAATTAATTTCTTGATATTAAGATGAAATCCATCAAGGAAGGCACCATAGTTCTTTTTAACTCAAGTACTTTTGACCTCCTGAATGACAGACAAGGCAATGAGATTAAGTTTTTCATTAAATGTTTCTTGTATTCATACAAGTGATTTTCTGGACAGAGTGTGTGTTGTTATGAACGTAATTGATAGATAAGAAGCCAACTTTCAATAATATCAATGATGATCATGGCCACGATGTGCTGACCATGTTTGGAAATTAAAAAAATTTCAGCTTTTGGTACAGAAAGTTCAAATTCCAGTAGAGTCTGTGATGCTCAGTCTCGCACAAATGCCCTTGGGAAAGACAGATTCATTTCTTCTTCCTCCAGCTATGTTTAGAGAAGGCATTGGGAAACCACTCCATTATCTTTCCCAAGAAGTCATCATAATTCTCAAATAGCAAAGTAAAGGAAGACAGGGAGAGTTATGATGTGGATCTTCTATGTTAATTCTTATCAATGAAATTTAACTTTTCCCACGTTTGAATAAATTCTTATTCGCTCCCAAAAATATGACATCACTTTCTAAAGGAAGTAATAAGTTGTTTCAAAAGGCATTCTAACTATAAGTCTCATCCTTTTGGGTTTATTTTCTCTTGGCTACTACTTTCTTGTTTGCTTAATCATGAAAAAAAACTCTTTTTATATAGATGGCACTCCTGAAGAAGTCCAAAGAATAAATTAGCTGAAATGTCATGATAATAACAAAAAAAAAAAAAGAAAAAAAAGAGATCAACAGACCAAACATCTATTGGAATAAGAAGAACACATCTACAAATTACAAAAGTTATTTAATATTTCGCATTCCGATTTATGTGAAATTTCAATTTACAATCAGTTAAATACGATAAATGATTTAACTGTTATTAAATATTGCATACAGTAAAATAAAGTCATATAGTTCTGTGGAGCCAGTTCTGATCCATATATTATTTATTTCTTTTATATATATATATATATATATATATATATATATATAAGTCTTAAAATGCTTAAAGGATTAAATGTTAAGAGGCAATGAATCAATTTCACATTAACTTTTCGGTTGGTAACTCTTGTTGGTTGTTCAGCTTAAAGACACATATAATATTTCCTGGCAAGTCCATTTTTGGGTTGTATTTTTACTTCCAGATTTCTCAGGTCAAAATTAAGTAAATTCCATTATGTAAATGTGCTAATCTGAAAGACCCAGTAATAGATCACTTCTTGTTTAAATTCCTTCTTCACATATTATGTTACATTTATAGGTTTTAATTAAGAAAATCTTTAGAAAAATTATTAATTTTAAAAGATTTACAAGTCAAAAAGAACAGAACTGTCTGGAATTCTGAAATTAGGAATTATTATTATTATACTTTGAACTGTTTGGACAAATATCCTCAGTTTGTTTGTCATAGTCACAAAGCTTCAGTTGTACTCACTCACCTTCTTCAGATATCTTTTCTATTTGGTAACATTCTGAGAATGTTTGTCTAATTTCTGATATGGGGAATAGTCTTTATTATACACTGATTTATTTTGACTTGCATTCTTGATTATTATAGACATATTTCAGATGATATTCCAGCCCAAATCCAAAGAAGAATCTGCAATGTTATTGGTCTTGACCTGTCATCTCAGCTTCAATCACTTTCCCACCTCCATAACATAGCTTCCATGTTCCTTTTCTATAAATATTTTCATGAATTTATAGATTGCAACATCTATCAGAGAGATGAAATTGAAATTTCTATTATTGCATTATTCTAAAATGTTAACACATCAGCAGATAGCTATTAATGTCGACAACTGGGCACCAACAGTTATTAATTAAAAAATTAGTAATTAATGTATAATATTATCCATAACTACATGTACAAGAATGTCGTTTTTGATAAAATTTAAAAAATAACCATAAATACATAAAAAAATGCATATATTGTTGAAAATTCATTTTTTCACAATATAGTTATTTGTGCTATGTTGTAATGCTTATTACCCAAACAATAATAATACTGAATAAATTCTTTTAAATGTTAAAGTATATTTAATTACATCTCCCTAATAGATGTCACGACGTGCTAAGTGCAGTACTAGATTGGCAGTCTCATCCTTTTACTGTCGAAATTTCTTAATTATATTTTTCTTATATTCTTTCACACTCAATAACCCTTTGCATCTTAGAGGTTTTATTGTCTTGTTTGGGGTAAAATGATTAAAAATGTCTTATCTTTGGCAGAAATGTAAAAGACATTTTTTTAATCATCTCCCAATGTATGAGCATGTCAGTGAATATAACAAACTCAATTGGAATTTGAACGTAGCTCTCCAATTCCTCAATCTGAGCTGCTAACCATTGCTCCACACCATGAGAAATTCATAGTAAATATGCTAATTTATTTAGTTAATTAAATTAAAATAAATACCTTAAGAAATTCATAGTAAATATTTTTATTTATTTATTTAAATAAATGAAAATATTTACTGTGAGAAATAGTAAATATCTTAATTTAGTTAATAATAGTGATAGTCTCATAATATTGGAATATTTAGTAGTTTATAGAAATAGTATGTGACCAAGAGCAGCCATAGTAAGAATACCGATTTACTCTCAGTACCAACTCAAAATATAGGTTTCTAGTGCTGATTTCCTGCAGATTTATTCCATTAGTGACTGGAGGGGAATGGATAAAATTCCCCTGGGGGCCATTTTTTGTTTCTTTCTTTACCCACTTTTTTTTGCCTAGGTTTCACTTTCTTGACAACCCAGACACCTTTTAATTCCCCTTCTTCTCTTCATGAATTTAGTCTACCCTTGATATTTTACTTAGTGAGGGGCTGATCTCAGGTGCCACCTGTTATGAATGCCAAGACAACAACCTGTTTTCTAAACATTCACACACTTCACAAGTTTGCACACATGCTCATTCCCTGGCTTTTCTGGTTGAGAGGTTTCCTTGGAGAGAGAAGGAACTCCATATCTCTTGCATTACACTCTCTTCATTTCCTTTCGCTTTGTCGATGTTGTGCTTGTACTAATACCCAGAAAAAGAAAAAAAGTGGGGATGGGAAATGAGGGTAGATACAGCTGTTTCATTCATTTTACTTTTTTACTATCTTTCACCCAACACAAGCCCAAGAGCCGCTCAAGTTACAGCATTACTAAATGAGGTTGATGCTGAGAAATTAAATCAGCAAAACTTCTCTTTGGGCCAGAAACATCGTGTCTGAGTGGGTGGTATAGACAAAATTGCTCATTTGGAATGACTAGGGCCCATTTGGAGAAGATGGGGTAACAAAGGCTGTTCAGGGATGAGCTGACATTCCCTACTCCCATTTCCAATAAGATTACTGTAGCTCTATAACATTAAGGAAATATCAGTAGAGGGATTAGGTTTATCCACATAAGAGGATCTAATATTAATTTAAATATATATTATAATAAAGGTTTAACTTTGTTAAAATCAGAATGACTTATTTAAGTAAGAAGAGACCTTTAAGTTACTGGCAGTAAACAAGAAAAAATATATAATTTAAAATGCCATTATTTTTTTTTGACTGCACTAAACATGCCTCAAATCAATGTATATGGTTCTGTTAAACATTCCCAAAAAAGAGTTTTTTTCCAAGATATTTGATTAAAATTTGACTGACCAGTCCTTAATTGTCATCATTTAATGACTTTCCAAATGCTTTACTTCCAAATAAGGCTTTTGATTTAATCCACACACCATTGTTCTGGAGTTATTTCAGCCATTATACCTTTCAGCTGGGCACAGGCTATGGACAATTACTCAGTGTATTAAGAAACAGGAAAATTTCATTGGAAACAAAGAAAAGATTACTGAACTTTTATGTAATGTCATTCCTCCTATATGTCAGTGAATGCTGGATTGTCTCATCACAGACAGAGAAGAGATTGGAGGCAACAAAAATGTGAATCTACAGAAGGATGCTGTGAATATCATGGACTGAACATGTAAGCAACAACAAAGTTTTAGCCAAAATAGAAATGAAAAGGACACTTATATGTAGAATCAGAAAGAGATACTCAAAATCTCTAGGGAACATAATGAGGAAAATTTGACACTCACAAGGACATATTGAAGGCAAGAGGGACAGAGTAAAGCAGTGCATAACCTATACAATGAACTTGTGTAAATAGTTAGGCAGAACATGGATTAGGAGATATAGAAAAAAGATAAACTTTAGTCAGGGCTTTAGAGAGCAAGGTGTTGTGGAGAGCCATGATAGCCCACATCCTGAAGGGACACAGTACATACAAGAAGAAGAATGCACTTGATTAAATTTAATAAAGTAGATTGTTAACAAAAAATCATGAAAATAAGATACCTAAAAACATTTTGGAAAAAAGAGATATAATATTAATGATAATGATATAATAATAATAAGAGATATAATATTAATGATATAATAATAATAATAAGAGATATAATATTAATGATCTAATAATAATAAGAGATATAATATTAATGATCTAATAATAAGAGATATAATATTAATAATAAGAGATATAATATTAATAATAAGAGATATAATATTAATAATAAGAGATATAATATTAATAATAAGAGATATAATATTAATAATAAGAGATATAATATTAATAATAAGAGATATAATATTATTGATCTAATAATAAGAGATATAATATTAATAATATAATAATAAGAGATATATTAATGATATAATGATAAGAGATATAATATTAATGATATAATAAGAGATATAATATTAATGATATAATAATAAGAGATATATTAATGATATAATAATAAGAAATATAATATTAATAATATAATAATAAGAGATATATTAATGATATAATAATAAGAAATATAATATTAATGATATAATAATAAGAGATATAATATTAATGATCTAATAATAAGAGATATTAATGATATAATAAGAAATATATTAATGATATAATGATAAGAGATATAATATTAATGATATAATGATAAGAGATATAATATTAATGATATAATAATAATTGTATCTCTACAAATCCTTGTTTAAAAAAAGTAGTGACTTTAGTCACTACTTTTTTTAAACAAAGATTTGTCTTGAAACTTTATTTAAGGGCATGAAATAATTTTCCTCTTTCCATGGATTAACTTTGGGCTATCACCTTTCAAATATAACCTTGATTTAACTTCAAAGTGGGTATTTAAATTATTTAAAAAGCATTTTTTAGCTTTTTTTTAGAAAGTCTGTGAAGTACCTACAATGACATATATCCAGTTGTTCTTTATTTAAAAGAACAACTAGTTCAAATACCTCTGTACAAGTCAGGGATCAATTGGACATTGTGTTGATATTATGCAGAGGACCCCCTTTTAAATGAATAAAAATTAAATTTTTTTATTCTCATATGTCTTGCAGCTTAGAGAAGGTTGAATGAATGCTAATCTACAAAAATTATTTCCCTGCTAAAAATCTTCTCTATTTTTTGACAAGTGAACCAGTCTATTTAAGTAGTGCCTACATAATTTTAGCTCCATAATATGAGGAAAGAACATTTATTTAATTTTTTAGAAAAAATTTCAAAGTCCTTCAAACATGTTAAACAAGCATATTTGTTAGCTGTTTATATTTCTGAGATGAGGTATTGTAATTATTTACATTATTTACATTGTTGGGACTGTTGTCCTCATCTTTATTGTCATGTTCACAACCTTTCAGCTGTTGTATGCTCTGGAAGAGGCATGGCACATAGAATTAGAACAATCTACCCTGGAGGATGAAGTAAATGATTCAGTTCAAAATTACAATCATCTAAGGAAGGCTGGAGTGTAAAATAGCTGAAACGTTGTGAACATGACAATGAAGATGAGGACAACAGTCCAAACAATGTAAATAATGTAAATTAGCACATTTATTGATTTCACACTTTTTACTCTTTAAATGATTTCCTAACCACTCTTTTATTAAGACTCCACTGTCTATTGCATATTGAGAAAATATTCAAATCCCACCACCAATTACTGAGACTCCCACCTTGTATTAAGCTTCTAAGAGTAATTGTGTGAAGGATTACTTTCCTAAAAAAAAAAAAAAATTGTCACTATAGGGCACTTTCTAAGCCTATAAATAGGCAGGATATCTACCAACTGCCCCATGCGGTCAGATGTGGCACAAGGTTGAATTTAATGTGGGGTATCCAAGCCTCTAGTCTCAGCCAAAAATTCCCCTTAGACCCCGTATAAAATGAGGGTGGGTAGCTGTTTCCTGAGACAAGACTCTGCCCTTCGACATAGCTTCTTCTGGGGATCCTCTCTACCTGGAAGTAGAGAGTTTGACCAGCACAGCTGGAGACGAATCTCCGACTGCAGACCTAAGCCTATAAATAGGCAGTAACATTCTCTGTAATTCTCTTTTTCTTATTTCATTCAAAGACGGTAAGATGTAGCTCGAATGAGGAAACACTTTCCCCACTTGGGAATGTACACGGATGCACCTTTAACATGTTCTCTAGGACTTTCTCCTACATCAAACTACACACACACACACCACATTCTTTAGTCTTTAAATATTTTCTTCTTTCATATATCCAGATTGTCATACCACTTGCAACAGATTGATGATCACAATACAATATTTTTCTCATGGATACAAGAACAAACAAAACTGTATAAATAAACTCAGGCATCATTTGAAATACACTTTTTCAAACTAAGACCCAGTAAAGAAAAACTTTCATCAGCTTCTCTACTTACCCTACAATACACAGCAGATACAAACAAACTTCCAACAAAAATAACTAACAGTTACAAAATTTATGTTTAGACCTGATGTAAAGAGCAAAATCCCAAATTTTAAAAAACTAAAATACATCTACATAACTATCTGGACAAGATATTCCCCAAGTTAACAAATATTTTCTTTGTGACTTGTGTGACCCCCCAAAATTCCTAATCATCATTGCAATTATTATTATTACGATGACAGGCAAAAAACATGCATCTCATCTCTACTGCTTGACATTTTTTCTTTCTCAGGCCATTATGCCTAGCTGCTTCTTCCACCAGCAGACATCACAAAAAATTTTTTTCACCAAAATGAAAAATACAACTTTCATTTTACAAGTTTGAGGCATGCTTATTTTCTCCACAAATGTCACTCAAACACCATGGGAGTCAACTCAATTGTCAACTTTAAACAACACTCTTTCTCCTGGGCTCAACAGGTAAAGGGTGAAATAATCCCAATGGTGACTCACTGAGTGTTTTCACTCTTCAAAGATGTTAACATGGACAAAACTAAGAAATCTGCAAGTATGATTTAATAATACACAGTGATAGCTGCATCACTGAGAAAAATCAACAATAATATCAGATATCTTCAAATATTCTTGCAAACATGTATTTGACTCATGATAGCAATTTCAACATCAGCTCAACAACATTACAAATTGAAACTTCTATTAAAATTTTGTGCACCAACATCATCCATGCACAGCAAACAAATGAGGCCTTCCAAATGAAATCAATTCAACATTGAGCATTAGAAAACAAAATTTTAATAATACCAACCACTGAACACTTTTTTTCCTACACCACCAACATATCTTCCTGGGCATGCTACAACTCTGACTCATTAGAGAATTATATAGCACCCTGATGTGACAGTACTTCAGACAAGTACATTTTCATTGACATGTTTAAACAGACATCGTAAATACACTGTATGACTCTTTTTCTTTTCAGCCTATGAAAGACAAAAACAAACATACACAAACTTTATGGACATATGGTCAAAATAAAATTCTCAGTATCTGGAAGGGAGTATTGTGGAGTTACCTCACGTACTTTCCTAAAAAAACTGTTACTAGAGGACACTCTCTAAACCTATAAATAGGCAGTAACATTCTCTGTTATTATTTTTTCCTATTTCACTCAGGGACGATAAGATGTAGGTTGAACAAGGAAATGCTTTCCCCACTGGGATATGCACACACACGCACCTTTGACTTCATTTTCTCTTGGATTTTTTCCTACACCAAACTACACACACACAAACACATTCTTTAGTATTTAAACATTTTTTTCTTTCATGTTCATTGTTTAGTAGCGTGCAACAATATTCTCTCGTCTCTCTCTCTCTCTATATATATATATATATATGCACAGCCTTCTTTTGTTAATGCATACTTATTTGTTTAAATGTATAGTTTTGTTATTATTTCTCATTTATTATCCAGGCTCACATTCCAAGTCAGCCATTTTTGTTGTGGGATAAATATACCAGGAGACACATGTTTTCCAACACACACTCAACCAGCATACTCCCACAATAAAAGTAAAAAAAAAAAAAAAATTTCACTGATGTTTTGCTAAAGAAAGACAATTTCTGTTAATAGAATACTTCTGAGTTTTAAAAAAAAGCAAATTATTAAGAGATAAGAAAATGTCATTAGAAATAAAGAAATCAAAGGAGCAAGTGTTGATTGGTAGCAACAGAGATGTGTGAGCATATGTGTTCGTAGCCCACACTATCTGTTATTGGAAAGGGCAGTCTTTGATCCAGCACTTTCTGTCCTTATCTTTTGTTTATTTTGGAAGCTAAAAAAAAACAATGTAATTTTCAATCATATTGTATATTTACAGGAATTAAATTAAAAATTATTGTTTACATATTTTTCTTTATCTTTATCTCTTTCTTTATATTTTGGTCAGTCAACTATGGGAAAATTTCAATCACAAGTTCCCCCACTAAGTTACGATGAGGAGGATGTCTAGACAACCAGGAAGATAAAAAAAAATCATAGTCAGGAAGTAGTAGACACTCAACTGCCTCATGGGCAATAGCCATAGCTATTTTCATCCTGGGTAAGACGATAAACTATGTCCAACAGCAAGGCCTCTGATCAGGTGGTTTTGAGGAGTGTGGAACCACCTCTTAATTGCTGGTGTTCTCAGGTCCACCCTCACCCTGGGTGGTAGCATCTGTTAGGGTCCCAGCTATGGGCAAATAGTTAACCCCTAAACTGGGGTCAAAACCCTATGAAAGTGTAGAAATAGATTTTAATACCAGAAATACTTTGTAAAAAAATTACTACCAGCAATAAATTTTTGAAAAAAAAGATATTAACAGCAATAAATTTTTGAAAAAAAAAAAAATTACCAGCAATAAAAATTGTTGGCATTAAATAACCCATTGCGGTTGATATGTCGTAAAACAAAACAAACCAAATCAAACCGTAGCTATTTATAGTCTTTGTGACTTCAAATGTAAATGAGTCACCACATCTCCCTTTACTGAAGAGGTTTTATCCCCTTATTTTCCCCAGGTACTTATGAGAGCTTTTGTCTCCTGACTATCTTCCTCCCTCTCCCGAAGAGATTGTCTAGATATGACAGATTGTGATCCTTTTCTTTTTTCATATGAGTCTTTCTCCAATGGTTGCTCATCTTCAAAGACTATCTTACTCTTGATTTCACTGTCTAGTTTGTCTTGCCATGACACTTTTACCTTCATTACTTTCAGACTCATTATACATTTCTTCATCGTGATCGTGTTGCAATCAAACTTGGTCTGCATGCACTAATATCCCATTTCCAGTCTTTTCTATTATCATAGTGTGTTGGAATTTAATTTGAGAACAATATTTTACAAGTTCACATTCTCGCTATTTTTTCTATCCTCACTCCAACCTCTTTTTACTTTCAAAACCGGCTCCCAAAGCCTTGATTCTTATCAGAGATAAAAATATATTTTCTGACTAACGAGAGAGCTGGAAAATATAAAAAGGAATTCCACCACCATTATTCTTTCTATGGTGCCATAAAGTCTGGGAGAAACCTCACAGCCTGTTCACTACAACCTGTTTTCATTACTTTCAAAACTGGCTTCTAGAGCCCTGATTCTTGTCAGAGATAAACTGGGTTAACTTTAGGGTTAGGTGTTAAGATTAGGGGTAGGGTTTTCTTTCTGTGTAGAAAAGGGGACAAATTAAAAAAAAAATTAAATAATACAATAAACCGGGTTAACTTTAGGATTAGGTGTTAAGGTTAGGGGTGGGGTTTTCTTTCTGTGTAGAAAAGGGGACAAATTAAAAAAAAATTAAATAATACAATCAACCCTTCTACTTTACCAAGTTTGTGCATTAACTTTTGTTTTATTTTCAATTTTAAAATATAAAAAAATGCATTATTTTTATTATTTAATTTGTTCTTTTAATTTGTCATTGCTATTCGAAACGGAAAAAAGGTTCTATTGTATTATTTAATTTGTTTTTGTTATAAATAAAACTACACTTACCAAAAAAAAAAAAAAAATACATTTCTTTACGGCAGTGCGTAGTGATTTTCTGCAAGGAAAGTCTGTAAAAGAAGTAAATAGGCCAAAGGCCACTGGAAGTACTACGCAGTGAATCAGTATTCCAGATGGCTGTAATGGGGGACGAATTAAAAACAAGAAGTCTGATTTTTTTCTTGTCGATAACTCCAAAATGGTAGGTTTCTTCATAATTGTTAATTTGAGTTCAACATATACATTTACATGGAATTATGTTGATTTGGGGAAATTTTAAGAGATATTTAGCACGAGTGTTAAAAAGCAAATTTACCAGAATTTCTTTTCAATTAAAAACTGATGAGCTCTATTGGTCATCCATATTATGGCCAACACTTCCTTCTCAATATTTGAATAATTCAATTTGGCTTTTGACAATCTTTTCAAAAGATACATCATAGGATGACCATTCTGAGCTAATATTCCTGAAACTGAGTGTTCACATGCATCAGTTGTTACAACTATTTCCTTTCTAGGCATGAATATTTTTACGTTTGGTTTCTTTGCCAGAACATCTTTTAAATTTTCAAATGCCACTTGTTCTTTTGTCCAAGTAAATTCTTTTTTGTTAAAGCAGCAAAAGGTCCTGTCAATTCAGAGAATCACTCTACATATCGTCTGTAGAAATTTACAAGTTCTAAGAAAGATTCCAGTTCTTTTTTGTTCTTAGATATTTTAACTTTTAATATTTTGTCAATTAATGATAGGTCTGGTGATATGACTTCCTTAGGTATGGAATATCCCAAAAATGATATGTTTTTAGTGTTGTTCACACATTTTTTTTCATTAATTGTTAATCCAGAATTTTTCAACTTATTCAAAACCATACTGGGTTTCCATTTTAGTTCTTCATCATTAATAGCACCAGCACAAATGTCACCGTGGTATCACATTGTATTATTTATATCACTACCAATAACTTGCTCTATAGCCCTTTGAAAAATCACACTTGCAGTTTTATTTCCATACTGCATTCTTTTCTATCTTAATAAGCCTATTGATGTGTTTACTGTTGTGACTTATTTAATGTCTTCATCAATAGGTATTTGATGGTATACCAACCGTAGATCAATTTTAGAGAATGTTTTCGTACTCACACGGGAGTTGCAAAGCCCATTCTATATTGGGGATAGGATATGAGTCTGCACATATTTTGTGGTTTACACCTATTTTGTAGTTACCACAAATGTGCAGAACCACATACCTTCTTTTTTATTAATTAGTAATGGGGAGGCACATTTGCTCACTCCTGGTGGAACTCATTCAAGTAGATCTGGTTTAAGTAATGTTTTCAGCTTTTCTACAAATCTTAGTAAATGGACTGGAACTTCTTGTGTTTGAAAATATGAAGGGGACGCATTTTCCTTTAGTCTTAACTTTGCTTCATAGTTTTTTAACCTTCCAGTTTCTTCTGCCAAAACAAAAATGTCCTGCATTTGTTTACTAATTTTGTCAAATTTATGTTCAATACATCACTTCATATTAGACCGTGATTCTTTTCACAGTTTTCCAGGATAATTGGTAATACATCAAACCTATTTTTTAGTTCAACGTATGCTTCAAAATAGCCTAAAAGTTTTAAAATTGATCTGTCAAACTGATTCAATTGGACAAAGCTTTTCTTAATCTTGGCTTTCTTAATTTTTCGCAGAAATTTCTGGGTATCAATGTCACATCACTTCCTATATCTAATTGCATGTCCAATAAAACATTACTGATTTTAATTTTTAATAACACTTTTTCATTTTTTTCTTTTCAATGAAAAGACATCCATACGTATTTCCTTTTCATTTTGTTAGACTGTCTCTACATTTTTCTTTTTGGATGTACACATATGTTTAAAATGATGCATTTTGAAACACTTTTCACATTTTTTTTATATGCTGGACATTTTTGTTTTTCTCTAGTTTTTTTCCTTGGGTGCTATGTTTTACACTGTTAGTTGACGTATATCGTCAAATGTCATTTCCTCCAACTGTCTTGGGTGTGCAATTGCTGTTACTTTTAAAATGGCCTCACAATCAGCAGTTGCCAAGAAGGGATCAGTTATTTGGTTTTCTTTTCCAACTGATTTTAACTCCTTCAGCTTTTTTGTTCTAGCTTTAGCTGCTAGCATTCTAAGCCATGTTTGTGAGCATACATAATTATCCAATGATAATTATTCTTTTGGTTCTTTAGATATTGTTGACACCATTGTAGTGTAGTATTACTGATTCAAGGGTAGTAGGCACTCTAGCTATTTACAGTCTTTGTGACTTCAGATGTAAATGTGTCACCTCAATAACAAAATGGCTTCTTAGGTATTATATAACTTGAAGTTACTGTTGTGAACAATCAAATCTAAAAAGCTGCCATTTTCAGTTCATATCAGAAATCAAAGGTTCACATCAAATATCAATATAAAATACAAGCAGAGATTCATGACTAAGATTTTTGATTGCTCAGAAGTAACTTTTATGACATTTCAAAGAACAAAAACAAATATTGGATAAAGTGAGAGAAACAAAATAAAACTTGAATAAAGTCAAGCAAGAGTCTGTATGAGAGTTGGTCATAAAAACAAACATTCCTTCCTTATGGTTGAACACATTTTTCAATGAATATTTTTCAATAATTCTCATTTTTTTCGCTTTCTAAAGTAAATGTATTTAAATGAAATTAATTTATCTTTGTATTAGTGGAGAAGAAAATACAAAACTGAATTCATGGAAAGTAGAGTTTTTTGTTTGTTTTTTAATCAAAGAATTTAAACTTGTGCAAAAACTGAATTCTGGGAAATTAAAAATTAGTATAATTCACAAATAAAAACTGTTGATTGGTTGTAATTTTCCCATAAATGTTATTGATGTAATGGAATAACCTGTCACTCTTGTGAGTGACTATAACTACCGATAAGTATCTGTAAGTCAACAAACTACTGGAATCTGTTAAGAACGACTCAGACTTACATGAGAACTACCAACCTTCCAATAGTAGCACTCACTACTGGATCGACTTGCAATGACCTTGTGCATAACTGTTACCTTTATTCTTATTGTACTGGCTTTTACAATAAACCTTTACTTATTTTATCCACCTTGTTTTTCGAGTATATATTCCTATTAGCACGGAATATAACAGTTATATAGTTAGGTGTCTAAATTACAACTAATACCACTACTGAAGACTTTCCTCTTACTCTGCTTACTATCAGGCATAATAATCATATTGTTCCTTTGTGACTATTAGTTAGTTATTATGTATGTTATATTAGTACCTCATAAATAATGGACTATTCTATATCAAAGACATATCAGCAGTGCTGTTATTTTTCAATGATAAAAAGAGATGTTACAGCAGGTAATAAAAAATGTGTTTAATGTCTAATTAATGGAATCTTTGAAATTTTCATGGATACTACTAGTATGATTTTGGTGTAACAGAATTTGGTTTAAATCTTTTGAAAGAAATGAATTAAACATGGCTTTCCAGCCAACTTTGATACTAAAAAAAAACAACAAAACAAAAAAAAAAAACAATGTATCACACAACCACAATTTTTGTAGCACCCAGTATGGAACAAATTCATTAAAAAGTAGCCTGAAGAAGCAGATTTCCTTAGGAGCCATATGCAATAAACATTGGATGATTGACAGCCATAAGACAAACAAAATTTATATATACATTTTTGCTACATGTACATTTTGTTACAATCATTTTTATATAAATGATATATGTATGATAAAATTCAATAGCATGAGTAAATATAAAATGGATATTGAAGTCAATGTGCAGACACAAAAGGCTGATTCATGCAATGGACTGATATTTGTGTTTAGCATGAAACAAACTGTCGCCTCCAGACATTGACTTCAATGTCTACTATATATATATATATATATATAATTAAGTAATTCATTGAGTCTGAAAGAAACGTCAACAGAATGCAGAAAGCACTGGACGGCCGTTTCGTCCTATATTTGGGACTCATCAGCTGTGTGCATCCACTACCGAGAATTGAAACCCTGACAGTTAGGTTGTCAAGCAAACACCATACCAACTTTTCCATGTACAGTCCTATGGTTACAGAGAACTTCAGTTGAGTTCCACCACAGAATATGTGAGCGAGCAGCACTATATTGAGTCTGATTTGCTATCTCTTCGTCACCGAGGCCCGTTGGAACAGTTGGTATGGTGTTTGCTTGACAACCTAACTGTCAGGGTTTCAATTCTCGGTAGTGGATGCACGCAGCTGATGAGTCCCAAATATAGGACGAAACGGCCGTCCAGTGCTTTCTACATTCTGTTGAGGTTTCTTTCAGACTCGATGAATTACTTAATTATAATTATCAAATCCTCCTTACAATTTCTATCATATATATATATATATATATATATATATATATATATATATATATATATATACACACACACATACATACATACACACACAAGAATAACCTTCCTGGGTATGACGATAAACTACATCCGCGTCCTGGGTAAGATGATAAACTATGACCAACAGCAAGGCCTCTGATAAGGAGGTTCTGAGGAGCGTGGAACCACCTCTTAATTGCTGGTGTTCCTAGGTCCACCCTGACCAGGGGTAGTAGCACCTGTTAGGGTCCTAGCTATGGGCAAATAGTTAACACCCAAACTTGTGTAAAAATAGGTTTTAATACCAGAAATACTTTGTAATAAAAAAATTATTACTAGCAATAATTTTTGAATGAAAAATTATCAGTAATGAAAAATACTAGTAATACAAACAGTTATACATTCTTAAGAATTTGGATTGTACTCAAATATATATGTATATATATGTATACATACACACCTTTTTTTCCAGACTATCACTATGAATCTATTTCAAAAATTTTGTTGACATTAAATAACCCACTGATTCTGATATGCCATAAAACAAAACAACGAACAACCAACACACAAGAATTGTTGTCCATGTAGGTAGTTTAAAGTGTTAATTTGGATTACTTTCAATAATCATAACATTTATATATGCTGAATGTTTTTAAAATGTTGACAAATTGTTGTTTTAATTATATATATTTAATACTGTAACATTAGTCCTTCTATATGGCAGTGAAGACTGGACAGTCTCCTCACAGATGAAGAAGAGACTTGAAGCAACAAAAATGTGGTTCTACAGAAGGATGCTGAGAATACAATGGGCCAAACATGGAATGACAAAGTTTTAGAGAAAATAGAAACAAAAAGGACACATACTTAACATCAGAAAGAGGAAGTTGCAATTTCTTGGGCACATAATGAGGAAAGAGGGTTTGAAAAACTTGATACTCACAGAACAGACAGAGGAAAACAATGCCTGAGCTACCTGTTGAGCTTGACTAGATGGATGGTGGAGCAAAGTTTAGGAGTGACAAAACAAAAAGACAAAATTTATTAAGAGCTACAAAGGGCAGGAAATTGTGGAGAGCCATGATTGGCAACATCGTGAAGGGACACACAGCACATAGAAGAAGAAGGATGATCTACAGGAACAACAAAGAAAAATATGTGAATTTTCATTTCAGTTATAACAAAGAAGTAGGACAAAACTGTAATGAACAAGGTTACTCTTGGTCACCAGTTTGTGTTACAAGTTACATAGGAGTTGCGTATTACTGTCATCTCATGGTTGTGAGTTCAATATCTGGGTCAGGTAGTGAAGTACAGGTTCAGCAGGAAGAATTGGTAACTGGCATCACAGAGAGAAAATAATACAATAATCAACAAATATCCCATATCAGTCAAACAATGGATACTTGATGGTACTTGGTTGGAATTTTGTGTCTGTAGTAATGATAATATTAGCCATTTCCTTACAAGGAAATGTTCAGTATTCAATCACCAAGCAGTCAATACTACTGTTGGTTGTTGAAATTTAAAAAATCTTTCTTTTCAAACAATTTTTCAGGAAAATATTTTTCTCGAGTCCTGTAGCTGTTATCGCTCTTTCCAGAGTTGATTGGTGTTTCTTTCCTAACCTTTTATTTGAAGTAGCGTGGAATGTCATCATCTTGATTATGTCATTATTTTCTCTTCAAGCTGCATGTGCTATCCATTTTCATTGTTGCTGCTATTGAAAGTCCTCAAGTGATGTGATTTCTCTTATTCGGTAGAGTTTTTTGTAGTTCTGTAAAGCTAGTCTATGAGGTTTGAAGAAGGATGGTCCTTGCTAAGATCTACAGGCTTCATTTACTCAAAATCATCTTTAATCCTTGTGCTTAGAAATCGTTTGTATATAGTGCTCACAGTTTAGATATTTTTGAACGAGTTTGATGCCATGGATGATATTGATATTAAAGTCTCAATCTGATGAGGTCATTTAAGAGCATGACTTGACTTTTGAGGTAAATGTTTTGGTTTTGTAGCAATTTGCAATGTTGGAACAACTACCTCTAGAGTAGCCTACTTTATGTTTAATTTCCTTATCTCCTCTACTAAATTTGTTATAACATCCACATCAACCAAGTTAAGGACAGTAGTTCAAAATAATACAAGTATAAGGACTTTCGAAGTCAATGAATTTAACATTTTCAAAAGAAATGAATATCAACAGGTAGAGGAATTTTACAGTTATGCTTATGTAAATGACAACACAACTGACGAAATAAGAGAAAAATATTTGTACATATATACAGCTACCTCAAAAATGGAGAGAAAGCATTTATGCACTTAGTCATAGTATGTGTGTGTGTGTGTGTGTGTGTGACAGTGAGAGAGAAATGTTCACATGGTGTGTTTGAAATTAAGTAGTTGGTTTGACAGGGGAAAGGAACCTCTGCCTGTGGAGACAACTTCCATGTTGTTTCTACTATTTTGCAGAGCAGAAAAAGAAAGAGAATGAATTCTTTCCTTTTATACTGCTGCTTGCCATGCCATCTAGTGGGTGTTCTGACAGGTAAGATGGAATAATCCCCACCCACATACAACAACAATATAAAAATTGACTGCTAGAAATAATAAATATAATGAATAATTAGAAAATCTAATTTTTTTTCTTATTTGCCTTTTATGTTAAACTGTAATGAGAAAAAGATGCTGGCAAACATATTTTGCTCAGCCACGCATTAAATGTCAAATAGCTGCATGTGTCTTGCAAAATGTAGTTCGACTGCTCTTGAGGTATAGCGATTTTCCAAGCGTAGCTCAGATGTGGCACAAGGCCGAAAGTATGGGGCACCCAGTGAGGATCAAACTGATTACTCAGTCACAATTGTTCTAGCAAGACAAGCTTGCTAACCATTACACTACATCGAGGTGCCCCTGCTCTTGAGGTATATAATTGATTTGAAGTCAATTTTTGAAGGTTATAACTTTTAAAAGATAGGAAAGTGTGTTGGTAGGCTCATGGTTCATTGGTTGTTTGGGGTTTTATGGCATATCAACCACTATGGGTTATTTAATGCCAGATCCAGTATTTACTAAATATATCAAAAATGTTTAGCTGGCAACATCATTGTTTCAAAAACTGGCAACATCATTGTTTCAATGTGCTGGAAAAGACCTGGAAGTTCACTATTTTCCCATAGCTGGGACCCCAACAGGTGCTACCACCCCAGGTCAGGGTGGACCTGGGAACACCAGCAATTAAGAGGTGGTTCCATGCTTCCTCAAAACCTCCTGATCAGATGCCTTGCTGTTGGATGCAGTTTAACGTCGTACCTAGGACGTGGTAGGCTCAGTATTTTTAATGATGCCAATGGTCATGTTTCAAGCTCAGGTAAAAGTCAGGATATTGAATATTTATTCATAAAACTGGTAGTCCCTTCCCACATGGAAGATTGGTGCAACATGATCTTTCTTTGGCATTGTACTGAATTAAATGAAGTATCTATTGATAGTTTTAATCTTATCTTCATATATATGATGCACCAAATGTGTTTTTTTTGTTTGCAATATCTGTAACATTTTGCGGTACTGGATTTATCTCGCTTGCACTGTTGGCAGAGGTAAAATATATGTTTAAGACTCACATGTGAAAATCTAACAGTAGAAAGGATTTAACAATTGCTTTACTTACGTTGTGGATATGAATCTGAGTAGATATGAGGTTTCAAGAGAAATCTGAACAAGGGTGCGTGCATTTCTTAAAAGGGAAAATTGAACGTTGCTGGGCGGTGATGCTTGCTGTGGCTAAAAGATCAAATTGTGGTTTCTCCTATATATATATATATATATATATATATATATATATATATATATATATATATATATATATATATCACACACTGAGTGCTGGTGTTTATAAAATAGTGCTCAATGTAAATATATAATATCACTTTGTAAATACAATTTGTTTTAATAATCCCTGTTAATATTATGGACTACTCCACTATTATGATAATCTGGTTTATACATAAAAAATTAAATTATACAACAGTCTTAATCCAGCAATGAAGATTGTGTTGCACATGAAAGTCAGTTGTGCTGCTGGTGAAAAATGTGTATATTAATTTTATATATACCCCCCACACTATCACACATACGCTCACCAATTTTTCCCGGAGTTGTCGTTCCATTTTCATTTTGAATCTGCAGGTCTGATGAATTGGATCGTTCTTACAATTCCAATGGAATAAATTATGACCTTGGAATATTAATGTTTAAGTCTTTTTATTATATCCTTACTCTGTCCTGGACATCGAGCTCTACCTGGATCATATCCTCTTGGAATTATTTTTATACATATATGTATGTGTATATATAATTGCATATGTATGTGTATATTCACCACTAATATTGTCTCTATATATATATATATATATATATATATATATATATATATATATATATATATATATATATATATACTTATAAAATAATACATCTAAATGACTTGTATCAAAATATGTAAAATTACAAGAATTTAATGTATTTTTAAGGCCAGCATAATTTTTTATTTATTGGATACTCTGATCCTAATGAGCACTGTTTTGCAAAATGCTGGAGTTGGTCAATGGGAGAAGTCTTTTGAACTTTTACTAATAGATTACTATTAACAGTATTTACATATACATGTGTATGAGAAATCACCATTTGATCAGGTTTTCTTTTAGGTGTATACTCCCACAGACATAGATGTGTGTGCGTGTATTAGTAAATACTATTAATAGTAATCTATTAGTAAAGGTTCAAAAGACTTCTCACATTGACCAACTTCAACATTTTGCATAACAATGCTCATTAGGACCAGAGTATCCAATAAATAAAAAATTCTTGTAATTTTACATATTTTGATACAAGTCATTTAGATGTATTAATTTATATATATATATATATATACATATATGTATGTATTTTGTAAAGAATTAATGAATTTATTTTAATCAGAGTTTTTTTTTATTACTTCAGGACCCATGTTTAAAATAGACATCTTTTTTTTTAAAACAGTGCATATAAAATTTATTGGTCTGTGCAAGAGAAAACTTGATAAAGAAAATGTGCTGTCAATTAATTTCGCTCCAGTGCAAGTGCATCTGTGCAAGCCTATATAATACACACTGTTTAAGAATAGAAATTGGAGCTTCTATTTCAGTCATGGGTATCCACTAAAAATAGCATTTGAAGTAATAAAAAACATTCAATTCTTACTTTACTGTTCTTCACAGAGTCCTTTTTGTTGCTGTGATTGCTTTCAGAATGGTAAGATGTGCTCCTGCTGCCCTTGGCACATATGTCTACACTTTCATTATTAATATATGATTATGAAAGTTAACAAGTTGTATGTATTTTATGTGGGTTCGTTTTCAATATATAAACAAAGAAGATAGAAACATATAAAAACTTGAGGTTCTATGATGGACATTTATTCTTTTTATGGTGACTGTAGTGAAACAAAGATCTCGATGTCTCTTGGGTATGTCTGTAAACCATTTTGGTTCAGGGGTAAGTGAGGATAACAATGGTTAAAATGGTCGAGCCCAAATCATCTTTGTGCTGATTTGGAGCAACCAATTCCCTTACTTCATAAGTAGAGCTGCCAAAACATGTCCAAATGATGTCGTTGAAAAGTAGGAAAAAAGATTGAGGCAGGAAATGCTTGTCTTTTTATAAGCTTCAAAAATGCCACCTCACAATGTTAGGCAAAACCAAGTGGGGTAATCATATTTTCAATTCCTTTACTCCTAGCATCATGGGAAAACATATTTCTTTTTCTCATTTATGACTCTCAGCTGTCAATATGCCTCATACTAACTTCGAGCAAGTTGCTCTGAATAGAAATAACTGGAGATATTTGTGTCAGAGCAGTATCAGAAATTTCAAAATCAGGCATATTGACCGGCTAAGGAATGAAAGACAATGGTGAAAATTGTCATCAAATATTCTTGTTGCTATGTCCTGAGATCCTCATTGTTGCCCAATATGTGGACTTGTATACAGGTCACTTGTGGGACTGAAGTGTTACATATAACACAAACATAAAAAATGAATAAGGTTGTTAGATCCTCATATTCAACATATGAATCAACAGGAAAGTCCATCATCATGTATATATATATATATATATGTATGTATATACAAATATAAAATATAAAAGTGAACATTGAAATCAACACTTAGAGGCAACAGTCTGTTTCATGCTAGACACAATCGTCAGGCCACACATATATATATATATATATATATATATATATATATATATTTTAAGACATTTTTATGTTTATACATTCTTTTTATAGATACAAATATTTAAGTAAATGCTTTGTTTACAGTATTTATAACCTTTACTGGCCTGAATGTCTGAGAAAGTTTCATAGAGATTCTCAGACATTCAGGCCAGTAAATGTTGTTAATACTGTTTATTATAAAAACAGAGCATTTACTTAAATATTTGTATCTAGAAAAAGAATGTATAAACATAAAAATGTCTTAAAATAATTGTCGGACTTTGTCCATTTCATAATGTTTGATGTCATTTGTTTACATTTGGATACGCTTTGAGCAGATATGAATGTACGTGAAAAATTCATGGAAGATTGAAGTTTAAAGGCAGTAAATTCGACCTTGCTAATCAAACAATTCTCTGTGACACGATCAGTTAAGAGCACGTCAGGCTAAATGACTGCTCCATATAGGATACAGGTTCGATTCCTGTTGGAGGATGAATATTTTCTATGAAAATTTCTTGGACATTCAGGCCGGTAAATGTTATAAATACGGCTTATTATAAAACAGAGTATTTACTTAAATATTTGTATCTATAAAAAGAACGTATAAACATAAAAATGTCTTAAAATAAATGTCAGACTTTGTCCATTTCGTAATATATATATATATATATATATATATATATATAGAGAGAGAGAGAGAGAGAGAGAGAGAGGGGGGTAAATCAAATAACTAGATATTAGCAACCATATATGTGCATGTTAGTGTGCATACACAGGTAAGCAAATAAATATTTACTAAATTTACTTTAAGGTGTAAACATAACAGTGCTCGATGTGGTTAGACAGACCTAAGAAATATATATTTATAAATATACATATATCTACATTTGGGGTGCAACTTAAGTTTTGTTTTTTTACCAACTAATCAGGCATGAAATATTGCTTATAATTTTTAAAAAAATCATAAGTAATATTTTGTGCCTGATGAGTTGGTAAAACAATGAAATAAAGTCGCACCCCAAACATAGGTATATATATATATATATATGTGTATATATATATATATATAAAGAGAGAGGGAGAGAGAGATAATTTGGTATATTTAAGCATAGATCGTTCAAAATAAGACATTTTATATAGCGATTTTCCAAGTGTAGCTTGGATGTGGCACAAGATCGAAAGTAAGGTGTGCCCATTGAGGATCAAACTCACTGCGTTTAAATCTAATATCTATAAAATATTAGGTCATCCCATAAGTTCTGTCCAAATTTTAACTTTTTGTTAAAATAAAGGAAATTTAAAGAGTATTTTATAATGTCTAATGGAGCTGAACATTATTTTTATGTTTAGATGCAATTAAACTGATCAAATTTTATTTCAGAGAACAATAAAATTAAATTTTGTTTGATTAAAACCCTGCTAACATGGAAGTACCCAAGAATCATTTGAGACACATAATGCTTTATGAGTTCAAGAAAGGAAATTCAGCAGCTGAAGTGGCTAGAAACATTCACTCAGTTTATGGAGAGGAATGTGTGAATGAAAGAACTTGCAGAAGATGGTTTGCAAAATTCAGAGGTGGAGATTTCACCCTTGAAGATGAAGATCGAACCGGATGTCCAGTTGAGTTTGATGAAAAGCTTCTTGAAGCAGCCCTTGAAGAAAATCCTGCTTTATCAGTTGAGGAATTGGCAGTGGTTCTCAGTTCAAACCATACAACAGTTCATCATCATCTTCAACAACTTGGAAAAGTTCCTAAGCTTCATTAATTGTCTGAAAACAACCTCAAATCCCGAGTTGACATCTGCTCTTCTCTCCATTCTTGCCAACTTGTTTCACCTTTTTTGGATAGACTTGTGACTGGCGACGAAAAATGGATCTTTTATCGAAATGTTAAGCATCGCAGATAGTGGCTTGGTAAAGGGAAAGGAC
Source organism: Acanthosepion esculentum (assembly GCA_964036315.1). Lineage (NCBI taxonomy): Eukaryota > Metazoa > Mollusca > Cephalopoda > Sepiida > Sepiidae > Acanthosepion > Acanthosepion esculentum. The sequence continues at coordinate 135,941,193 of OZ038476.1, forward strand.
CCCAGCCACAGCCGAGGTTCTTCTTTCAATCTGGTGGGATTGCCAAGGAATAATCCACTTTGAATTCTTACCACCTAATGCAACAATTAATGCTCAAATATACTGTCAACAATTAGAGCGTTTGAACCAAGCTTTGAGGAAAAAAAGACTTGCTCTAGTGAATCGAAAATGCGTGATGTTTCATCAGGACAATGCGCGACCACACACAGCAAGAATCACCTCACAAAAGATCGGTTGGGAGAAAATTTTTCATCCACCTTATTCTCCCGACCTTGCTCCCTCAGACTACCATTTGTTTTGTAGCTTACAGAATCATTTGGAAGAAACAGCTTTTGTAGCACAGGAAGAGGTTAAAACTGACATTTGTGAGTTCTTCGATTCAAAGCCAAAAGAATTTTACAGTAATGGAATTAGTAAGCTTGTTAATAGATGGAAGGAAGTCATAGATAATCAGGGAAAATACATTGTTGATTGAATCTGTAATTAAATGTAACATTTGGTCACTTGTTTTCTTTATTCAAAATTCGGACAGAACTTATGGGATGACCTGATATGTTGTTTTTAACAATATATATTATTATTATAACTGTTAATAGTGAAATTAATAAAGACAAGAATTTTTAAAATCATTTCATCACATACAAGGCAATAAAGCTATTAAGACACAAAGGGTTACTGAGTGAAAAACAATAAGACAAAAAAAGAAACATTAATGAGTGAGAACAAAAGAGTAATCAAGAAGACAGTAGATAATGCACTTAATTTTTGAAGATTAAATTTGGTTGGAAAGCATGGAGCCAGAAGAGATTTCTACAAGTGAGAAGTGCGAGTGAAGAAACTCTTATCAGAGAACTTACGGTTACATCTAGCCCTGTTTAACTGTAATTTGATGAGATTGTTGCAGAGGAGTAGGTTATTAGGAAAAATATGTATATATCAGAAGGTATTATTTGTGTTGGCTGCGTGAAAAACTTCTCCACAAACATTTAACTTTAGGTGTGGCACAATGTCATTAACGACAAAATATAAAACAAACAACATTCCTTTTTAGAAAAACATGAATAAAGTATTAACAAATATATACAACATGAGAATGTTCTTTGGGACAGAGAGTTTGTATCAGTAAAAGGATTTTCAAAGAATTAATCAGTTCAGATTAATATTTTACATTGTAAATTTCTGTTACAGTTTGATATTGGAGACTAAGGTAAGAGTTATCTCCCTTTACCTGTTGAATACTGAATATATATTTTTGTTATTGAAACAGATAAAAAGATGAAAGTTTCAATGTAAAGTGAATAAAGTCGATTCAACAAATGAGTAAAGTCTTTTGAAGAAAGTAAGTTGTGTTCTTCCTGGAAAGTTTGTTGTAATCGAAAAAGTAAATGAAATGTTGGTTCATATCAAAAGTTGAATTTTGTGTTTAAAAGATAAACTTTTAAGCTTATAATTTTTGAGTAAGTTGTGCATTAAATGTTAAGAATCTTTTGGCTGTAAGTTGAGTCGAATTAAGTTTGCGTTAGGTTATGTTCAAAGTTGCTTTTTGAATAAAATGTTTGTTTGGAAAACTGTATGTTCTTTGAATAGAATTCTTGTTGTCTTGATAAAAATTGTAGATGTTAAAATTGAAGTTTAGTTTGTTGAAGTAAATTGAAGTTTAGTTTTAGTGAGTGAGTGAGTGAATTCAAAGTTTGGGATTATGTTAGGAAATCTAACATAGAAACTTCAAAGATTTGAACGGCGTGAATTTGTTTGGCGAATTGTTTGATGCCACAAAGCTCACTGAAGATTAGTATCACGTTACCATATTTATTTACTTTCAAGTCATGTGGTTGGCTCCAGGATCTGTTTTGATTTTTTGATTTTTACCATGTGGATGCAGACAAAAACATGATATTAACATTAATTGACCAAGTCAGAGAAATATCAAGGCTCTGTGATCCCCATTTTTTTCTTTTTTTTTTTTTTTTTTTTTACAAATTTTGTCGATCACAGTACTGTTATGTAGGAAATGTATTGGAATCTTTTTTAACCAATGGAATTGTTCAGATCACAAATAAAATATTATTAAATTGAAATAGAACATTAAAAGATCTTGCTAATCTAGTACTGTGCTTAAATTCATAAAGTTTAAATACCATAGCAGAAAGTTCATCAGAACAATTACCATGAAAATATTTATAGAAGAGGCTACAGGGAAGCTATGTTACAGTGGTGGGAAATGTGACTGAAGTTGAGAAGCCAGGTCAGTACCAATAATATTGCTGATTATTCTTCAGATTTTATCAAGAATCTGTAAATATATAGCAGGAGTACCAGACCATACATGGCAGCAATAGACAAAGCATGGATGAATGGTAGAACTATAATTAAGATAGATTCTGATGTACACTAAAACACATGCACCATTTATAGAAATCTATAAAGTACAGTGTGTCCATCTGTCCGTCCATCCATTTTTTGGATCTTGATGAACCTGAAGTAATGTGTGATTAAAATTTAAATAAATAACTAATTTAAAGTTGAATTAAAATATCAAACAGAGTGAAAGGTTTAAAAAAAGACAATTCTTTATTAAAGATTTAACTTTAATTTCGCTTTTCATTGCAATTGATATTGTCTAATTGAATTGAAATTAAAACATAAGTAGGGCACAGTTAAGTGCTCGTGTGTTTTTGTTTTCTTTTTCTAGCATGCATACTGCGATGTATTCGAAATATTACATAGTTCAGGTTCCGTAATGTTTTTTTAAAAATGACTATGCAAAATAATCATAAAGAATAGTGATTTAAAAAAAAAAAAAAGAAAGAAGAAAACTGCACATAAAATAAATTTAATACAATCTACGGAGATTCGTAGCATATATGGAAAAAAGATTATACTGAATTAAGGTGTCAAATAGAGATAAGATAATTTCATTATTTCTAAATTCTTATAAATAAGCAGAAGGCCCCAAAGCCCTCCACAGGAGCTAGCCTAAAGTCCACCCAAAGGACATATTACACAGGTTTGTGTGTATGTATGTGTCAGTGGGTGGGTGCTTATCATGTTGAAATACTGTTTCCTGTATAATCACCAAAGTTAAGTAACATCAAAACTGGTCAGTACCTAAAGGGGTGACTGCTTGGGAACAACCAGGTGTTGTAAGCTTGAATGTGTGGGTGGTGTAATGGATAATGGCTTAGAATCTTTAATTGGAGAGCCGAATTCCAATTCCCATTTGATTTGTTATATTCACTTACCTTGAGAAAGGCACACCTTCCACCAACTATAGGTTAATTAGTAGGCTTGTATCACGAACACCATTATTATCTCAAATAATTTTTTACATTATTACAATCTAAAAAATTTTTTTCTGGCTTTAAATAACCTACAAAGGGTTGATAATCAATTGAAAATAAATAAATCAGGTAATGGGACTGTATCAGTGTTCTGACTCAGGTAGTGGATTATTGAAGAAAGAAACTGCAAATTTTTGGCAAATATATATTAACTTATAAATGTATAAAGGGTTCATATTTCTTTTGTTCTTTTTAATGATTTGATAGGTCATATATATATATATATATATATATATATAGAGAGAGAGAGAGATAAAGAAATATAGTCTTAAGGTGTGCTATATTTATGAGATAAAGTGCTCAATATCAGAGATAGAGTGTATGTAAATATAAAAGTGAACATTGAAGTCAACACTTAGAGGTGACAGTCTGTTTTATGCTGGACCCAATCGTCAGGGCTGATGAAACAGACAGTCGCCTCTAAGCGTTGACTTCAATGTTCACTTTTTTTATATATATATATATATATATATGTGTGTGTGTAATTTGGCAGCAACTTTTCTTTCAAAAGAAAATATGTAAGACTATGTTGTCTTTAACATTCAACACTACATGTTTGAAATATATATATATATATATGTATAAAAAGAGAGAGAGAGATATTTGTGATTGTGGTGTCATGTATAGTAGCATAGAATGAAAAGTTGGAGAGCTGAGTTCAAATTCCAGTCAACTTTGTTACATTCACTTATGCAAAAATACCATTTAGAAAGGTATGAATGCTCTTCCCAGCTATGGGTTAAACAGCAGAAATTACTCCTGGAAAAATCATTATTATACTGAAAAGTTTTTAATTTAATATTTACTTGCAAAATAAGAATTATTCTTAAAATATGTTTCAGCTTGAAATAACCCACAAAGTGTGATAAGCCATAAAAAACAATACTTAATCATTTGATAAATAAAATCGTTTGAAATATTGCATTACAGAAACAAACAAAGGCATATGAAATAAACAAAGGCATATGAAACAAAGGAAGACATATGAAACAAAGGAAGACATATGAAACAAAGAAAAGAAACATTAAACACTATTAAATGGTTTTTGAATTTTGCTAATCAAGGTGTTTTAAACACTGTATTATTTGCACTTATTTCCTTATCTTTCTTGATCATTTTTTTTCACAATGTTTTTGTCATGTATCCTTTGGCCTTCCTCACTTGTCTGTTGTGTTCTTAAATGTTGTCAAAAGAATTGATACCATTCTGTGTAACAACTAGCCCTTTTTATACTCTGCTTCAAATTAAATCTTTTTCTGATTCACTTTAGACAAGAAACTACATCCGGTAACAAGGCCTCTCATCAGGAGATTGGAGTTTTTGATGAGCCAACACTTAATTGCTGTTGTTCCCAGGTCTACCATGATTCGGGTGGTAGCACTTGTTAGGGTGCCAGCTATTGGCAACTAGTGAATCCCCAAACAAATAGAAAACACTATGAAAGTATAGAAATTTTTATAGTAAAAATACCAGCAACACATTTTTATATAAAAATTTACCAACAATAAATATAGTAAAATTACCAACAATATAATTTTATAGCAAAATGACCAGCACTATTTACACTATTTGGACTATTGTTGCCATATTTATTACAAAATTTTGTCCGTTGTATGCTCTGGCTTTCTTCAGGCAGGTGGAATATCGAACTGAACCCTTTATTTTGCTCACTGAGGTAGACTGTTCTAGTTCCATGAGCCATGTTTTTAATGGATTTCCGTTAGTTATCTCCTGTTAATTCGTCTCTCCAAGTTCTCCACTGGATCTAACCAACGTCTTTATCCACATGGCACAGTGGATAAAGATGTTGGTTAGATCCAGTGACAGGACCCAAACAGTGTGAGTTCAATACCCTGTTAAGGCAGTGGAGAACTTGGAGAGGGGAATTAACAGGAGATAACTGATAACTGACATTCATTAAAATTGGCTGGTTGTCTAAGGTTACTGGTGGTGATGGTGACAGCCTGCCTGCTGGTCCATGACTGTTGCAATGTTATAAATGCCATTTTTAAAAGCACTCTGGGTGGAGCATGACTCAATGTTTTTTGTTATGCCTATTGCTTTACTGGTTATGTTCGGGACTGATTCCTTCTATATTGTATTTTATATTTTTTTAGGAGGGAATTTGCTAGAGCTAGTTATGATACTTGGAGCCTATGTGCAGAGAGTTACATTTTTATTTTTAGTTTTGCTTTCTTAACATTCACATCAAGCTGGTAGGTTTTGATGTAGAGTGAATCAGAAAGAAATATGGTTTGAAGTAGAGTATAACTATTCTTACCATTTCTGGAGAGAATTCAATCTCTGGACTGTACTCTTTAACTTTGGTTAGCAACCTGATTAGGGAATGACAATTCTGAATTCAAAACCATTGAGAAGGCAACAAGAAACCACACTGCTATCTTTCCCGAGAACAGGTAGAAAAGTATATAGTTTTATACATATCAAGATAAATGGATGAGATGAAGAGCCATGATTGCCAATGTCCTGAATTGATATGGCATTTTAAAGAAAAAGAAAACTGAAATTCTTCCAAAATAAACTAAAGAAATAAACAATATTTTAAAAATTTTGAATGATAAATGTTTAATAAATTTAGTTCTAAATACTGGATTTCATTGTCTCAATAACAGTCTGCATGTGTGCACACAGAAAAAATTCACATAAAAATACTTATCTGTATATTTATCTATTTATTGATTGGTATTGCCTCTAGACTAATGTTCAGCAAACTAATCTTGTAAAACATTGCTTATGATTTCAATCCTTAACAGGTACTGCACTTTTGTCAGTCTCAATATTCATGGACTAACTACAGCATATCACTGAAGTAATGAGTCAAACAAAGATTTGTACCCAAGCGTGTCTGGAAAGGTTTCAACTTACACTTTCTTCAGATGCAGGCTAAGTGTCATTCATTTCCAAGTAGTAGAGGAAGTGGTACATGTTCATATTATATTGTTGGTGTAAAATGAGGGAAACGAATCCAGAGCAGCAGATTAATATTATTTTGTGTAAAAATGTTAAAAAATGTTAGTACTTATAAAATGGTGAACACGCTATGAAGAAATCAAATGTTTTTGAGGGCACAAGAAGAGCAAGAAAACATACATGATGACACCAGAAGTAGGCAGTCAAATGCACAAAGAACATATACAAATATGTACAAAATGTGAACGTTGGTGTGCTCAGATTGAAGATTAAGTGTGTGACTGACTGTAGAAGACCCGAATAGGAACAAGGGACCAATATTTCTAACAGAGGATTTAGGAATGAGAAAGATGACTTTTTAGGAGTTTTTGAGTTTCTGGTTAAGAAATAAATTATGAAAATAGGCCATCCACCTTATTTAACAGACTTAAATGTCTGTGATTTTTTACTATTTTCAAAGTTTAAAAATGCCAATGGAAGTATAAAAATTTACTGCAAAATTCATATTGCTCACTTATAAATCTATTATTCATCTGTGCTGCTATATCTGGTCTGCTGATCTTACTATTTATCTTGAGATTCTTGAAATCTAAAGAAGAGTCTGTAATATTATCATTCCTGACCTGGCATCTTAATTTCAGTTACTTTCTAATCGATGTGACATTACTTCCCTCTGTCTTTTCTAGAAATATTTTCATGTTAATTGTTCTGATGAGCTTTTCTCCCTGGTACCTCAACTGCATGAATTTAAGTGTGCTACTAGATTGGCATTTAGGTCCCACCCTTTTACTGTTGAAATAGTTAAATGCAACCATATGTTCTGTTCTAATAGTTTCTTTTCTTGCTTGTAGAAATCTCTTCCAGTTCCTTGCTTCCCTGCCACGAACAATCTTAAAAAATTTAAATACAATGCAAATCACCATATTCTCTTTTTCTGAAACCTGTTCTTTTTTATTGTTTTTTTCTCCTCACTAACTTATTCTCCTCCTTTTTCACTCCCAATAACTCCTTGTATCTTAATGGCATTATAACCTTCCTCGGGGTAAAATGATTAAAAAGGAACATCCCTGACATCCAGCAATATCTGACTACATTGCTGTAAGTGTGTCAATTACTCTCCCAAGTAGTTTGTAACACCGTATTTATCATCTCTCAGCTGTGTCTCCGACTTTGGGCAGAGTGCACTCAGGGGAGACTCTGTCAAAGGACAGAGTTGTAACTGAGGAAAATTATATCGAGAGGTGCCCAGCTCTAGAGAACAGTAGCCCGAGGCCATAACCTCTCATTATACCAGAAAGAGGGATCAGTGCTCACACTGAGGCCAGCACAACTGACAGGGCTGCGGGCAATTTTGTCCCTAACCCAGGTGTATGCTCTCAAGCTCCCCACATTAAACCAACCTTGTGTCACAACCTGACCTCATGGGGCGGTTGAATAAATACAAATAGCTGATTACATTGCTGAAGTATGGGGATAATAGGCAGAGAAGGGAAAGAGATTGGGGGTAACAAGATAACACTGCCTCAGAAACCACAGAACGGTGGGCAGCACAACAAATTTAGGAACAAAATGCCTATGGGACGGATTTCATAAGGCACCAAATCTTGTCAACTGTCCACTGATGGTTTTCCTCTCACTTTTATTGACAGGAGACAGTTAACAGAAACCCGGATCTAGACAAATTGCAGAGAGGTCTGTATTTGAACATGCCAACCTGTTCCACTGCTGATATAACTGGTTTTAATAGATATGTCCGCACATGATCTAGGGCCTCTTTTGCATCTGTACTGACAAGTTTTCCACAATCTGATATATATATATATATATATATATATATATATATATATATATATATATATATATATATTAGAGAGAGAGAGAGAGAGAGAGAGAGAAGCAATTGATTATAAAGCTGTAGATATCCAGCAACTGAAATGTGATATTTGCGGTAAGACATACAGGTTCAGAAGCAGTTTCATGTGACATTTTAAATTGCATGATAATGTAACACCCGCTGTTGCACCTCTTAAATGCTCTGTTTGTACCAGAGTATGTAGGTCCCTTGCTGGGCTAAAGAGCCACATTCATTCAGCACATCAGTAGATATTCTCCAAAAAAATATGTAGTAATGGTTGGACTTGGATGCGAGTTGGCAACCACCATATATATATATATATATATATATATATATGTGTGTGTGTGTGTGTGTGTGTGTGTGTGTGTAAAAGAGTACTTAGATAGTAGCATCAATTTGCAATGGTCAAATAAGCAAATTTTGTTTTCACAAGTCCATTCCAGGAATTAAATTGTCACATCACATATATAAAAAGATATATTTGGTGGCATAACTGTTTACAGCATGGAAAACAAAATTGTTGAGTTGCGTTTGAATTTCAGCTGAAGTTGCTTATATTCTCTTCAGAATCCTAGCCTTGAAAAGAAGCATGTATCTATTCTCCCCATGCTATGGCCAATTGTTTGATACTCTGACTAAATATTTTATTATTGGCATGCCTTGCAGATTAGCAGAGAAAGGTATAGATAAATGAGCATTGAAGCAAACTCCTCTTCCATTACCATCTCATCTGCCAGGCATTAAGGAGCAATAAAAACTGTTACCGTCATAGTCAACCTTGACAGTAAGACATGTGTATATGTGCATTTATATATAAATACATGTGCAGGCGTAATGAAGTGCTGCTCCAAATATTTAAATTGTAGAAAACAAAGAATTTCAAACTTTTCTTCTGTGCTTAACTGACAAGTAGACAGCGAGCATTGTCAGGCAGGTGTGAAAGGGTACTGCTGACAGAGTCTATCAAAGTCTTGGCAGGGAACATTCTCAGAGAACTGGAATGTGGGGGAGAGGAAATGGGCATCAGGTAGCCAAGAAACATACCAGCAATGTTGGCGGCAACAATAACAACACTTAAAGTGGTGATGAAGCCATGAGTAGCCAACTTTACATGCCACAAAGACATTCTGACTTTTTTGTTTGGTTCTTTGGCATCACAGTTTTTTTTTAATTCCTTTTCTCTTTATTCTTTCCCTCTCTATGTACACAAACACACACAAATTTATGTAAAACAGATATACATATAAGGAGGTGTTAAAAAGTTCTAGACCCATCCCAATTCCTAAAATCTGACCAAGTGAATAATATCTTCTTTTGAAAGAGCTTCTTGGTCAAACTGAACTTTTCAGCACCTCCTCATCTCTATGTGTGTATACATAGATACATGCCTACACATATGTGTATGCAAAAATAATGGTTAAGTTTGCTTGGTTAATTTAAAACTCTGTAAATCCTGGATACCAAACTCCTTGGTTATGAGATATAGTTTTGGAAACGTACAATTTTGTAAAATTTGCAGATTTCTAAAAAGTTATACTCTTTTTATAAATATTTCATTTTAACCCTGAAGTTCCATGCCACTGTAAGTGATTCAAGTGTTATTGTTAATTCTCTCAGCCCTTCAAAGATTTAAATTGTCAAATCTCTGGAGTTCTAACTGAATTGTTGAAAAATCTGAATATGTGATGTTAGTGCAATTAAATCGATACATCTCAAAAGCCACTGAAAAATCAAGAATTAAAAGTTGATTTTATATGAAAGTAAACTGATCTCTCCTTCAAATGATACCAAGTTTAGCCTTCTTAGTATTTCCGGTCATGAGATATGGTTTTGGAAATCTACAACTTACAAATAAGAACTAGACAATATCCCTAAACATAGGTAGTGGAATGAGAACAGTCTATCTCTGTAGATTAAATAAAGGGTTCAGTTCAGAATTCCCTGTAGATTACCCAGATCAATATACACCTGATGAAGTCCAGAGGGCACAACAGCTGAAACATTATGAGAACAACAACAAAGATGAGGACAATATGCTCAAATATAAATAATGTAATTTGAATATGATGATGTATGTCAGAATCAAAACTGGATAAATTGTCCAAAGTTCATGTTTTGTTCATTTTAAATTCAAGTACTTTCAACCATCTCAGTCATTATCAAGAAACAGGTGTTGTCAGTGTTAGTAGATAAAATTTTGTTGGTTACATTCTGACATTTTTTGAAATGTGATAGTAAAAACATATATGAAATTGGATAAGTCAGTAGCTTCACACAGTTATTACCTTAATCTTTATCTGGATTTTTTACTATTTTATCTATATACATCAGTGAATTAAGTTCATTGACAAAAAGGGGATTTTGTTGAAAAAAATATTTGTTACATAAAATTGACAATTTTTCATCATTAAACTTCAGATTTATTGATATATCTATATGTGCACGCATATGTGGGTGCATTTGTCTATGCATGTATGTAAATATAAAGCTAATATTTATCCATTTTTCTGAGCTGCCATACCTTTGTAATCACAATTAGACTTCACTAACTCTTTCCAAATCCTCTGTATTGTCCTGAGATTTACACCCAAACACTCTGAAATGTTCATATTGGAGCTTCTGGCACAAATGCATGCTGTTTCCAAATTTCTGGAGGAGTGAATTGCACTGGTGGTCTTTTTCTCCCAGATGGTGCCCATTTGACCCTACTATACTGTACAGTTGAGAAAATCATAACAATGTGCATGTGCAAAATTAAAAATATAAGATGGCAACAATTTACTCATCACATCCTGTATAAGAAAGAATTGTATGTATGAATCATAAAAAAGCTTTATGATGTGTGTGTGTGTGTGTGTGTGTGTGTGTGTGTATATATGTACAGGTGTATATGTTGATGGGCATGTATATGTGTACACGTATGTAAAAGTATAGAAAAAAATAAAAAAAGGCTCTAATATATGTGTGTGTGTGTATATATATATATATATATATATATATCCCTGAAAATCCTATGATATATATATATATCCCTGAAAATCCTATGATATATATATATATATATATATATATATCCCTGAAAATCCTATGATATATATATATATATATATATATATATATATATATATATCCCTGAAAATCCTATGATATATATATATATATATATATATATATATCCCTGAAAATCCTATGATATATATATATATATATATCCCTGAAAATCCTATGATATATATATATATATATATCCCTGAAAATCCTATGATATATATATATATATATATCCCTGAAAATCCTATGATATATATATATATATATATATCCCTGAAAATCCTATGATATATATATATATATATATCCCTGAAAATCCTATGATATATATATATATATATATCCCTGAAAATCCTATGATATATATATATATATCCCTGAAAATCCTATGATATATATATATATATATATATATATATATATATATCCCTGAAAATCCTATGATATATATATATATATATATATATATATCCCTGAAAATCCTATGATATATATATATATATATATATCCCTGAAAATCCTATGATATATATATATATATATCCCTGAAAATCCTATGATATATATATATATATATATATATATCCCTGAAAATCCTATGATATATATATATATATATATATATATCCCTGAAAATCCTATGATATATATATATATATATATATATATATATATATATAGTTAAATTCCCAGATCAACACTGTAGACAAGACATATTGGTATAAAATGACAATTGGAAAAATTTTAGATCTTGCCGACGCGTTTCGTCTTCCGACTTGAAAAAGTCGGAAGACGAAACGAAATTTTAAGGATATATATATATATATATATATATATATATATATATATACTTAAAATCCTACAATACCAAACAGCCCTAATACAGGCAACAATAAATAAGCACACAGGTAGATGAACACTCTCTACAGTCTGGACATTAGGAAGTAATAAGCTAGGATAATTAATTTGATTTATGATACCCACTTATTCTCAGAAATCCCAAGATATTTTCCTTGCACACAGTTATGTCTTTCTTTCATTTTAACCTGAACAGGCCAATTAATTAATGCATTTTTTTAATCCAACATATATAAACCTGAGTCAAGACACTCATATTATCCCACGATGTGAGTATTGGTTTAAGGCTCCAAAATTTCAACACTAGATTGTCCATGATCTAGTAAATTAAACATTGCTTAGAAACAAATTGGGTCACCTGTCAGTTGAGAGTTCAATCCCCATGTCTGGTAGTGTAGAAAAAAGACTGGTTCAGTGGAGGGAAATGGACAAAGATGAAGACAAGTATTAAATAATATAAAATATTCCCTAATTGACTAAAGGGTTTTGTTTGACCTTCCAAAAAGGATATTGAGTATGAAGACGGATATCTGAAGAAGGCTGAAGAGTATAATGGCTGAAACATGAGTATGCTGGTTAAAAAAGCAAAGCATATCTTCTATATGCCATGTCTTTTCATGGCTCTTCACAACTTCCTATCCTTTGTTGCTGTTAATAAGGTTTGTCTTTTTAACGTCCCTCCCACTCCCTGTTCTGCCATCCATTTACACAAGCATTTTACAAAAATTCTTTCTTTCTTTTAGTCCAGTTTCTTCATATAAAGACAGTTTTTGTATGACAGGGAATAGACAAAACATGGGAAGATATCTTAGTGACTCATCAGACTGACTTGAACTGTTACTTGAATTTCTTCTCTCTTTTTTTTTCATTTCACCCCAAGCAAGGCAGGAGTGCCACTAGCCTGCAGTGATTATGGAGAGTGAAAATGATAGAAAGAGTGGGTGTAGGGGGATTAAAGAAAAGAAAAAAGGACAGAGATCAAGAAGATGGCGCTTGATATTGCATTTAAATTTTGGAAGATTGTAGTTGCCAGGGAAGGTTACATGCTGTTTCTTTCCATCCTTCTTACCTTCAGTATATCCCGTGAGTGTCAAATTCCCAGCTTTTTTCTCATTATGTTTTTTAATCATTTCACTCTCAAGTAAGGCAACAAAGCCACTAAAACATAGAGTTGCCTAGTGTGAGAAAATGAGAAAAAAATACTATTAAGAAGAGAGAGAATAATAGCAACAATAATGATGATGTGCCTCAGATATTTTGACTATCTCTTTCTGATTCTAAGTATAAATTTCCTTTTTTTCATTTTCCTTAAAACTTTCTTGTTATTCAAATGTTTAATCTATGGTATTCTCAGCATCCTTCTGTAGAACCACATTTCTGTTGCTGCAAATCTCTTCGTCTTTGGGGAGATTGTCCAGTATTCACTGCTATATAGGAGGACTGATAATACATAACAGTTAAGCATTCTTTTCTTTGTTTCTAATGAAATTAGCCATTTCTTATTACTTTGCTTAGCTTTCGAAACGTATCTTTCACTATTCCAATGAGCCTTCAGATTTCAGTGTTGCACTCTCCATCCTCTGTTAAAACACTTCCCAGATATTTAAATTGTTATACTTGCTTGATTTTGACATCTCCAATTTATAGTAAGCATCTTGAGCAGTTCCTCTTGCTGACAACAATGTATTCCGTTTTCTTACAATAGATCCTTAGTTCTTTCTTATGTTAATGGGAATTTCTAATCTCAAAAATTCTCATAAGATTATTTAAATTCTGACTGAAAAATAAGGGAAAAGAGTAGGGTCATTTAAAAAAAATATGTGGGATAATTTGATCAGTTAATTCTATTCGTCATTATAACATATTATAATTAAAGCATACAGAAGAGTTTCTACATATCCAAATGACTTTGTATTTATTCCCTTTGGAATAAGTTTCTTGCTCAGTACTATTAAATTGTAGAACAGACTCCCAAAAAGATGGTTCCATGATAAGTATGATCTTAACCTCTTCAAGTCTAGGGTCAATACTTCTTATTTCTTCCTTTTCAAATAACCTTGTTCAGTAATTATCTACCTTGAGCTGCTTCTGGATCTTGCATTGGGTGAACAATGGGGTAAAAAAATTCCAGATTGTGCAATTTTTTTTTTCTTGAACTTGCTTCCTAAAAAATAAGAATTCAATAATGATAATGGAAAAAAACATGAGCTTCATTTTATGAGTAGCAGGGGAAAAAGTACGATCTGATCTGTCAAAGAAGTCAAACAGATTGGAAGCAAAACTTTTTCAATTATGAAGGAAGAATTGAATTCTGCTTTCTTCTGCAGTGCTTAAAATTTAAATCTATTCTTTAATCATCAAGAACAATGCTAGCTATTTTCACATCACAAATGACTAGTTTACAATACTTATAAGACACTGAACAATAATTTTTATACAAGCCAGTGCTGATCCAGAATGTATGCAAGGTTAGGGGCCAAAAATATGGCCTTAGAAAAAATACTGCACTCATCCGCAAAGGAAAGGAAAGCAGATATAATATAAATCCAAATTTATTATATTCTATAAACAATTGACATGTTTTACAAAAATTCTTTCTTTTAGCCCAGTTTCTTCATATAAAGACAGTTTTTGTATGACAGGGAATAGACAAAACATGGGAAGATATCTTAGTGACTCATCAGACTATTTTGACTTGAACTGTTACTTGAATTTCATCTCTCTTTTTCTTTTTCATTTCACCCCAAGCAAGGCAGGAGTGCCACTAGCCTGCAGGGGTTACGGAAAATGAAAATGATAGAAAGAGTGGGTGTAGGGGGATTAAAGAAAAGAAAAAAGGACAGAGATCAAGGCAACAGAAGATGGCGCTTGATGTTGCATTTAAATCTTTGAAGATTGTAGTTGCCAGGGAAGCAAGTGAAAGGGAGGGAGTTCCAATGTCAGGTAGTATGGAGTAGAAGTGGCAGTTACATTTAACTATTTCAACAGTAAATAGATGGGACCTAGATGCCAATCTAGTAGCACACTTAACTTCATGTAGTCGGGCACCAGGGAAAAAACCTTGTCCGAGCAGTAGCCATGAAAATATTTGTAGAAAAGATAAAGGGAAGCCACATGTCTGTGAGAAAGTGACTGAAGTCGAGATGCCAAGTAAGGACTGATTACATTGCAGATCCTTCTTTGGATTTTGTCAAGAACTTCGAGATGAATAGCAAGAACAACAGACTAGATATAGCAACAGTATTCAATGCACAGCTGGATGGTAGATTTGTAAATGTGCATGACACAATGAACCAACTTTCCTTGCAGTAGATGAAGCTATTGATTTAATGTAGTTGTTCCACTTCAAGTCAGTTGAAAACATGAGGCCAAGAAGGTATGGTGAGATGCTCTCCTGGAGTTGAGCATCAACCATGCTGAGAGGGGTCAGGAATCTTTCTCTATTGTGGTTAAATGGGAGCAGTTTAGTTTTGAAGACATTCAAATTTACAAGCCATTTCCTGCCCCAGGCAACTACTGATTAGAGGTTCTTTTTGATAGCAGTGGCAAGGTTAACTTTGTCAGGCTCACTATTAAGACAAGAGTAAATGATAGTGTCATCTGCATAGATGCCTACTTGGGAACTGATGACATCAGGGAGATGACCAGAAACAGTGTAGGACCCAGGATAAAGCCGTGGAGAACACTCACATTAGTATGAAAGGAACTGGAAAAGAGGCCATTCAGGACGACCTTCATTTCCTGATTAGAAAGGAATGATTCAGTTAAATCAAGTAAACATCTTGTAATACTGTAGCACTGAAGCTTATGTAAGAGACCAGTATACCAAACTCTGTCAAACAACTTTGAGATATCTAGAGCTTCACCATTATTATTGAGAGCTTTATATATATATATATATATATTCAGTTATTGCTGTATGCATGACAGCAGTAGATTGGACAAAATGGAAACCACAATGTTTGCCAGAGAGTAGATTGTGAGAGGTAAGATGCTTAACCACTTCAGCATTGATTAAGGCTTCGAAAACTTTGCTGAAAATCAGTAGGAGACTGATAGGGCAGTAGTTAGAGGGGTCAGAGTTCTTAAAGACAGGGATGACAGAGGAGAACTTCCAAGTTGGAATGCAGGAAGCTGTGAGGCAATAGTAGTATAGTTTGGAGAGAACTGGAGCCAGCTCAGGAGCACATTTCTTTAGGATGATGACTGGTATCCTGTCACCTCCACTTACATGAAGACAGTTTAATAGATGAGACACAGAAAGATTTTATAAACACCTCGTGTTACTCTGACAGACATTTTACTCAGCTTGAAACTCTGACTGCTTCTCAGACTGACTATTTGATACCTTGCTTGTGGACATAGTAGCAAACACAAAAATACATATGAATATTTAGTATAAATATTTTTAATTCTATTTGAATGTGTTATTTGAATGATATAAAATTCCTAATAACTTAATTATTTGAGGTTTAAAAGCTAAGACTTTGCAGATTAATCATTTCATACATATTTTAAAGGCTGTATAAGTTTTTAATGTTTCTCTGTAAATTATAAACTAATTAAATGTAATTTTAAATTGGTATCCACTCAGTAGGGATATTGTATACTATTAATAATTTTCAATGAGAAAAGGTTCTTATTTTGTTTAATTAATAAAATATGTTCTAATAATATATCTGCTAAAATTTGAAGGCAGGAGGCAAGGTGGAGTATTGGATGGTGGCTTGGATTGAGGAACTGGGGATCCGAGTTTGAATTCCAGTCAAATCCATTACATTCACTTACATGCTAATACCCTTGGGAAAGGTATGAATCTTCTTCTCCTCCCCACAGCTATAGGTAAATAGCAGGACAGACCGGGTTCTATATCTTTGGATGGCAACTGGTCTATCGCAGAAAGAAGTGGCAACCTACTGCAGGGAAAAATCTGCCTCGTCAGTCATGTATTGGAAGATACATGATTGCCTAAGCATATATCACACATGGCACATAGCTGACTGACTATAATTTGAATCAGATTAATTTGAGCATTTTAGTAAATGTTACTTTATACATATTTTAAAAGTTTTTCTTCACAAACACAAAAAATGGATTGCAAAATAAAATCTGATGTTTGATCATTTGCTCAGAATTTGTGAAATGGGTCGGATCAAGAATTTTTCAGCTTCCCTTCATAATAGCCAGAAATCAGTCAACCATTACAAGAACTCCAAGTGTAAGCATCATTGTAGCTTTATTGCTAATGAATAATTATATGGAAATTAAGTAAAATCAAATAAGTTGAGCATCCTGGGTATGATGATAAACTACATCCGCGTCCTGGGTATGACGATAAACTACGTCCAACTGCAGGGCCTCTGATAATACGTTTTAGGAAAAATAATGTTGCCAGCTGTACAATTTTGAAAAAATATTACCAGCTATTTTTTTCTTTTTTTTTTTTCTTTGAAAGAATAGTGCTGCTGGCTATACGTTTTTTTGAAAAAATATTACCAGCTATATGTTTTGGGAAAAATATTACCAGCAATACATTTTTGGGAAAAATATTACCAGCTATACATTTTTTTAAAAAATATTACCAGCTATACATTTTTGAGGGAAAAAGACGTTACCAGCTATACATTCTTTAAGAAAAAATATTACCAGAAATAAAATTTTTTCGGCATTAAATGACCCATTGAGGTTGATATGTCATAAAACAAACCAAACCAATCAAATAGGTTGAGCAAATATGTTTGCCGTTGTTAACAAAGTCTTTGGTAAGCAGAGAGGAATTTCTGAAGCAAACAAAAACAAATGGGTGAATTCATGTAATTGGTTCTAGCTTCATAAATCTTAGTGACTGGAAATGTTTTTCTCCAAGCCAAACAAAAAATATAAAAAAATATTTGTGTATGTATTTATGTAGAAAATTCCTTGAAAATTGTAAACAGAAGAAAAATTAGTTCTGTACATTTTAATTTTCTAAGTGGAATTATTCTAGCTTAGTCCTGCACTCTTAGGGAGAATTAAAATTTCTGTTACTGTGGATGTACTTATACATATTTACAAAAACTTACATTGCCTGCTCTTGATGTATATATCCATTTTCAAGACATACTTATACATTGTTACCAAACTTTACATTGCTTGCTGTCAAAGTATGTATACATTTGCAAGACAACATATGTCTTTACCAAAACTTAAATTACCTGTTGTCAACTTACATATAGATTTTCAAGATATACATCTCTACCAAACTTACATTACCTTCTGTTGACATATACAGTGCAACACAAAAGTAAGTTAACCCATAAGATTTGTATTTACTCAATGCCCCACAAGGTCAGGTTGTGACACATGGTTGTTTTAATGTGGGGAGCCAAAGCGCATACATCTGGATTAGGAACAAAAATTGCCAGCAGCCCCCGCAACCATCGGTTGCGCTAGCCTCGGTGCAAGCACTGTTCCCTCTCTCTAGTGCAACGAGAGGGCATGGCCTAGGACAGCTGTTCCCGAAGGATCGGCACCTCTCAGTATAATTTTCCTCAGTTGCAACTCTGTCCTTCGATAGAGCCACCCCTGAGAGCACTCTGCCCAAAGACAGAGATGCAACTGAGAGATGATAAATGTGTTACAAACTACTTGAGCAAGCAATTTACACATTTAACCCCTAATGAGTCTGTCTATATTTCTGAGATGAGGTATTATGTACAGTATTTACAATATGAGATCTGGTAAAGAACATGCAATGATAACAGCAAAATTGCAATATGAGTACTGGTAAAAAATGGTTGCTGAAAAATTAGGTTTATAATACTCAGAAATTCATACCCAGATGTCCTCAAGGACACATGGTACGGTGGATAAAGGCGTTGGTTAGATCTAGTAACAGACCCAAAGAGTGTGAGTTCAATACCCGGTTCAGGCAGTGGAGAACTTTCAGAGGGAAAAATTACCAGGAGATAACTGATAACTGACATCCATCAAACATGGCTCGTGGAACTAGAACAGTCTACCCCAGTGATCGAAATAAAGGGTTCGGTTCGAAATTCCAACCACCTGAAGAAGGCTGGAGCGTACAACGGCCGAAACGTTGTGACAAATATGGCGACAAAGATGAGGACAATAGTCCAAATAATGTAAATACTTAACCCCTAATATTAAAAAAAATCTCTTTTTTCCAGATAACCAACAGATCTTAATTAAATTATATATTCATTAAGAGAAACCTTAATTACAAACCACTTTCAAAATATTGAATCAGACTGAAATAAAAATATTAATTAAAAACCACAATAATATCAATCAAAATCCTCACAGAAAACATGTCCTGGTTTCAAAAAACACTGAGTTGCATTTCAACCCTGACTAGACTAAATCTTAAGATGCCTGCAGATATGGAACATATTTGAATATTCATCCAATCATCACAAAGCCCATCCCCAAAAATAAACAATAATGAACTTACTGATGAGGAAATTAAGAAAGCTATTAAAAAAATTAAGGAATAATAACGTATCACTCACCATTTAAGCTGGACTTTTGAAAATAGCTGATTTTCTCCCTGAATTAAACAACAAGTTCCTCTATTTTATAAAAGAAGTCTGGAATAAGAAATGCACTCCCAAAAAGTGGGGTCTGTCATGCATTTTGGAAACAGAAAGGTAGCCTTAAAGATCCTCACACATACAGAGGGATCTCAATTAAATCAATCATGGGGAAAGTATTAATGAACATTATATGAACTAGGCTCTCATCATTTTATTAAAGTCAACTCCTCACAACTCAGTTTGGTTTTCATTCTGGTAAGGGATGTAATAATGGCATATATGTCATCAAACAGCTCCAAGAAATTGCTTACAACACTAGTAGAAAACCATATAGCTGCTTTGTTGACTTCATAGCAGCATATGACATCAAAAGAGACTTCCTCTTCTCATCCATTAGAACCTGCCTTCCAAGCTCTGAATCCACTGAATGCATAGATTTAATAGAGGAACTGTATTGGTCTAAAGAATCGTACATGTCTGGTGAGGACCCCAGTATAGAAACATATCAGACCTTATCAAGAGTATGACAAAGAGGAAATGAGAACCCCAGTCTATTTCTTAGACTGTGTCCGGTGCAGTTAAAAACACAGATGTGATGAGATGTCCATTTAATCATTCCATACCACATCCCAAATGAGTCCACCAAAAGAAGAAGACAATGATCCTGCTTCCCACTCCCATGACCAATGCACTGATAATGAGGTGGGGGGGGGTGCTATGCTGCTGATGACATAGGTGTTCATAGTTGGGATAAGAATGATCTTGAACAGAAAATCAGCATCCTCTATCAAGTGTTCCAAGAAATGGGATTCAAGATAAACCTTTCCAAAACAGAAACTATGATCTGGAATTGGAATGAAAGCAGTGATGGCGCCTACCCAGAATGCATCATAAAAATACCGGATGTAGAATTCGTAAATACTAAACACTTCAGATACCTTGGCGTATGGAATAGCTATAATAAATTAAGTATAGGAGAAAAACAAATTGAACACAGAATAGGCTGTGCTAGAGGTAGTTTCACCCAATACCACAAATTGCTACAAAACCAAAACATTAACCTAAAAACTCAAGTCATATTCTTAAATAGCCTTGTCAGACCAAAAATTTCATATGGATACTATGCATGGCACCAAACCTGTTAAGAAATATTTAAACTGTCAGTTCTATACAATCTCTTCCTCAGATCAATGGTGGAAAAAGGCAAGTAAAGCCTGAAGGGCTTGGCAAAGATCATCCTTCTTTGAATATTGTGAACTGGCACTACAGAATCACAAACAAAGAACTGTACCAAATAACAGGAACCACATCACTCAAGAACAACCAACAGCAGCAACAACTAAAATGGATAGAACATGTAACTTGAAGAGAAAATAATGACATAATCAAGATGTTAACATTCCCCACCACTTCAATCAAAAAGTTTGGAAGGAAAGCCCCATCAATACTAGAAAGTGTGATAAAAGCTACTAGACTTGAGAAACCTGTTTTCCTAAAAAAGTGTTTTAAGAGAGAATTTATAAATTTCAATTGAAAGCAGTACTGGCTGCTTGGCCAAATGTTTACTTGTAGGGAAATGGCTAATATTACCATTATATATCTTTACTAAAACTTACATTGATTGCTGTCAATGTATATATACATTTTTGTAGTGAACTACCGCAGAGGGCAAAGAGGTCCAGGGTTGCAAGCAGTTTTTGAGACAGTCAATGTAACACTGGAGAAAATGGCTTACCTCCAGGACAAATTTGGACATGTCTTACATGTAAACTATCCCAAAAGGAAAACTGATGGCATCACAAGTCATATATTTAAAACAGATAGGTCCTGAAGTCAGACAAACTCTCCCGAGAGTCTCTTTTTACATATGTAAATTTTGGCTGTCAATGAACACATAAAATGTGCATAACGAGGCAACAGAGAGAAGTGGGACTACTGCAGCAAGCAGAAGAGACATATTGTGGCCAGAGATGCCAGATTGTTTGACTTAAGGAAATGGATTAGGGGAATTGATTGCAAGTCAGAAGAAACTGACTACAATTTTAGAAACTTTACATACAAGTTTCAAGACACATATTGTTACCAAAACTTACATTGCTTGCTGTTGATGTATATATACATTTACAAATCATATATACTTATTAAACCTTACATTGTCTGCTGTCAACATATATATACATTTTTAACCATTCTTATGTCTTTACTAAACTTAAATTGCCTGCTGTTGATGTGTGTAAATATATAGATTTTCAAGACACTGAAATATCTGTCCCTAGAACTTGTGTTATAAACTAATTAGTAAGTGCTTTTCCAAACCAGCATAGACATATAGTACAGTATGAACTATTTTATTTTATTGCGCATCAGGGATGTTGTTTAGTTCATTTTGTGCTGCAGATGTCCAGTCAAAACCAAAACGACTGTACCCATAAAAGATTGTGATTTATAGTCATTAATTTCTAGTAAATAGCAATTTTGGATTTTTTCCAAAATTGGCCAGCACAGCCAGGCAAAAATGGTTATAACAATGTAGCAGTGTAGGTGTTAATAAAGGAAGCTTTATAGTATAAGATTTAATATGTAAAGCTTGTTGAAATCTATCTGATGAAGAAGAGCACTTAAAAAAAAAAAAAAAGAAAAGAAAAGATAACTGAATTTTCAAACATAGATAACTGCTAAAAAACCTCTTGACTGAAAAATATGACTCTTTAACTAATGCTCAATGATAAAGATAAGGTAAAATTGTGTGCATATAAGGATTGGAATTTTCGTATATATTTATAAGGGAGATGATAATTGCAGTACAAATAATGGCAACTTTTCAAATGGTTTGGTAACGAGCTACATATAAATCAACTTATTTTGTTATGTTGCATCAACATATGTAAAGGATTAGTGGACAAACCACTTATAAGAATATCAAAAGAAATAAGTTGTAAAAAGAGAATAAATATAAGAAATGCTTGCAGCTGTTTCGAAATAAAACTAACCAAACTTGTTTATGATATGGACTGATAAATAAGGTTCATATACTTAAGTCTTAGTATTACAGTATCATCATCAGGCCTTTTTTTAAATAATGTTCACCCAGTACAAGGCCCTAGAGCCACTTGAAGTAGAAAGGCAGAGTTTATGGGGATATATGGGGAAGATAACAGTTAACTCTAGAGTTGAACAAATTAAGATTGTAGTGATCCAAGAATCATCCTCATGGGAGCTGACTCCAGAAAGCAGCCGTTCATGGAAAGAAGATGTGTGGATTGAAATATAAAAGGAATGATGGTGGTTTGTTACAGTGTAAGTGGCATGGCAGGTCTTAGCCATGAAGGTTAGAACTGGTGGAGCTAAGGAATCTAGTTCAACTGAAGACTTTCCATGGAAATAATGATAGAGCAGCAAGAGATTTGTGACAGAGACACTTTTGGACTCTATAGGAAGTAGAATGTAATGCTTAGGAAGTTCCTCCTCATATATGGCAGCAGTACTCCATTTTTGGCCTGAGCAAGAAGAGTCAGTTACTTACTGGAGCGGTACAGGGAACTGACCATTTTTCCAGTATCTTAAGTGATGGATTGTATGTGCAAGTTCTACTTGAGTTTAAGTCCCAAGAGGCACTCAAAGCACAGGACTCCCTGTGAGAACACCCGTTCATTGAGATAAAATGAAAATTCAGGGTCAGCTCAGTGATGATGGAATGTAACTAGTTTAGTTTTTGAGGCATTGAATGTGATCAGCCAGTTATTTTATCCCACTGAGCTGTTAGAGCTAGGTCAGAGGAGAAATCAGCTGTTAGGCTCCAAGTAAAAAATTTCATCCCAGTATACGAAAATAATTATCTACACTTACATATAAAGTGGCACATGAAAATAAAGTCAGCCATTTAGGTTGGCTGGCAAAATAGACAGATATTTTTCCTTATTTTTCATGTGTTGAGAGATACCGGTTCCACACAGATATCTAAGGTGAAACAATTTGACATTAAAATAAGAGGCCTTTTCTTTCCTTTGTTAGCATTTCCATTTGTTTATTATTCCCACTGTGTGATAAGTTACTTGTCAACATACACAGCTTTGTTTTTAATACCCTACTGAGAATACCTTTAAGGGAATATGTAAGCAACAAGTTTCAAGGAATATAGAAACAAAGGACAATTATAATTAAAATCAG
>OZ038476.1:135972430-136010823 GCA_964036315.1 Acanthosepion esculentum
AAGGTGATTAAATGCTGAATTGATATGGTGATTTTCTAAGCGTAGCTTAAATGTGGCACAAAGCCGAAAGTCTGGGGTACCCAGTGAGGGTCAAACTTACAACTCAGTTGTAATTGTGTTAGCAAGACAAGCTTTCTAATAATTACACCACACCAAGGTGCCCATGCTGAACTGATATGTGCTGTAGTTTTCTTTTCATAATACTAGTCTCAATACTTTTTGATCAGTCCTTGTATATATTCAGTAAATTTGACCAATAATGACTAATTAGTACCAATCTTATCACAAAAAATTAACTTATGTAATAAAATCTGACAATCTCCAAAAAATGGTTACTAGCAATATTTTTAATAAGGAGAGATATTATATGGGAACTCTGACATAGTGCATATCTAAAGGCAATCCAAAAGTTATTTCCCCTTTCTTGTTATTTAGTCATTATTATTAGTCATTATCTTGTGGGAAAATCTTGGTTTTTCTTCTTGAGTTTCAAAAAATAAAAAAAAGAAATGACTGTAACCAGACTCCTACTTTTTTCTCTTTTAACTTCACATGCTATTATACAATAAACTAAATAAAAAGATGTCAAAAAAAGACATTTTAGTATATTTTAATGAGGCATTCGTGGCAACTCACACACATTAACTTTTATTCTTGTAAATGCTTTTATATTTGTTTTATTTCTTTCAAATATTTTATATCCCTGTTGCTAATTTTTTAAAAAACATTTACTCTTTAGAAATAATTATTTTGCAGCTGCCTGTCTTTTTATGTACTTTTAATGTATTTTTATTTATGCATTGTTCCAATGTTGAACACATTCATTTATACTAGCATAGTACCCATCAAAAATAATATGAGTATATATAGATCTGCACTTCTGCCTTCATCCATAATATCTGTGTATCCCGCATAATATCTGTGTGCTCCATGAAAAATGTTATACACACACATTATATATATATATAACAATACTCTGATGATGACATTATGCTATTAAAAAATTGAAGCCAAACCTCAATAAAATTAATTACGAATACTCCACAAACATTTAAAATGTGTACAATAGATAGTCTTTAAATGTTAGTGCTTGTCATTAATAGTTTTTCCTTTATCTAGCAACTACTCAAGCACGGAACTTTTCCACAGCATACCTAATTACCTCCCCTTAAATGGTGTCCGTCAACCAGCTATGACACAGCGTTTGTGACTCCATATATAAAAATGGTAATCTTTGGATGATCACAACAATTTTTGTCCTTCACAAACATGAACTCTAAATACTTACTCTGTATTTAACAATACCCTGATGATGACATTATGATATGTTGAAAGTACTCGGAATAAATACAATATGAGCCAACACAGTGTTTTCCTCTCGTCTTTTAACAACTGTGCAAAAAAGCTAAATTTTTGAATAAGAAAGGATCTTATCAAGAATAAGTAAACAGAACGTGTCTAAATTATTTAATTAAACCTGTTTGAATGAAAACATTCTGCCGAAATGCATGCACATATATATATATATATATATATATATATATATATATATATAAAGAGAGAGAGAGCCATCACCATTAATTTCTACATGGCAACAGAACTGAAAAATCAAGGGTGTGTAGGAAGATGATGTGAAGTAGAAAAAGTAGAAGGTAAGAAAGTTAGTTAAAAATAAAAATAAAAACAGGTGAAAATAAAGGAGGATGGATGAAAATAAAAAAAAAAACACAGACAATGTGGCTTGCAATCTTAACCTTCATTACTCCTTTACCTCTTTGATCTTTTAAAGTGGGTGAAGCTTTATTTAATGTATCACCAAAAGTGCATAGGAATAGTGAAAAATGTGCACTCAAATTGCAAAAGATGTTCCTAAAAACTAAGCAAAGTATTAAGAAACAGAAATTTTTTTATTAGAAACAAAGATATCAATCCTCCTATATTCTAGTGAATACTGAACAATTTCACAAATGAAGAGACATGAGGTAACAGAAATGTGTTTCTACAGAAGGATACTGAGAATACCATTAGGCAGGTTCCTCTTCCTCTCTTACCTTCAACATGTCCTGTGAGTGTCGATTTCTCCAAGCCCACTTTCCTCATTATCTGCCCTAGATATTTCAGTTATTTCTGATTCTCAGTATAGCCATCCTTTTTGTTTTCATTTTCCTTAATACTTCATCATTATTCATATGTTCAGTCATGATATTCTCAGAATCCTTCTGGAGAATCACATTTCTGTGTAAAGTTTCCTCATTATTTGTGAGGAAATTGTCCAGCATTCACTGCTATATAGGAAGGTTGATGTTACATAGTAATTCAGCTCTCTTTTCATTGTTTCTAATCAAGTCTTCTTGTTTCTTATTACATTGCTTAGCTTTAGGAACGCATATTTCACTATTCCAAGGTGTGGTCATATTTTCTGTCCTCTGTTAAAACACTTTCCATATATTTAAACTTTCATACTTGTTTGATTTTGACATCTCCAGTTTTTAGTTTGCATCTTGGGGCTTTTTTTCTCTTGCTGGCAACCATACATTCTGTCTCTCCGCATAAGTTAGTCCATTCTTCTCACTTTCCTTTACTGCCATCTTTTCTCTGTCTATTTTGCTTTCAATATGTTCTCTAATTGTCATTTTCACAAATCCCTCTTACAGAAACTATCTTGTTTTTTTGGCTATTGTGGCATCTGGGGGTTTCCTTACTTTGATTGATACAGTATCAGTGAAAATAATCAGCAGGGAACAACTGGAAGTCCCAGAGGTCATAAAAGCCTTGACTGAGCCCTGTTCAGTCTCTTTCCCATTTTTCATTTTCAGTGGACTCTACCTTCAAGCCTAGCTCTAAAAGCTACACATAACTCTTGCTGCAGAATACTGAGCCTGTCTTTGCAGCTTGACATAAGATCTCTCATTCCTTGTGGGAACAGGTGGAGAAATCTCCCTTCAAGATACCTACCGAAAGGAAAAACTACACACAAACCTTGCTGCAGAAGACGAGGCTTGTTCTAGCATTTTCATACTCACATTTCTTGTTCCTCCCTTGGGAACTAGCAGAGAAATCTCTCTCAACGAAACATCTACTCAAGAACATTCTCTTTCAACCAGAAAAGTTGTTGAAGATTTATTGCAAGCCTTAGATTTTGTTCATTCCAATCTCACTGCTGCACATGCTATCAGAAAAAATTTGTGATACTCTTTCTTTATTATGAGTCCTAGAATTTTCAACTATCTTTCTGATCATAAGAATAAGTGTCCTTTTTGTTTCCATTTTCCAACTTTCAACAAATTTCACTAAAACTCACAAACTGATCATCTTCATCATCCCCTTGACTTTTGTAATTGTAGAGGGGATCCGAATGCAGAAGCCTTATTGAATCTCCTCCATATTGGTCTATCAATGGCAGCCATCAGCAATTCTGGTATAATAATACTTGTCTATTGTTTGACATTGTCCAACCAGTTTTTGGGTTGGCATCCTCTCCTACGTCCACCTTCAATGGTACTTTGTATGATAGTCTTGCACAGGCTGTCGTGCCTTGTAACATGTCCAAACCATTCCATTTTTCTCCATTTGACAGTGGTGAGAATAGGTTCCCTGTGGCTCACAAAACTTTCAACATTTTTTCTGTACAAATTCATTGGTTTTATGTTCCCAATAGAAGATGCAAAGGAATTTTCTCATTCATTTGTCCTCAAATGGTTGGATCCTTTTGTTTTTGCCAACAATGTCCAGGTTTCACATTTATATAGGGGAATGGAGATTACTAGTGATTTATAAAATCTGTACTTTGTTTGGAAGCTGATTTTGTTTCTCCATATTCTTGCCAATTTGGTTATCACTGCCATAGCTGTGGCAATCCATATGTGGATTTCCAAGCTGCACGTATCATCTTTAGACAAGATGGCTCCCAAGTATTTAAAACTGGACACTTCCTCCAGTGAATTCCTGTTCATGGTAATATTGACACAGGTGTTACTGTTTGTGCTAGTCGCCACTACTTTCGCAAATTCACAAATCCTAAAAAATGAGAAAGTATTCTATGTATAAAAAAGGCAAAAAATAATTAAAAATATAATAAAATTAATTCAAATATATAATCATAAAGCTGTTCTCTTTTTTGTAAAACTGGTCCAAGTGAAATTTATGAAAACTCACAAATCCTAAGAAAAATGTGCAATAATTCCACAATGTATAACATAATAAATAAATAAATTTAAAAGGTATATTTTGAGACTATAAGCTTTAATTAATTTCTTTTTTATACATACTTCAATTTTTAAGCAAATCTGGTTTCAATTAATTTTACCATAACACAAATTCTAAACATCTGCAGGAATTCCATGATTTCCAATTTGAGAAATGAGTAAATAAATAATTTCAAGTCTTATCCTTAATCAAGACTGATTTTAATCAATTTCATCACATCTCACAAATCTTCTGACATGTGCAGGTATTACGCAATGTATCATTAAAAGAATTAATTAAAAAATATAATCTTGAGGATATTAACTTTAAGTAAAACCTGTTACAATAAATTTAAAAAAGGTGAAATATGGTATTAACCTGCATACAAATTTACTGTTGAAGATTTGGAAAATAGTGAACTTTTTATATATTTTCATTTTAGTAAATTACTTTCTTCTTTAATTAAAACTGAATTCTCTGAATTGAACTTATGATCAGATTTATTACAATGAATGGCTAATGCATTAACTGCGTTGTTTTAGAAAAGATTCCTTTTGTATTCATATATACTTTTATTTAAATTTCTAGAAGTTTTATCTGTATATTTCTTATGGCATTTATTACACTCCATAGCGTACATTCTTGTTTCAGGTTATTACCGTTTTCTTTTGTATTAGTTAAATCTCTGTCTCTTTTTTTTTTTAGAATTAGCTGTAACAAACTTTTAACTTAAAACTCATGAGTAAATTGATGAGATCTAGATGCTAGTCTAGTACTGTGTTTGAATTAAAAATGTCTAGTTACCATAGCAAAAACCTCATCCAAGCAATTACCATTTAAATATTTATAGAAAAAACACAGAGTGGCAACCATATGGTGGTGGGAAAGTGTATTTAAATTGTATTTGGGATCGATATGGGAGGTAGTATTATATGTCTAGTTTGATTAAGAGTACTTATTTATTTTTATTTTTTCTATTTTTATAAATTTGATGAGCTTTCCTCTTTGCATTATAATTGAACTAATTAGGATTATAATTATTCTTACCACATTTTACCTTTCTTGAGTGAGGTATAAATACTCCCCAATTTCTTAACAAAACTCTTGCTATCACAATGCAGAATATTTAAAATCAGTAGTGATAAAAACCAGTGGCATAGCTGGGGGTGGGGAGTGAGCCACTGATAAAAACAAAAATGTTGAAAAACTGAATGAAGTTAGCTCAGCTGTACATCTTGACACATCAGATGCCAGAAATTTAAAGTGTATCATCCCTACCTCTTCATTGTTTTCTTGATGTATATTAATAATCAACATATTTGTTTATATTTTTGCCCCTTCCTCTTACATATATATATATATATATATATATATATATATATATGTATGTATGTATGTATGTTTGTTGCTGATACCCTCTGATAAGTGGATGTAATGATTATGCATTCTTGAGAAAAATAGTGGGTGGTTTTCTTGTGACGACCATGGTTTAAATTCAAAGTTTCTTTCTCTTAGATTGGTTGCCACCCAAGGCTAGTGAGTCCTGCTATTTAACCCATAGTAAGCAATGCACATATATAATGAAACAATAAAAAATATATGGGATATTAACCCAATGTAGATTATCAATATTAACTTCCACCACCCATCTCCTTTAGCAAGACCAATAAGACAAACCATTTTCCTTTTTATGGTTCACGATTTCATTAATTGTGACCCCTACCCTTTGACACACAGCATTCTTTGGGTAGATTATTCATATGCCTTAGATTCTGTACAGCAGGAATAAAGACTATTTGGGAAAACATCAAAGAGAAATTTCTGATGTAAAGAGAAAAAAATGTTAAATAAACAGGAAGGCTGACTGCAAACTCATTTATTTGTGATTGGCCTTTTCATCTGCACACGTCATTTGTAAGAACACACACATATCTGCACAGACAGATTCATGCATACAGATATAATTATTACACACACACACATATCTGCACAGACAGATTCATGCATACAGATATAATTATTACACACACACACACATATATATATATATATATATATATATATAAATAAGAGAGGGAGAGAGAGAAAGAGACCCGTATAACGGTGCAAGCTTGTAAAAATATTTATTTTGTGAAACACAACTTTATATACCTGTATAAATATATGGAAGGTAAAAGTATATATACCTGAACAAATAAGAAGAAACATATTTAGATAAAATAGTAAAAATGCACATAATTTGGAGATTTGAGGGAAGAGAAGGCACGGTGGAGTAATGGATAGCAGCTCGGATTGAGGAATCGGAGAGCCGAGTTCGAATTCCAGTCTTACGTGCTAATACCCTTGGGAAAGGTATGAATCCTCCTCTTCACCCCACAGCTATGGGTAAAAAGCAGGACAGACCGAGTTCTATAGCCTTGGATGGCAACTGGTCTACTGCAGAAAGAAATGGCAACCTACTGCAGGAAATCTGCCTTGTCAGTCATGTATTGAAAGATACATGATCGCCTAAGTGTGTATTATGCATGGCACATAACTAACTGAGGGAAGATACAGAGTGGGCATAAACAGTTATATAGATAATTGTAGAGACATATAAATTAAGATATATATCTTCACCTGTACATTTGTGCTTATATATATATATATATATATATATATATATATATATATATATGTATATAAAAGATTTTTAATTAATATTTTCATTCCAGCTTGGTAAAAATCTTTGAAAGTGGTTGTAATTGATTTAATAAAGGGTTTTCTTAATGAATATATAGTTTAATTAAGATTTGTTGATTATCTGGAAAAAAGAGACATTTTAAATATTATCTTATGGATTCACTTACTTTTGCATAACACTTTATATATAAAGAGAGAGATAGCTAACAATAACAAAGATTGTACTTTACCAAAAAAGTGTTTTATGGTAATCTTTTTAATTATAGTGTTCGATATCAAGAGAGAATGCATTCTTCTCCTTCTTCATCCCTGTGCCATGTCCTTCAGCATGTTGGCAATCTCTCCACAATTTCCTGTCCTATGTATAGCTCTTAATAACTTTTGTCTTTTTGCCATCTCTTTGCATCTCCATCCATTCGCTCTCCCATGTGAGTATCAAATTTTTCAAGCCCTCTTTCCCCATTGTGTAAACTTAAATATGCTCACTTAATTTGTCTCTATACTGTGTTTTATGGGATTACATCCACTCTTCTGGAGACTTGATGCTAAAATGTTACCATCAAGTCTCAAAAAGAATGGATGTAATTCCATGAAACTCAGAACAGAGACAAATCAGCATATTTAATTTTACATAATGGGGACAGAGGGCTTGGAAAATGTGATACTCACAGGACAGATTGAAGGTAAGAGAAACAGAGGAAAACAGCACATAACCTACCTAATGAGCTTGAGTGAATGGATGGCAGAGTGTGGTTTAAACTGGATTATCACACACACACACACATATATATATATATGAAAAGTTTCTCAGAGTTAACCTGTAGAAAAAGACAATATTTATAAAAGGAAAACTGTAATATTAGCCGACGGCTATCATCCAATGTGGACTTTTTCAAGGCAAAAATGAAATGAATTTATTAAACAAAGTAACTAATAATAACAAAACAAAATGTCCTTAGCAACTGGAAGAATTTAGAGAACGCTATTTTCAGTTAACAGTATAAAAATAGCGTTCTCTAAATTCTTCCAGTTGCTAAGGACATTTTGTTTTGTTATTATTAGTTACTTTGTTTAATAAATTCATTCCGTTTTTTGCCTTGAAAAAGTCCACATCGGACGAAACACGTCGGCAAGTATTACATTTTTCCTATTGACTTTTACATTTATAAACACACACACACACATATATGTGGGGTGTGTGTGTATATATATATATATATATATATATATATATATATATATGGGTGTGTGTGCATATATATATATATATATATATATATATATATGGGTGTGTGTGCATATATATATATATATATGTATATGGGTGTGTGTGCATATATATATGTATATGGGTGTGTGTGTGCATATATATATATATATATATATATATATATATATATATATGGGTGTGTGTGCATATATATATATATATGTGTGTGTGTGTGTGTGTGTGTGTATATATATATATATATATATATATATATATATATATATATGCACCCAAGTATAGGATTGGTGTATACGGAATAAATTCCAATAACCAACAATTACTATTCTTAAAAGAGTGATCAATACAGAGTAGACCAAATATAATTATTTATTTGAAAATTATAACATAAATATGATATAATATAATTTTCAAATAAATTATATATATATATATATATATATATATATATACACACACACAGAAAGAGAAATGATAACATTTATTAAACATAGTCTAGTCTTACACCGAACTAAAATAGCTGAATCATTAGTGAGAATCAAATCTGTAGAAATGCTTTGCATGATGAGCCTTTTAATTATGATTCAGTTACAGCTGCCCCTTTTTCTCACCATTGACCATTGTTCTGATGATATCTGTAAACTGTGCAGAATACCTCAGTCAGCTACACATTAATGTTTTAAATTTGCTCAAGGAAATAAATCTGTGGATTTAAAAAAAATTTATGGTAACAATTTCCAAACTATGACTTGTTTAGTACAAGTTAATGAAATAAACCAAAATTAAAATATACATTACTATATTATCATGCATGATATTCTTTTTGTCATGTAATAGAAAGAATCAGATATTTTTCCATGACATTTCCTTCAAATATAAATAATATTCATAATAAAATTTCTCCAGATTTGAATATATAAAGTTGATATCTATTAATTAATGCATAAATAATTGAAAAGACACACAAGAAAGTGTTTGAGAAACCTTAAGAAATTGTTATAAAAAAAATGATTTAAATCAGATGGTTCTTAAAGACGACACGCAAGAAACCTTAAAAATGTTTATTAAAGACACAAATTATTGTGCTTGAGAAATCTTAAAAAATGATTATTAAAAATGATTAAAATAAGATGGTGCTTAAAGATAGTCTTGTTTGACATGTAAACTTGATATTAACACAAAGCAAGTGAATTTATCTTGAAAGAGACTTCAAGTTAAGAGACCATAATGTTTTGCCTTGATTGCCAATGTGGTAAAAAAACATTTCTCTATCGAGTCTTTAATTTTCTTTCTCTCTCCTGCAAAGCAGCCATATAGACCTTGAACCTCTTAGGAACAGTTGGAATTTTGGGAGAGGGAGGAAAATGTCAGGTGGAAATGCCATTCTTGATAATTGGTAATTTATTATTGTTTGTTCTGTTTATCTTACACAACAGGAAGAAACTCATCATTAATTGAGGAATTATTCCATACTGTTTTGGCTCTGTTTTCATTAGACAATTCCCGGGATGCTCTATTTGTATTCCACACGACTATCTTTGATAAGTGCTTTAAAGAGATGATCACTAGCCCTTGAACTGTACTTCACAAAGATAATAATGAAAAGAAATAAAATTAGAAGTTCTCAATTGGCAACATCTGATGATGACTGGTGATATGGACAATGAATTTAGGAATAGCTTTATACTCAGGAGATGGCTTTGAGCTCAAAGCTTAAACTTGGTATTATTGTAGTTAGTTTTAACATTAAGGCTTAAGAAGGTATTTCTTTTTTTTTTAAATTGCTGCTTCATAAAATAAAAAAACTGGGATAATAATGGTGATTATATTGGCTGAACTCCTAAAATTAAAATTAGATGGACCAAGTGAACATTAAAACTGAAAAATTTATTTACAACATTGGACATTAACCCATATACATTATAAGCACCTCTTGCTTGCCTCCTGTTCACCCTCTATCTTGAGTGACTCTTGGGCCTAGTATTGAGTGAAGAATAGTAAAAAAAATGTGATAGAAAGCATTATTACAATGCTATACTGGAACACAGGTGAACAACATATACTATACATTGGGAACCTCCTCCCCAGTTTTAAATACCGTCCTCTTCAAGATACATCAGTATTGTGTAGGTCAAGTATTAAGAATCAGTAGAGGCAGCTGAAGTTTCTAGTAAATGTAATGAGAAAGGAAGGCCTGGAGAATCTGATACTCACAAGTTGAATAGAGGGAAAGAGAGACAAAAGAAAATGCGTGGCATGGTGGACTTAAGCAAGTGGATGACAGAACATGGTCTGGGGGAGGAAGCAGAGGGAAGGAACTTGTTGAGAGCTGCAAGGTATGGAGGGAGGTGGAGAGCCATGATCAGCTACGTCCTGAAAGGACATGGCACATAAAAAGAAAGAAGAAAAGATTTCAGTGTTTAGTGAACTGTCTACAGACCAGCAAGGGAACCTGAACTTATGAGCAACAGTAAAAGTAAGGAACTTGTTATCTAAAGAGAAAATAAATTGTAAGTTTACAATAGTTAATGAGTTTCATCTGGAGATGCAGTTTTATAAGATGCAGGGCAGGAAGAAAGAAAGGAAATACAGCAGACCAAAGTGGGTGTTTAAACTATCTTAAAATCTCATTTCTTTTAACCCTATTCTTGTAATCCATTCTTTGGGTGTGGCAAGATTATAATAAAATTTATTGAAGAAATATTTCCAAAACTTTAGACTTCTACTAAAATGTCTCAGTTTTCTTGAATATTTGTTGAAAAATTAGAAGAGAGAAAATGAAGAAAAGCTTTTAGGAACTAATTACTAACAGTTTTATATTCAACTTAAGAGTCTCATATGAAACCAGTTTTGAAAAGATTTAAATCCACTTTAATTCTTTGTGAGTGTAAATATGCTTTAGTCATCAGTTCTAAAGAAAATTTCAGCTATTGATTTAAATTTTCAAAAAAGTAATTATTTTAAATAATATTTCAAATTGAAATGATGAAAATACAGAATAGTCACATGACCTGCAAAAATTATTATATCAACAGTATTATCTATAGCTTTTATTTTATGGAATAAGAATAATAAAATGATTTCAAAATTTGAATAAATTGCTAATTCTTCTTCTATGCAACAAGCTCTTTTAGTAACCCTCTATCTTGTGTGGCTCTTGGGCCTTGTATTGAGTGAATGATAGTAAAAATAATGTGATGGCAAGTTATTGTACTTAGTTTTAACATTATGACTTGAGAAGTTATTTCTTTTTCTTTTTTTTAAATAGATGCTTCATAAAGTAAAAACCTCTGACATCATAATGGTGATGACATTGCCTGAATTCCCAAAATTATAATTAGATATGAACCCACTTTGCGAAGCACAGAATGGACCAAGTGGACATTCAACTTGGAAAACTTATTTGCCACATTGGACATTAACTCAGACTGACATATACTCATTATATACAGCTTCTGTTCTCTTCCTGTACATCCTTACAACAGCAACATTTAATAACCCCCTCCATCTTGAGTGGTTATTGACTGAACGATAGAAATAAATAAATGTGACAATGTAATGATACTAGACTGAAACACTGGTGAGCAACATATACAATACTTTGGGAGCCTATTATCTGGTTCACACTCCTCCCTGGTCTTTTGAACCAGAGTAGAGATTTAACCCTTGTTTCCTGTTTAGGACTGGGTTTCTGGTTCCATCTAATATTTTCTCATTCTCTTTCACTACCAGTAGCCATTTGTCTTAGTGGAATTATTGCCTTGCTTGGCAATCATGGCTCTACGCAATTTCATGTCCATTGTAGATCTTAATAAATTTTGTCTTTGTTATCAATTCCAAACTCTTTTCTGCTATCCATTTACTCAAGCTCACTAAGTATGTTATGTATTGTTTTCCTCTGTCCCTCTATGTGAATATCAAATTTTCCAAGCCCTCTTTCCTCATTAAGTGCCATAAAAATTTCAGCTCACTCTTTCTGATGTTAAGTACGAGTGTCTTTCTCTTTTTTCTCTAAAACTTTGCTGATCAGAGGTTCGATCCATGATATTCTTAACATCCTTCTGTAGAAGCACATTTCTGTTGCTTCAAGTCTCTTCATCTCTGAGGACATTGTCCAACATTCACTAACATATAGGAAGATTGATATTACATAATAGTTCAGTACTCTTTTCCTTGTTTCTAAAGAAACTTTTCCTATTTCTTAATACTTTGCTTAGCTTCTGGAAGGCAATTTTCGCTATCCCAATGAACCATTAGATTTCAGTGTCACATTTTCTGTCCTATGTTAAAATACTTCCCAGATATTTAAATTGCTGTACTTGTTTGATTTTGATATCTTCAGTTTCTAATTTGCATCTTGGGCTGTTCCATTTGTTAGCAACCATTCATTCTTTCTTCTTGCAATGACGTCCTAAAGAACAAAATGTGTCAGGAAAATTTTTAAAACTTTTTAATATATATATATATATATATATAGGGGGTGTAATATATATATATATAGGGGGATGTAATGAAGATATATATATATATAGGGGGATGTAATGAAGATATATATATATATATATATATATATATATATATATATATATATATATATAGGGGGATGTAATGATATATATATATATAGGGGATGTAATGATATATATATATATATAGGGGATGTAATGATATATATATATATATAGGGGATGTAATGATATATATAGGGGATGTAATGATATATATATATATAGGGGATGTAATGATATATATATATATAGGGGATGTAATGATATATATATATATAGGGGATGTAATGATATATATATATATATATATATATATATATATATAGGGGATGTAATGATATATATATATATATATATATATATACATATATATATGGGATGTAATGATATATATATATATATAGTGGATGTAATGATATATATATATAGGGGATGTAATGATATATATATATATATATATAGGGGATGTAATGATATATATATATATATATATATATATATATAGGGGATGTAATGATATATATATATATATATATATAGGGGATGTAATGATATATATATATATATATAGGGGATGTAATGATATATATATATATATATAGGGGATGTAATGATATATATATATATATATATATATATATATATATATATAGGGGATGTAATGATATATATATATATAGTGGATGTAATGATATATATATATATAGTGGATGTAATGATATATATATAGGGGATGTAATAATATATATTTATATATAGTGGATGTAATGATATATATATATATAGTGGATGTAATGATATATATATATATGGGATGTAATGATATATATATATATATATATATGGGATGTAATGATATATATATATATATATATGGGATGTAATTATATATATATATATATGGGATGTAATGATATATATATATATATATATGGGATGTAATGATATATATATATATATATATATGGGATGTAATGATATATATATATATATATATATATGGGATGTAATGATATATATATGGGATGTAATGGATATATATATATATATGGGATGTAATGGATATATATATATATATATATATATGGGATGTAATGGATATATATATATATAGGATGTAATGGATATATATATATATAGGATGTAATGGATATATTATATATATATATATATATATATATATATATATAGGATGTAATGGATATATATATATATATAGGATGTAATGGATATATATATATATATAGGATGTAATGGATATATATATATATATATAGGATGTAATGGATATATATATATATATATAGGATGTAATGGATATATATATAGGATGTAATGGATATATATATAGGATGTAATGGATATATATATATAGGATGTAATGGATATATATATATATATATATATAGGATGTAATGGATATATATATATATATATATATATATAGGGGATGTAATGGATATATGTATATATATATATATATATATATATATATATGTATATGTATATATAGGTAACTATACTTGTGTCGAAAAACCTGCGAATTCTTGATTTGCCAATAGTTAAATCAATCTTGAAGGGAAAAAAAGGGTTTTAAAAAAAGAAAGAGCCAAGAACATGAAAGTCTGTTGAAAATAATTGCACAGATACAGGTTCAAAGTCCAAAGAAAAATCCCTGATATGAGTAAACAACTAATTAAAGAGCTCGAAAGAAACGTAGAGCAGACCTAGACAAACCTATATATATATATATATATAGGGGGTGTAATGGATAATGGCATTGAATGAGATATCAGAAGCCAAGTTTGTTGCATTCATTATGCCCAAATACTCTTGGGAAAGGTATAAACCCATCTCTTCTCCTCCAGCTATAGGCTGAACAGAAGTACAGACTGGGTCCTATAGCCTTGATTGGTGACCAGTCTACTGCAAAAAGTAATGGCAACCTACTTTAGGAATTCTTATGCCAAGTCAATCACAAATCTAAGAGACATGATCACCTAAATGTTTGTGTGTCACGGATGGCACCTGAGGTAGAAAGTATTTATATATTGTTTATTTATATAATATTTATATACTTTTTATATAGTATACATCTATTTCTGATTTGTATTTGCAATAGTTAACATTCTTTTTTTGTTTATGTAAAACTGTTAGTAATACATAACACTCCGAATTTACCGATTTTTGAGAAAATATTTTCCACCCCAATGTTATGAATTCTATTTTTTGCTTAAAACATTTGAAGTTTATGAAATGAACTAAAACTTGTCTTATATGTAATTAAAACTGCCAAAGTTTTGATTTTTGACATAAATGCTGAAAGAAGGAATTGCCTGAATGGACAGAATAAGGGATTTTACCAAATATTTTACCTCTCTTCATTTCTGTGTATTATTTGTTCATTCTTATCGATATTCTGTTATCATAATTAAAATTTATATCTTTATTTTCTTATATATTATTAAATCAATATTTGCTTATTCAATTTATGTCTATGCTTGATTATTATGTTAACATGTTTATCTATATTCTATTATATATCTATATACTGTTATTTTGCTTAAAATTTCATGACAGACCTCATTCTTCTATGTTTTGTGCCCCTTCAAGATGTGGGTGATGATGGCTCTCCACAATTTCCTGTCCTTTGTAGCTCTTAAAAAAGTTTGTCTTTTTGTTATCTCTTGTAATCCATGTTCTGCCAACCATTTGTACAAGCTTGTTACGTAAGTTATGCACTGCTTTCCTCTGTCCCTCTTGCCTTCAATGTCTTTTGACCATCAATTTTTTCTAAGCCTCCTTTCCTCATTATTTGTCTAAAAAATTTCAAATCTTTCTGATGTTAAGTATGTGTCCTTTTTGTTTAATTTAAGTGCAGTACTAGATTGGCAAATAGGTCTTATCATTTTATAGCTGAGATGGCTAGATGTAACCATAAGTTCTACTATGCTAACAGTTTCCTCTCTTGCATGTCTCATTGTGGAAGTCTCTTCTGGCTTTTTGCTTTCTAGTTAAATTTAAATGCAATGTCAGTTGTTATCTTCAGTCTCTTTGAATGTTGTTCATTTATTGTCTCAATAATTTTTCTTAAATTTTTTTCACTCTTAGTAATTCGATTGTGGCTTGGTTTGAGTAAAATGCTAAAAAAAATGTGAAAAATGAATGGTGCTTTTGACCATTCTTCTGTACAAAAATCATTCCAAATCATTTGGATTTCATGATTCTTCATATATGAACAGCAGTTTTCAGTTCATGCAACAAATGTTCACTTGGATTTAGGTCAGGTGATTGATGCTGAAGATTATAATTTGCAGAAGATATAAGAACAGCCAATTTTTAACTGATGTTAAGGCTTAATTTTCTGCTAAATTTATTTTTTTCATTCTGGGTCAAATATACAACAAGTTATTATTGATAATTGCACTAATAAAATATTAATAATTGTCTGTTATTGAGTCTCAGTTCCTGTATTAAACTGATGCTCAATGATTTGAAAAATCTCATCAAATCAAGTTTGAAACGATTGATAAGAAAAAATATGCAATATAATTTTGGTATCGAATACTTTTGCATACAACTGTGTGTATATATATATATATATATGTGTGTGTGTGTGTGTGTGTGTGTGTGTGTGTGTGTGTGTGTGTGTTGTGGGTGGAATATTGGCCTGCAAACAGATATTGAATGACGGAAAGACAACAAACACAATGGACACTTGAGTAAAAAAAAGTTTATTTTCATTAAAGAAAATACATTGACAAAAATAAGGTTACATTTGCACTAAGCAAAATATATCTCGGCATGTTCACACAGAGGTTAAGAAGAGTGTTGTCGTAAAAAGAACAGTTTTGTAGTCATTGAAAAGTCCTGTCCAGATGAGTACAGTTTATCACATATTCTTGCTGTTGTCTGGCTGGAGATGGCTGGCTGGTTGGAATGGCGACCAAAGTTAAGCTGGAGTTGCAACTGATGCTAATGATGATGGCTGGCTGGAAACTGCTGTTACTGAATGCCTGAGTTGGAGGCTGGATGTCTGCTGCTGAAAGAGATACTACACTTTGATCCTAGACATCTTGGTCCATCACCATTAAACCAACTTTAAACTTTGATCTAGTGTCACATGACATGGGAGCTCTGGTAAATCGCTTAGAGTGTTGTTTTTTGCTCATTTTTTAGGCCTGAATCAGTTCCACAACAGCTGCTGGTCCTGGGAGGTGAAATTTCTTCTTCTGGGGTGTTTTTTAAAAATGTAGGATTGCCGACAGGATACAATGTATGTATATTAGGGTATCAATAAATACATAGCCTTGTGATGAGAAAAATACATTTATTTTATAAAAACAGATATTTTTTAATATCTCATTCATTTTCAATGCCTCTTCATAGGTCAAACATTGCATAGAAAAAAATTTCAGATAAAATTTAATCTACATTCCTTAAGTAATTGAGCTTTTCTTTGCTGCAATGACTCCTTGTTGCCTAATGGTAAATCACTCTTAACTTGAAAGTGGTTTCCCAGAATAAAATGGGAATACAGATTCTATTCCTGTCAGGCAGCACATTTTATTAAGAATTTCAATCTCTAGGCCAATAGATATTTAATTTAACTATAAAAACAGAGATATCTACTTAAATACATATACCCAATAAATGTGTTTTTAGCAGTATTATAAAAGTAAAATAAAATAAACTGCTTTCTTTTCGAGTGGCCTCATTTCATATAGCCATTATATATGATGTCATGTTAGACCGTTTCAAACATCCAGCTTCCCAAAGAATGCCTTGATGCAGACAAAGAAATTCTAACTACCACACAGACATCACCTCGGTTCTTGATAATGACTGCAATGGTCGAAAGTACTTGAACAAAATTAACAGAATATGAAGTTCAGACAGTTTATTTGAGCACAATACTCAAAAATTGGAAAAATATAGTAAAAAAGAAAATCAGACCCTGTTGGTTCTTTTTAATCAAGCTTGTTTGGATCTGGGCACTTTGATGTGGTGTAATGGTTAACAAGCTAGATCAATTACAACTGAGTTGAAAGTTAAATATTCACCTGGTGCTCCTTAATCTTTGCCTTGTGCCACAACTAAGCTATGCTTAGTAAATCACTATATTTACATATATATGAAAGATGGTGGGTAAAAAGATAAACAGATAAGTAAACTGATAAATACCGGATAAAGTTAACAAAAATGAGAAGATGTAAGAAAAAGTATTCGAGTGAAAATAGAGATGTGTGAAAAAGTTTCCAACAAAGTTTTTCTGCTCTATGTTTTGTCTTCAGTTTGAAACACACCCAGTAGCAGGTATAGCAAATAGACCACCATCAGAGGTGGAGAAATTAAATAAGAGACAAGATAGGAAGAATGGGTTTTAAAAAACACTGTTATGAGCAATGGTTATAATAAGAGGACATGTAGAGCTAAACCTGGCCAAAAGTAAAAAAAAAAAAAGGTGTGTGTTTGGGCGGGGGTGGGGAGGGTATGCAAGACTTCATCATAAAAATAAGTAAATGAAGAAGAAAAAAAAAGAAACAGCTGTGCAGCCAATAAAAATGTCTTCTCAGTCATTCTTGATATTTGTATTGTTTGTTTGTAAAAATAAATATCTCACAGTACACAGCACATGCAAAATGAGAAGTCATCTCTTTTTTCCAGCTTATTTTTGATTTTTCTCACAACTTTCCAGTGATATTACTAGAAAATTATTTATTTTTTCTAAAGTAAGGTTCACTCTTTACGAGGCCTGGGGGCCACTCGAGGTAGAACGTGTTGTTAGGAGCCAATTTATATGGATAAAAGAGGAGGATAGCCTCGATTAGGTTGAGATTCTAGTGATCGAAAAAACCCTGTTGGGAGTCAGTTCCACAGGAAGAAGATGTTTGAGTGGAACTTATTTCTAACTTATGGAATATAGTGGGAATGTAGGTGATTTGTTACGATGTAAGTGGCATGGCGTGTCCTTGCTGTGAAAGTTTGAACTGGCAAGAACAATGAATATAGTATGCCCAAGCATTTTCCAAAGTGTAGAGAGAGAGAGAGAAAAAAAAAAAAATTTGTCACCACAAGGGTTCATGAACGCTTTTCAAGTCTGGGCAACCCCTGCCCAAATATGACAACAGTACTCCATTTTTGGCTTGATCTGGCTCTTGTAAAGGCAGAGGATAGCAGGAGGATCCATACTTCCTGGGGTAGAATAGAGAGCGCTGACAATTTATGCTCTGTTAATTTTCTGTGGCTGGATTGGTTAAGGCTTCAATCATGAAAGATGAGGTCCTAAGATACAGATTATGAGCTTTAGCTTTTTTTGAAGGTATACAATTTTTTTATAAGTACTTAGTTGCAAGATTAGTACACAAGTTGCTTAAATCTTTTATGCTTGTGTTTTATAAACAGAAAAAAAAGGAGACATTTTAATAACTAGCAGAATTGGTAGAATTCTTGAATACAGTATAAAATAATCTATTTAATTATTTTATTTAATTTTATGCTTTGCTTTTTTTTTCTTTTCTTTTTTTTTTGAATTGCTTCAGACACACTGAGGTTAGTTCCTTAAGATTTAGTCAAATCTGAGTATGGTTGCTTAAAAATGAGTTCCTTGCAAAAACAAATTGTGTAATTCTTCATCCCTACTTTGTATGTTAATTCAACTTCAAAAATTGCAATAAGAACAATAATAAAATGAAAAGATGTGACCAAAATAAAAAGTGAAAATACTTCATATCAAAGTTCAAATGATTTTCAAAAGGGATGGTAATAGTATTATTAGCTGTTTCCTTATAAGGAAACATTTGGCATTCATTAACCAAGCAGCCAGTACTGCTTTCAGTTGAAATTTATAAAATCTTTCTCTTAAAAATATATTTCAAGAAAATAGGTTTCTAAAGTCCAATAACTGTTATTGCTCTTTCCAGTACTGATGGAGACTTCCTTCTTAACCTTTTGTTTGCGGTAGTGTGGAATTTCAACATCTTCATTATTTTCTCTGAGTTACATGTGCTATCCATTTTAGTTGAAAATGCTCAAGTGATGTGGTTTCTGTGATTTAGTACAGTTCTTTGCATATGATACTGTAGCACCACAAAGTTCCAAGAAGTGAAGTCTTCCCCACAACATCACTCGCTCAAAGCCATTTTTAACCATTGGTCTTAGAATGTAATTCTATACAGCTGATAGTTTGGATATTTCTGGATGGTTTGGCGCCATGCATCACATCCACATGAAAGTCTCAATCTGATGAGGCTATTCA
Source organism: Acanthosepion esculentum (assembly GCA_964036315.1). Lineage (NCBI taxonomy): Eukaryota > Metazoa > Mollusca > Cephalopoda > Sepiida > Sepiidae > Acanthosepion > Acanthosepion esculentum. Next base: position 135,992,292 of record OZ038476.1, read on the forward strand.
AGATCATGACACAAGTTTTTAGGTTAATGTTTTAATTTTTTAGTAATTTGTAGTGTTGGGAAAAACTACCTTTAGAGCACTCTATTCTATGCTCAATTTCTTTATCTCTTATACTAAATTTGTTATAACTTAGCCATACGATGAGATATTTATATTTTTTGGTATCTATTAATTCCACTTTCTGATTTTTTCAAGGTAGGTGCCATCACAGATTTCATTCCAATTATAGGTTATAATTTCTGTTTTTGAAAGGTTTGAGTCCTATTTCTTGGAAAACTTTGTAAAGGATGTTAATTTTCTGTTCAAGATCATTCTCAGCCAAACTATGAATACCTATGTCATCAGTGTAACCCCCTCATCACCAGTACATTGACCTCAGAGGGAAAGCAGGATTGTGGTCATCTATTAGTAGATTCATTAAATGATCAATGCCTATCTCATGCTTAGGGCATAAGGAATTGTGAATAGCAGTAAGTACAATGCTGCTCGTAGGCAGTGTATAATAAAGAACTGTAAAGCCATAACTAACCAAGAAAGAGGAGACAACATTGGTTGACTTTTCATTCCAATATATGAAAGTCAATTATATTCTTGTGACTCTTCACTATTCCTTTCGGTCCTTATTCTGCTATCCATTTACTCAAACTTGTTAAGTAGCTTACTTACTATTTTGCCTTGCTTCTCTTGTTTTTGGTATGTCCAATGAGTATTAAATTCTCTAGGCTCTATTTAATCTATATCTAAAATTCTATCACTTCTGTCTGTCACACCCTCTAAAATAGTCATTTATTGACCAATCAAAACCAAATTTCAGGGAGAAGTGCAAGCAAGTAAGGGGTAGAGTATAAAGTACAGCTGGTTTACTACGGTGTGTAGTTTATTACAATAAATTTTCAGTCATTTTTTTGGAAAAATTAAAAGTTTTATTATTTAACATACAAAATACTCCCACTATTTTAAAAACAATTTAATGATTAAAATAACAAATACTTATTTAATAAAAATGCAATATTGTTTTTTGCATATCTTTTCTTTAAGTTTTTATATTTCATTGATTGGTTTGTGAAATTGAATAAAATGTAACAATGTTAGAGTTAACTTCAACAATAATAAAAACTGAGGATTTGAACATGGATCAGTAAATTGCAAAAAATTCTAGTGATTATATATCCCAGAAATTCTCTCTCTTTTTGTGTGTATGTATGTATAAGATTAAGTAGTTTTTATTTTCCTTAAAACTTCCTCATTTCTCACATGTTCAGACCATGGTATTCTCAGCAAATTGCAAGCCTTCACTTGAAACAGTTTTATAGCCTGAACATGTTCTCAGTGCTGAGTAGGAATAATACCAGTTACCACAAGAAAGATTTGGAATCAGTGTAGATTTAATCCTGCCAATCATCCCTTTGTAAGCAGAAGGAGTGGTTGTTGAACTTAAAGGTAATTAGCCTTTCATGCTATATTTCTTTTTGTTTGCATATAACATTAGTCTGAAGTTGTATATTTTTTACTCACAGTGCACTTATTTTTTTTGTCACCAATTTTTATTGTGATGAGAGAGGACCAATAAAACTGTTTAGCTGGTTTTTAATAATTATATTTTGGTATTACCAATTGATGGCAATATATTTTTTGTGACCTCTCTTTTGTTAGGAATTGTTTCCTTTTTGTTATGAATTTGTTTTTATGATAAATGCTTGTAAATATCTCTAATAAAAATGTATGTTATATGTTGAAATTCATAGAATATTTCAGATAGACAGAGAAAACATTCAGTGAAAGGTGGAGTAATGTTTTCAGCTAGTATTGTGGGCTATAAAATGATAGGTTCCTTCAAATTTGATGATGATTCATGATAGATGCAGATAATTGTTATAAGATGATTGGTACAAGAAGCTTTAAGTTAAAGAGTATCTCATTCAAGTGCTTGTAATAAGATTAGGTAGTAGTAACACCACATGGAAATATACACTTTCCTTTTCACTAAGAGTGTGACAAAGAAAACACTCTTCTCTTATACACATACTTCCTTTCCTTCTATTATTCCTATCTTCAGTAACTGACAGAACCTGAACATAGCTTATGTGGGTCAGTGAATATCATAAAAAAAAAAAAATCAACTAACGACAACATGTCCTGCTAAAAATCAAATGGAAAACACGGATGTATCATGCCAGAGAAAAAGAAAAAACCATGTGTGCAATGGGAAGTGGGGAAATTAGTTTGATGTAGCAGTTTGAGACACCAGGGTTAGAGATTCATCTGATGTGATTTGACCAGACATACAACTCCAGAAGAAAAAGAAGAAAGATGAATTCAACAAATTAATTTCTGTCAACCAAAAACACAATGACTTCATATGAACACTTAAATCACAAAAAGGACCGAGATGATAGTCACCCATTTTAACCACTGTAACCACATGGAGTCAATAATAAAAATGATACTATAGACAGTAAATTTGGCCTTTACTTGTGTATTAACCCGCCCTTCATCTCTATATACCATATGCTTCTTCAAAGACACCAAATTGATGTAATGGCACCAAGCCTATCCATCAGAAAATTTGTTTCACAAATTACAAGAGTTGCATATGAAAACAGAAAACAATATTCAAGCAAAAAATCTCTGGGAAGCTATTAAAAATGCAGTAATTACTTGTAAAGTCAAGAGTTAGAAATTTAATAAAAATCAAAGATTGAATGATTGATGAAGGTTATAGAATATCAAAAATTTCATCTTAATACTTAAAATAATAGTATAATGATTTAATAAGGAATATATTTTATTGGGTTAATTAAATATGCTTTTATGGTATATATCTTTTGGATTTATTTAAAATTAAAATAAACTCATTTAACTTGTATAATAAAACCTGACACTCTCAAAAATTATATTATTTTTAATAAATTAGATATTATAAGGTGAAACATACACAATATATCACACATAAATATAACAATATTCTGAAAATTCAAGATGCATGGAGATGATAAATAATGATTTCGTCATAATGTTCCATGAGATTTTAGAGTTAAGATAAATGGAAATGATAAATAATGATTTGGTCATAATGTTCTGCCTGATCTTTATCAGTGATTCTGAAATTCAAGATAATCAAGTGGATCATTTGACATTTTCCATAGTTAACTGCAGCTTTTAAAAACAGGAAAAATTTTAATGAAAAATATAATTTATTAAAAGTTTTATTTATTCAATTTTTGTTGGAGTTAATAAGCATTCCTAAAATTCAGCAAAAAATTAATCATATCTTAAAATTTGGGCATTATTGTCTCAGCATTTTTCAAAGTATGGCAAGACTACCAAACAATAGTATTTGCTGATTGTGCTTTTTTTCTATGAAACAAATAGAAATGTTCTTTATATTCGATTCTATGACCCCGCAGATGTTATTTTAATATACAATTTTTTTAGTTAGTAGTGATATAAAGGAATGCCATGCACTAAATCGTGTTGAGATGTCAGATGGGTTCCACCTTCACTGTCGTATTTTACCCTTTCAAGTTAAAATAACAACTAGTGAAAAGAATTGCAGATGGCATGAGGCAGTCAAAGAATAAGAATTGTTGCTGTTTGGATTATTCTTCGATGGGACGGGGAAAGACTTCTATGGTGCATGACCCGAAAAGTGAAAAAAAAATGATGTCATATTTACCAGAGAAAATACTTTAGAAAAATATGGCAGAACTTGGCAAGCAGCTTGTGTGGAAATCATTATACCAAAACATAAAAGAAATTCTTCTCTTTTTAAGGGTCAGTAAAAGAATGCACATGTCATATTTTTGTGGTGTGGGTGTCAAAGCCCTTCAATAAAAGAATGGCAAAGAAAAACAAAAACAAAATAAATAAAAGAAACAATGACATATCTAAGCCTGGTGAAATATATTTAGAGAATTTTTAAGTATTTTTTCTTTTTTTGGCTATTGTCGGTGTCATATGTAGACAATTTCAAAGTTAGGAAAATAAAGCAAAATTTCAACACTTGCAAATAAAATTAATTAAAAGTAATTAACAAAATATAACTCGGCCAGCTTCTTCCCCAGAACTGTTACTTTGTGAAACAGACTCCCAAGAGGATGCTTCCTCAATCATTACAATCTTAACGCCTTCAAGTCTAGAGTCAATCATTATCTATCCTCATAATATATACACTTCTTACCTCCTCTGTTTAAACGCTTACATCACTAGTCAGTAACCCTCTACCATGACTCTTGTATTGGGTGAAAAATAGTATAAAACAAATATTGTTTGAATATGTTACGGTTATTCTTTAATTTTTTATTTTATGAATTTTGTAAGTTTTAACATAGAAACAAAATCATACTACTAATTTTAAGCATTATTTTTGTAAGAATTAATCTGAATACATGGCAGGGTTAGTCACTTGCCTTGCTTTTTATGTAGTCATGAACTAAACTAATTTGCAAAGGTGGTTTATTATATATATATATATATATATATATATATATATATATATATTTTTTTTTTTTTTTTCAAACTTTTGACCTCAAACAAGGTGGGAGTGCAACTGGCACACAAGGGGTTACAGAGAGTGGGAGCAAGAGTAAAGAGGTATGATAGAGAAAAGGACGAAGAGCAGGATGAGTATCATGATCAAAGCATCAGAAGATGTCAATTGACTGCATTTGAATAGTTGGAGATTATAGCTATCAGGGAAGCCAGTAAGAAGACGGGAATTCCACAGACGGGAAGTGTGAGACATGAAGCTATTGAAGAAGAAGAGACAGCTACATTTAATCATTTCAACAGTGAAAGGGTGGGACTGAGGTGCCGACCTAGTGATCTCAGACAATATCTTTCTCTCATATATATATATATATATATATATATATATATATATTTCTCAGATTGACTGTATCTGTAGAAGAGACAAAATGAATAAAAAAGACAAGAGGAAAAACTATACCTAGCTGATGCTTTTCATTCTCTGAGGGCAGATTTGCCATGATAAAGCCCCTCAGAGAATGAAACGTGTCGGCTAAGTATAGTTTTTCTCTTATCTTATATATATATATATATGTATATATATATATATATATATATATATATATATATATATATATATATACACACACACACTTCAAATGTTATTTTAGTGGATACCTGTATTTAATGTCTATTTCGTTTACTGGCCTGAGTACTCTGGAAAACCGGGGGATACATTTTCTTTATTACGTTTTCTCAATTATGCAGACCAGCAGATGAAATAAATTCTGTTTAAAATAAATGGACAATCTATGCAAATATGCATATCCACTAAAAATAATGTTTGGAGTAATAAACATATGTTAGATTAAAAAATAAAATCCATTAATATATATATATATTAAAGAATATCAAACACTTAAAATACCATAGGTAATAATTTTTATTTCATGAGAGCTCTAAAAAAGTAGCTATTAATCTTCAAGACCAACAATCAAAATTTGAAGGAGAGATGATGCTGACAATTTTAATGAAGGAGAGATGATGCTGACAATTTTAATGAAGGAGAGATGATGCTGACAATTTTAATGAAGGAGAGATGATGCTGACAATTTTAATGAAGGAGAGATGATGCTGACAATTTTAATGAAGGAGAGATGATGCTGATAATTTTAATGAAGGAGAGATGATGCTGACAATTTTAATGAAGGAGAGATGATGCTGACAATTTTAATGAAGGAGAGATGATGCTGACAATTTTAATGAAGGAGAGATGATGCTGACAATTTTAATGAAGGAGAGATGATGCTGACAATTTTAATGAAGGAGAGATGATGCTGACAATTTTAATGAAGGAGAGATGATGCTGATAATTTTAATGAAGGAGAGATGATGCTGACAATTTTAATGAAGGAGAGATGATGCTGACAATTTTAATGAAGAAGAGAGGATGCTGACAATTTTAAATTAAAGTTTTTTTTTTGTTTTTTAATATATGTTTTAGGCATATAGTCATGCTGATTTCATTTACTTTTTTTTATATTTGTTCACCTTTCCATAACTTTTATTATTAAATATCCCACATTGTCATAAGAGATTTTCTGTTTTTTGGGGGATTTTTTTTTGCTAATTGGAATCACCCACAAGCAAGAGAGTAATGCCACTAAAACACAATGGTTACAGATTGTGGAAGAATTAGGAACAGTAACATTAATGATGAGCAGAAAGAGAAGAGAGTAATCAGGAAGATGTGAGAGTTAATAAAATCGGTACACTTTACATGAAAAATTCCTCACCGTATAAACTGATGAACTGTTCCGACAAATTGGATATAGTTTTCTTACATGATTTATAAATAATCCACATATTTAGGATACAATGTGCGCATATATATATATATCTGTAGACGCGTTTTGTCATTCAACAGACTTTTTCAAGGCAATTGCTTTGAAGAAGTCTGTTGAATGACAAAACACATTGGCTAAACTAAGTATAGTTTTCCCATATAGAAAGGATGGGGAGAGTCAGTAGACCTTAGAGTTGATGTACGTGTTGGGTAGGTTTACCAAGGCCACTGATGGTGATGTTGAAAGTTTGCCACAACTGATTTGTGTGTTGTGAGTTATGGTCTTAAAAGCAGATGGAGTGGATCATGACTCATCATTTTTGTCCTGCTTTTGCTTTAGCAGCAACATTCATGATTGGCTACTTTTATATTGCATTTTATGTTATATTTTTGGAGGGGTTTGTTTTTGTGAGATGTATGTGATGTTCAGAGCCCTTTGTCAAAAGCTATCTTTTTATATTTAGTTTTGCTTTCTTAGCATTCACATTCAGGTAATAGATTTTGATGTAGATTGAATCAGAAAGAGAACTAATTTGAAACAAAATATAACATATATATAGGTAATCAATTGACAAGTAATAAATTTCATCCCTAAAACAAAGTTCTTCACACAGATAATGATTTTATTGATGAAGTCAGTCTTTATATATATATATATATATATATATATAGGATGGCAGGAAAATATACGACAAATGCTGGTTACAATTTTATATTGAAAATGTCAAAGATATGAGGACACTTAGCAAATTAAAAAGTTTGACATCCAGTATGTCAAGGTTGTACAGCCAATTTTATTCAACTTTCCATCACTTGTTTTAATAGAAATCTGACAATATCGATAAAACATTTATTAGTCTGAAGAAGCCCTTTCTCAAGACAAAACTTATACACTAAGAATTTTTGTATACCAACTATTAGTCTGATATAGAGATTCAATAACTGACACACACACACAGATTATATATATATATATATATATGTGTTAGAGAACTTTGCTACCAATTTCCATGTATGAGGGCTGTAGTGTAATTGGCTATGGTTAAGTGTAATTGTCAAAATGCTCAATAAACAGAATTAACAAAGTTCTCAATAAACAAGAAAAAAAATCAGGGCAAGATAATACTAAGCAAACAATATATATGCAAGTCAAAAGTAGACAAAGCAACAGTATTAAGACAAAAAAATTTGCAAACAATATAGTTCGCATGTAAAAGGGACACAGTCAAGTGATTGTAGCATTCTGACTTCAAGACAAGAACCAAAAAATTAGTCCCTTTTTGTTGGTTAGGAAGAAATCCCAGCATGCATCTGGAGACAGGATGTTTTTAGCAGTTATTCCAGAGCAATTGGAACCAACCAGGGCTTAATAGTCCATTTTTGAAACTGAATCATCAGACTACATACATATGTAATTTGATTATAGTGGTAAAAGCTCATGTAGACTCAGTCACATATTTGAAAGAACTGCAAAATGGTGTGCTATGAAGTTTTCCTTCTTATAAACTGGTTGAAGAGGATAGACAGCCCAGTCTGCCTGGCTATTTAACCCATAGATGGAGCAAGAAAAAAATGGATTCATGTCTTTCCCAAGTGTATTTGTTTGAAAATGAATTTAATGACCTTGGATGGCCAATCCAACTTTCTGTGCAAATAACTACTACACAATGTGTGTGCGCACACACACACACACACATATATATATATATGTATGTATGTATATGCACACAAAGGGTTGTAGAAAAATTATCAGGCTGATCTACTTAGCTAAACTAGTATTTCAGTGTATATGTGCATGCATGACACTTGTCACAGGATGCACATATATATATACATACACACACACAGTAGGGAGATATAAATATTCGTATACCATGAAATTTGTTAATTGACACAACTATAACTTAGGAAAAAACTTAAAATCCATACAATATTCCTCCACCATTGCATAATGCTGCAATATGCAAAAAACAATTAGAAACCTTTGTTATAAATGAAATTATGTGCTATTTATAAAATTTCAAGGTGAAAAGTATTCATATAAAATATGTCTTTAATATCAAAAGACTTAAATTATCTTTATTTACATAATTCTTTGTAAGATTTTTCTCGATTCTTCTAAATATCTTATTACCAGAACAATCTAGAACATACCACAATTCATTTCTTATGTCAGGTTGTCTCTGCACACAAATCATACACAATAATTATCATCATGGGGAAAGGCAAGGAACTATGAAATTTACAAAAAGAATTGATCATTAAACATTGGAAGGAAGGCAAAAAGCTATAGTAAAATAGCAGATATCATGAATAAAAAGGTGAGAACTGTTGAGAACAAATCATGATCTGGTGCACCACACAAGATTTCTCCCAGTTCACTAAGAAGAATTCAGTGCAAAATTCAGGAAAATCCAATGACAACTCAGAGAGAAATACAGGAAAAATTAAAAGCATCAGGTATTATTATTACAAAGCGAGCAATAAGCAATGAACTTCATAGAAGTCAACTAAAATTGTGTTCCCCAATAAAAACTCTATTGAAGGAACATGGGGATGCCCCGTTAAAATTTGTTTGTGAGCATAAAAATAAACCTGGATCAATTTTGGAAAGTGTTTTATGTTTGGAGAAAAGATAACCTTTGCACTGAAGAATATAATCCCAATGGTGAAATTTGGTGGTGGCAATGATGTTTTTGACTAATTTGTTTGGGGTTTGGTTAATATTTTTTAATTCAGTATAGAACATCTTTCTTGTTGCAGTTTGCTTTTGTGTGGTTTATTAAATTTTGTATCTATTTCATAATAGAACATTGACTTTTATAGTTGTGAGTGCACGTGTTTATACTAATTGTTTTTTTTATATGGGGAGTTAGTAAATGTATTATTATTAGTGTATCAAGACATCAAGAAATGGGATTTTATTATCATTAAGTTTGTATGTGAAATTAAGTACAGAGTTTTTTAAAAAGTTTTTTGTAATTCATGTATTTTGTCTATGTTTTTGACTAAAATGAGAATGTCATAGACATATCTTAGGTAAATGAAGTTTTTTTTTGTGGTATTAAGTATGTTATTTTCTAGATTAGTCATGTAGAAATTGGTAAATGTTGGTCTCAGGAGGGAACCCATAGAAGCACCATTGCATTGTATGTATTTATTATTTTGATGGTCACAGAAAGGATCTTCTGTGGTGCACATCAAAAGTAGTTTTCTTAAAATATTAGGACTAATTTTTAATGAAGAAAGAGATAGATTGTTGTAGATATTCTTTAAGATTATATCTATTGTTTCCCCGACTGGGATGTTGGTGAATAAACTTTCAACATCAAGCAAAAATTTTAAATTCTAGAAGCCATTTATATGTGAGAATTGTGGCCCCAAATAAATAAAGTCAACTATGAGTGTAGCAACAAAGTTCTTAAATGTTTCTAGCAGCAAAGTGTTATATAAAAAATATGAAATTAAAATACTGCAATAAAAAATCTTTTAAAAAATTACATAAGTTACCTCCATTGCATAGTGGTAAAAAATATTTTTTAAATTTACAGTGTTAACACATCCATAGATATGCAACCCCTGAAGATGGTCTCAGATGAAATTAAAAGTACTTTGGAAAATAAAATTTATTTGAAAGAAAATTTTGAAATTTTTCTTAATTGTCTACAGCCACCAAAAAATTAATTTTTGGTCATGAAAGGATTACTAATAAAATAAATACTAGACATAACATGTCTAAATTATTTAACCAAACACACACACTATATATATATATATATATATATATATATATATATATATATATATATATATATATGTATGTGTGTGTGTGTGTGTACTTGTAAAATCTACAATATATATATATATATATATATATATATATATATATATATATATGTATGTATGTATGTATGTACTTTTAAAATCTACAATATACATATACGCCTGATTTGAGCAAGGAATCTGGCATTTTTTGTGTAATTCTCTGCAATTTGATACCCCCTTGTATAAAGATATATTTTAAAAGTGACCCCCCCCCCCAAAAAAAAACCAATATCATCTTTGTCAAATTTCCTATGCAAATATATTATTCATTGCTACTTTTTATGAGCTCCATGTTGGATGACTAAACTTTATCCATGCATAAAACAAATCAGCAACAATCTTGAATATCTGGAATAAAATATTGGCTGTCACAATTGTGAATTACTGTTCTGATTTTAGGTATAACTTAAGATAAAACCCCAAATTGCAATAAAACAGGTGAAGACGACAAAACTGAAAAAGCTTTCATTTTAAACAGCTGTTGTCTCTGTCCTTTTTCAAAACGAACTGGAGACAATTATTGTTACTGAAGCCGAACTATGAATACATTCTTCACATGTCGTAAGCACAAATTATTTCTTCAAAGTGTTGTTGCTATGGTAACATATTTTCTGGCTTATAACTGTGACAATGATATGAGCTAAGTTCAGTTTTGCTTAAAATATCAGTTAGGCTTGAATTACTGCAAACAAAATAAAAATAACCGAAAAGAGGCTATAAGATAAAATGTCAAAACAAAAAGACAAAATAAGTATGCTTCTGTTTGGAAAGAGACCTGAATGAAGGTAGCAAAAGAGAAAGTGAAAGAATATGGGAGAAAGAGACATGTCGCAAAGCTGTTAAGCCCAGGTTAGATTTTGAAACAAGCTCTATTTGTTTGGAAGATTTTCAAAACACAACCTTCTCATCTCTATGTTGTCACTTTGGCTAACATTTAAACACCCACACACACACAGACCTACCAACCTCTATCTGCAACATACTTGTGGAAAATATGACCATAACAGCCAGGGGTGTTTAAATGGGTCCAAATGGACTTATGTTCTGTAAGTCTTCTTGATAAGCATGTAGTGGTATGTCCACAACATGTGAAAAATATAACCATAATAGCCTCAGCCACATGCAAAAAGCAGTTAAAAAATAATGGAAGCATTAATAAAAAAAAAAAAGAAAAAGAAAAAAGGATAAGCCAACATTCAATAATATCATGGCCACAATGTGCTGATCATGTTCAGAAATAAAAAAAAAAAATTCTCATTCCTATTGATACAGATATATAAAAATCTACATATTCAGTTAAAAAAAAACATCCTTGATAATGGTTAACAGATTAGCTGAAAGTACTCAGATCCATACAGTTTTTATATAATTTATGTTCAGAAAAGAAGATACTTGTATGAATGCAAGAAAAATTTAAATTGCGGTGCCTTGTCCATTGTCTTCACTGAAATGTGTGTGTGCATATATATATATATATATATTTAAATATGTCTGATTGAATAAATTACAGACATTATGTCTGCTAATTTTTAATAAAATACGTTCATACTCACGAATAACCTTCTGTGTATTTATTTTAAAGGATGAGAGAAATATGTTGTTTTGTAAACTATCCCTTTTGTGTTCATTTAATCTTTTATTTAAATTTCTTGATTAAATTTCTCACAAGGTATTCTATGTGGCAATCATTCCAGGTAATAAAGTAAATTCCTCCTTTAAGTTTTACTTATTGTTTTGTTTTGGATTAAGTTTTTTTATTGTTTAAATGTAGTTGTGACAAATTTTATGTTGAGTTTAGATAAATTCTTTTCAGTTGTAGTTGAGGTAGAGTTAGTAGGTAGAACACTATATTTTTTGTTTTGTTGGGCTTGTCATGAGGGACTGTTTTTCTATTTTGAAAAATCTTGAGCCTTTTGTTTCACATTCAATAGGAAATACTTAGGGTATTGGAGAAGCTTGAAAGTATTTTCTATATATTTCATATAAATATTGAAAGTTGCAAATTCTGAGTGCTCTTAAGTAGTATATGATTATTTCAGATTTTATTTTGTTTTTATGATGGGAATAGAAATTTATTAGATCATCTTTATTAGTTGATTTTTGGTGGACACTAAGTTTTAAGCTACTGTCAATGTGCTGTAGGATGATATCTAGGAAATGTAATGTATTGTCTTCTATAATCTATTGAATGTTAACTTTGTTTAGTTTATCTACGAGATCAGGTAAATCAGTATCATGAGGATATATTATCAAAGCATCATCAATATATTGTGTTATATTCCGTGTTAATGGAATGGACAAACACGGTGGATAAATAGTAACAGGTTTATTGTAGGAACCAGTACACCAAGCAAGGAAGTAATAGTTATGTGTACAGTCATTACAAGTCAGTACAGTTGTGTGCGTGCTGCTATCAGAAGGCCGCTAGTCTTGCAGATCCCAGCTCGACTCGATGTTTAAACAATATACTTAAGTAAAATATTTTAGAAAGGATCAAATTTGAGAAAATCTAAGAAAATACATGCCACCACTCCACTAAGAGGTGATCCCATCAGTAAATGGGAAATAGCATTGATTGGTGATGAAATGACAGATTTTTATTATTTTAGCTATTGCTTGGGAGCAGTTTATTTTTGCATTAGATGCTTTTTTAAGAGATTTAAGCATTTTTCAACCAGGGTGTTGGTGTAAAGAGATTTTATATCTAGACTGGCCATGAGTTTGTCAGTTTTATTTGTTTCTTTTGATTCCGTTAGTTTTATAACTAGGTTGCCTGAATTTTTTTTATATGTGATGGGCTGATCATTTCAAGGAGGGGGGTTAAAATTTTTGTTATTGTCATTGCAAGTTTGTGGGGAGTGCTGTCTATTCCTGAAATAATGGGGTGCATTGGGATGTTTTATGGGTATTAGACTAAAGCTTGGGTATTCTAGGATGATATATTATTAGTCTATACCGTAATTTGTTTTAATTTTGTAATTAGTTTCCTAAACGTCTTAAATTTTTGTGTTTTTCAGTAATTATGGTAGTTTATTTTTTCATATATGTTGGTATTGTTGAGTAATAAATTTATTTATTGTAAGTGTTTTTATTTATGATAACAATCTTACCTACCATGTTTGAGGAGGCAAAAAAGATTTCCTTATTTTTTGCTAGGTTTTTAGTGCATTTAAGTGTCTTTGTGGTAAAGTTCTTTCATTGTTAGGGTTTAAAGTGACAGTGATTATTCCTTGAATGAAGGCTTTGGTGAATTCTGTGCCATTTTGTCTATGATTTTATTATGCTATATATTTGCATGAAAAATTTTTTTGAATATCATTCTGGAAATTCTTATAGTCAGTGTAGATATTTTTTGGTTCATGTTATTTTGCACAAACCATAAAAACACATGTTATCATAGAAAATGTAGAACTGAAAAATTAAAATATAAGACTGCACAACAGAAAGAAAATATCTATTAGCTGTATAATGAGAGAGAGTACTTCGGAACAAAGATTTATCCTTTCATTCATATTTCTTCCTGTTATGGGCATTAATATGTCCATGATATAATAACACTGTATATCATGGACAGAATGGAATGGCTAAAAGGAAAAGGAATGACAAACATGCTTTGTTCTCAGAGAAACTTTTATATCACCAAGACATACACAAAACTATATATATATATATATATACATACACACACACAGACAAAAATGTTGCATGCGAAGAATAATATATCACATATATTTACACAGCAAAGCAGAGTGTAAGAAGAAACAAAAAGGAAGGTTTTTACATATAATATGGAGATACTCCTGTGTCTGGAGAAGCCATGTTTAAGACTCCAGATTCAAATGCACCAGATCCATTTATGTCCCAGATGAGGACATATTCCATGAATGGGAAACAGTGAGATTTGGGTTTTCCCCAAATCAAGGACTGCGAGCTGGAGTTTCATTCTATATCTGAGAAAGATATATTTCCAAGGGAAAAACAACACCATTGACTTGTAAGGTGTTGGAGAGACAGATTTAGCCACTGCCCAGGCCATGGGGAGGGTAGGCTAAAGAAAGCAACCTTACTGTTAATCTGCTGAAAACAAACTGATAATTGACTGCTGCTTTTGTCATGTGACCCATGTGACTTATCTCCACCAAAGGGAGATAATTGCCTTTTGTATCTATTGTGGGCACCTACCTACAAATGGACTCTTCCACACCTATATAATATGGCTACCAACTCTGAGTAAAGTCAGTCTCCAAGTGAGGGTCACCGAGTAGTAGCCACAGAGTGAGTGAATGAGTGAGTCGAGATACCAGTGAGAGAAAGTACTCTCCTGTCCACATTTACCTTTGTACTACGTTCCCGAGAATATACTATTTAACCTATATCCGAGTCCGTGTTATCTTTCTATGGTTTTACACCATAACAGTATCCCTGCTGTATGAATAAAATTTATTTAAGTGAAAATCAAAACTAAACACATAACATCTGAGCTTGCATTGGTGACAGAAAATATGTTTCATAACAAATTTTCTTCAATACATTCTGGTTCCATGCTTTCCATCCAACTTTGATTTTCAAAAATTCCAAGTCAATCATTATCTTCTGATTACTCTTCTATTGTTCCCACTCCTTCATAATGTTTTCAAATTCTTCCACACACAGTAACCCCTTGTATATTAGTGACTTTACTGCCTTTCTTAGGGTGAAATTGATTAATATATATATATATATATATAAAATCATAATTAAGTAATTTATCGAGCCAAGAAGAAGCCTCAACAGAATGCAGAAAGGACTGGACAGTCGTTTTGCCCTATATTTGGGACTCATCAGCAGTGCGCATCCATTACCGAGAATTGAAACCTGGACAGCTACGATATCAGGCAAACGGCATACCAACAGGCCTTAGTGATGAAGAGGTAATGAATTAGACTTGATATAGTGCTGCTCAATCACATACTCCATGGTGGAACTCATCTGAGTTTCCCTTACCCATAGGACTGTGCGCCCATGAGCCACAACTACTATCCCCAAGCTGCTCTATCCAGAGCATTAGAAGCCGATTCAAGCAAGGATATACAAGTGATAGAAATTATTAGGAGGATTTGAGATAATCATAATTAAGTCATTCATTGAGTTCAGAGAAGACTCAACAGAATGCAGAATGAAAATGAAACAGCCGTCCAGTGCTTTCTGCATTCTGTTGAGGCTTCTTCTAGACTTGATGAATTACTTAATTATGATCCTCCTAATAATTTCTGTCTCATATATATATATATATATATATATATATACACACACACACACATACATACATACATACATACATATATATATATATTGGGGCAGCAGATCATTATTTAAACACATTGTTAAATATAACAGACAATGAATGTATATCATGTCAGATCATGAGCCATTCTAAACTTTTGCATGTTTACTATGGGGACTGAATTATGGGAAAAGATAAAGGGTTAGACTAGCAAGAACCTTCATCAATCAACTCATAGATGAAAGGCAGATACTGGATGATAGAAATGGTTGGAAAAAGTGGTCTAAAATATTCATTTGAAGATAATCATATACAGGGTGTGGCAGGTATACTGCCACATTTGAAACAGTCAACTATATCTACTAGTAAACTTAGTCAAGTGGCAATGGTGTCTTCATCTAGCTAATGACTTAGCAATTATTTCAGATAATATCAGTTACCATAATGGCTTGGACTGTTGCATCACATGCATTTGCTCTTGAAACATTTTTTTAAAACTGGTGAATCTGTAATTGCAACACAGAGTTTTTTGTGCTCATTTTATGATGCTGTTCCGGATAGAAAATCAATACTGCTATGGGTTTAAAATTCCAGGCCCATATGCTCAGTGCTTAAAAGAAAGCCACTTGGAAGTGCTCAAACTTCTGGGTGATGGAAAATAAGCATGAACTAGACACAAGTTGCTCTGTGCTAAAAATAAGCTCTACTTAATGAATAAGGATGATGCTTATAAATAACCTATAATTAGTTTATATGACAATGTAAAAAAGAAGTAAACATGTTATATCTATGTATGTTTAAATATTAAATAAAGAAATCTTTATTGTATCCAAGATATTATAATTAATATAGAAGTAATTCCTAATTCATGCCTAATATACTTTATCACCTATCAGTCAAACTATTATGGTTTACAAATCAATTCTGTTTTTTATTATATCATCTATCAGTCAGACTATTATGGTTTACAAATCAATTCTGTTTTTTATTATATCATCTATCAGTCAGACTATTATGGTTTACAAATCAATTCTGTTTTTTATTATATCATCTATCAGTCAGACTATTATGGTTTACAAATCAATTCTGTTTTTATTATATCATCTATCAGTCAGACTATTATGGTTTACAAATCAATTCTGTTTTTTATTATATCATCTATCAGTCAGACTATTATGGTTTACAAATCAATTCTGTTTTTATTATATCATCTATCAGTCAGACTATTATGGTTTACAGATCAATTCTGTTTTTTATTATATCTATCAGTCAGACTATTATGGTTTACAAATCAATTCTGTTTTTATTATATCTACTAGTGCACCCATACCAACAAAAATGAAGGCTTATCTTTTTATCTACCACAGATATGTTTATAATTGGCTTCAGTGAACAGAAAATTATTTGTTTTATGAACATTGTTTTGCATTTCTCATGGCGCCAGTATTCTCATTCTTCCTTCTGTTGCATTGCTCTTCTGTTTCTTGTTGAAGACATTCTTTCATTCACATTCCTATTTTTTTCTTCTTGTGTTAGATTCTTGCTGTTTCATTTTGAATCCTCTCAGCTACATGTTCTCTCATAGCAGCTCTTCTTGCATTCGCTACTTCTTGTTTCATCTTCTTTGTGCTGCTTTTTCTCACAGGTTTGCTCACTTCTATCTCATGCCTTCTGGCTTATGCTCTTATTGCTTCACGGTGTTTTGTGATGCCTGTTAACATCTTTGTCTGTCAGCCTCTCACCATGAATGTATCTGATCCTGTGATAGGCATAATTGCTGCCTTCATCTTTGCACTCAATCTAATTCTGGTAAATATAGCTGTAAAAATGAGATGTCAAAGTTATTTTCATTTTGACATAATTTAGACAATTTATCCATCACATCATATATATATATATATATATATATATATATATATATATATATATATATATATATATATATATATATGTGTGTGTGTGTGTGTGTGTATATCACGCACACAGGGTGTGATGGATAAATTTCCTAATTTATATGAGAATTAAAACACTGACAACTCATTTAACAGATTTATTTACAGAAATAATTTTGAAATATTAAACATTAAATTGAAAAAAAAGAAAAGAAAACTCGCGTTAGCTTCAACCCCTTCTCCAGGTATATTTTATCCAATAAAATTGCCATTGGCTTAAACACAGCCTCCAAATGACTTCTGAATCTCCTTCAACTCTTTTGGATGGTCTCCTTGTTTAGGTTAGTGAATGCTGCCATAATCCTTGCCTTCAGTTCATCTTTGGTTTTACAAGGAGTTTTGTTGGTCTCTCGCTCAAATGCTCACCACACATAATAATCAAGGGTGTTGGAGTCTGTGGGGAGTTAGGTGGCCAGATATACGAGGTGATTTGGTTGCAGAAATTGCCTGACTGCCATGACTGTGTTCTAATGAATGTGTGGCATGGTGTAGTGTCCTGTTGCAAGACAAGGTGTTTCCAACACTCACCCTCTTGAGCCATGGCAGCAATACCCACTCAAGGCACTTGATGTAGGCCTGTGTTGACTCATCAATAAATTCAGGAGTTTTCTTTTCAGAATGATCAGAGTGAGTTTTCTGAGCTGCCATACCTTCGTTATCACCATTAGACTCATCCAACTCTTTTTGAATCATCTGCACTGTCCTCTGATTGACACCCAAACACTCTGAAATGTTCGTATTGGAGCTTTGGGTGCGAATGCTAATCAGTACTATATGCCATTTCCAAATTCCTGGCAGAGTGAATTGCGTCTGATGGTGCTCTCTTTCTCACAGAAATAGATCTGTCCTTGACAAACCCAACAAATCAAAAAAAAAAATATTCTACCCATTAACTCTATCAAAACTACAACTAAAAAGAATTTATCTTAACTCAACATAAAATTTGTCACATCTTCATCTAAAACAATCAAAGACTTGATTAATAAAAAACAAAACCACCACAAAAACTTGGAGGATTTTACTTTATCAAATTTAGGAATTGCCAGAATGAATACATTGGAGAAACCTCAAGAATAATAAACACACACATTTTATTTATATATATATATATATATATATATATATATATATATATATATATATAATATTATAAATTAATAGATTTAAAATATGGTTTTA
>OZ038476.1:136011023-136176023 GCA_964036315.1 Acanthosepion esculentum
AAGCCCTCTTTCCTCATTATGTGTTTTAGAAATTAACCTTGTCTCTTTCTGATTCTGTGTCCTTTTTGTTCATTTCCTTTAAATTTTCCTCATTGCTGACTTGCTTTGTTTGATATTCTCAGCATCCTTCTGTAGAACCACATCTCTGCTGCTTCAAGCATCTTCTTCTGTGAAGAAATCGTTCAATATTCAATGCCATGTAGGAGGACTGATATTACATAGCAGTTCAGCACTCATTTAATTGTTTCTAATGAAATGTTTGTGTTTAATATTTTGTTTAGCTTTTGGCAAACATTTTTTTGCTATTCAAATGCATCTTTGGATTATGGCATCTCATTTTTGAATGCAAAACTTGTAAAAACACATTACTTAAGTTCTGTTAACAAAGCCAAATATATAATTAAAAAATAATCAAAGGAAATAATTCAATGAAAATTTTAATAAATAATTAAAGAAGGAAGAGATAATTAAATAGATTTGTTTTTGAACACAGTAGTCTGAAAAGTTCAGGTCTAGTGCTTTGTAAGAAAACCTTCGCTGAGATTCTTGATAGCTTGTCTCTTTAATTGTTTGTTAACATATTAACCGTCATATTAAAAAAAAAGCAAGTGGAGCTCATTTATCTGTAACTATTTTTCCCTTGACAGATTTTCCAAGTAGAACTGGAGGAGCTGAAGATATAATCTCTTAAATGTAAGAAAAGTTGTTAAAAGATTATTTCCCTTTATTCATATCATTAAATTGTCTCTCTCTCTCTCTTTTTCTTTCTTTTTTTTTTTTTTAATGAATGATGAGGAAGAAATTTCTTCACAAAAGGAAATAAAGGAATGGGGTCTGGGCCATAAACTGACAAGCATATTCTGATTTAATTCAACCCATATGGCATAAAAAGAGTGAAAGAGATGATTCCTTACAGCAACAAAATTATAATGAGAACTGAATAATAAACATAAACAGTAAATATTTACACAGAATATAGACATGGCTCTTTGCCATAATTAACTTGTATAGTTTTCTTATAGTTATTTTACTGAAAAAAACTTCTCACTCTGAACTACTCTTTAAACTTATTTTAAGGGATACTCATATTTGAGTAGATGCTCCACTTATTTATTTTCATCTACCAACTTGAATATTTGAGAAATCTTATTAAAGAAAATATGTGCTGTCCTGCAGGACTCAAACCTGCTTGTGGCTGAGTCAGTTAAGGCACATCTGATCTAATGACAGTTTCCCTCTGCCCAGAGGCACAGTTTTGAATCCTGCCAGGAAGCATATATTTTTCTTTAATAAGATTTTTCCAATATTCAGGTTGGTAGATGAAAATAAATAAATATACTGTTTAGTAGATAAACGTACCAGAAGAAATATTCATACACCATGAATTTTTGTATTTAACAGACTTTATAAAAGAATTTTATAATCCATATAATATTTGTATACCATGGCATAATGCTGTAATATGTAAAACAAATTCAGAAAAATTTGTTATATCAATGATATATGAAATTGAAAAATTTGGAGATGAGAAAGTATTCGTACAAAATTATAGTACCTATTTAATACTTTGTAGCATATCCCTTACTCAATTCAACAGCAATCAGTCTCTTCCTGTAGATTTTAATCAATGATCTGGAAGTTTCCATTGGTATTTTATTCCATTCTTCTTTGCATATTCTCTTTAGCTCCATGATGTTTTTCAGAGCTCTTTTATTAACTTGAATTTCTAATAAACGCCACAAATTCTCTATTGGATTCAAGTCTGGAGACTGTGATGGCCATTCGAGTGTATTGACATTGTTTTCAATAAGCCATTTTTGTAGATTTAGCTGTATGCTTAGGGTCATTATCTTGTTGCAAACCCCATTCATTTGGGAGTCCAATCTTTACTGCTGACCCGAACAACTTAGAGTCAAAAATATCTTAGTAGAATGAATTAAAAAATATACCATTATCTCTAAATTACCCGTACCATTAGCAGAAAAACATGCCCCATGATATTGCTAGCACCAAATTTCACTGTTGCAATTGTGTTCTTCAGTGCAAAGGCTGTTCTGTTCTTTCTCCAAATGGGAATCCTTGAATTATACCCAGATAGTTCAATTTCTGCTTCATCAGTTCATAAAACACTTTGCTAAAATGATTCAGATTTATTCTTTATGCTCACAAACAAACTTTAACTGGGCATCCCTATGTTTCTTCAATAGTAGTAGAGTTTTTCTTGGAGAATGCGATCTTAGTTGACTTCTATGAAGTGCATTGCTTATTGTTCACTTCATAACAATAATACCTGATGCCTTTAATTCTTTTTGTATTTCTCTCTGTACTCGTTGGATTTTCTTGAATTTTGCACTAAATTCTTCTCCTTGATCTGGGAGAAATCTTGTGTGGTGCACCAGATCTCAATTTGTTCTCAACAGATTTCACCACTTTATACTTATCAATAATGGAACTAATAGTAGTAAATGGTATATTCAGGATATCTGCTATTTTTCTATAGCCTTCTTTCCAATGTTTAATGATCAATTCATTTTGCAAATTTCATAGTTCCTTGCCTTTCCCCATGATGATAATTATTGTGCATGATTTGTGTGCAGCGATAACAAAGAATGAATTGTGGAATCTTCTAGAATGTTCCAGCAATAAGATATTGGAAGAATCTGGCAAAATCTTACAAAGAATTATTTAAATAAAAGTAATTTAAAATTTTTATATTAAAGACATATTTTGTATGAATACTTTTTTCACCTTTTATAAATGACATAATTTCATCTATAACAAAGTTTTGTTTTTTGCATATTGCAGCATTATGCAATGGTGGAGGAATATTGTATGGATTTTAAGTTTTTTCCTAAGTTATAGCCTTCTTAATTAAAAAATTTCATTGTGTACGAATATTTATCCCCCCACTCTCTGTGTGTGTGTGTGTGTGTATATATATATATATATATATATATATATATATATATAAATTGTGATTTTTATTTAATACCCAAATTTGATTAGACACTCAGTTTATTTATTAAACAGTATATTTCTTAATTTTTGTCTACCAGTGTGAATAATTGAGTAATCTTATTAAAGAAAAGTATGTGCTCCCTGGCAGGATAAGATTTCTCAAATATTCAGGGTAGGTAGATGAAAATAAATAAATATACTCTTTAATAAATAAACAGAGCATCTACTGGAATTTAATATCCCAAAAAGTTACATTTAAAGTGGTAAAAATCATATTTATAAAGTCATATTAATAAATAAAAAATCCATTTCTTCTTAACATTGTGTGTGTGTGTGTATATATATATATATATATATATATATATATATATATATATATATATATATATATTCAGTTGTACAGATATGAGTTTGTGGCGCTGGGTTTCACACTTTTGTGATCATTAGAGTTTGTCTGATGATTGCAAAAGTGTGAAATTCAGGGTCACAAACTCTTATCTATACAACTAAATATGTTAGCTCTATCACTGATATTGAGTGCTTTCCACTAAGTACTGTGCATATAAAATTATTATATATTTAGTTGACGAAAAACTAGGTAATCCGTATGGGTAGACCCAAGGAGCATAAAATCCAGAGAGCTCAATATAAATCAGAGCTAATAATTTAAATAAAAATAAAAACAGACCACTTTAAGGTTCCATGTAATAAATTATTTCACCACAGCCCTTTTAAAGGACCGCAGATCATCAGATTTTACTTCCAAAGGTTGAAACAAAAAATGAAAAGAAATTTACACATTTTTGACAGGCAGTACTAAGTTAATTTACATATGCTAAGTTAATTTACATATGCTTAGTACTGCCCATCAAAAATGTGTAAATTTTTTTTCATTTTTCGTTTCAACCTTTGGAAGTAAAGTCTGATGATCCGCGGTCCTTTAAAAGGGCTGTGCTGAAATAATTTATTACATGGAACCTTAAAGTGGTTTGTTTTTATTTATATATATATATATATATATATATATATATATATATATATATATATATATACACACACTATATGTATGTACATATTAGTTTTCAAATTCTTTCAGATTCTTCCATCAGGCCATGCGTTGCATATGTTAAACTGAGCAAATTGTCAAGAAATTGTTAATGATGAGCCATTTTATATGGAATTCCATAAAACCTCTTAAGACATTATAACCATACTAAGACCAATAATTCTGTCATTATTATCACCATCATCAAAATAATAATGCATTCTTCTAGATTTTATCTCGAAGGAGCAATTGCCAAGAATTTCCCTAAATTTTGATGGATTGTTAATGTTCTTTATTGAGACACTTCATGGTCTCATTCCTCATATTAACCTTTGTATTTATCTAATGCATTCCAACTATATTTTTTTTTATTAATTCTTCTTGTCTTCTCAGAATATATTTAATTGTGTTTTTATCAAGAATATTCTAACAAGCTGATGCTAAAAGTGTCTTTCAAAGAAGCTGAGTGAATTCCTTTTTTACTGAGTTGAAGTGTTTAAAAGAATGTTCTGTTAAAAGACTGAAGAGCCATTCACGTAAAATGAACAAAAGATTAACCCCAAATATTTTATGTTACAGATACAGAGAGAGCTGGGAATAGTCTTAAATAATTTACTAATCTATCACTACTCTCATGGCAAGTGCTCAGACAAGCTATGTTTCTTAATTTCACCAGTTCAGACCTTCACAATTAGAATCTGCCATTCCACATACACAGTGTCAACTAATTCCCTTCGTATTCCATTAGTAAAGAGGAAGTCCCACTCAAACAGCTTCTTCTCAAGAATTGCTATTTTGTGGAAGAGACTTCCTAGAGCATGCTTCCCCAATCACAATAATCTTAACCTCTTCATTTTTTTTTTTTTTAATCATTTCACCCCAAGCAAGGCAATTAAGCTGCTAAAATGCAAGCGGTTACTGAGTTTTAGAGAATATAAGAAAAAAGAGAGAGAACAGGAATTAAGAAAACAAAAGATAATGAACGACATTGCATTTAAATTTTTGAAGATCAAAGTTGACTGAAAAACAGAAAAAGCCAGAAGAGAGTTCCACTAGTGAGAAATGCGAAAAAAGAAACTGTTGGCATAGAACTTAGTTTCTTTTCTCTATGGTCAACTATTATCTATTTTGCATGCACTTCTTACTTCCTCCCTTTATACCCTTACAATAGCCCCATTTAATAGCGCTATAGCTTGAGTGGCTCTTGGGTAATTAATAGTATAAAAACAACTTAATAGAAAAAAATAGATATAAGGATGATCATATAATGATAATCACTTTTTTTTTTTTTTTTTTTTTTTTTTTTTTTAATAAGGCTCGCTGTTCGGTTGGCTTTGCCACTGTCTGGTCTCACCTGACTATAGAGTTTCAAGTTAGCCATTTCAACTGTTAAAAATTAAAACATCAACATCTGGATGCCATTAATTACTAAGCAGGACTCATTGGTGACATCCACTGATAGTTGTAGAGTGTGTGTTTGTGAGTGCAGAAAGGTGTGGATGGTGAAAGTGCATCCAGGATGGAACCAGCAGGCAGATGAAACATGGGAGGTGTGTGTGTGTGTGGGGGGGGGTGCATACTAAACAGGACAGTAATTGAGGGGAAGAAGCAGATGTCACATAGCTCCTAGCTCCCGCTCAATGCTAATGGAAACATCAGAGATATAATAGAGCTGTCTTCAGAGATTTTAACTTCTGGGAGAACGCTTTAGCGCAGGGTTTCAAGAAAGGTGCCAAGTGGAAATTATGAGTCAGTTGAGTAAACAAAGTAGAAGCCAATTACAAGACTCCCACCCAACTCTCAGTGTGGGTTGATGGGGATGGGTGGGTGTAATGCTAAAATAAGAGACAATGAAATTAGGAAGAAATGGTAGAAATGATAAATAATCACCTCATATATAAAATAATGCTATATATATATATATATATTTAAAGACATTTTTATCTTTAACATTCTTTTTTTATATATATACAAGTATTTAAGTAAATGCTCTGTTTTATAATAAACAGTATTAAATAACATTTACCGGCCTGGATGTCCGAGAAATTTTCATAGAAAATTTTCGCTCTCCGACAGGATTCGAACCTGTATCCTATACGGAACCGTCATATAGCCTGATGAATATTTTCTATGAAAATTTCTCAAATATTCAGGCTGGTAAATGTTATTTAATACTGTTTATTATAAAACAGAGCATTTACTGAAATACTTGTATCTATATAAAAAAGAATGTTAAACATAAAAATGTCTTTAAATAATTGTCGGACTTTTTCCATTCCATAATATATATATATATATATATATATATTAAAGACATTTATATTATGTTTAACGTTCTTTTTATAGATACAAGTATTTAAGCAAATGCATTTGCTTAAATACTTGTATCTATAAAAAGAACGTTAAACATAATATAAATGTCTTTAATAAATTGTCGGGCTATGTCCAATTCAAAAATATATATATATATATATATATATATATATATATGATAAAAATAGTTCTATGGTATGCTATATTTTAATATAAAAATTTTAAAAATATATATGTTGTAGCATACCTATGGACAATAATGGGTATGTCCCCATTCACATAAATACAGTAGTAAATACTGTATGTTGGTCTGTTGGAGATTCATTGTGGACACTTGACTCACTTCTAGCAGTTGACTATTTCTACATGCTGCTACCAGATCTTATATGTGTTATTTATGTCCTAAATATTATTGTTTATTACCAAGCTTCATTTCATTATTCTTTTCAGTAACCATCCCTGGGTTACAACAATATAAAATGAAAAATTGATGTTGAGAAACCTGGTGAGTGATTAAAAATATTACGAAGCACCATAAAACTAAATCTTTACCATATATATATATATATATATATATATATATATATATATATATATATATATATATATATATGTATGTATGTATAATGTAGTTTTATGGTATGCTATATTTATTGTTTAAAGTGCTCAGTATCAGAGCATATGTAAATATAAAAGTGGACATTGAGGTCAACACCCTGTGGTGGCAGTCTGTTTCATCCTTAAACACTATCATCAATCTATCGCTCATATATATATATATATATATATATATATATATATATATATATATATATATATGCAGATATAAATAAATGAAATGACAAGAGGAAAACATTTCCTTCCTTGAAAAAATTTTATCAAGTGTAGAAATTTTATTTACTAATTTGTTCTTAAAAAGTAAAGTTTATTTATATAAGAAAATTTTGTTTATAACCTATATACTAAAGTTTATTTATAAAGCACAAGCGACTCTTTGACCTTTAATATATGGTCTGTAGAAATATATGGGCTGAGCACCTTTTTCATCACAGTTAATATAAAAGGTAAACTCCCATTGTTTATTACAATATTAAATATGCTTAATGTAATTAAAACAATCATCAGTAAAGATTTTGAAAACATTTGGTGTGTGCGTATATATATATATATATATATATATATATATGTGTGTGTGTGTGTGTGTGTACTTTTTGTTTAAGGAAACCAATACAATTTAATACTTTTAATTAATTTTATAGATATAGAAGTGGTCTGCAGTTGCTTTTGGAATTCAGAGTTTCCTTTTTTCTAGACTGGCTTCCATCCAAGGCTAAATAGCTCAGTCTCATCTGTAATTTAACCCATAGCCAAAAGAGAAAAAACAGACTCATACTTTCCTCAAGAGCATTAGTGTGAGAGTGAGTGCAATTGGAATTAGAACTTGGCCCACCAATTCTTTCTGCTCTGATAACTGCTACACTACCTAGACATCCAAATAAAATTCTGTTCTTTAAAATAATAATCTTTGTGGCTAAAGGTTGAGCCCAATGACAAGAAATAAAACAAAAGAAGTTGTTATGTATGAACAACACTAAGATGACATGGATACTATTGTCCTCATCATTGCTTTTATCACAATGTTTTGGCCACTGTGCCCTTCAGCCTTCATCAGGTTTATGTCAATCTGTGGTGGCACGGAGCAAGCGAAGGACCGGATATTAACCCTCAGAGGTTTAGACAGCAAATGACCAATACTGGTCTCTGCGCACCCGGCTCCACGCAGAATTTCCGGTGGAAAACTAAAAAGAAATAAAAAGAATGATAAGCAATTTTCCACCAATTAAACAGCTCCGCGCCATACCCAACAGTTTGTTTCAGCAGACTGACTCTGATCCGAAGGACACACATAAATAGAGCGATAAATTCACTTCTAAGACAGAAAGCTTTGAAGTACCGTCAGTGAATGTCGCTACGCTTTTCTCACCCATCAAACCCGATGCCTTCAGCCTTCCTTCACCAACGGAGATATCAAAGGACTCCTACCAACCCATTGACCTCACCTTTCATCTCCTGTGACCAGCACGTCATGAACTTAAGTATTAACAAAAGACACTTATATTCTTTTAATAATCGGATTTCTCTTCTATGAATGAACATTTTGTAACGGACTTTGTGCGTGTAAATCAAGAAACATTGTACTATTCATTGATGTTGCATTTAAATACAAAGTGTTTTTGATATACCCTTCTCTTTCGTATGTTATTTTGTTTATGTTATGGTGACCTCAATTTGATCGCTTGTTGAACTTTTAGGCCAAACTAACTCCCGAAGGACTGCTACTATTTATCTACCTTCTGATACAAGCAACAATTAACAACGAGAACCCTACCCCCCATCACCATAAATCCAGTTCTTTGTGTGTAACGATAAACTACATCTGGCAGCAAGGCTCCTGATCAGGAGGTTTTGAGAAGCATGGAACCACCTCTTAATTGCTGGTGTTCCCAGGTCTACCCTGACCCGGGGTGATAACATCTTTTAGGGTCCCAGCTATGGGCAAATAGTTAATCTCCAAACTGGGGTCAAAACACTATGTAAGTATAAAAATAGATTTCTATAGTAAAAATATCAGCAATAAATTTTTGAAAAACAAAATTATTACCAGCAAAATACATTTGACTCTTGTCCAAAACTCTTTACAAAAATACATCAATGAAACCTTATCTACAAACTGATTTCTTACAAAGAATACATATTGTATTCATGCAAACCTATCCTGAAAATTTTGTCAGTATTAAATAACTCATTGAGGTTGATATGTGGTAAAACAAAATAAAACAAAATAAACCAAACAACTCTTTAATCCACTAAAAAGTCTTGGTTACATAGTAATTGCAAGTTCAATACCTGGGCTGAGCCAGACAGCGTGTAGAATAACTGATCAGTACTAAAAAAATAAGAACTATACAAAATTTTTCTAGACACGGGCAGTGGAATGAGAACAGTCTGCCCCCATAAATTAAATAAAGGGTTCAGTTAAAAATTCTGTCTGCATGTAAATAGTGTAAATGATAATTCCTTCTCCAAGATATTGAGGAAGAAAACTCTTTAAGACTTCAGGTCAAAATGAACAGAGTTTCCTAAAACAGAAAAAAATCATTATTCTTCATATCCTATCAATGCATCGGTGTATTTTTACTGTTTTAGAAAAGAAAATATTCGTTTCATTACCCAAATATACATCCCTCTCACCAGATTATATTTATAAGTTTTCCCTTTTATGAGAGTTTGCCAGCTATGAGAATATATACATTTACTTATCTGTGTAAATATTTACCCAAGGGCCTATTTATACAGACATCCCAACCACCCTTTTATTTCTCTCTTGTGCATGCCAGGCTGCAAAGGGACACAGCCATAATCCAAATCGTTTAATTTTTTTTTTTTTTTTTTTAGTTTACTAATTGGCTCTGGGAAAGACAATGAAATAGGTAATTAAGATGCTAGTGTCTTGGACATAAAGCCTGAAACCTATTTGCTTCTCTCTCACCATTATTTTCTATCGCCATTGAACATGCCAGCTTAAATCTGTCTGACCTGACAAGGCTGTCAGTGTTCAACTGATGAGGTAATGCAATATAATAGCAGCAACCCCCTCTAGAGAAACGAGAAGAGATAAATGAGTAACCCAATACACTCTCATCTTCTATGGATTCATGCATCAATTACTTAAAACAACAAAGTGATCTTTTTTGTTTCTGATGAAATCCAAGGAGAAGGGTAATGCCCACCAATGAAATTTGATAAAGTATGCATCCAGGAGAATTGAACTTGGCATAAGCCGTTTGAATATATAGAAATTTTTATATGATTTTTCAAACTATCTTCATCTTTGTTTTTTTTTTTCAAACTTTTCTTGAGGAAATCCAAGAAGAAAGGTAATACCAATTACTGGGATCTGATTAAGTGTGAAATCAGAACACGTGAACTTGTCAAAAGCCTTTTCAGTATGTATAATTTTTTTATATGATTTTTTAGACTATACTTTTTTTTCAAAAGATGGGAAATGCCAATTATAGAGATTTGGTCAAGTATGACTCCAGAATAGTGAACTTGGCAACAATCTTTCCAATATATAGAATTTTTTATGTGACTTTTCACACTATCCATCCCTTTATTTTTTTTCTTCATAAACTTTTTCTTGATGAAATCCAAAGAGAGAGGCAACTTTTTAGACTATCCTTATATTTGTTCTTCCTTGATAGTAAATACTCCGGCTTTCTTTCTGATGAAATTTAGTTCATTTTTTTATACAACTGTTCAACTAATACGAGGCCCAATAGTCATTCAGGGTAGAGTGTTACTGAATGAGGTTTGTTGTAGAGGCATACAAGGAGGGCATAATAGGTGTATATCATGAGGATATGTAGGATAGATAACAGTTCATCCTAGACTTGAAGAGGTTACAATTGTAGTGATCAGGAAAGCATCCCTTCAAAAGTTTGTTACATAAAGTAACAATACTTGGAAAAAAGCTGAGTGTAACTTCTTTACCAATGTATTATGAAAGGAAATGAGAATGGGTTAACTATGTATGAGGCATAGTAGGTCCCAGCTGTGAAGGTCTGGACTGCTGGAACAAAGGAATGTTGTCTGGCTGAATATCAATGGATAATCTATGTTTGATGGCTACTTGGAACTTCAAAGATGGCTGTGTAGATTTCTGCTTTATATTGTATTTTTTAATGTTTTATTTTCTTTTAATTCAAATTTGGAGGCTGGTTATTATACTAACATGCCAAAAGTCAAGGAATCCACGCATAATATTCTGTAGGACCAATACTAGTGCAGCAAAATGTAGCAACTGAATATGGTACAAGTGGTCAGTAGACCTCTGGAGAGATGTTGAGCCATGCCGTCTTGCTTAGCTGTTCCAAGATCTCTGATATTTCTAAGTACTATAACTTGTGTGTGAATAGGCCTCTCCATCATGTCCCAATAATGCTTGATTGAACTTGTCAGGAAAAAGGTGGTGGCCACACATTTCTTTGCAAGTTTGAACAATTTCGGGGCAACTTTTATTCAAAGAAACAATGAAACCTTGCTGAAATAACATGGAATCCATTGATTGATTCATTCATTTTCTATGGCTTATCAAGCCTTTGCAGGTTATTTAAAGACAGAAAATATATTTTTTGGGGGGGGGAGATAAGGATTTAGGGATAGAAGTCTTACTAATTAACCTATAGCTGTGGGGAGATGGTGTCAATTCATACCTTTCCCAAAGGTATTTGTACATAAGTGAATATAAGAAATACAACTGGAATTTGAACTCGGCTCTCCAGTTAACAATTCCAAGTCATTATACATTACACCACCTGCACATCTAAGCATACAGAACCTGGTGTTCCCAAGCAGTCACCCATCAAGATGCTGACCAGTTGCTTAACTTCAGTGATTATATGGGTTTATATGATATGGCTGTAAGCCATGGAGTCCATGAATGAGAGCAAATCATCATAAAATCATATGATGTAGTGATCACTGGTCAATGACATATTTAGGCAAACCCAACTGATACCATGCAAAGACACCCACACCGTTATGGAACTACCATCAGTCTTCTCAGTGCCTTGACAACTGGGGTCCATGATATCATGGGGTCTGTGCTGCACTGAAACCTTACCTATCAGTTTGAAACAACTGGAACTAGGACTCATCAGACCATAATGCTTGTTTCTAGTTCTCCAAGATTCAATTACTGATATCACAAACCCCTGTGAAGCTCTGTTCAGTGTCATGGGGTTAACAGGAGTACCCTGGTGGGTCTTCTGTTCCTATATCCCATTCAAGCTAAAGAATGCTGAGCTTCTCTTGTAGTGAATATGAATATAATTCAAACTTGTCTGTTACTATAGCAATATACCACCAGTCAGGATCATTAAGAGCCTATGCCCAGCCCCTGCACTACTCACTGTGAGCACCAAAGTTTTCTAGCAGGTATTCCCAGTACATATATGACATCAAAAATGTCCATGACCTATAGTTACTGTTACATACTTCTAAGCCATGGTTTTGGCCTGTCAGTATATTGTGGATTGAGTAGCCATGGTTAAATGCAAAATAAAGGAGAGAACTGTTCAACAAACAGAATTAATAAAATTTGCAATAAAAATAAAAAGGAACAGGGCAAAAAAAAAAATGAAATAATATCAAGCAAGCAAATAATATATGCAAGGTAAAAAAGTTCTCAAAGTAAGAATTGGTGTTGACACAAAAAAGCAAGTTCAAACAATCAAATGTAGCATTCTGACTTA
This sequence comes from Acanthosepion esculentum, assembly GCA_964036315.1. Taxonomy (NCBI): domain Eukaryota; kingdom Metazoa; phylum Mollusca; class Cephalopoda; order Sepiida; family Sepiidae; genus Acanthosepion; species Acanthosepion esculentum. Next base: position 136,023,657 of record OZ038476.1, read on the forward strand.
TAGACAAGGCAGATAGTTTTTAAATATTTTATATCTATTTTTTATATTATTATTTTTTTTCATATACAAAAAGTGGGTAATAAAAAAACAAGGGAATAAAAAACAACAAAAATGTGGCAATAAAAAAAAATGCTCAGTATTGAGGTCCATTTAGTGCAGTAAATAATTTTTTTAATTTTGTTCTGCTGATAGATTTAGTGAACAAATTGTAACATATTCTTCTGATGAAATATAGTCAAATTTTATCATACCATTTTGAATTTCAGTCCTTAGGAAAAATTATTTTATGTCTGCATGTTTTGAATGTTGATGGTAGGCTGTGTTCTTAGTAAGAGCTCTGGTATCTTGATTATCACAATAAATAGTGGATTGTTCTTTTTTAGTTGCATTAATCATGGTGGCCAATAATTGAATAAGGAATTTTGCTTCTCGTATTGCTGCTGCCAATGCCATGTATTCAGCTTTGCATGCTGACAATGCTACTGTAGAATGCTTTCTCATTTTCCATGAAATCATTGAATTGTTTGGTGATAACTGGAAACTATATCTTGAAATACTATGGCAGTCTTTTGAATTTCCCTAATCAACATGACAAAAACCTATTAAAATTAGAGGCTTAGTTGATTTATTAGACACTAAACAATGTGTTTTTGTGCCTTCCAAATAGTGTAAGACTTGTTTGGCTCTTATCAAGTGTCCCATGGTTGGATTCTTGGAATACTGCAACAATTTTGTTACCATGTAATTCTATCTGGATGAGTGGCAATCATAATGTATATCGGCTACCAACTATCTCTCAGTAATATTTTCCATCTGTTGGGTCAACATTGCTTCTATCCATTAGATCAATTTCCATTTCACAAGGCTTTGTTCAAGGTTTACAGTCTTGCATTCCAAATTTGATTAAAATCTTTTCAATATATTTTGTTTGATTCATCTCAATAGAGTTATTTTTAAACGTAAATTGTATACCCAGAAAGAAAAAGATTTCCAAGACCAGTCATTTCGAATTGTTCATTTAAATGTGTTTTTACATTAATTAATGCGGGATTGGCTTGTCAGTATATACTTTTGCTTCTAATACTGCATGAATGTATGGGCTGTGACAATCTTGACCTCTTCAAGTCTAGGGTTAGCTGTTAACTTTCCTGCATAGCCCCATATACTTCACTTTATTGCGTTTTGTTATGCACATACAACACCACACAATAACTCTCTACTTTGAGTGGCTCGAGCCTTGTATTAGGTGAATGTTAGTAAAAAAAAAAAAAAATTCTCTTTTTATTGCATGCCTTAATCAAAACATGTAAGAGAAAATGTTAGTCTCAAATGAGGATAATGTGTAGAAAGTTGACCAACTTTTGCTACACAAGATTTTTGAACATAGACTCTTTCATTCACTAGGAGAGGAATGTCAGTTCATAGGAAAGGAATCACAAAGTGGGACTTACACGTTTTGCCATGCTATGGTATTCGCTGTTATTGTATTTTTAATCCATGTGATTGCTATGAAATAAAATAAGACATATCTCGGCTGATTTGCAGGCAAATAAACCCTACATACTCAAGAGTGAGAGTCGGATGTGAACGGGACAAGGCTCCGTCACAAAATGACCATTATCATCGTTTACGCATAGGCCCGACGCACGAGTTCCGGTTGAAAAATAAAATAATATTTCAAAGTGCTTCTATTTTTCGACCAATAAAAATGCTTCCATCCTAATTATACTTGCGTCATTTTTTGAGCCCGTTAAGCCATAAAAAATGCCATAAAAAGGGTCACACGGGGAAGTACAAGGCAGTCAACGGGAGGCGGGGAAAGAGATCTGTCATGGTCAGTCTGGGCAGTCAGCAGCAATCAGCAGCTGTCAGCAGCAGTCAGCAGGAGGAATGCCATGCCAACCAGTGGGAACTACTATGAGAGATCAACCCGGATTGGTAGCCAGCTTATGAACTATACCACAAGGTAGCTGTCCCAAAACCACACGTTCCTGTTGAAATAAATCACATAAATCTATTTCTGTCTTGCAACCATACGCTTGTCTATAACACGATTAAACAGTTTCTTCACTAATCTCTTGTTCCAGTGTTTACCTTGGAATATTATTAACCAGAACTTCGAGGTTTTACAAGCATTATAACAGGTAACTTATAAAATGATCAGAATGTAGAGAGTAATAAAGGATGAAAGTAACTCTGAAAAATTATTTTTTCTGACCTTTCTGAAAATGATGTAAATAAACATTGAAAAATTAAGAAAATTATTGCTGTTTGTTCACTGTTCATTTACTTTTTTGTAATTACCTTATGTGCTAAAATTGTATGAGGCAAAAGGATTTTATTAAGAGCAATGTTTATTTTAGGGACAAATCAATTTTCAAGGTTGTAAATAAACCTCTAGAGGATTCAAAAAAACAAAGTACATCTTAATTGCTTGGAGACATGTTATTTATCATTTTAATATCTGACTTTTAGGAGCCACTCTTACTATTTATTTTTATGTGAAAGTAGAAACTCACAATGGAACCACTTCACTCCAATATGGCTTCTGTGCTATTGTAATCTTTATTATCTTCTTCTGATATGAAGTATACTTAGAGCTTCTTTTGTGAAAACCTTGATTTGTCAGCAGACAAAACAGTTAAACAAATACATTCTCTCTATTTGCTTCATTTTATGAAAAAAACTACTGAAGTTCAAATACAAAGCTTGAGAAACACTTAAAGCAGGGCTTCTTAAGCTGGGCAGTCTATGGATGGGTTTCAGGGGGTCAATGAGGATCAGATAAAAATTAACATTTATATTCACTATACAGCCCTTGTCCCAATCAATGATTTCCTATTAAAAGAAATAAAAGAAAAATGTATTCTGTCAATGCTTGAATGAAAAAACACCCAGTCACTACTTACAGTGCCAAATGTTAGGCATCTCTTGGCTTTCTGTTAGATATATGTTTACCATTTAAATATGGCTCATTATTCTCTCTGTTTGGTCACAATCTTTTGCAACTCCATAAGAGCAACCGATAATTCTCATTTTCTACAGTTTATCATGGCTTGATTATCTTCTAATATACTTGTAAGGATTAATTAACCACAATTTCTTTCAAGTGTGACTGGCTGAAATGTGCAGGAGGGTGCAGTATAGAGAAATGTACTTACAAGTGTTGTGAAAAAGCAATCAGACTGTGAATATCTGCTTATCTGTCTATGAATGGTTAGTTCTTATAGGGGTCCATGACTCAAAAGATGGTTAAGAACCATTGATTTAAGGTACAGAGCTTTTTTAAAATCATTTCACCCCAAGCAAGGCAATAATGCTACTAAGATGACAGGAGTTACTGAGAATGAAACTTTAGAGAGTAGAAGGGACAATAAAAGAACAGGGTTCAATAAAGACAGAACATGGTGCTTGCATTTAATTTTTTGAAGAATGTGGGTGGCAGGGAAGAAAGGCACTGGAAAGAAGTTCTGCAATTGTGAAGTGCTAGAAAGGAAACTATTAGAAAAGAAAATACAGTCTCATCTATTTCAACAGTAAAATAATGAGACCTAATTGCCAATCTAAAGCTTAAATTCATGCAGTTGAGGTACTAAGGAGGGGAGTTCATTAGAACAATTGTCATGAAAACATTTATAGAAAAGAAAGCTATTTCATGGCAGTGGGAAAGTGACTGAAGTTGAGATGCCAGGTCAGAACCAATTACATTACAAACCTTTTTTTGGACTTTGTTGAAAATCTTGAGATATATAACAGGAGCACCAGACCAGATATGATAGCAATATTCAATGCATTGATGATTAGTAGATTTATAAAAATGCAAGATGAATTCTGGTGAGAAAAATTGTCTTGCAGGATACTGAACAACTTTTCTTGAAGCTGGCCAAGCAATTGATTCAATATAATCCCTCCACTTTATGCCAGGGAAAATGTGTGGCCAAGAATGTACAATGAGGTGCTCTCCTAGAGGTTAGCATTGACTATGCTGATGGAGGACAAAAATGCATATCAGTCATTAAGGATTCTTTTCTAAGGGCAAGGCAAAGGCACTCCTGAAGAAATGAGTGGTGCTGGAAAAAAAATTTCTGACCAAAGAATTCTGCCTTATCAACAGTAGATGACAGTGCTTCAAACTGATTGAAGAAAGGTGGAATTGAGGATTTACTCTTGGTCAACACACTCTTATAAAGTTAGGCTGACTATGAAGGAATGATGCCTGAGCTGTGAAATCTTGCATGCATTAATTTCAACTCATCAACTGGCATGTCTAGATAATTAGCCACAAATGGCTATAGTTGAAAGAAAAGAGGAAAATAAAATAAAATGGAGTAAAAGCTAAGGAGCAAAAGTCATCCACAAAATAAAAATAATTGTTTGTAAGGAAAATAAGGATCTAAACATATCAAATTGATTAAATAATGGTAGAAGAATTATCATTGAAGTTTTAAAAGCTAAGCTTAAATATTGATGCAATACTTAAATGCAGCAATAAATTTTGAGTTCTTCTGTATTTTATTGGTGCCTATTATATCTGGCATCAGTATGCCTTGCAAAAAGAAATCTCCACCACCAGAGGAGCAGACTGCAATCAAAAGACCCAGGGCTGTAGCGTGGAAAAGAAAGTCCTCTGTAAATGAAAGCCCAGATCAAACAGGAGAGCTTTCAATGCTGAGAATAGGCAAAGACTTAGGGACTCTCAAACTCCTGAACAAGCTGAAGGCCCAATCAAGAGCTCTCCGCAGAAGCTAGCTTAAATACCACCCGATAGGGTGACTTTTAAGCTAGTTTGAAATAAGGTGGAAATAAGGCTGATTTATTTCCATGAAAGCAGTTCTAGTTGCAAAGGTCTAAAATGGTGGAACTAAAAGATGGAGCCATAGAAATAATGATAAAGTTGTGACAGGCTTACAATGTTGCATTTGTAGGGATGAAGATGGACAGTGAGAAAAGTTTTGAACTCTGCCATGGTTGGAAAGTAAAATCTAACTTCAGGTTTATGCCTAATAAATCCCAAAAGTAATTTTTTAACATACCGAGTGCATTTATTTCTGAAATTGTGAAAGAGAAGAAACTGTAGAATCAAAGTGGAAAGAAATTGGGGTGTTCTTACAATATTATAGCTGTTGTTAACTCAGGTGTAAAACAGACAATGGTAAAAATAAAATGAACAAAAAGCATTTCAAACCCAGAAATTCTGAAGCAAATATACTCACAATAACCTTATTCATGATTGCAAGTTGAGCAAAGATTGTTTATGAAAAAAGGAATTTAATGGCATCAGTAACTTTCCTAATGCTGTAACATGATTTCTCTTTGTGTTTTCTATAAATGATTTCATGGTAATTGTTCTGACGAATTTTCCTCTATAGTACCTAGAATTTATGAATCTAAATGCAGTACTAGATTAGTGGCAAGGTTTCATTATTTACAGTTGAAATCGCTAGATGTAACCATAAGTTCTATACTAACAGTTTCTTCTATCGCACAAGTCACTTGTGAAACACTTCTGGCTTCTTGCTTCCCAGTCAACTTTGATCTTCAAAAATTTAAATGCAATATCAGTCATTATCTTCTGTCATCTTAATTCTTGTTCTTTTATCGTCATCTCTCATTAATAGTATATTTTTCGATTTTCTCTAACATTGAGTAACCCCCTTGTGTCTTAGTGGCTTGCTTTGGGTGAAATGATAAAAAATCCACTAGATATTAAGATTTCTAGGAATTACTGAGACAAATTTCTATGTATCGTTGAACAGATTTCTGACTAAATCTGAATCGCTCATCAAGCCCAAACATGACATGGAAGTTTTGAAAAGGGCATATCCCTTTAAATTTAGATTATCTACTTGATAAGTATCAGCTTATATATATATATATATATTTTTAAACATATATTGTTAAATATAACAGACAATGAATGTCTATTATGTCTGATCATGAGGTGTTCTAATGTTTGTATGTTTGCTTTAATTTTGGGTGAAAATAAAATCAAAAATCGCCCAACATTTGGATAATTTTTATTAAGTTGGTCCTTGATCTAAGCTTTTGGCTCACATGAGCCATTTTCAGAGTGGTTATACGGACATTTTAACAGATATTAACCATCGAAGATAATATTTTGTTATGCTGAGGTAGAAGATTGCTATGCAGTGATAACAGTCATGGAATTGCAGATGCAGTTTGTAAGTTCAAGATGCAATTCTATGATGTCATACCATGCAAGAGGCTGAAATATAAACAAGAGAACCATATGTCTAGATGCAATGTAATGTATTGTGACTAGTTTGAAATATAATTTTGTTGAAATTAAAGCAAACATATGAACATTAGAATGGCTTATGATAAGACATAAGAGACATTCATTGTCTTACATTCAACATCACTTGATAAGACACTGGGAGTGTTGAAACAAAATGGCTATTTTTGTAGTGATTTTATAACATATTTATGTTATATTTAAATAAATGATTATATATATATATATATATATATATATATATATATAAAGTCAAAATTTCCCTTTCTCTCTGCTGTGCACTGACAACATAGGGGTAGGATCACTGACTGATGCCAAATCAGTTGAGTTTCGATCCTGGCTCGAAGCAATCAGACGTCTATCCACACTGAAGAGTTGTGATACGGTGAAACAGTCTGTCTGTGGATGACATATATATATATATATATATATATATATATATATATAAAAATGCATGTTTCATTAAATAATATAGACAAGTGTTGTCTATTTTATGTAAATTCTTTTCATATTGTCTGATAAGCTTAATAGCATTATCATTAAACGAAGAAAGAAAATCACAATATTGATACATATTTTTGAATCCTATCTAAGCTTTCAGCTCACATAAAAGATGACAATTATATTACAAAATATTAAGTAATACACAGATAAGACAGTGATGACAGTCTGTTTCTGTTTACATGGAAGATTTCCAAGCAATAACAAACTTGTGCATATAAAGACGCTGGAAGCAAAAATCGCATCACACATGACATGCGAGAGTGAATTCCAGAAGTATTAAGTATGGGAAGCCTTTGGTATAAACCAATGGCTTCTGTTACCAATTATAGGCATTTAAGAATATTTGAGGAGATTTCATAGTTTATTTTGTTCAGGTTAGGTTTCAACTGTTTTATGTATATAGCATCAAGAATTTTTAGTTTTTGTTTGTTTTCATGTTTAAGTATAGTTGTGTTTTCAACAAGGATTTTCTGGAATTGTGTATGCGGCCAGGCATATTGTTTTAAATGCCTAAAAATGTTAGAGCTATCATTCAAATGTAGTGTCAAGCACCATGAAAGCACGTTTGTGATGTGACCAACATAAATATTATTTATTTCGTTGGAGATACAATCTCCCAAAGGGCACTTGAATTTGTAAACTATGTTGGTTTTTTGCAAATCGCTAACCGGGGGAAAGAATCATTGCAAATAATTGAGTTGGATATACTAGATTTAGTGTAGTATATGATTAACTTAATTTTTTTGCTAGGATCTGTTGTAGATATAATAGTATTTACTAATTTTTTTTAGTATATTTTCATCTTGTTTATAATTAGTATGCATTTGATTACGATATAGGAGATTAATATGTTTGAGATTAGTAGAAGCAGTTTTATGTACTATTTGCTTAGTATTGAGATTTCTAAGAAATTTCTAATATTTTCATCAACTATATAGTTTGGAAAGCAATTATTAATAAGTGTTTGTTTTATATTCTTTAGTTCACTGTAAAAAATCTGTTTTGTGGATGAATTAGTTTCTGCACGATGTATTAGATTTTTTATAATTGCTATTTTGTAGTAATATGGGCATTCGCTCTTGTAGTTAAGTGTACATGAATTTATGCTGGTAGGTTTTTTGTATGGCGAAATAGTAAATTTGTTATTAGTTGTGTTTATCAATATGTCAAGGAAGGGTATTTTATTATTAGTATTGAGTTCATACGTGAACTTAAGGACAGAATTATTTTGGAAATGCTTTTGAAGTTGAAGTATTTTTAACTAACAAAGATATCATCAACGTATCTTAGGTAGATGGATGGTTTTTTAAAACCTGTAAATATCTTATTTTCGAGGTTCGACATGTAGAAATTACTAAATGTTGGACCCAGTACTGAATCCATGGTGACACCATCATGTTATATATATATATATATATATATATATTATTATGATCTAAGAAAGGGACTTCAGTAGTACAAGCTAATAGTAGTTTCCGTAATATATTAGAATTAATTTTAAGTGGGGGTAAAGATGAGTTACTGTATATATTTCTTATAATTATGTCAATAGTTTCACTAATGGACATTGGTAAATAAGTTTTCAACATTAAGTGAAGCTATGATTTCATTGTTAGGTTTTTCACTTTTTAGGATTTGGATTACTTCTAATGTTGATTTAACACTATATTTACTAGGAAGGTAGGGAATAATGAGTTGGTTAATGTATTTTGTTAGCTGATATACACGAGTTGGAATTGTGATATGATAGGACGGAGAGGATAGTTAGGTTTATGTGTTTTTATAGTGCCGTATATGTAACCAGGTCTATAATCACCAACAATTTTAGGGAGTTTTAAAGAGTTCTGTTCAGCATTATTAGCATTAATGAGTTTATTAAGCTTTGATTTTAGTTGGTTGGTCAGGTTCTTGTTGAGTTTTCTAAACATTATGTGATCATGGAGTATGTGGTCAAGGTTTTTGTTGTAATCCAATTTGTTTAGGATGATGAAAATATATATAAAGTCAAGTTTTAAGTGTGCAGTGACCGACTGCTAGTTTCATGTGGTTTCATGCAATCATCAGGCAGTAGGTAGATGTAGTTTGTGAAAAGAAAATAGGAAATCTTACACCACCAGGTAAACCAACCAAACTCAACAGTGCCAGGGGATGGGCAACCTATCTGGTCAAGATCAAAATAGCTGGGAGGAAAAAAATAAAAAAAATTCCACCAGTGCAACAAAAAAGTGCTCAGTGTCATAGGGAACAATAGCACCACAGTAGAGGAGCTACAGCTTCAAGTAAAAAACACTGGGCCACTAAAGTCACCCATGTCAGAGCATTTATCATTATAAATAAGAATAAGCAGCTCCCAAAAGAGTCTGCCTATGATTACACACAGGAACAAAAGTTATTGTCACATCAAAGTTATTATCATCATCATTATTGTTTTTATTATTATGTCCATTTTTTGTCCATATTTTTTTATTTGTGGTATAATATTGATTTTTAGTGGTCTTTAATTATATTTATGTCTTCACTGGGATAGTCATCTATTGTTTTGCTAAGTTTAGTGTGTTGTTTAGCGTATTCTAATTAATAGATGTGTAGAAGTCTTTTATGTCTTATTGCATGAAGGAACAGTTTTTTTTATTACTAATGTTATTAAACCAATTGACTGTTGCTTTTGTATTTTTCCATTGGTTTATGTTCAGTATGTTTTTTAGTTTCATATTTTTTTCTAATATTTGTTTGCTTATTTCCGCAACATTGCTTTTTGTGAAGTTTAGTAATCTGCATGTTGGTTTGGTTGTGAAATTGTGCTTATGTTCTTCTAATTTAATAAATGGTTCTACTTTTGCTAGTTGTTTTATTCTATTGTCTAATTTTAGCTTAGTGGCTACGGTTTTATCTACATTTATCTCACTGTTTCATTATTAGTCATTTTCTAAAATTTAGTGACTTCTTTGTCAACTATTGTAATTGTTGGTTTCCATTTTATAAATTATCCTGGATTTATCTGCTTTTCTAAATAGTATTTTTGAGTTGTTTATCATTTTTTGATTTTTTTCAAGACTTTTTGGGAAATTATTGTTGAATTTTCTTATTTCCAAATTATTGATTATGTTTTGTTAAGTCATTTTCAAAAGCAATCTGGATGTTTTGTTTGTGGTAAATCCAAATTTGTTAATATTGTTATCATCACTGTTGTTGTAGTTGCCACCATTGTCATTTTCTTTGTGGAGGAAATAGAATACCCTCCATCTTAGGTATTTTATAAAGTGCTCTATTTTTTCTGTGAATTTGCTTTTGTAATCATGTTGCTTAGATGTGGATATATATTTTAAGGAGTAGTTAAATGGTATTGATTCCATGTTGATGTAAATGTTTGGGGGTGGGGTGAGAAAATATAATAGCAGAATTGAATGCTGTGAAAAAGTGATCAAACAAAAACAAAAATCTGTAAAAGTGCTCAACTGAGAATAATTTTTCAGGAGCTAAGGCAATAGTGATGTCAAAGATAGTATGAAACCAAAAATGCTGACAGTCAGTGGGATATTGAGAGAAAAGACATTTAAGGCAAGCAGTCTTTCCAATAAAGTGGTTTGATATCAAAAAGCATTAATAGAATTAATATAAGTAAGTTTGTCATCGAGCTGATTGATGTTACTTTCAACATCCCAGTTTTGTAGGTGGGCCTGTTCGTCCACTCTTCAGGGGATATCAGAAACAGATTGCTTATATTTTTATTTTTATGTATTGTTTGTGTTCAAGTGTGTGTTTGCACAAATACACACAGACTGATAAAAGAAAATTTTGTGGACCACTGATTTTCCATTAACTGAATATCCAGCACCTCTTAATTCTGACAAAATTAAGAGTGCATCCTATATCTGTAGTCAATAGGGAAATTGCAAAATTCTTATTTTTAAAAATTTTTCAGCCCACTTAATGCAGAATTTCTGGTTAAGAGTAATGTGGATACAGTGGATTCTCACTGATTGATTCAAATCGCATTTTGGTGGGACTAGTATGCTTATACACAATCATATCCATTTTGGCAAGACTGGAGCTTCAAATATAATCTAAAACCTTATGATTATGCATACTGAAGGGTTTAGGAATGTGCACAAAACAATTGTTCACCCGCCTTTAAAGTTGAATCCCTTTGTTAAGCAAGTCAACTGGGCTAAGCAGTATATGAAACAGGATTTCCATAAATCCAAAGAGCTGGCAAAATGGGTGGTGCCTAAAGAAAGAAAGTCTGGTTGTGCTATGATCAAGGAGATGAAGGAGTTATATTTTGGGTGGGAATCATCAGTAATGAATTGGTTGTCCCCTGAAAGGTGGAAGATGGTGTTAAAATTACCTCATCTACTTACACTTCAGACATAGCTAAGGAAGATGACAGTGTCATTCAAACACAAAAAAGCCATTTTTATGAACAGCTTATAATCTGACAAGGTTTTGAAAACAAGGATGCTAGAAAAATCTGTGGTTGATCTGAATTTGTCTGAAAAGCATTTCTGAGTAGACAAGGTCACAATTATTTTGTTAATAGTCACAATGAAATTAGTTACAAGTTCTAGGTGCTTGTTAACGGCTTATAATTAAAATGTGTTTTGTAATGAGGGTTCATTTCAAACATTTCATTTTTGTTGGGAGTTACTCTACCTTGTCTGCCAAGATGTTCACAGAGTGGTACCATTTATGATTATAAAAAAACTGAATTGTTATGATGGGCCTTGTTTGACTCCTGTTTTTGGTTAGTAAAATATACATATATACACCATAAGAACAAAGTGAGACTCTTACACATATATAGGATTTATTTATCAAAAGAGTTTGGTTGTTTACTAGTTCTGTAGATAAATGAAAGTTCTTGTAATGTGGTTGCTAATAAATATTTGTCATGGTGAATGAATTAATTATTTGCAAGAGATAAGTCTATCATTAAAAAGTAATATTAAACAAGAGAAAGTGATATTTGTGCAAAACTTATCTAGAATGGCTCAAATCCACATGCTCTCTTGGTGAGAGGTAAACGAAAAAGGGGATGACTCTAAATTTTCCACCAGTAGGGCAATTTTCTTTTTCCTAAGGAATCATGGGAAATTAGGTTATTTTTTCGCTGTTTTTTTCTCATGAGTGTGAGATCACTACAGAATAGCAAATGGAGTGGATTACAACTTGTTTTTTTCAAGTTTTCACTTTAGTAGTAACATTTGTGATTGCCTTCTTTTAAATTGTTTTTTTCTTTTTCTTTTGGGGGGATATGCTTTGTGAGCTGGATGTGATGCTTGAAGCCCTTGCACAGAGGACAACTTTTTTAATTTTTAGTTTTGCTTTCTTAGCATTCCCATCCGGCCAATATGTAGATTGAATTAGAAAGAGATCAAATTTGAAGCAGAGTGCAGCAGCACTCATTAGCAAGGGATAAAGCAATAATCATTATTCATAATTAAAATAACATAAAACAGATAAGGATCTATTTTAATTATTTATAGTTACTTATTTTTCAAATCTCTCTTCACATTTCAATATGATTGTCAACATTGCAGCATCTGTTTCTCTTTTCACACTTTTGGTTCAGACGAGAGAATTTAATCTTTTTCTTCTTAAACAAAAATCACAGTTCTTGAACCAAAATAAGAAATCTCAAATTATAATGAAAACATTTTATTCAAATTATTAATCCCAAATGTTGTCTGCCCATAATTAGTCAAGGAAATTAGGAAATACAGTTTAGTTTCATTTCTAAATGCCATAGCAGTTGGGTATAGCTGTCTACAGAGGAAACAAAGTCATCAACAAGTAAGTACAAAAGAATCACTTTCGCTTTTTTTACTCATATAATTTATATTATATTTTATTATAAAATATTTTACATTACTGCACAAAAATGTCTATGTTTCAGAACTTATTTTGAGATATATATATATATATATATATATGTGTGTGTGTTTATTTCAATTAGAAAGATAATTGCAGAAAAAAAATTAAGTGAATAATACAAATATGAGAATTCTTCGTGGAAAGACTTAAAAACCTACATCCTAAGTGAAAGAAAAACAAATGAAAAGCTTGTATTGCTTACATCATACTATCTAAAGCTTTTATGAAATTCTTTATGTATACTGAATTCTAATATGAGAAATTAGACAAAAGTAATTTAAGGAGTAGGTTTATGTTCATACTATGTGACTAATATCAGTCACTTAAACTTTCCTAACATTGCCAAAAAAGAAGCAATGAAAAATAACTGGCTTAATGTATTATATATATATATATATATATATATATAGCGAGAGAGAGAGATAGTGAGCTTATTTATGGTATATCAATGGTAAGCAAAAGGAGCAAATTATTTACAATTTGTAACACATTTTATCAGCATTTATACAAGAAAATACTCTAACCTTAAAGTGATACAGAGTGATTTTTTATATAAACCCATCTATCTTAATATGTACATAATTGAGTCAGTTTGTACCTACTAGATAGATAGATAAATAGACAGAGCTATCTCTGTCTTTTCATATCAATCTCAATCTATGTGAATATCTATCTCTTTCTATTTATCTATGTATCTATCTAGCTAGCTTAGTCAGTTTCTATCTACCTATCTATTGATATATAACTATCAAGCTAGATAGCTACCTCCATTTTTTTCATATCTACCTACCTATCCATGTACAATTTTATCCAGTTATGAGCTCAATTTCAATGATGTGCCAGTTGTCCAGTTTCACCTATTCTCCAGCTGGAAGCTGGACTTAATTGTTGGAGGGTATTTCAGAGACATGCTATGGCAACATTTAAACTATTAATACAGTAAATATTTCATATATTATTTAAATTAACTGGCTTCATAGACAAAATGACAATTTTTGTTTAATATTTACTGGAATTTTTCTGGTGAATGGTCCTCAAGAATTCTTATCTCAAGCCCCAGGTGTTTGTTTCCTCATGAAATACTTCCTCTTCAGTACCTCTGTAGTAATTGCCTCAGCATAGATCATGCCAGAACAGACTTAGCACTCAGTGTCCTTCAGAGAAGCTAAGTACAAACCCAGCTGTACTTGGGATGCATGTATGAGAAAGACCCACAGGACAGAGATATATAAACAACTACCCCATCAGTAAAAAGGCAGTCTCTCAGACATTGCACATGAGAATGTTGCAGCCACTGGCCACTCCTAAACAAAACAAATAGGATGACCTTCACCTTCACAACCCTTCTACTCCTAGAAATGAATTGGCAGTTAATTAGCAATTAAACAACTATCATATATATTTTGAGTTAGAAACGTGCCATTAAGTATATCAGATAAGGGAGCGTTAACCAACATATGAACAGCGTTCGATATATTTTTATATTTAGCGTTTTCTACTCCCAGTAGCCAGGGAGTAAATGAACAAACATTAGTGACAAATTTAACCTCTTTTTCAACTAAAAAGGAGCTTCTTGACCTAAGGGCTGGTGTAACCTATCTCTCTTCAGGTCAAACCGCATCTGAGGTCCTCTAACTTGACAGCTTGCTTTGGTCACAGAAATGTGGCCATTGATTTTATTGGAAAAACCCGTCACTATAGCCATTGATTTTAATCTTGGATGCCCTCAGCCAATGATACCATGTCATCACTTCATTGGTTGCATACATAGCTAGACTTGTACTGATCCCTGATAAAAATAAAATATAAAAATAATCTATATAACCAAAATAGAAAGAATTCAAATTGAAGTAAGGCATTCATTTTCTATTAAAAACCTTTATCTTTTTCTTTCTCTCTCAACTAATGAGAAGGCAACCCTCAAATAAAAAAAGAGGGAAAAAATGACTGAACCTGGATGAAAAACAGTGGAACATTGCTTGATCAGAATCTAGCCATTTATGTCTAAAAACTACCAAAATCAGTGAAGCACCATGTATAACTTTCACTCTAGAAATAAATAATTAAAAAGAAAGGAATGCCAGATAATAAAATAATGTGCATCAATCAAAAATTAACACACAGAAACTTTTGATGTTAGCCAAAACCAAGGTTTGTGTCAGTAGTCTGGGAGCCTGGTTAAAAGGATATAAACTTACAGATCTGAGCTAGATGAGGAGAAGGGCTTGCAGGAGAAATGGCTGTAGAGAAAGCATCCATGCGTGAATCATGAAGTTTAAGTGGTCATCTGCTAATGATATTTTCTGCCCTTCTTAAGATCAAGAAAACCACACTGTAGATGGACACTGACCTATTTCTAAGATGACTACTACTACCAAGTTCTAACTTCTAAACTCTGGAATACCTAGTCAAAACGGACTTTCTCCCGATTACTACCAAGATCCACTTTATAAACAAACATTTCGCTACATTGAATATCAAAGGACTCACTCTAAAACAAATAAATAAAAATATATTTTTTATTTTATACTCTTCAATCAGTTTGTTTTATTCCATGTTTCTGATAAAATAAATACTAAGAAGAATATCCTGGCAAATCTCCACAGACTGACTCAGAAGCTAGGCTACCAATTTATGTCAGTTGTGTATATATTTTTGTTGAATGGTATAATCACAGTATGTACAGGCCAGGAACTTTCTGATAACACTTTGGAGTTACTTGTCTATTGTGAAGAATTACTGTTTGATTTACATGCAAGAAGTTGTACTGAAAGTTTCAAAACTATTTTGGTTTATATTAACATTCCAATGATGTAGAAAAAAAAGAAACATGGAAAAAGAAACAAAATTCTAAAATTTCCTGATTTAAATTGAGGAAATTCTTTAGGGAATTTATTTTTATACTTTCACTTTGTTTCCCTTTAAATATGTGTGCTTGTATGTTCATTAAAAGAAAAAGAAATTTCATTTTTGAAGTTATTTTAACTTATCACGTTACAACTATTATTTAAAAGTTCTTGAAAGTATACATATTGAATCATGGCAACCATTCTTATGCAAAGAAAAGGATTGGTTGTTAATCTCAATATAGTATTTCTACAGGTGTATTTTCTTTCATGTTTTCCATTATTTAGTCGGTATTCACAATATCTTAGCCTCCAACTGATTTCTGTTCAAATAGCAATGATAACAAGTTAACTCATTCTTTAGGATTTTTATTTCTTTTCTTATATTTTTTTCTTTTTGTATTGCCAATTATTATTTTACATTAGTTGAAGTTTTCCTTTTGTCCATTTTAATTATGTCTGTTTTTATTACATTAATTAAATTCTGTACCTCCAAAAAGATCTTTTCTGTTATAATTGGTTGGAGGGGCTGAGTGATTGCTGTTTCCTTTATTTTTTTTTTTTAAATTAATGAACACTTATATTTGAAGTGATGAACAGAGATCAAATATGGATTAGAATTCACCAGAATCATAGGATAAAGAACAATAACAATTGTTTTTTTAATCATATCACACCATGCAAGGCAGTAAAGCCACAATGACATAAGGGGGTTACTGAGTATGAAAGATTAAGAAAAAAGAGAAACATTATTAAGGAGTGAGAACAAGAGAAGATTAATCAAGAAGACAGTAGATAACGATTGACATTGCATTTAAATTTTTGAAGATTAAAATTGGCTTGAAAGCATGGAACCAAAAGAGACTTTAACAAGTAAGAAGTGTGAGAAAAGAAACTGTTAGCATAAAACTTAGGATTACATTGAGCCAGTTCAACTGTGAACTGATGAGACTTTGCTGTGTGTCTGTGGTCCATAATTTTTTATGAGAAATCAGTTGATAATGAATCATGATATACACACGTGTTTTATACATACAAATGCTGGCAAACAAGATAAATACATACATGCGAGGTATTATTATTATTATTTTTTTTTTTTAAGCATTCAACCCCAAGCAAGGTGGGAAGCCACTAACATGCAAGGGGTTACAGAGAGTAGGAGCGAGAGCAAAGAGGAGTGATAGAGGAAAGGATGAAGAGAAGGTTAGGGGATAGATCAGGGCATCTGGAGATGTTGATTGACATTACATTTGAATAGTTGGAGATTATAGCTATCAGGAAAACAAGAAATGGGCAGGGAGTTTCACAGGCGAGAAGTGCAAAACATGAAGCTATTGGAGTAGAAGAGACGGATAAATTTAACAGTTTTGACAGTGAACGGGTGAGAGCGGGTGAGAGCGAGATGCCAGCCTAGTTGAACGCTTAAGTTCATGAAATCTGGGAACCAGCGAAAGCAGCTCATTGGAGAAGTTACTATGAAAGTATTTGTAAAAAAGACAGAGGGAGGCGATGACATGTCTGTGAGAGAGCAGCTGCAGATGAGATGCCAGATTAGGGCCAATTACATTGCATATCCGTCTTTGGATTTTATCTAGGACCTTGAGACCATATATGGCAGCAATACTCCATGCAAGGGCGAATGGTTGATTTGTAGATTTGAAGAATTGACTCTCGTGTGAAAAATTTCCTGGCATGGCACAGGGAGCCAACTTTCCTTGCGGTGGACGAAGCTATTGACTCAATGTATTCATTCCATCTCAGGTCAGCAGTCAATGAGAGGCCGAGCAGTCACAAAGAAGTGCTCTCATGAAGTTGAGCATCAGACATTCTAATGGGAGGCAGGGATGGTTCTCTCTGGTGAGTAATAGAGACCAGTCAAACAATGAAAAGCAAGCAACACAAAAATGAAAATACCCAAATATTTTCTTTCCAACTTAAGATTTCGTTTTCTGATGAAGCTTCAATAAAAGCTAAACATGTCAAATTCATAAACGTTTCCTATTTGTTTTTTATCCTGTCATTTGAAGTGATATAAGACACACCCTTTCTACATTTATTCTGGCAGCATTATGGTATTCGCTGAAATACACACCTGGGATAATCTCAACTTTATCTATAAGACCAGGGAGATATTTTTAGATATTTTATTTTTAGTATTTAGGAAGAAAATTTACGTCATCAAATACAGTAACTGTAATGATACTGAATTTAGCATACTATACAAGGGAAGTGACAGCATTGTTCTCTATGCAATGTAGATTTGCACCCATTGGAACCAAATATTTTTTCAATTTAATGTGTGTGTACACATGTGGTTTTATTGAAGCAATCTTTTGCTTGGATCCAATTTGCTAACCAGGTTTTTATTACAAGCCATCAGAGACATGATGTCTTTTATAGTCTCAATGCATAAAAGAATCCTCTTTGCTATAAAGAATCCTGAAGAAGTGCATTATTTCAATACAGGAAGGCAGGGTTGTTCTCTAACCATGTGTTATTTTCATCATCTCTCATTTAATGATAACATCATTCATCCTGACAGCTTGGAGGGCAAGAGACTCTTTCATCAAAGCAAAGACATAATTATCAAATTTAGGGTTTGTAAAGATGGGTATAAAAATTCAGCTTCTTATCATTTCTAAAATTTCTTTCAAAATCTGTATGATATTTTAGAATTTCCAGACAAGAACCTTTTAGCACATAAATATTCAGCTTCGTATTTCTAAAATTTCTTTCAAAATCCGAATTATATTTTAGAATTTCCAGACAACAACCTTTTAGCACATAAATATTCAGCTTCTTATTTCTAAAATTTCTTTCAAAATCCGAATTATATTTTAGAATTTCCAGACAAGAACCTTTTAGCACATAAATATTCAGCTTCTTATTTCTAAAATTTCTTTCAAAATAAGAATTATATTTTAGAATTTCCAGACAAGAACCTTTTAGCACATAAATATTCAGCTTCTTATTTCTAAAATTTCTTTCAAAATCCGAATTATATTTTAGAATTTCCAGACAACAACCTTTTAGCACATAAATATTCAGCTTCTTATTTCTAAAATTTCTTTCAAAATCCGAATTATATTTTAGAATTTCCAGACAAGAACCTTTTAGCACATAAATATTCAGCTTCTTATTTCTAAAATTTCTTTCAAAATCCGAATTATATTTTAGAATTTCCAGACAAGAACCTTTTAGCACATAAAAATTCAGCTTCTTATCATTTCTAAACTTTCTTTTTGTATTGTCAACTACATTGGTTGAATTTTTCCTTTTGTTCCTTTTAATTATTTCTATCTTTATTGCATTAATTAAATTCTATACCTCCAATAAGATCTTTTCTATCATCACTGGTTCTGGAGGGCTGAGTGATTGCTGTTTCTTTTAATTTAAAAAAAAAAAATTAATGGACACTTATATTCGAAGTGATGGACAGAGATCAAATATGGATCAAATATGAATTAGAACCCACCAGATTGATAAAGAACAATTTTTTTAATCATATCACATAAAAATTCAGCTTATTTCTAAGCTTTCACTTGAAACTACTTTAAAAAAAAAAAAACAGAAAACTCCCAAACAAGTGCATTTTGTCAGAAACAAGTAAACTAAAAATTTATTATTAAAAATAAAAATTTGACTTAAAAGACAATGAAAGTATGATTTTTTTAATCATTTGCCCCAAGTAAGGTGATAATACCACTAAGAGGCAACAGTTTACTTGGAGTGAAAGTGTGGTGAGTATGAAATAATAATTCCCTTTACTCATTCCCTTTAAATTCAGGTGAGCTGAAGAAAAAAAAACAAAGAAATTTGTGAGCCTATGTAAAATTTTTTTGGGGACCAATGAAATTCTTTGACTTCACAGAGATTGGCTGGTAAGCTGAGAAAAAATGAAAATAAATTGTGAGCCAATGTGAAATTTTCTATGGACCAATGAAAACCTTGTTTTCACAGGAATTAGCCATTGAGCCTAGAAAAAGAAAGGAAAGAAAATAGCCAATGCAAAATCCTTTTTGATATAAAATAAGGAAAAAAAATTACATCAACAATAGAAGAGTGACTGAAACCATCAGAAAAGTTTCATTTATGTTCACGTGTCCAGCGTTAAGATTTTGGCAGTATCAAATCACTCGCTAATTATATTATTGCCCTTAACCAAGCACTTGGCACTTCAAAGAACTTCATTTCAACAATCCAAGAAAGCTAAGTATTTCTCTTCCTCTACTTTTGAAAGTATGAAACCGTATAACCCTTTTGTGAACAATGAACTTTCTTACCTTTGTTTTAAACATTTTTGAATATTATTTTCTGTCAGATCATTTAATCTGTTGTATGAACATTTCCTCTTCATGACAATCTGTTGAAACTATGGACTTTAAAATTTCTGATTTATTTTCTTGAAATGAACTACTGACTCAACTTTAAGCATATAAATTAATAAATTCCCCATCTTGTTTTTTTAAAAATAACCCATGAGTTTCTTCATCATTATCTATCTCCATTAATTTTCTTGGCATGGGTGAACCAACTGTTCATTTTAATCCCAAAGTGCCACATCGCTATAAAAGAAGAAGAGAAGACTTTAGTGAGAAGAAAATAACCCATTGAGGTTTTGATATGCCATAAAACAAACCAAAATTTGGTTTGTTCTATGGCATATCAACCTCAATGGGTTATTTAATGCCAAAAAGATTTTTATTGCTGGTAATATTTTTTCAAAAAAGTATTGCTGATATTAAAATCTATTTTTACACTTTCGTAATGTTGACTCCAGTTTGGAGGTTAACTATTTGCTCATAGCTGGGACCCTAACAGGTGCTACCACCCCTAGTCAGGATAGACCTGAGAACACCAGCATTTAAGTGGCTCCACATTTCTCAAAACCTTCGGATCAGAAGCCTTGCTGTCAGATGTAGTTTATTGTCTTACCCAGGATGCAGATGTTGTTTATCGTCAAGAGAAGACTTTAGTGAGAAGAAAATAACCCATTGAGGTTTTGATATGCCATAAAACAAACCAAAATTTGGTTTGTTCTATGGCATATCAACCTCAATGGGTTATTTAATGCCAAAAAGATTTTTATTGCTGGTAATATTTTTTCAAAAAAGTATTGCTGATATTAAAATCTATTTTTACACTTTCGTAATGTTGACTCCAGTTTGGAGGTTAACTATTTGCTCATAGCTGGGACCCTAACAGGTGCTACCACCCCTAGTCAGGATAGACCTGAGAACACCAGCATTTAAGTGGCTCCACATTTCTCAAAACCTTCGGATCAGAAGCCTTGCTGTCAGATGTAGTTTATTGTCTTACCCAGGATGCAGATGTTGTTTATCGTCATACCCAGGATGGCATCTGGAATAGTCATGTAATGTGGATGAAATAAAGGGTTTAGTTCGAAATTCCAATCACCTGAAGAAAGCTGGAGTGTACAACAGCTGAAATGTTGTGAATATGGCAATGAAGATGAGGATAACAGTCTGAATAATACAAATATTGTACGTGACTATCACAATAGGGAAACATAAACCAATATTTCAGAACAATTCATTGTTTCTTATGTTCTTGCTTCCATTTTGCCAATTTCTCTTTTAGTCAAAATGAAAGCGCATTAAAATTTGTTGAGAAAAATCATGACAAATGTTTAAATTTCATCTTAAATTCAGGACGTGGAATTAGTAAATATGAAACACTACAGGTACCTCAGTGTCTGGATCAGTTACAATTAAGTATAGGAGAAAAATAAATTGAACATAGAATAGACTGTGCTGGAGGAGGCTTTGCCCAACGTCGCAAATTGCTAAAAAACCAAAACATTAACATAAAAACTTGAGTCATGTTCTTAAATAGCCTCATCAGAGCAAGACTTTCATATGGATATTATGCATGGCACCAAATCCGGTCAGAAATATCTAAACTGTCAGCTGTACATAACTGCTTTCTAAGATTAATGATGAAAAAAGGTTTTAAGCAAATAAAGTTTGAGGGTCATGCCAAAGTTCATACTTCTTTGAACATTGTAGACTGGTGCTACACAATCACAAAGAACTGTACCAAATAACAGAAACCACATCACTTGAGGAATACCAACAGCAGCAACAACTAAAATGGATAGCCCATAAAAGAGAAAATAATGACATAACCAAGATGTTAACATACCACACCACTTCAAATAAAAGATTAGATAGGAAACCTCCATCAATGCTGCAAAGAGTGATAACAGGACTTGAGAAACACGTTTTCCTGAAAAATCTTTTTAAGAGAAAGATTTTATAATTTTTATCTGAAACTAGTACTGGCTGCTCGGTCAGTGAATGCCAAATGTTTCCTCGTAGGCTAGGTACTGCTATTATCATATTTGATTTAAAATTTTAGTTCAGATAAACAAATAGTTTGTATTTATAAATTTACACGTGAGCATATGTTTATATGTATATACGTGAGTGTTGTGGTCTTAAATGTTTTGCAAATGTGTATGTATTATATTATTATATTATGCACCAATGTGCATTTCTTTATAGAAAGCATTTCAAATTATGTATATATAATTTGCTATAGTTATGGGGTAAAAGAATTCTCAATATTAGAACTAAATTGTGAATATAGACAGTGTGTAAAAGTGGGTCCTGTATGATACTCTTAAGTGTGCCAGACACTGGTTGTCACCTGGGGACCCAGTGTCTCACTCCACAAGACCACCTCTGCATTCATTCAAGATCGTGTTCTGTATCTGGTGGGCTAGTGGTACACTATGAACTGCTACCAATGGGTAAAACCATCACTGCAGACCTGTACTCACTGCAGTTGAAACCTGTGCAACAGGCACTGAAGCAGAAGGAGCCGGCATTGGTTAATCACAAGGGTGTACTATTTCTCCAAGACAATGCCAGACTTCATCTGGTTTTCCATTGTTTTCACCATGGTTTGTAATTCTAATTTTTTCTTCTCTTAGACTGGCTAGAGAGCTCAATCTACTAATTAACCCATAACTGAAGGAGAGAATAGATTCATGCTTTCCAAATCAAAGTCATTAGTAGAAAAGTGAATCAAGGCTAACCCAGAATTTGCCAATTCTATTTTCCATGCTCCCTCTCTTGCCTTATATGTCAAGAGAGGTAGAGAGACAGACATACATATAGACATACACACTATAGGCCAAAAGTTTGGAACCACCTGCTGGACTTAATAATTATTAAGTTTTATACCTTCTTTTGTTTAATTCCTACTAAGCTAGGATGCTGAAAGTATTTAAACCCTTAATACATGGCATCCAATGTTTTTTTAGAGAGAGTGTTACCTAAAATTTTAACTCTTCTAAACCAAAAATTACCATTAGCCAGCAAAGAAGAATAGGGCAAAAGAGCTAAAATTTTCTGGAAGCTTCATGCAGTAATTGGTTAATTTCATTATTATTATTATTATTGAATATGTGATAGAACCTCTACCATTTCTTTAAGTATGGCTCCAAACTTCTGGCTTTACATATATATATATATAAAGAAATATAGTCTTAAAGTGTGCTATATTTATGGGATAAAGTGCTCAATATCAGAGATAGAGCATGTGTAAATATAAAAGTGAACATTGAAGTCAACACTTCGAGGCGACAGTCTGTTTCATGCTAGATGCAATCATCGGGCCCGATGATTGCATCTAGCATGAAACAGACTATCGCCTCTAAGTGTTGACTTCTATGTTCACTTTTATTTATATATATATATATATATATATATAAAATACTACCCATTTATTGTTGGTTTGTGAAAACATTCTTTCCAATGGAACTATATCTATAATTGAACTTTGTCAATCTTCACATAGACCAATCCCTCTGTGAAACAATAACCATTTATATCTCTATTGTTACTATTAAAATCACTCTTACCATCATCAGCACTCACAAGATATACTGAAGGCAAGTAAAAACATCACATAGCCAACAAGTTTGAGTGAATGAATAGCAAAACAATGACAAAAGATTAAAGTGTTAAAATTTATTTAGAGTAACAAAAGACAGGAAATTATGGAGAGCCATGATTCACATACTGGAAAGCATGGCACATACTACAATATTATTATTAGTAGTATTAAATTTATTATCATGCTTTATTTTTTGATTTGCTGCTTGATGCAAAAAATAAAAAAACCCCAGAATAATACAATTGATATTTCTAGGGTATATAATTAAGAAAGAGGGCTTGGAGAATTTGACACTCGTAGGACATTGAAGGCAAGAAGGATGGATGAAATCAGAATAACTAATGAGCATGTGTAATGAGCAGCATAAAAGGGTTTAGAAGCAATAACAAAAGAAAACTTTCTAAGAGCTACAAAGGGTAGGTAGTTATGGAGAGCCATGATCACCCACGCCCTGAAGGGACATGGCACAATACCTTTTACTTGAGACCTAAAGCAAATGAAGGTTTTTTTTTTTCTTAGAAAGTACTTGAGAAAGTCTTTCTCAGTCTGTGAGCAGTTTGCATTAACAGTTATTGCTAGTGCTCACACAACTACTGGAAGAATGATTGTATTTAAATACTGATATTAGATAATAAAAAATAGCAATATTAATCTCATTAATTCATGAGATTATTATTATTAGCCAAGATGGCACCTACTGATCGTTTTTTTAGGAATGTTTCCCCAAGATATGTCTCTTGATTTGCTCCCTTTTTCCATATCTGTATGCTCCAAAGATAAGCCAGACACTGAGTCAAGAAACTTGAAGCTCTTCCTTAGTTTATTTTATTTTTTCCTATTTCACTGGAGAGTATGCCTTTTATTACTTGCTCTTGGTCCTCTGTCTTCTTCACTGTGTGGATCTGTCTTATCTCAAAGAGAATGATTGACAAGGAGTTACTGAATGCTTAGAATCAAAAAATATCTTTTCCTTTGGTTTCAATCTTTTTTTCCATCCTCTTCTTTTCTTCCTCTCTGCTTTCCTTCTCATTTGCTTCTCTCCTTTTTATTGTTTTATTTGTCTTTGCTTTCTTTATTTTCTTACCTTTGTGCTGTATCTGTTATTCGAATGAATTTTTGTCTTTCATTTCTACTACTCCAATCTAATTCCCAGAATAGAGTTACCCCTTTAACTACCAGCTTCTTCTTTCGTAAGTTTCCTTTTGCAAAACTTTTCTTTTTCTATTTTTTCTCTGTATTTTCTTCTTTCTACTCATTCCCAACACAGATTTTTCTTCTATTCTCATCTTTTTCACACTTTTTCATTTTCTCTTTTTTCAGTTTTTCATTTTCTTTTATTTTTCTTCATGTCTTTTCCTCCTTTTTCCATTTTTCTTCTTTTCATCTTCCTCATTTTTCATTTTTTTCATCTTTTCCTCCTTTTTTCTTTTTCTCTTCAACTTTTCCTTCTTTTTCAATTTCTTCTATTTTTCTTTGTCTTTTTCATTTTTTTTTCATCTCTTCCTACCTTTTTATTTTCTTATTTTTCATTACTATCTATTGCTTCTCTCTTTCCAAACAAGCTGCTGGTTTTCTTCTCTTTTTCTATCAACAGTACAGATTTCCCTTGGTGTGTATTCATCTGAATATACATGTGTGTGTGTGTGTGTATATATATATATATATATATATATATATGTATATGTATGTTTTATAATCCAAAAAGGAGCAAGGACATGCACTTGTGTCTATGTTTTTGCAACCAATTGATGCAATTCCATCTGTTTGTATATGCAGGTTGATTTATTGTCTGAAGAATACATGAATGTTTTCTTTATATTTAAGCAAATGCATATGCGTGTGTATGGTGAGTCTGAGGAATGGGTGGCACTGATAAGCATACAACCGTGTAGAACCGATATCTGCCAACTGGCACTGCCCAGAGATATAGAAAACATTCTAATAGCAATTACTTATAAATTACAGGAGCTGGCATTTTATCTCTCACACACACACACACACACACACAATATCTTTGCTGACATACTCTTGCAAACTAAGTGATATACATATGCACACATACATGTGATCACACACACAGATCTGCATATATCTCCAAATGTCGATTTTCTCTACACACACACACACCCAACAATCCCCAGCTTCCCAAAAAATGATATTTATCCAGATTTTGGGTAAATTAGTCATGTGAAGAACATTTATGAACTTATATATATATATATATATATATATATATATCACTTGAATACTCAAAGAAAATGTGCTCTTCAGCAGAGATCAAACGTGCATGCTCCTTTGTAGGAGAAACCACTGTGCTTTACATGTCAACTATGAAGAGCATCACAGTTCAGCAAGTTCATAACCAAGTGGTAAAGCATGTCAGATTAAAAATAAATCCATTGTGTGTGTGTGTGTGTGCGCGTGTATATATAGCAAAAACACAATCAAGGTATCAAAGGTGAATCATGATGTTGAAGTCTCATATGTTGAAAACAATGTGGGAGTCCATTATATATATATATATATATATATATATGTGCGTGTGCAGTCGCATCATGCTGTTGGTAGTGGTTCCCAGTCAATCACTAAAGTTAAGCAATGTGGAGTTTAATCAGTACTTAGATAGGAGACAACTTGAGAGCATTTAGTACTGTAAGCAAATACAAAGGTCATATCTTCATGATATATTTTAGATATTAATGACCCCAAAATGTCAAATCCTCAAACTACTCAAAATTGTATGCAGCACAGATAATGACTAATTATCTTGACTGGTTCTTAAAATTGGATGGAGGTTGTCTCGTGGATGGGTGTCCACATTATGTTGTTGCACAAGCTATCAATGACTAAATAATTAATGGTTCCATTTCATTTATTTGATTGAGAAACAGCCTGTTTGGTTTGATGGCTGTCCTGAAATGGGAAGCTATCATATATATATATATATATATATATATATATATATATATATATGGGTAGGATAAAGAACAAATAGGAAACATTTATCAATCTAGCATGTTTAACTTTTATTAAAGCTTTATTGCAAAATGAGATATAGAGAAAGAAAGAAATTCTGGTATTTTTATTTTTGTGTTGGTTGATTTTCAGTGGTTAAGCTGGCCTCACTGGACACTACTAGTCACACACACACAAACTTACAAATATACATTATCATCCGAATCCCACATAGACAAACTAGAATTATGATACACTTATATACGTAAAGCAATATTTACAGTTTTCATTTAAGCTTGGAATTCATTATTTTTTTTTGAGATTTGAAGAGATGCTTCATCACTCCTTTAGTTTAGAACAACATAACTTATGTCTAACAAGTCAAATGCACATGAAGCCTGCATAACAAATGAAAATGCATCAACTTATACTGAATTTGGTAGTAGCTTTCAATATTTCTTCAAGTTTTTTTTTTTAATTTTGAAGTTGAGCTGGTTAATTTTTTTTGTTTTTTAAGCTACATGCTTTTCCTAGAATGTTGCAATTTTTCTTATTAGCTGCAGCATCAGAAGTTTGCATAACACATACATACATATATATATATATAGTATTAAATTGTAAGGATGCTAGCTGTCAAAATTGCAGGTTCTTTTTCTGTAGTTTATGGGTGGAAAGGCATTTTAAGCAGGCAGGTTTTTGTCAAAGTATTGATATCGAAAGGTAAGGATACAACATTAATTGAATTAATGTGGAGAAACTTGTCATTTAACTGAGTGGTATTAATTTAGTCATGCTGACTACAAAGTCTCATGAGTGCATTGTTGTAATGCCTTCACTCTTCAGGGCTATTGGCTTCTCTGCTGCTACTTCTCAATCTTTTCGTACTTATGTATAGTTTGGTGTAAATTGATATCTTTGAGTGAGTGTGATTTTTTTCACTTAATCGGTGTTGTATTATCTGTTTTTATCTTTAGATTTTTTTTTACTGTTTCTTAAGTGGTGTAGGGTTTCTTGGTGATTATCTGCTTTGTATTGTGCTGAACCCTTTTGACTGTGCTTGCTTAATTGCTTTATATAGGATTGGTCTCTTTACTCTGTTGAGCTGACCACTTTTTACTGTGTCAGTGTATATGCCCGCTTAATTGTATTTTTTTTTGTTTTTTTACTTATTTTTAGGTTGTGGTTAGGTGTTTGTGCTTATGTGTGTATGCTCGTTTTTATGCCTGGGTGTTGAAAAAACATGAATCTGCCTGAACATGAATCTGAAACATGGATTGTCTAGTCACCCTAGCAGATGGATTTGCTTGGAAATGAGTAGATTGCCATTACATATATAATATTTACAAAATTTTATCAGTGTAAAATAATCTCACTGTTGTGAAAAATAAATAATAATAAAGTATTCAATTTTATAAAAAGCAAATTGAGAGAAAATATATGGCACCTTGCTAGTTAGTAAAGTTTGATCTTTTGCTTAATCAGGCCACAAGTACTTTCATCCTGGCACTTGCAGCCCAGACCCAAAAGGTCAAAATTTACTTGCTAGCAAAGTGACATATATTTTCTCTTAATTCAATCCAATATATATATATAATACATGTATATATAAAGGAGTGCTGAAAAAAATATATAATAAAAAATTAAAATAAAATGATCAACTTATCTGTCCCTGTTCAGAATTTTGTGGATATGGTATCCAGTGGTCAAGACACTTAATAGTGAAAGTGAAATTATTTACAGAATTCATTTTAATTTTATTTGTTGCTATTAACAATATCTCTTGATATTGAGCACTTCAATTGCAAAGACTGTCTTCCTTAAATGCGTTATTTTTCACAAACACTCTGGACAAATTCTGGTTTTCTTTTTTGGTGGACACAGTTTATATGATTTTGTTATGGTCCAGGTTCCTTGTACCCCGGTGATGGTCCAAGGTAGAACCAATGAAGAAAAACTCGAACACAGGTATAACACAGATATATTACAAACAGAATATGTACAAAAAGAAGTAGAAGTGTTAGTAATAACAATCAGGTTAGGTTAGAGAGAACTATGTTGTCTCAAAGTATCACTATTCCAATGTCTTACAGTAATCATCTGACACAACTGTCTGTGACTGACTCACTGCCTATGACTGTGACTGCTGCTTCCTCTTGAGACGCAGTATTTATGAGGTACGGGATAGTCCATTCCTGTTATGGGTAAGTTCCCATAACAGATTTAAAGAAACTTGCACAGCTGCTTGCCAGCTAATTGATTTAATATTTGAAATTTATCAATGATCCTCTTTAATAAGGGTAATGGCAATATTAGTTGTTTCCTTATAAGGAGATATTTGGCATTCACTGAGCAAGCAGCCAGTACTACTTTTGGTTGAGATTTATAAAATATTTCTAAAAACAATTTTTCAGGAAAATAGATTTCTCAAGTCTAGTAGCTGTTAATGCTCTTTCCAGTATTGATGGGAGTTTCCTTCCTAACCTTTTGTTTCAAGTAGTATGTAATGTCAACATGTTAATTATGTCATTGTTTTCTCTACAAGTTACATGTGATATTCATTTTAGTTGTTAATGCTGTTGAAAGTCCTTAAGTGATGTGGTTTCTGTCATTTGGTACAGTTCTTTGTGATTCTGTAGCACCAGTCCACAAGGTTTGAAGGACGATGTTCTTCACCAAAACCTATAGGCTTCACTTGCTCAAAGACATTTTTGATCTTAGAAAGCGGTTATATACAGCTGAAAATTTAGATATTCATGAACCGATTTGGTGCCATGCATTATATTCATATGGAAGTTTCAATCTGACAAGAACATGACTCGAGTTTTCAGGTTAATGTTTTGGTTTTGTAACAATTTGCAGTGTTGGGCAAAAGTACCTCTAGCACAGCCTATTCTATTTTCAATTTCCTTATCTCCTAGAGTAAATTTGTCATAACTGATTCATATATGAAAATATTTGAAGTGTTTGGTATTTACTAAATCCACACCCTGGATTTTTATGAAGGATTTAGGATAAGTGCCATAAGGGTTGATTGAAAGATGCCTATTTAACAATTACACAGACATTTTGAATGCTTTCACTTCTCCATGCTATATTTCAATTTTGTATTATTAAGAAATTATTTCTTTACATTTTTTGAACAACATCTGTTGTCAGTTTCATTTATTTAAAAAATAACCTCAGAAATTCAAATGTGAGTTATTAAATATTCACATCATTTGTCACTGTTAAATTTTCCACGAGGTCCTTAGGTTATTCCTAGGGGCTTAAATCTCCTAACCCAAGTATTGAAATAAAGGTGAATAGATATAACATTTTTAAAATAAAGGTGAATATATAACTTTTTTAAAAGAAATAGATTGCTGAACTTTGTAAATAACTTTAAAGGAATTCTCAGTTGCTGCCTATAAAATTTCACATGAAATGTTGTTTGAAATGTTATAACTTGAAACTGCTTAAATATCAGGATTGTCAGTTGGCTACAAATTTCTTGTCATACATACGACACAGATTCTTGATGGATATCTTTAACAGATCACAATATCACATTCTTAAACTTGTATTTGTAAATGAATAAACAGCAGAGCAAACTTCTGTTATTACCTTTAAAAAGTTTTTCTAATTGAAATTTGTAAAGAAGGATGTTCCCAATAAACTGACACAAAATCCTTAGATTTTGATTCCATAATGTCTATTAGAAAAGAAATGCTGATTCTCTGACTGTTACTTTGCTTGCATGTCACTGTATGAAATGCATATGTTAATGTTGTGTGTGAATGATTTACACGTGCATATGCCTTTTAATGTACACACAATACTATGGTCAGACACACAATTTGACAGTATTTGAAATCAGACATTGGACTAAGACATTCTTCTTTTATTGATGCTCCTTTACAATCCCTACCCTAGGCTGAGCAAATAAAATAATTTTTAATACCCTAAAAAATTGAATAATTACAAGATTTTATTGAACCTCTTAAAAATTATTTGTCAAAAGAATTGAAAATGTGCAAATGTACATATTCACATTTTGAATTAAATTAAAATGGAAATTTGAGTCATGAAGGCTAATTTCCCTTTTTGTTTAACAACAACCCATGGGTGACAGGAAAAGAGTATGAACCAAAATGTGCAGACTTTTGAAATCATTTTTATGAGTACTCCTGTATTTAAACTGAATGTATTTTCTAATAACTGTAGTAATTTCAATAGACAAACAATTCTTTTTAATCATTTCACACCAAGCCATTTGAACCGTAAAATAAGATCAAACTGACAATCAAGTCTTTTGCTTTTATTTTCCGTGTCCCTTCAGGATGTTGGCAGTCATGGCTCTCTATTTCCCCCTATCCCTTGTAGCTCTCAATAAGTTTCGGACCTCTGCCACTTCTCTCCAGACCATGTTCTGTTATCCACTTGCTTAAGCCTACCAGGTATGTCATGCGTTGCTTTCCCTTGTTTCTCTTTCTCCAGGCCCTCCTTTCTCATTACTTGTTGCAGAAATTTCAGCTGCCTCTTCCTGATGTTAAGTATAAGCTTCCGCCTTGTTTGCATCCTCTCCAAAACCTCATCATTGCTCACACACACACAGTTCATGATATCCTTCTGTAAAACCATACCTCTGTTGCCACGAGTCTCTTCTTTGTCTTTCAGGAGACCGTCCAACATTCGCTGATGTAAAAGAGAACAGATGCCACGTAGCAGCTCAGTACTCTTGTTTGTTACCAAAGAAATCCTCCTGTCTTGCAATACTCTGCCCAGCTTTTGCAATGCGTCCTTGGCCATCCCAATACATCTTTGAATCTCAGCATTGCACTGTCAAAAAATTTCTGTACCTGCTTCATTTTAGTGTCCCTGACCTGCAAATTGCATTTTGGGCTCATCCTTTTACTGATGACTGTGTATTCTGTATTCATAAAATTGAGGTACCGGAGTGGAAAACTCATCAGAACAATTACCATGAAAATATTTATAGAGAGGCACAGAGAAGCTACATTACAGTGGTTGAAAAGTGACTGAAGCCAAGATGCCACATCAGAACCAATAACATAGCAGATTCTTATATGGCCTTATCAAGAATCTCTAAATATTTAATATTTATACATAATTTATTTATAAATATAAATGTAGATGCAAATTAACTATTACTATGACCAGTCAAAAATTGGTTCAGAAAATCCTTATTTTTTAAACTATTATTTGCCACACTTAACTGGCCCTGAGGTCCTATCAGCTGATATACACACATGATTCCATGTCAAGCCAGTTGGCCCTGGCAAACAGTCAACTCATATAAACTGTCATCTTCAAACGGTTCTATGTTCACCAACTTCTCGATATGCATTCTGACATATTATCTGAACTAACATGAACACAAATTATTTTTGTAACCCAGAGACAGGCTTTTCATACTATTTATAAAATATTTATAAATAACAAACAGAAATCTCCTTGTTATTACTATTCTAATTTGTTTTTTTCCACCTACTATACAGTTACCCATATAAGCAATATAATTTTGTTAACCCTAGAACACTAACCATGGGTATATAGTACCCAGCACAAATTTTCCTATTTTTAATTACAATTTTCAGTACCTGATTTTCTTACTTAAATAATATGATTTTCAGTTCCTATTAATGTTAACTCAAAGTACAAAGTTTGAAGTGCCTGCATGTAAAATACTTCAAATAAGGATTTATATTTAATATTTTTTTGATATTTCCAAAATCAGGTTTGATATACCCATGGTTAGTAGTGGTGTAACTTTAATTGATGGTTAGTGTTCTAGGGTTAATCATTCCAGTCCAAGTAAGGGAATAATACAACTTCATTGGAAAATCACCTTAATGAGCCACATAACCAAATTTATCATTCAAATTCTGATAGCTAGTATAGTAGAATGAGATTGGAAATGTGTAATTTTGTTAAAGACATTGGAATAAGAAATGTAATATTTATGATCAAAATAATATCAGAAAGAACAATACAAATACATAAGTAAGTATATTTATGCCTCAGACTATACAAATGTATCTGATAAGGTACAGCACAAAGATATATTTGAACTGCTGGAAAAATTTAACTTATCTGGGAAAGATATCTGAATAATTCTGAATTTATACTGGCAGTAAACCACCTGCATATGGATAGAAACTGAGTGAGTACAAAAAACAAAGGGGCATATGACAAGGATGTGTCTTCTCACTGGAAGCTTTTACAATCCTAAATGAACTAGAAGTCCTACCAGGATTTATTATTGATAGCCACAATCTTAATATTACATATGCAAATGACATTGTGTTGATGGCAGATGAAGAAAGGAAAGTGCAGAAACTCCTAGAAAGGTAATAAAAGGAAAGTATGAAGAAAGGACTCACCACCAATTCTAAAAAGACAGTATCTGCGATTGTCAGTAAGTGAAAAACCCAAAATATAAACTATGAACTGTTATACTCCGATTCAAATTAGATCTCTTTCTGATTCATGTTGGCCAGACACGAATGCTAAGAAAGCAAAACCAAAAATAAAAAAGTAGTCCTCTGTGCATCTGGCTCACAAGACAAATCTCCTCAAATTATGAAATACAACATAAAAGAATTCACCAATGAATGTTGCCGCCAAAGAAAAAAAGATATGGTCAGGAGCCACCAGATTTGTTTTTAAGAAAGCGAACTGGAACAGAATGCAGTCAACGGGCCAGCTGTTGACACCTGACAAGCTCTTAACATCATCACCATGACTTCAGTCAACCAACCTGACACATATTCACTCGAGACACAATCTCCGCCAAACATCTACACCATGCCCAAATATCAACAGATATACAAAAATAGCAAGTGGTGTTAGATAAGGATGTGTCTTCTCACCAAATTTATTCAACCTATACAGTGAGGCAATTCTGAGAGAACTGGAAATCATACCAAGATTTGTTATTGGTAGTCACAATCTTAACAATATAAAATATGCTGATGATAGTGCTGATAGCAGACATGAAAAGGAAACTACAAAACCATCTACAGAAGGTAATGAAGGAAAGCAAGAAGAAAGGACTAAACATAAACTACAAGAACACAGAATGCATAGTTATCAGCAAAAGGGGGAGCCCAAAATGAAAATCACAAGTTGGGGATACTAAAAACAAGCAGGTACAGAAATTTAAATATCTGGAAGTGTTCTAACAGAGAATGGAAAGTGTGACACAGATCTGAAGACTCATTGGGATGGCCAAAAATGCATTTCAAAAGTTAAGCAGAAGATTAAGAGACAGAAAAAATTAGTTGGAAACAAAGAAAAGAGAACTGAACTGCTACATGATATCTGTCCTCCTGTATAGCAGCAAATGCTGGACAATCTCCTCAAAGATGAAGAAGAGACTCAATTCAACAAAGATATGTCTCTACAGAAGGATGCTGAGGATACCAAGGGCTGGACATGTGAGTAATGACAAAGTTTTGGAGAGAATGGAAACAAAAAGGAAACATACTAAACATTGGGAAGAAGCTGTTGAAATTTCTGGGACACATAATGAGGAAAGAGGGCTTGGAAAATCTGATACTCACAGGACAGATAGAGGGAAAGAAGGACAGAGGAAAACAGCCTGAAACATAATTGATGGGCTTGAGCAAATCAATGGCAAAACAGGGTTTGAGAGAATTAACAAATAGACAAAACTTATTAAGAGCTACAAGGGACAGGAAGATGTGGAGGGCCATGATCGCCTATGCCCTGAAGGGACACAGCACATAAAAGATTCTAACCACTCACCTCTTCCAACAATTGCAAATTTAAAGTCTTAAAGTTGCTACCTTTGTAAATAATAGATCTGACGAAGTAATCCTATTTTATTTTAGGTATTCACCTTTAAAGACAGGCATAGTCTCCAATCTTAGTAATGTGTCCTGCCTTGCATTGAATTTCACTATACACATATGGTTAGGGGATAAGATGATAAGAATGATCAGAAATGAAAAACTACTCTATTATTGAAACACAATATGTGATAAGATTAATGGAAAATCATCTGATAACATTAAATATCTTTTATTTTGCCAGAATATTTTTTCTTGTGTTTAGGCAAATGAGAACCGACAATAACAGTGGAATTGTGGGTACAGATGTTGGTGTTTCTTTTATGTAAAAAGTGGAGAGAGAAAAGAAAGATTTCTTATATAAAGAAAGAGAAGAAAGAAAAAATTTCTTATATATAATAAAAAAGATTGCTATATAAAACAAGAAAGAGTAAAGATTTCTCATATGTAGAAAGGGTGTGGGGAAAAGAAAAAAGTATTTATGTGAAGAAAGAATAATTTTCTCATATGTAGGAAAATGCCTTATGTAAAACCAGAAGGAAGAGTAAAGATTTCTTATATGTAGAAAGGGTGTGGGGAAAAGAAAAAAGTATTTATGTGAAGAAAGAATAATTTTCTCATATGTAGGAAAATGCCTTATGTAAAACCAGAAGAAAGAGTAAAGATTTCTTATATGTAGAAAGGGTGTGGGGAAAAGAAAAAAGTATTTATGTGAAGAAAGAATAATTTTCTCATATGTAGGAAAATGCCTTATGTAAAACCAGAAGAAAGAGTAAAGATTTCTTATATGTAGAAAGGGTGTGGGGAAAAGAAAAAAGTATTTATGTGAAGAAAGAATAATTTTCTCATATGTAGGAAAATGCCTTATGTAAAACCAGAAGAAAGAGTAAAGATTTCTTATATGTAGAAAGGGTGTGGGGAAAAGAAAAAAGTAATTATGTGAAGAAAGAATTTTCTTATATGTAGGAAAATGCCTTATGTAAAACCAGAAGAAAGAGTAAACATTTCTTATATGTAGAAAGGGTGTGGGGAAAAGAAAAAAGTATTTATGTGAAGAAAGAATAATTTTCTCATATGTAGGAAAATGCCTTATGTAAAACCAGAAGAAAGAGTAATGATTTCTTATATGTAGAAAGGGTGTGGGGAAAAGAAAAAAGTATTTATGTGAAGAAAGAATAATTTTCTTATATGTAGGAAAATGCCTCATGTAAAACCAGAAGAAAGAGTAAAGATTTCTAATATGTAGAAAGAGTGTGGGGAAAAGAAAAAAGTATTTATGTGAAGAAAGAATAATTTTCTCATTTGTAGGAAAATGCCTTATGTAAAACCAGAAGAAAGAGACCAGAAGAAAGAGTAAAGATTTCTTATATGTAGAAAGGGTGTGGGGAAAAGAAAAAAGTATTTATGTGAAGAAAGAATAATTTTCTCATATGTAGGAAAATGCCTTATGTAAAACCAGAAGAAAGAGACCAGAAGAAAGAGTAAAGATTTCTTATATGTAGAAAGGGTGTGGGGAAAAGAAAAAAGTATTTATGTGAAGAAAGAATAATTTTCTCATTTGTAGGAAAATGCCTTATGTAAAACCAGAAGAAAGAGTAAAGATTTCTTATATGTAGAAAGGGTGTGGGGAAAAGAAAAAAGTATTTATGTGAAGAAAGAATAATTTTCTCATATGTAGGAAAATGCCTTATGTAAAACCAGAAGAAAGAGTAAAGATTTCTTATATGTAGAAAGGGTGTGGGGAAAAGAAAAAAGTATTTATGTGAAGAAAGAATAATTTTCTCATTTGTAGGAA
This sequence comes from Acanthosepion esculentum, assembly GCA_964036315.1. NCBI lineage: Eukaryota > Metazoa > Mollusca > Cephalopoda > Sepiida > Sepiidae > Acanthosepion > Acanthosepion esculentum. The sequence continues at coordinate 136,059,627 of OZ038476.1, forward strand.
AATGCCTTATGTAAAACCAGAAGAAAGAGTAAAGATTTCTTATATGTAGAAAGGGTGTGGGGAAAAGAAAAAAGTATTTATGTGAAGAAAGAATAATTTTCTCATATGTAGGAAAATGCCTTATGTAAAACCAGAAGAAAGAGTAAAGATTTCTTATATGTAGAAAGGGTGTGGGGAAAAGAAAAAAGTATTTATGTGAAGAAAGAATAATTTTCTCATATGTAGGAAAATGCCTTATGTAAAAACAGAAGAAAGAGTAAAGATTTCTTATATGTAGAAAGGGTGTGGGGAAAAGAAAAAAGTATTTATGTGAAGAAAGAATAATTTTCTCATATGTAGGAAAATGCCTCATGTAAAACCAGAAGAAAGAGTAAAGATTTCTTATATGTAGAAAGGGTGTGGGGAAAAGAAAAAAGTATTTATGTGAAGAAAGAATAATTTTCTCATATGTAGGAAAATGCCTTATGTAAAAACAAAAGAAAGAGTAAAGATTTCTTATATGTAGAAAGGGTGTGGGGAAAAGAAAAAAGTATTTATGTGAAGAAAGAATAATTTTCTCATATGTAGGAAAATGCCTCATGTAAAACCAGAAGAAAGAGTAAAGATTTCTTATATGTAGAAAGGGTGTGGGGAAAAGAAAAAAGTATTTATGTGAAGAAAGAATAATTTTCTCATATGTAGGAAAATGCCTTATGTAAAAACAGAAGAAAGAGTAAAGATTTCTTATATGTAGAAAGGGTGTGGGGAAAAGAAAAAAGTATTTATGTGAAGAAAGAATAATTTTCTCATATGTAGGAAAATGCCTCATGTAAAACCAGAAGAAAGAGTAAAGATTTCTTATATGTAGAAAGGGTGTGGGGAAAAGAAAAAAGTATTTATGTGAAGAAAGAATAATTTTCTCATATGTAGGAAAATGCCTTATGTAAAAACAAAAGAAAGAGTAAAGATTTCTTATATGTAGAAAGGGTGTGGGGAAAAGAAAAAAGTATTTATGTGAAGAAAGAATAATTTTCTCATATGTAGGAAAATGCCTCATGTAAAACCAGAAGAAAGAGTAAAGATTTCTTATATGTAGAAAGGGTGTGGGGAAAAGAAAAAAGTATTTATGTGAAGAAAGAATAATTTTCTCATATGTAGGAAAATGCCTTATGTAAAACCAGAAGAAAGAGTAAAGATTTATATGTAGAAAGGGTGTGGGGAAAAGAAAAAAGTATTTATGTGAAGAAAGAATAATTTTCTCATATGTAGGAAAATGCCTTATGTAAAACCAGAAGAAAGAGTAAAGATTTCTTATATGTAGAAAGGGTGTGGGGAAAAGAAAAAAGTAATTATGTGAAGAAAGAATTTTCTTATATGTAGGAAAATGCCTTATGTAAAACCAGAAGAAAGAGTAAACATTTCTTATATGTAGAAAGGGTGTGGGGAAAAGAAAAAAGTATTTATGTGAAGAAAGAATAATTTTCTCATATGTAGGAAAATGCCTTATGTAAAACCAGAAGAAAGAGTAATGATTTCTTATATGTAGAAAGGGTGTGGGGAAAAGAAAAAAGTATTTATGTGAAGAAAGAATAATTTTCTTATATGTAGGAAAATGCCTCATGTAAAACCAGAAGAAAGAGTAAAGATTTCTAATATGTAGAAAGAGTGTGGGGAAAAGAAAAAAGTATTTATGTGAAGAAAGAATAATTTTCTCATTTGTAGGAAAATGCCTTATGTAAAACCAGAAGAAAGAGACCAGAAGAAAGAGTAAAGATTTCTTATATGTAGAAAGGGTGTGGGGAAAAGAAAAAAGTATTTATGTGAAGAAAGAATAATTTTCTCATATGTAGGAAAATGCCTTATGTAAAACCAGAAGAAAGAGACCAGAAGAAAGAGTAAAGATTTCTTATATGTAGAAAGGGTGTGGGGAAAAGAAAAAAGTATTTATGTGAAGAAAGAATAATTTTCTCATTTGTAGGAAAATGCCTTATGTAAAACCAGAAGAAAGAGTAAAGATTTCTTATATGTAGAAAGGGTGTGGGGAAAAGAAAAAAGTATTTATGTGAAGAAAGAATAATTTTCTCATATGTAGGAAAATGCCTTATGTAAAACCAGAAGAAAGAGTAAAGATTTCTTATATGTAGAAAGGGTGTGGGGAAAAGAAAAAAGTATTTATGTGAAGAAAGAATAATTTTCTCATTTGTAGGAAAATGCCTTATGTAAAACCAGAAGAAAGAGTAAAGATTTCTTATATGTAGAAAGGGTGTGGGGAAAAGAAAAAAGTATTTATGTGAAGAAAGAATAATTTTCTCATATGTAGGAAAATGCCTTATGTAAAACCAGAAGAAAGAGTAAAGATTTCTTATATGTAGAAAGGGTGTGGGGAAAAGAAAAAAGTATTTATGTGAAGAAAGAATAATTTTCTCATATGTAGGAAAATGCCTTATGTAAAAACAGAAGAAAGAGTAAAGATTTCTTATATGTAGAAAGGGTGTGGGGAAAAGAAAAAAGTATTTATGTGAAGAAAGAATAATTTTCTCATATGTAGGAAAATGCCTCATGTAAAACCAGAAGAAAGAGTAAAGATTTCTTATATGTAGAAAGGGTGTGGGGAAAAGAAAAAAGTATTTATGTGAAGAAAGAATAATTTTCTCATATGTAGGAAAATGCCTTATGTAAAAACAAAAGAAAGAGTAAAGATTTCTTATATGTAGAAAGGGTGTGGGGAAAAGAAAAAAGTATTTATGTGAAGAAAGAATAATTTTCTCATATGTAGGAAAATGCCTCATGTAAAACCAGAAGAAAGAGTAAAGATTTCTTATATGTAGAAAGGGTGTGGGGAAAAGAAAAAAGTATTTATGTGAAGAAAGAATAATTTTCTCATATGTAGGAAAATGCCTTATGTAAAAACAGAAGAAAGAGTAAAGATTTCTTATATGTAGAAAGGGTGTGGGGAAAAGAAAAAAGTATTTATGTGAAGAAAGAATAATTTTCTCATATGTAGGAAAATGCCTCATGTAAAACCAGAAGAAAGAGTAAAGATTTCTTATATGTAGAAAGGGTGTGGGGAAAAGAAAAAAGTATTTATGTGAAGAAAGAATAATTTTCTCATATGTAGGAAAATGCCTTATGTAAAAACAAAAGAAAGAGTAAAGATTTCTTATATGTAGAAAGGGTGTGGGGAAAAGAAAAAAGTATTTATGTGAAGAAAGAATAATTTTCTCATATGTAGGAAAATGCCTCATGTAAAACCAGAAGAAAGAGTAAAGATTTCTTATATGTAGAAAGGGTGTGGGGAAAAGAAAAAAGTATTTATGTGAAGAAAGAATAATTTTCTCATATGTAGGAAAATGCCTTATGTAAAACCAGAAGAAAGAGTAAAGATTTATATGTAGAAAGGGTGTGGGGAAAAGAAAAAAGTATTTATGTGAAGAAAGAATAATTTTCTCATATGTAGGAAAATGCCTTATGTAAAACCAGAAGAAAGAGTAATGATTTCTTATATGTAGAAAGGGTGTGGGGAAAAGAAAAAAGTATTTATGTGAAGAAAGAATAATTTTCTTATATGTAGGAAAATGCCTTATGTAAAACCAGAAGAAAGAGTAAAGATTTCTTATATGTAGAAAGGGTGTGGGGAAAAGAAAAAAGTATTTATGTGAAGAAAGAATAATTTTCTCATTTGTAGGAAAATGCCTTATGTAAAAACAGAAGAAAGAGTAAAGATTTCTTATATGTAGAAAGGGTGTGGGGAAAAGAAAAAAGTATTTATGTGAAGAAAGAATAATTTTCTCATATGTAGGAAAATGCCTTATGTAAAACCAGAAGAAAGAGTAATGATTTCTTATATGTAGAAAGGGTGTGGGGAAAAGAAAAAAGTATTTATGTGAAGAAAGAATAATTTTCTTATATGTAGGAAAATGCCTTATGTAAAACCAGAAGAAAGAGTAAAGATTTCTTATATGTAGAAAGGGTGTGGGGAAAAGAAAAAAGTATTTATGTGAAGAAAGAATAATTTTCTCATTTGTAGGAAAATGCCTTATGTAAAAACAGAAGAAAGAGTAAAGATTTCTTATATGTAGAAAGGGTGTGGGGAAAAGAAAAAAGTATTTATGTGAAGAAAGAATAATTTTCTCATATGTAGGAAAATGCCTTATGTAAAACCAGAAGAAAGAGTAAAGATTTTATATATGTGAAAATGGAAGAAAGAAAGAATTTCAGATGCTATTTATCTTGTTAATAAGGAATAATTTCCTTTCACATAGGTATCTGTGTTTTGATATATTTCAACATGAGAAATCTGTTTTGAATTCAAACAATGAGTTTTGAATTTTTCTCTTTTTGAAACCTGCTGAGAGTGAGTGAGTGAGTTTCTTTCTTTCTTCATATTGAAGAATTTGTATGTTCTACAACCTGTGATTCTTATAATATTGGATACACATAATATTACCTGTCAATATGGGGATTTTACCTGTATAATAGCATGAAAGTAACAAATGGTTATTTTTTTTTCATAGCATCAAATAATATTTCCTCTGCATATATTTTGAGAGTTGTGTTTGATTATGTTTTTAGGGCATCACAGATTTTACATAACTATTCATTTAAGGAAGGAATTTTTTCTCAAAATTAATTTTGCTTTTATATAGCATTTTATAGCAATTCATTCCAGTGATGATTTCATGTTACTGACTTTGCACCTGTCTGTCATATACTGTTGATCATTCTGAAGTCATGTTGCAATGAACTGGATATTTTCATATTAAAATTCACCCAATACAAGACTCAGGAGACACTCAAGTTAGAAGGTAAATCAAAATGGTCGTGATGAATATGGTCTGTGATATGAATGAAAAAGAAGACAGTAGAAAGTGAAAAGAAAAAACAAGGATACAGAACAACTGATCTTTGATTTGAAGACGTCAACATTGCAGTGTCCAGGGAAGCATTCATGTATAATTCTGTTCCACAAAATAGCAATTCTTGACAAAAAAGCTATTTCAGTGGAACGTTCTTAAATTTGGAATACAGAAGAAATGAGGGTGATTTGATTCTGTAGAAGTAGCAGGGTATGTCCTATATGTAAAAGTTTGAACTGGTAGAACTAAAGAATGAGATGGAAATTGTGATTATGAAGCAAAATCTATAGTAGCATAAACCACTTTTGACACATTTGATTTTTGATAGTACCTTCTTCATACAATGTACAAATCTTTTGTCTGAGATAGATTTTTACCTTTCTTAAAAAAATGCATAAAATGTTGAAAATGTTAATTTTCTTTGGAGTCAATAAACAAGAATATGCCAATTTTAACAAATCTTTTCTTACCTTAAAATTTCTAATCTGTCAAAATCTGCTTGCACCAAAGTTATATATTTTTATTACTTCAATGTCATTTTCAGTGGATACTGATATTTAAGTAGATGCTCCATCTATTTATTAAACAGTATATTTATTTTCGTCTACCAGCATGAATATTCAAGAAATCTTATTAGAGAAATTTGAACCTGTGTTTCTGTCAGATTAATTAATAAAGAAAATACATCGCATTTCTGATATATAACTTCATCGATGCTCACATGTTTGGTTCATGGTATCCTTAGCATCCTTCTGTGGAACCATACCTCCATTGCCTTGAGTCTCTTCATCTTTGAGGAGACATGCAGTGTATATGATATATATATATATATATATATATATATATGTTTAAATAGGAATGGTTTAGTTCCCTTGAAGGTGTTATTTATAACAATAGTATGGATTTCAAATGTGAAATGAACTCTCAGTGTGATTAATTAAGTTAATGTCAGCAATCACCTGATCAATGATTCAGTTTTCATTGGATAATTGGCAAAACTGTCTTAAAAATAAGGATACATCTTGTACACCAGTGCATCTTGTATTTAAAAAAATATGGTATATTAATCCTAAGTTCTCAAGGATTTTTATTTTAAGAATTAACTTTTTAACTCACAGAATGGTCTTAAAAACAAGTTTTTATAATCATCTACTCAGAAATGTATATATTATAGACTTAATTTGTTCCAAAATATTTTTTCTAATTAATTTTTGCTCATTTTTTCCATCTACATTTAGAACTGAGAATCATTTAAGTCTGTTATGACTTAAAAAAAAAAAAAAAACAACATCTTAAGTAGATGAAGATTATTTAGCATAAATATTTATTTCCATTATATAGAGAGGAACTTATGTACACATTGTTGTTATCAATGTTTCAGCCAATGTGAACCATTTTCAGGTGTCTGTAAATACAGGTAACCTTCAAGGAGCTTTGGACTGAATCTTTTATTGAACTTAGAATTTGAATTTGGTGGCATAGCCATTGTGAGTTCAATTCCTGGGCCAGGTAGTACAGGCGCAGAGTCACTGGAAGCAGGACAAGCAACAAGTGAGTAGTAGTAAAAAAGAACAAGCTGAAGTATTGCTAGAGATGGACAGCAGAACAAAAAAGAAAAAACAATCTACTCTACTGGGATTTGAAGACACCTCTGTAAAAGCCAAGAGAGCACAACATTGTGATAACAACAAAGTTGAGGAGATTGCTCTGTAAATAATGGTAACTGCTCATTCCCAGAATTCAAACCAATATTTGTTTACTGTGTAAAAACTGAATTCATTTTACAAAGCTTATTATTCAGGAGTGTATTGATTTATTTTTATTTCTATGATTTACGTAAGAATTGTAACATGCTGTGAATAATGAAGACGAGATTTTTTTTTTTAATCTGAGTGATGGAAATAATAAAATGTATTGCGAAGATGAGATATTTATAATTGTCTGTTTGGAAAACTGCTCTCCCTCCATTTTTACAGGCTGAATCCAAGCCATATTGCTTTACTTTGTAAATTTGTTTTTATTTCACAGTCTACTTGGCTGGTAGCTACTTGCTGGTCATGTATTTATAAATTTAGCAAGAGCAGATCAAACATTGAAAGAAAAAAGTTCCATCTAGATAAGTGTGTGTGTGTGTGTGTATATATATATATATATATATATATATATATATATATATATATACATGCACACACATATATACAGGTTTGAGTGAGCATCTCTGTGCATGCATATGTGAGAGAAAAAAATTAAGAGAGTGTATGTGTATGTATGTCCATGTGTTTGTGTGTGTTCTTGAGTAGCCACAATTGTTCTGCCAAAACACAAGTTCCCAAGGTGAATGTTATCATCCCAGTTAAGTGAGGGCGTTGGAGTGGTGGTCAAAAAATGTTATCGGGATGAGGAAGAGAATGCTTGGGATAGTGGAGAGATAAAAGAACAAAACAAAAATAAAGCACTGTAGGTAGTTGGCAGATATTCGAAAAAAAAAAAAAACACTGTTCTTCAGAATGAAAGAATTAAATTGTTAAGCACAAAGAGATGGAAACGTACAGATAGAAAGAAGGAAATGTACAGATAGAAAGAAGGAAACGTACAGATGGAAAGAAGGAAACGTACAGATGGAAAGAAGGATGGAAACGTACAGATAGATAGGAAGAAAGAAACATACGGAGATGTACAGAGAGGTACAGATAGACAGATAAGTAGAGGGACGTACAGATAGACAGATACATACAGACAGATACGTACAGACAGATAGATACGTACGGATAGACACGCACAGAGACGTACAGGCAGACACGCACAGAGACATACAGAGATGTAGAGATAAATTGACCAACATGTACAGAGACGTACAGATGGACAAACAGAACCGGACAGATACGTAAACAGACCCGGACAGAAATGGACAGATAGACAGACAGATCCGGACAGAAACATGCAGACAGACACGCACAGAAACATGTAGACACGCACAGATAGGTAGACAGACACGCACAGAGACGTACAGATAGATAGAAATATACAAGCATACTGAGATGTATAAATAGCTGTAAACATACTTCCATAGATACGAACATAATGGGTTAGACAGGTAGATAAACTTGTCAGAGGTTTATGATTCAATAAAGTTACTTATAATCATGGCCTGCATAGATTTGTAACATGATATACATAAAATAAATATAACATGTTGCAACACACTGTTAAAAACAGGTATGGGATTTGAAAGAGCCAAGTACAATTTAGATAAAAATGAGCTCCTAAGGACCTACTTACAAGCAAAGCATTAAGTCTGAGGAGACTGACAGTGAGACTGAAGAATTATATCCTTGCATTTGTTACCATCTTTGATTTATCTAATCATTTATATTACATAAACATGTCAAATACCATCAAGAGGGACATTACTCTATTTATTGTCCACCATTTTGACACATTGCTATCCTTAAATCTGTCTAGCAGCATCCTCATCTCCTTCAACAACTGGCTATTAATTTTTATATTAATGATGTTGGCTGAGTAGTGCATCTGGAAAATTTATTTTGTTAGGGAGGTTGCTTTTGGATAAGAAACAACTAAGAATGGTTGAATGACGAGAAAAAACTGAGAATCATTCGCTTATTAGAATATAGCATTATGAGCCAAGATATTTAATATTCCATGTTCAATTTTGGGAACATATTCTGTTAAAAGAAAAACCTGATTGTTTATTTTTATCCTAAAGACAAATCCAAGTAATTATTGTCAATGACATTGTAAATACTTGTTTTTGTCAAATGACTAATTTTAGTGGATATGATTTTTATTTTAAGAAAAAAAATACATCACTTCATATCACAGGTGATCATGACTCTCTCTGACTTCCTTTTTTTTTAACATTTATAAATATTGCATCACCAAAACGGTTCTTGGGAATGGTAATGGAATATTTTTCAATTGTTTTGAATTCAAAATTGTTCTCCTAGTCTGGATACTCTACCATGGTTAGAAGGACTTTTCTACTATTACTTTTTAAAATCATTTCACCCCAAGCAAAGCAATATTCTCTTATACTCAGTAACCACTTGCCTGATGCAAGTGGTTACTGAGTGTAAGAGAATATGAGAAAAAGAAAACATTAGAGGGAGAGAACAATAAAAGAACAGAAATTAAAACAGATTACCATTGATATTGTATTTAAATTTTTGAAGATTAAAGTTAATGGGAAAACAATACGTTTTTGTATTTACTGTTCTTTTATTATTCACTCTTGTTTTTTTTCTCATTCTCTCACACTCAGTGACCACTTGTACCTTAGTGGCTTTATTGCCTTGCTGGGTGAAAGGACTAGAAAAAAAGACATCATAACATTATCTGTATGAATATTCCATGGCTAATGTTCAGATGAGCTCCATTCTTTAGTTTCGCTAGTTCAGGCCTTTACAACGAGGACCCACAATGCTACTTCCATGGCATTAAATCATCCTAATTCCCTTCTTGTTTCAAATGTAAGAATTTTCCACTCAGCTTTTCCTCAAGAACAGAATAGGCACCCACATGCTTCCTTAGACATTTTAATCCCTTCAAATTAAAAGCCAAATGTCATCTTTCCTCCTCATCTTCATAATTTTCCTGTCCTACCACTATCTTTTACACTAATATCCTAATAACTCGATCAGCATTACCTTTTGACTGTAAGCCTCTACCTCGAGTGGCTCTTGAGCTTTGTAATGAAATTTAGTAAAACTTTTTTTATTACAGCACTTCATATTGATAAATTCATTGCTTAGTCGACAACGTAAAATTGAAAGTGATTCTTTCTATTTTTTTTTATTTTGTTTGATTTAATCTGGTGCTGAAAAATTCTATCAATCCAGAGTGTTATAATAAAAAAATGGAGAAAAAACTTGTAACAAAATAGCAACAATAACAAAACCAGTTCAGATATTTACAGCTAAAAACACACCCTGGCCACATACACAGGGTTGAATTATCCTCATACCCTTCAAATTCCATTGGTAATAAAGTTATACTCAGCTTCTTCCCAATAACTGCTACCTTTTCGAACAGATTCAACATTAAATCACCCAACAAGTGTTATGTTGTTAAATTAATCAACCCTAACAATAAAAGAGGATACATCCATAGAATCAAAAAGAGAGAGCTGAAATTTCTAGGGCACATAATGAGGAAAGAGGGCTTAGAAAATTTGACACACAGAAGATATATTGAAGGCAGGAGGGACAGAGAAAGCAGTGCAACACCTACCTAATATGCTTGTCTAAATAGTTGGCAGAACAGGAATGAGGAAAGATAGCAAAATGACAAAAATTATTAAGAGATACAAAAGACAGGAAATTGTAGAGAGCCACGATCGTCCATGAAGAACCTAATATGGACCTGTGTCTATACTATCACTTTTCACTAGAAAATTTTTCAAATGATATTGCAATGGTCGGATTTGTGGATAATGAGATTAAAATCTCACAGAATTGAGAAAGCAGTTCAATAAAAATTCTACCAATTAAAAACTGATGTAGAAAATCCCACATAACCATGATTTTTAAATAATTAGTTACATAGTATACATAGGATAGTATTACATTTTAATCTTTTTTATTTTAAGTTTTCACCAAAGCATTTACTTAAACAATTATGGACAAAGTATAAAATTACATTTTAATCTTTTTATTCTAAAATTTAACAACTCAGTAATTAATTAATTTGTCCTCCTTATATTTGAGATTTATTATTTGCAACTTGTACATTAAAATTAATAAGTAGATATGTAATGTGGACAAGTGTTACTTTTTCTGCTACCATTTTTACCATCAGATATATAAGTCTAAATAATATAGGCTAAAAATGATCATCTTGAACGCAAACCTCATCTGAAAATCATCAGCACGAATGCCCCAGCTCAAGAGAGTTGGGAAACCTCTTAACAACCTCCTGTGATAGGGATCAGAGCCTGTAACCATCCCTGTGAATGAGGAATTCAAAAGAGAAAAGAAAAAGAAATGCTAACCTTGTATGAAAATCATCATCATCATGAATGCAAAACTCGTCTCAAAATCATCATCATCATCACGAATGCAAACCTCGTCTCAAAATCATCATCATCATCACGAATGCAAACCTCGTCTCAAAATCATCATCATCATGAATGCAAACCTCGTCTCAAAATCATCATCATCATGAATGCAAACCTCGTCTCAAAATCATCATCATCATGAATGCAAACCTCGTCTCAAAATCATCATCATAATGAATGCAAACCTCGTCTCAAAATCACTATCATGGATGCAAACCTTGTCTGAAAATCATCATCATCATGAATGCAAACCTCGTCTCAAAATCATCATTATAATGAATGCAAACCTTGTCTCAAAATCATCATTATAATGAATGTAAACCTTGTCTCAAAATCATCATTATAATGAATGCAAACCTTGTCTGAAAATCATCATTATAATGAATGTAAACCTTGTCTGAAAATCATCATTATAATGAATGCAAACCTCGTCTCAAAATCACTATCATGGATGCAAACCTTGTCTGAAAATCATCATCATCATGAATGCAAACCTCGTCTCAAAATCATCATTATAATGAATGCAAACCTTGTCTCAAAATCATCATTATAATGAATGTAAACCTTGTCTCAAAATCATCATTATAATGAATGCAAACCTTGTCTGAAAATCATCATTATAATGAATGTAAACCTTGTCTGAAAATCATCATTATAATGAATGCAAACCTCGTCTCAAAATCACTATCATGGATGCAAACCTTGTCTGAAAATCATCATCATCATGAATGCAAACCTCGTCTCAAAATCATCATTATAATGAATGCAAACCTTGTCTGAAAATCATCATTATAATGAATGTAAACCTTGTCTCAAAATCATCATTATAATGAATGCAAACCTTGTCTCAAAATCATCATTATAATGAATGTAAACCTTGTCTCAAAATCATCATTATAATGAATGCAAACCTTGTCTGAAAATCATCATTATAATGAATGTAAACCTTGTCTGAAAATCATCATTATAATGAATGTAAACCTTGTCTCAAAATCATCATTATAATGAATGCAAACCTTGTCTGAAAATCATCACTATCATGAATGCAAACCTTGTCTGAAAATCACTATCATGAATGCAAACCTTGTCTGAAAATCATCATTATCATGAATGTAGATCTTGTCTGAAAATCATCAAGAACTCTTGGATCACATTTAATTAAAATATCTGAAGACCGATTTTATAAAAGATTTCAAATACCAAAAATTTATGCATTCCACTTTTTGTTGCAACAGTTATCATAGGCATAAAACTGAACACTCTTTTTGTGAGGACTTATAATTTAATAAATGTAAGTGAGAGGTTAATGTTTATTTTGCCCTGGTGGCTATTATGCATATTACAAATGTAAGCATAACGTGATTGTTTTCAAATTTTTATTTTTTGGTATTTAGAAAAAAAATCTGTGGAAGCAATAAGTAATAACTTCGCTTTTTAGTTTGAGAAATTCTCAGCTGGATGTTTAATTTATATATTTAATCAGAAAGATAAAAACTCAGTTTTACTCGCTAGATGGGCATAAAGTAAAAGTCCAGTTTGACATTTTATATTTAGAAGCAAATTGAAAAAATCATCTAAAACTTTAAATATTTTAGAATTTTCAGACACTGATATACTAAAAATCATGTTCCTGTGTCCAATGAAAAATATTTTAGTTGTCATTGCTCTATCTTTGAATTATTCTATTAAAGACAAGAGAAAAAAAGAGATGTCAAATGTCCCTACAATTTCAGAAATTAAATGTCACTTCTGTCTGACAACCACTATCATGCCATGTTTGAACTCAGATAATTCCTGTCGGCTTTTTATGAACAGCTCAGGTGGTGTTCACAGAGCACAACTGATATAGAGCTGGATATCAATTACTTTTATATACTACTAAATATAACTTTTTGGCACTTATATATATATATATATATATATATATATATGAAATGGCTGTCTACTCGTTTTCAAGTACATCCATTTGCCATGGTGGCTAGCAAATCTCTTTATACAGATGCTTGCACAACTGACAGAGTTCACCTGTGGTTTACTGCAACTATACTGAGCAGACTTGAGTTAGTTTCTGGGAGAGAGCACATAATCTGGCATAATTTTTTAAACAAGGCCAGCATGCACAAACACTCTGTCATGATGACTTGTAACTATGTGCTAGCATAAACATTAATAGTTTCCAAATGGTTCATTCTCCCCAATTACGCTATTTAATACACAATTTTATATATATATATATATATATATATATATATATATTGTATTGGGGCAACAGATCATTATTCAAACATATATTGTTGAATATAACAGACAACGAATGTCTATGTTTGATCATGAGCTGTTCCAAGCTTCATATAGTTGCTTTAATTTTGGGAGAAAATAAAGAAAAAACTGTCCAACATTTGGATATTTTTTTTATTATGCTTTCCCTCGATCTAAGCTTTTGGAGCACATGAGCCATCTCCTGAGTGGTTATACAGACATTTCAACAAAGATATTCACCATCAAAGATGATATCCTATTATGTTTACATAGAAGTTGCTATGCAACGATAATGGTTGTGGAATAGCAGACACAGCTTATAAATTCGTGATGCAGTTCTATGTTGTCGTACCACATGAGAGAATGAAATATTAACAACTGAATCACAGGTTTAGATGCATGTAATGTGCTGTGACTAGTTTGAAATGTAATTTTGTTGAGTGTGGTTTGCGTTAATGTAGATGGCCTCCAATATCTGAAGGTTCTTTTTACTGTATGTATGGGTGAGTATTGTGTTATTAACTAATATCTGTCTATTATGTACATGGCTATGTTTTTCTAAGAAATGTTTAATAGAACTGAGAGTAGAAAGGTGACAGGTAAGTCTATGGGAGGGTGTGGTTGTAGTAAAACCAATATATGTAGTGGGTTTATTATTAGTATCAGAGATACAATCTCTGAACAGGCATGTAAATTGATACACTACATTGGTTTTCTGTAGAGGATTTAGTTGTGTGATTGTAGGGTTATTAGAGACTATGAGGTCAATTGTTTTAAATTTCTTTAAATATATGATGAGCTTAACTTGTTTATTATTATTAATTGATTTAAAGTTAACCAGGTTGATAGTCACCTATAATCTTTTGAAGCTTATAAGATCCTGTTTCAGCATTGTTAATAGTAATAAGTTTATGGATATGGTTTTTAAGTTGAGAGGAAGTGTCATTGGTTAACTTTTTAAATTTATTATGATCATCCTATGACCTATAATTTTGAGTGGTACTCATGTTTGTTTAAAATAATGAAAGTATTAGTTTTATCAACACATTGGATAACAATACTCTTGTTATTTTTTAGTTGTGTGGCTGCTTTTATTAAACTTTTTATCAACCTGGCTACCTTTACGGAAATGTAAAAATCCATAAAAAAGATCATCCCCCTCTGACCTATCATTTCACAAATACCTACACTAGTACATTACTCTTTAAAAACCCTTAAATTACTCCCTACCTCCCAAGTAAATATTGTATTAATTCAACAAATGAATTTATACAAATTCTTCATGCTGTAAAACCAAACAACCAAATAATCACGTCTTTCGATGTAGAAAATTTACTAATGCCGCCATCCATGAAACGATTGACATCATGATCCGTGATATATACAGTCACACTTCTCTCCCACCCATAAATATTAAAACAACTATTTTAAAAAAAATTATTATTAGCATGTACCACTCAAGTACCTTTTCATGACTCCCTAATAGGTAATATCTATACTCAATTAGACGGTATTGCAATGGGATCTCCTTTAGGACCCCTTTTTCCTAATTATTATATGGCACATTTAGAAAATAAAATAATTAATGGCACTAATAATTCCCCTTATATATGTAAGATACATAGATGACATATTCATTTTAGCTAAAAATATTGATCAAATTACACAACTTAGAAACAAATTTGGAAGTCACTCTATCCTCAAATTTACACTAGAAATTAATATAATAAAATTCCATTCCTTGGTGTATTTATTGATTCCAGCACACATAAATAACTACTTATCTATATAGGAAACCCACTAGCATTAACTCGTGTCTTCTTAATTATAATAGTGAATGCCCCACACGATATAAGTTAGCCATTATAAAAAAATGTAATCCAATGCACACAAATATCTTCTTCCAAAACCATATTCCATAAAGAATTACATAACATTAAACAAAGACTTGTTAATAATGGACACCCTAATTCCATCATCAATCAACAAATTAATATGTCTCACAATAAACTTAATACCTCTAATAAAATTGATAGTATTAATAATCATTGTAACCATAATAGTGTAGGTTAAAATAAACATAATACTATTAACTTAAACTATTGTAAGCAAATGCATAATAATTACAAACGATGTAATAATTACAAATGATCTGCTGCCTCAGATAGAGAGTGAGAGAGATGTGTGGTTAGTGTAATTATATATATATATATATATATATATATATATATATATAGGGAGTGATTTTAGTGCACTTTATGCTTCCATTTGTTGATAACCTTTAAGAAGATACTGACAGGAATGTGGTTCTATAGAAGGATGCTGAGAATACCATGGACTGAACATGTGAGCAACAATGAAGATTTAGAGAAAACAGAAATAAAAAGGACATTTATACATTCTAGGGCACATAACGAAGAAAGAGGGCTTAGAAAATTTGGCATTCATAGGATATTAAAAGGGAGGAGGGACAGAAGAAATCACTGCTTAACCAAACAAGCTTGTGTAAATCATTGGCAGAACAGGGACTAGAAGTGATAGTGAAAAGACAAAACGTACTAAGAGCTACAAAGGAGAGGAAATTGTGGAGAGTCATGATCACCCATGTCCTGAAGGGACTTGACACAAATTTTTTTTCCAGCAGGTTTTGCCCACAATATCAAAACTATGAGTCACTGTTTTTCCCACCATAGTATTATTGTGTTTCACTGGTCAGCAAACTTATTTGACTCGAAAATCAGAGATTCTCCATAGGGTATTGTTAAGAAAACAAGTGACACAAAATGCAACAATGCAGACAAGCAACACTATCAAAGTAAACCGAGCTTCTATAATACCTCAGAAGTGGCACAAGCTGACTGTCTCCATGTTGCACCATACTGATCTGATAATTTATGTGAAAGCAACTCTCCAATCAAGTATTGAGTCTATAAAGGAACATACTGTTGGGAAGTTTGATATTTCTCTATTATAAATCCTTTTTCTTTTATTGATCTTCTAATATTTTGAGATACTGGATTATTGATATTCATGAGCTGTAAGCTGTAATCATCAAAATTAAACAGAACAAGGCCAGAAATGTTTCACTTCATGAGTAATGAATAGAAAATATGAAAGCTTCAATTTTTGAATTAGATTATAGAAAATAATATATTTTTTGTATATGCTAATTTTTGGAGATGCACTGGTATTTAGGTTATATTTCATAATTTCTAAAGAACAGAAGATGCTAAGGAACTGAAATAAATGAGAAATGTTTCAGCATAATTAAAAATTAAATCTTAGTAGAAATTCTTCATTTTATGAAAGAACCAATTTAACAGTCTGGAAGACCTGAAACTTTGAAAAGTTCCACTTAATAGAGAGGAATTTTTTTCATCTATATATTTTAGCTTATGACCATATCATCTTGAAACACTGGTTCTAGTGCAATTACCTAAGTTAAACAATGTCAAACTTGGTCAGTACCTAGATGGGTAACCTCTTGGGAAAAGTAGCTGCTGTAAACTTGGATGTGTGGGTGGTGTAATGGATAATGGCCTGGAATTGAAAATAGGAGAGCTGCGTTCTAATTTCAGTTGGGTTTGCTATATTCACATATGCGCAAATATCTTATTCCCCAGATATGGGTTAAATAGTATCAGTAAAAATCATTATCTCCACAAACTTCTTACAATCTAAAAATATTTTGTGACTTTAAATAACCTGTAAAAGGTTGATAAATTGTAAAAAACAAATCAATCATAAATGAATTTTAAAGATGTGGCAGAAATTCTTTTGGGAAAAGAATACATCTTCAGATATAGATTTAATTTTTGTCAAGAAAAAAAAATCATTTTTGGTTGGGGAGAACAAAAGGAATTCTACCTTTATTATAAAAGATATTTTCTAATTTATTTAAAGAAAACAATTCAATAATTATTTGCTGAAAAGAAACATCTTTCATATTTTTTTCTATTTTCTTTTTTGTTTAACAATTTTGCCGTATTCTAATTCTCTTCTCTTTTTCATTTTGAATATTGTTTTTTTTTAGTTCTTTGTCCATCCATTTTTATTATTCTTTGTGATTTATCATTTTTGTCTCTTCTAGCATGAGACTTACATGAAATATTCTCCATTTGTCTCATCAGCAGATTTGTAAATGTAAAAAAAAAAGCATTTTTTTTTGTCTCTGCAAAAATATTGGTGAGTACTAAACAGCCCATTTAAGTATCCCTATGCCAAAATGCAACATACTTTTTTTTTTATTCTTATTTTATATTATTTTTTTTCTTTTGTTAATCACCTTTTTATTTTTCCTATTTCACCTTATCTATTTTTTAATCTTTCTTTTTCATACAATTCTCTCTTTCACCCAATTTCAACTATCTTCTTTGTACACTCTTTTTCATCTGTATTTCTTTCCCTTAATAATTTTTTAATCTATTAATTTTATTCTTTTTTTTTTCTCTTACTACTCTTATAATTTCAAGCATTCTCTACCTCAGTTTATCACTCTCAGCTAACAACCATGATTCCTTTATTTCCGGGTGTATCCCATTCTAATGAGACAGCTATTTTATACAAATGGTAAGTCATAGATTAGCATTTCCTTAAAACCATATCCTTATTCCCCACCTTTTCAATTTTACAGTGAGGGTGAAGAAAATGGGTAAGTTTATGTTTAAAATTTGGGTAGGGTAGAGGAATTTGATTGAAATATTTGCTTGTTTGTCAGGTTAGTACAATGCAAAAATAAATACATTTTTAAAAATGGAAGAAACAGATGATGAACAAGTTAGGAAAAGAATAGAGAATTAGAAGAAAAAATGCTTTTGGGAGACATCCTGGGTAGATAAGGAATTTGAGACGGAAGGAATTAGTGAAGATAATAGACAGAAGCAAAATACATGCAAAGTAATGGCTACCAGATACCATTAGTTAAAATGAGGAAACTGGAAAATAAACAAAAAGAAAAAAGTCAATCACATGTAGTCATCTTGTAAAATAGGCATTTTTTAATGATTTTTATCATATGTGAACTTTAAAAGTTTTAAATATTAATTCTAACCTGGTGTAAATTTAAGAAAGTGTGTGGTCATAGAAGAATTTGTAGAAAATGGAATGAGTTTCAATTCCAGCTAAGGACACATTTAATTACTTTTTTTTCTTTTTTTTTTTTTTCTACACAATGGTGTTTATCCTGTACAAGGCCCGGGGGTCACTGAAGGCAGAGGATTACAAACTAAGAGGCACAGCTTATACAGGCGCGTACGTGTGTGTGTGTGTGTGTGTGTGTGTGTGAAAGATAACAGTTAACCACAGACTTGAGCAGATTAAGATCATAGTGATCAAGGAAGCATTCTCTTGGGAGACAGTTTCACAAGATAGTGGTTTGTTGGATGAAGCTGCTTGAGTAGAATTTATATCTGACCAAAGAACTACAAAGGGAATGAGAGTAAATCACTAAAATGTACCTGACATTGCAGGTATTAGCTGTGAAGGTTTGGACTGGTGGAACTAAGGTCATCTGAACACTCTCCATGGAAATAGCAATAGAGCAATAAGAGACGTGCAAATTTTAAGAAATTTTGCTCATCTGTTGGTAGCAACATATTTTCCTGAGAGTGTCCAGAATGTCTATCTTCTTCATTGATCAAAAAAAAACAAAGATTTTTGATTTGTTTCTTTTGGCAGTAAAATGTTTGTTCTGCTTCATCATGGGAGTATTCAATATTTTATTTAATTTCTTTTTCTAATCTAACTTTATCTTTCCTTATTGTTAATTACCATTCCTATCTCTATTTTTAAATTTTACTCAGTTTCATTGTGAGATTTCTTGTCAAAGTTTTCCCTTTCTAGTATGGTGGCTGAGAAATAAAAGTGCAATCAAGTTAAGAATTCTTATCTGTATAAATACGATGCAATATAGAATTATCCATCCAATGCTATTTTGAGCAATGCCAAGGGACTTAATCAAGTATTCTGTCAATTCAATATTAACTGAATATCCTTGTGAGGATTTTGAGGGCAAAGTTAATTCTGGATTTAACTATTATAAAATTTGTTACCTTCAGTATCATATTTATGATGTCCAATTGGAAAATAGAGAAAGTTCTCAAGAACTGTTAGAGTTCTTAGGATAAGATTTCTGGGAGATGTTTTTTTTGGACAGTCTAAACCATCTAGTTGTTTATACTTTCTATATTACAGGTCAGACTTATTGTTGTGGTAGGATCCACCTAATTTGCATAGTGGAGTACCGACGATATAAATATGGTTGGTACCGGGAAGACAGGGAGGCGAATCAAGAGATCCAACTAGAGACTCTGCCCGACTGCGACTTAGTCAACACATTCTCCAGGAACGGTCTTCCCAGGAATATACAAAAGACTATATGTAAATATTGTGTACACTTTCTTGTTTCAATACATTTTGTTCTAAGTACATTTTGTGTTGCATTATTATTCCATGCATTAGTCAAGTTTCAACAATGGATCTCATCTTCGTCGCCATTGTTGAAACTTGACTAATGCATGGAATAATAATACAACACAAAATGTACTTAGAACAAAATGTATTGAAACAAGAAAGTGTACACAATATTTACATATAGTCTTTTTGTATATTCCTGGGAAGACCATTCCTGGAGAATGTGTTGACTAAGTCGCAGTCGGGCAGAGTCTCTAGTTGGATCTCTTGATTCGCCTCCCTGTCTTCCGGTACCAACCATATTTATATGGTCGGTACTCCGCTATGCAAATTAGGTGGATCCTACCACAACACTTATTACACACATTTGACACTTATATTCACTTTTATATGGACAAAATGATAAAAGTAGCCATTAGTCAAAAATCTTTCAAATAGAGTGACATTAAAACAAAATTATAAAGTAACCATTATTCGAATATGTTAATAATTCTTACAGAATGAGGAATGTAGTTTTATCACAATTGAACTTCATTCTTTTTCTTTATTTTTTTAATTCTAAAATTTACCTAATATAGGTCCTGAGAGCAACTCAAGGTAGAGGGTTACTGTTAAAATAGTTATGATGAATGAGGTATGTGATATGAATGGAAGTGGGTGGTTAGAAGTAAAGATTATGAGGATAAGTAGGATAAATAATGTCTGACTCTCAACTTGAAGGGGTTAAGATTTTAATGTTAAAGGAAGCATCCATGCAGTAATCTGTTGCACAAATGTCTGTCTGAGGGAAAAGGCTGTCCGAGGTAAGCTTTCTCTTTACATTTGGAATAAAGAGGCAATGACAGTGATTTGATTTGGAACAATCATGATATGTCCTAGTTGTGAAGGTCTGAACTGGTGGACAATCTACCATAGAAATATCAATAGAGTAGTTTTTTTTGTTTTTTTTTAAGCCTTTCACCCCAGGCAAGGCTGGAAGCCACTAACACGCAAGGGGTTACAGAGGATTTGGAGCGAGAGCAAATAGGAGTGTTAGAGGAAAGGATGTGGAGAAGGATAGAGGATAGATCAAGGCAACTGGAGATGTCGATTGACGTCACACTTGAATAGTTGGAGATCATAGTCATCAGGGAACCGGGAATGAGGAAGGGAGTTCCATAGGCGTGAGGTTTGAGATATGAAGCTATTGGAGTAGAAGAGACGTCTACATTTAACTGTTTCAACAGTGAAAGGGTTGGAACGGGATGCCAGCCTCATAGGAGGCTTGAATTCATGGAGCCTGGGAACCAGCGATAGCAGCTCATCAGAGAAATTACCATGGAAGTATTTATAAAAGAGACAGAGAGAGGTGACGGTGTGTCTGTGAGAGAGAGACTGCAGATGAGAAGCCAGATCAGGGCCAATTACATTGCATACCCGTCTCTGGATCTTATCAAGAACCTTGAGACAAACAGAAGAGGCTCCAGACCATATATGGCAGCAATACTCCATGCAAGGGCGGATGGTTGATTTGTAAATTTGGAGGATCGATTCAGGGGAGAAGAATTTCCTGGTCCGACAGAGGGAGCCAACTTTCCTTGCAGTGGATGAAGCAATCGACTCAATGTAGTTGTTCCATCTCAGGTCAGCAGACAGCATGAGACCGAGCATACAAACTTACATCTGTGGGAAAGAGATTGCAGAGTAAAGGTGTGTTATGATCTTTTTTTATTGCGACTAATGGTGGAATTAGAGTGATAAGTATCCAGTGATCTACAACAAAGATGCTTCTTCCCCCACATGTTCACATTTTGAACTGTCAACATTTGTGATTCACTTCTTTTATGTTGTATTTTTTGACTTCTGAGATTTGTTTTGGGGGACAAATATGATGCTCAGAGACGCTAGACAGAAATCAACTATTTTTATTTTGGGCTTGCTTTCTTACCACTCCCTTCCTGCTGACATATAGAGTGAATCAAAAGGTGATCTTAATTTTTAGTGGAGTATAACAATATTAACTGAATACAAATCTCATTAGAAACTGATATTTTATAACAAGAGGTGTTCAACAAGTCAAAGTTACTTACATTTGAATTGAGTGATTGTTAAACTTCTTCAGAATGACAAGTGTCGCTTAACAAAATGTTTCCATGAATACATTTAAAAGTAGCTCTTAATCAGTAGATAATGACTGTCAAGTATCCTTTTGTTAAAAATGGTTGATATTTAAGAAAAACAGTTATTGTTTTCACTTGTAGTAAAAAGAGAAATGATCTGTTGATGAGTGACATTTCAAAGTTGATGTCTCTATTCAAATGAATACACATTCTATTACAATATTTATTTTCCTGAATATATTCTGGACAATTTCCTCACAGATAAAGAGCACGCTTGGGGCAACAGAGGTATGCTGAGTATACTATTGGCAGATCATGTAAGCAATCAGGATGTTTTAAGGAAAATGAAGACAAAACACTTAGAAAAGTTGACATTTCTGGGAGATATAATGAGGAAAAAAACTTCAAGAATTTAATACTCACAGGACATATTGTAGGCAAAAGGGACAGAAGGAATGAGAGAGAGTAATTTACCTAACAAGCTTGTGTAAATGGATAACAGCTCAGGAAGTGCAGAAGATAGTAAAAAAAGCAAACACTGCTCAAAGTTACCGAGAGAGGAAGTTGTAGAGTCATGAATGCCTAGGTCTTGAAGGGGACATCACACATAAAATAAGACTTGCTAAAAAGAACTTTTTCATACTAACCAGATCAGATAATTCCATTAGTGGCACTAGCGATATCTATTGGTCAGTTACTATTATGTTGTACATGATACTATATCTTTGGTTTAAATGACATTGTTATTGTGTTCTAGTGATGCGTTGGCCTTGTCTGTTTTTTTTTAATATATGTATTATTCAGGGTTAAAAAGGGTATCACATAACCACAATTAGATTATAATATTACAAACAAATTCATACGAGATACAACAAATTAAGCACAGAAATAAAAACAATAAACTGCTTTAGTATACATTTCAGAGAAATTATTGTATATTTTAAAGAACATATGTATACAGAAATAAAGAAATTTTGCTTATCTGTTGGTAGCAACATATTTTCCTGAGAGTGTCCAGAATGTCTATCTTCTTCATTGATCAAAAAAACAAAGATTTTTGATTTGTATCTTTTGGCAGTAAAATGCTTGTTCTGCTTCATCATGGGAGTATTCAATATTTTATTTAATTTCTTTTTCTAATCTAACTTTATCTTTCCTTATTGTTAATTACCATTCTTATCTCTATTTTTAAATACTTTTATTGCTTAACTTTTAATATTAATTATTCATTATGTTCATTCCAGACAAATACATAATCTAGTAAATAGAAGTCAGGAATTATTTAGAAATTTATTTATTGCTATCATTACCACATCATTTACTCTCTATTATATTTTAATGCCAGATCTCTAAAATTCTTGGGAAAGGTAACAATGTGATTTCATCTTGTCTTCTCCACAGTTTTGAATTCAAAGTAGTTGTCTTACACTGGTTATCACTCAAGGCAAGAAAATACAGTCTACCCTGCTATTTATCCCATAGCTGTGGGAGTAGAAATGAATTCATTATGAAGTATTAGGGTGAAAATGAACAGAACAGACTAGAATTTGAACCCAGCTCACTAATTCTTTTTTCCATATTAATAACCATTATGTTACTTGCACATCCACTGAATGATTAGCTACAGTAAATCAATAAACTGTTGGAACTACTAGGTAACACTAACATATTTGGGAAGGATAATGGAATAATCCAGAACTTATATTGGGAACAAACCGCCTGCATATGGATAGAAAAGGAATTCAGTAAATATACAAAAATAGAAATGAGTGTAAGACAAGGATGGGTCTTCTCACCAGACTTATTCAACAAATAAACACCAAATGCAGGAAGATAGAATGTATGGTCATCAGTAAAAAGAACAGCCTAACATGCAAAGTACAAATTGGAGATACCAAAATAGTACAAAAATTCAAACATCTGGGAATTGTTTTAACAGAGGACAGAAAGTGCAACATTGAAATCCAAAGGTGCATTGGGATAGTGATGCATTGCAAAGCTAAGCAAAGTATTAAGAAATAAGAAAATTTCATTAGGAACAAAGTAAAGAATACTTAACTGTTATGCAATACCAGTCCTCCTATATGGCAGTGAATGCTGGACAATCTTCTCACAGATGAAGAAGAAACTTTAAGCAACAGAAATGTGGTTCTACAGAAGGATCCCGAGAAGACCATGTTATTTCACTGTTTAAGTTTGTTCAAAAAGATAAGTAATTACTGCTGGACCAAAAAAAAAAAGGACAATTCAGTGACATACCATGGCAGGAGAAAAAAGAATGAATCGAAACCTTTGAGATTCAAACCTTTTATGAGTATAACTGAGGAAAAGAAGAAAGGAAGAAGGTTTCTAATAATGGTGTTGCAAAAAATGCTATTGTCACAGAAAAGAAACGTCCTTTTAACAATTCCTTGAAGTGTTGTGATTTTCTTGTGGTTTTAGTGACAGCAAATGTTTCAGCATCTGGACTTCCTGAGGATTGAGAAGATATTTCTTCATGTTCAGTAAACGCTACAATCCTGGTTCCACAGATTTGTTGGTGAAGTTTTTCTGAGAGCAGATTTTTGTCCATGCTACTCGTTGAAAATCAATGTGAGAAAGAAGATTCATACATAGCGCACAGATTGGGATGAAGCAGCTTTAGTAAGGGGCCTTCTGATTGGCTCCTTTTCAGCCAGTCACAGGGACCCATTCAAAGTGGGTTACTCCAAAAGACTCATAATAATTTCAATAACCATGTACTGAACATGTGAATAAGGATTAAGTTTTAATGAAAAGGACACTTATATGTAACACCAAAAAGACAGAATTGAAATTTCTAAGGTGAATAATGAGGAAAGAGGGTTTAGAAAATTTGATACTCTCAGGATATATTGAAGCAAAAAGGATAGAGGAAAACCTACATAACCTACATAATGAACTTGTGTAAATGGTTGGCAGAACAAGGATTAGGAGAGATAGCAAAAAGACACAATATACTAAGAGCTACAAAGGAGAGGAAATTGTGGAGAGTCATGATCCCCAATGTCATGAAAGGACATGGAAGAAGAAATCAATACATCTAATTAATGCAGTGTATATTTCTATGGCCAATGATGGAAGCATCATAGTTGTAGATCACAGGATAGTTATCACAAGAATTCTAACAGAACTATTATTAGTAGAAATAATAATAAAAAAAAGGTTACAGATCTCCTGTTATCATAATTATCATTAAGTCTTGAACTATGCATATCATAAATTGATTTTATTTTATTGGAGATCAGCAGATGTCATCAACTAATGATTTAAACTTTTCTCAATAATACAAGTATAATTCATTAATTATTTGAGTCTAAATGACTAATCAGCAACTTCAGAATTCATGAGGTTATGAAATTTTGATATTTAAGGGTTAGCATTCAGTTTTGAAGACAAGGATTTTCCTTCATGAAATATTTGGACTGTCCAGTATATATCCAGCCATCTTGAATATCTTGAGAACTGGTTGTGCAGCCTTGTTTAAACAGAAACTCTCCTGTGAGATTACTCAGTCAGCAATGAAATGTCATTGAATGAGCTTGTATACTGTGTGAGTGTTGTATTCATGATGACTGATTGATTGATTGATTGTTTATTTGTTTTACCAGCATATCAACCCCTATGGGTCATTTAATGCTGAAACTGGATTTTTGTATTTAAGAGTGTTTTAAATCATTTCAAGAGGTTGTGAGGTTTAAGAGTTTTCTATATATCACAAGTTGAATAGTTCGAGGTTAATTCAAAGCATAAATTGTATGGTTGAAAATTTAAGCTCCGTTTTCTATAGAAGTTGGAAATATTTTATTTCCTTCAGATATCCCATTATTTGACCAGTAGAAACTTTTTGGAAGAGCATGTTCAGATTTTGTGCCTGGTAATAGTTATTACGTATTTTTTTATACTTCTTACATTCTATCAAGATATGTTTGACTGTGAGAAATTGATTGCAGTTGGTACATCGAGGTGTACTTTCTCCCTTGAGCAGGTGTGTGTGTGTGTGTCAGATGCGTGTGACCAATTCTTATTCTGTTGAGCACTATGTCTTGTCTGCGGTCAGCTAATGACTATGTTCTCCTTTTTTTTTTTTTTATCCGTGAGGATTTTTATGATTTCCTCATAGTTTGGTTTAACACCTCTACAGTTCCATTGTATGATGCTTGTGTTCTGTTTATCCATTTGAGTGATAATATTTTTATTTTTGTGAATTAATCTTAGGGATGACTATGTTTTTGGTTATCTATTTCCATATATTCCATATCTCCTATATTGTTTGTTTTCCTTGTTTGTGAAATCGTTCTTCGCCGAGTATTTGTATGTTCTTGATTATTTAGATTCTTTCCATATTGTTTTTTTCCTTGATTATCTTTATGTGGTTTGTTCTGTTTCTTTGTTTTTAATTCTGTTTCTTCAGTTTTTTGAGTTTCTATTTTGTCTTGTATTGGGATTTGATTAGTTTTTGTTTTGTCAGTTTTCTGTTTATAAAATTTTTCATTCACAAAGTTTTGAGTGTTTTGTAGTTGATGAGTAGCTGTCAGTGAATTTTGTGTTGGGTTTACATTGTTTATAGTTACTTTTGGTTCAGTGGTGGAGGTTGTTTGCAAGTTTAAAATTGGTTTTAATATTTTCAAAATGTTTTTCAATTCTTGAATCAAGGATGCTAATTCTTGTTTTTCATGTAATTTGTTTGACATTAGATTTTCATTGGTATAGCTTGGTATTGCTTGGGTAATTTTTGCATATGATGGTGCATTGAAGTTTGCTTCAATGCTTCTTCTTGCTTCTGAGAAAGAGATTTTTTTTGTGTGTTTAATTTTTAATATTTATTTTTATTTTTTCCAGACTTCACAGTCCCTGGAAGCTGCACTATGGTTTTGTTTACAAGTAGAACAATTTGTTTCATTTGGCCATGTGAGCTCTGTGTGATTAGGATCATTCTCCCCACATTTTCCACATACCAGCTTCCTTGTGCATTGATTTTTACCATGTCCATACCTTTGGCAATTGAAACATCTCAATGGGTTTGGAATATATGTTTCTACTTTGGAAATTGTATATCCAATTTTAATTTCCTGTGGTGGTTCTGGAGCATCAAAGGTCATGATATATGTATTAGTGTCTATAATTCTATCATTTTTTTTTAATACTTATTCTTTTTATGTCTATAATGTTCTGTTTTTTGATAGAATTATTATTTCTAATTTCCTCCAGTGTACATAGCGAGAGTTCAGCACTTCTCACTACACCTTTAGAAGAATTTAACAATTTGTGTGGGTAGACCTTTACCCTTATGTCATAGAATTTCGTCATCCTTAGAAGAATTTCAGCATCATGCTGTCTTTCTACTTCTATTAGTAGTGTATTATTCCTAGTTTTTTTAACTGATTTTGGTGTTATTCGTGATGCTAGGATTTTTTCTATAATAAAAGGCGACAGTTTTGTGATTGCTTTCTCCTCTATTGATTCTATTATAATGAATCTTAAACATTTTTTCTTTGGTGTATTTTCCATATCACTTTCGGTATCTGTATCAGCGTGAGGTCTCTTGTTTTTTTTTGTGCTCATATTTGATTATTCTTATTCTTCATCAGCCATGCTCCCCACCCACCTTGGAGCCCCATATGGGAGAGATAATAAGGGGGCAGTCCCATTCGCCTCATTTCTCCAGGGCTACATGACTGATATACTCAAATGTGGGGAGGGTTCTGAGCACCCGTTATATCCGGGATCGTCCACCCAAGTATGGGCTTTCCTCAGAAGTTAAAACAGCCATGTCAGATTCCTTTTTTCCCAATCTGATTGACCCTAAGTCACCGCTTACTAAGTCAGTTTAGTGTTTAATATGGTAAATGTAAGTGGATTTTGCTTGTTTTGATAGTCTGACTTAGCACTTGACATGACCAGCCGGTTGATTGGATCGGGCCTCTCCAACCGCCCGTCTAGCTCAAGTAAGGGCCAAAGTGGTGTGTTGGAGATTAGGAATATATGTACAACCCAACTCCTAAAACCCTCAACCACCAGGATCCCATCCTCAAGCATCACAGGTTGCCACCCACGGCAAACAGGTAACCCCCTTGGGGGACTTTTACCCCCTGCAGAGGTGCAGTCAACGTATTCTGAAGCCCCGCCGACAGGGCTACATGATGACTGAGGAAACATTCTACATGGCCTGTTCAAAGTTTTTTGGCAAAACATATACACCCCAGCCTCTTAGGAACTATCGGCCTCTTTCTGACCCTGATTTGGTTCTCTGTAACTTCTGGTTTTTCCTGAAGCTCAAAATCACCATTTTTATTATGGGAAATGCAAGAAGACAGCTGAGGCTAATTCTGTAAGATGTCTTTGAATATTGATTTGAAAAGTTGAAGTATACCAAGTATGTGAGGTCCAAAGGAGAGTATTTAAATGTTATAGTGCTATTGAACCTAGGTAGGATATTTATCCACAACATAGAATTTTTGAGACACTGGACATTAATGGTTAAAGGTAGAAACTGATACCAGTTTATAAATACTGGTATTATACATTTCTATTCTATAAATACGATTTTTTTTTTTCAAACAACAACACTTTTTTTTCTTTTTTTTTTTTACAAACCTATAATAAATAAGTTTCTTATGAACTTATAATACATAAGTTTTTTTGTTTTTTTTACAAACCCATAATCAAAGCCAGTTTGTTTATTGGACAAGCCTATAATCAATAACAGTTTCAGGTTTCTACAATAGGTTTTTTCTGCAAATATCAGCTTTTTCTTCAAACCTATAAACAGTATCATTTTTATCTACAAACCCATAATCAATGTATTTATTTTTTATTTTTTTACAAGCCTATAACCAATGCCAGCTTTTTAACAAACATAATACCAGTGTTTTTTTTACAAAACCTTATTCAATATCAGTTTGTTTTGCAAATCTATAATCAAGTTTGTTTTTGTTTTTTTATGCAACACTCACAAGACATAGAAGGTAAGAGAAGTAGAGGGAGGCCATGAGAGATCGATAGTTGATTAGAGCAACCAATGGCAGGAAGATGTAGAGAGCCATGACCACCCACATCTTCTAAGAGACGTAATACAACAAGAGATATTTCTATTACATAATGCTTCCATAATTGTGGGTCTCCTTGGATCAAATATTAAATAGCAATAAATATAAAACTATCAATCTTCTTGCAAAATGGAGTGTATAATATGAACTTTGGTGAAAAATCTTAGGTTTGTAGTGATAATTTTATCAATGCACTTATCTGTCTATATTTCTGAGATGAAGTATTATAATGATTTACACTATTTACATAATTCAGACTGTTGTCCTCATTTTTATTAGCATATTCATGACATTTTGGATGTTGTACAGCCTTCTTCAGGTGATATATGTTGAAATTTTGAACTGAACTCTTTATTTAGTCCATGGAACTAGATTGATTTAATTCCCCATGCCATGCCTTCTAAGATTTAATCCCTTTTAATGCCTTTTTGAGAGATGAAAAAGGCATGGCATGTGGAATTAGAAAAAATATATTCCCATAGACTAAATAAAGGGTTTATTTCAAAATTCCAATGTATATCGCCTGAAGAAGGCTGAAACGCACAACAGCCAAAATGCTGTGAATATAGCAATCAAGATAAGTTCGAATGATGTAAATAGTGTAGATATCACTTTTCATTGGGGAACATAACTATTTCTATCCTCATTTGAAAAGCATAGATTATTAAGGGGTGCTGAAAAAAAAAACATTTGGTCATTTGATCAGACTTTGGGAGATAAGTGAGGGTGAGAACTTTTCAGAACACTCATATTTAGAAAAGGTCTTTGTTTTTCTTCACCCCTGGGAATAGAAAACAAATGCTGCTACTTTGTCCCTTGTGCATGAAAAGCTTTTGCTTGATGCACCCCAGGTGTAAAAGATGAGAGCACTACTCATATAGAATCAATCCTGACATCGCAATTCATACAGGCAGAAAAAAAGAATCAGAAGTAAATATATCATGACTGGAGTGATAACAATTGTTTTGTTAAAGATCAAAAGGAGATTAGAATGGAAGTAAAGAATGCAGAAAATCAGACTAAGAATCAGTTCCACATGTGAAAAAAATGGTTAAAAATTCTTGAAACCTTTTCCCCCCTTCTTTACGAGATAAATATTCTCCATTTCACTTTTTGTTTTTCTTCTTCCAAACTAAATTTCCCCAAATGACGTTAGCCTATTTTTTATGCCTCATTAACTTTCTGATATTCTAGCACCTTAAGCTTCCCAGTATTTGCAACAATACCTGTCAGATATGATGGCATATTAAGCCATTCAGTTGTTATATATTCTGGTACTTTTAGCCTCCCAATTCCAAGATCATTTCTACTCAGGTGTTCCAGCATCTTAAGCCTTCCAGTTTTTACATCTGATATTCTGGCACTTTTTAGCTTCCTAGCACTTGCATCAATACATCCATAGTGTTCTGATCACTTTCAGTTCTTGCCTCATTACGTTTCACAAATCCTAGCATCTTTAGTTCTTGAATGATTCCAACCAATGTGTTCTGGTACTTTAAGCACCTGAGTTCTTACTTCAATCCCACTCAATAGACCTCCCAGTTCTTACATCATTCCCACTTGGGTGTCTTGGCATTTTAACCACCTCTGCACCTTAAGTCACCAAGTTTTTGCAGTTTTTCCCTCCCCTCTCAAGTATTTCGGTAGTTGAAAAATCTCAAATCTATTGTTTGAATTATCAACATCCAAAACATCTGCTCCACCATTATTAATTACATTAATATTTATTTACAAAAAATGCTTCAACGAATAACAATAACAAGGAATAAATAAATTCGAAAACACTGCTGTTATGTTGTTGATCTAGCAAGGCAACACTTAACTCGACAGACAGTCGTGATAGCAGTATTTAGTACTCAGCTAGACAGGTTGCTGCAATAGTATTATCTTCTTTTTCTTTCTAGACAATAACCCAGGACTACTTATCATGAATGCATCAGTCCATTCATCATAGTAAGGGGGTTAATGGGCTCTTGCCACAACAACTGCTTAAAGAATTTATACTTCTATTATTGTTATCAAATATTCCTGGCTTCTGAAAGTATTTTGAAAATTTAAATCCAAATTACATTCATGTGATTGATTGGTTTGAAAACTAAAAACTATCCTGGCCATATTGAGAAGCATTTGTTATAAAATTAAAATATCTTCTATAATAAAATATAAAATCTGTGATTATTATAGGGAATTGGAGTGAGCCTCATCTAAGATTCCCATGTGGTAAATGCAGACGTTATAATAAATAAAGAATAAAACGCGACTGACCTCTGATTTAATCCAGTTGTATTAAACAATATTACAACTAAGTCCTTGCAAACTTAATGGTGTCTGCAACCAAACTTATCTCTGCTGAAGAAGAGTCAATGATTTCACAATCTATGGACTCTATGGTGATAACGGTGTAGAGCTGGCTGGTTCTACAATGTTCATTTTGTAGGTCTTACCAAGAGTAAATGTTCTTCAAAAAAGAGGTAGAAAAGCTCACTAATCAATAACTGTAAGCTGAGTGGCTAACCTTAAATTGCCAAGGGCAGATAATCATATCTCTTATTTCTCATATTACTTCATTATTCTTCAAATTGTATCTGATGAAATTGTGATACTAACCTACTTTTACTTGATTTTGATAAATAAAATTGATTAATGTATTCATTGTTGTCTTGAATATTGGAACTCTTTTGCTACATTTGCCTGGTTGATTTTACATATCAATACTTCTTAGAAATTTAATAGCATATGTTGTATAGAGTACTCAGTGAGGAGCAAGCTCATTAGTCAGCAGTAATGGTCAACCAAATGAATCATTCTGACCATTATCATATGCTAAGAAGCCTAAATTCTTTTAGGGTTATCATTAGAGATTGCAATACAAGACTATGCGTTTTTTTGGTAAGTAAAATAAAGTATATTTAACAACAAAGAATTATTAATGTTTGGCCTTAGCATTTGCTTTGTTTTTGTTCCAAATGCCGTGTGATGCCCATTTGAGTCAGAGGTAATTTGCAACATGCCACAAGATGCACATTTCAATAAGACGCAATTTGCAACATCTCATAAGACGCATATTTAACAAGTGTTCACTTGACACAGTTGTGGACTCTGTGATAGTAAACATGCTTAAATGAGGATAATGGCTTAGTGTAAAAGCCTAAAAATAATATTCTAAGATGAGTGCTTATCTTCCTTTCATAAATTGTTCAGACTCATGTCCTCATCTTTTATTTTAACACATAAAAAGTGAAGCGACCTTCAGGAATCTTGTTCACTGAACTAGAAATATTACCTGTGGCATGGATAACCCAAGGAGAACAATGAATGAATTTCAGGTAGTGATAATCAAAAGATTAAGAACAATAATCTTGATTAGTAATATTTTTCTACATCAATAATAGTGATAAATTTGTTTATGGGTTCTCAATAAACCCTAAAACTGTAGATCAGACGAAGGATTCACTGAATGGAACTCATATTTGGCTGACAATAGAGAAGCCACTCCAAGTGTAAAAAGCAATTAACACACCACTATCAATAAACTTTGTTTCAATCTAGTTATACATTGCTAATATGCCTTTGGACTCTCAGCTTATTTTAGCCATATGTCAAATAAAATCTAAAACTGTAGCAGCAGAAAAAAAGATTCATCAAATAGAACTCCTATTTGGCTGACAAGAAGTCAGAAGCCACTAACTGTAAAAAGCAATTAAAAATCTTTTTTTCATATTTTTTTTTTTTTTTACTGTATGGTTCACTCTGTACAAGACCCAGGGGCCACTTGAGGTAGAGGGTTATGTTAGAAGACAGTTTGTACAGATAGAAGGGGAAAGGTAACCATTAACCCTAGACTTGGACAGGTTAAGACACTAGTGATTGGGGAAACATCCTCTTGGGAGTCGGTTCCACAGATCAGTGATTCAAAGTAAGTGGCATGGTGGGTCCACCTGTGAGAGAGAGGGTAGAAAATAATTTGTCACACACAAGAACTTGGAAATGCCTTTAAACTCTTAACACTGGAAAGTGCAGTCTGGGTAGATCCTGCTCAAATATGACAACAGTACTCCATTTTTGGCCTGATCTGGCTCATGTAAAGGTAGAGAATAGCAGGCAGAGTCAGGTACTTACTGGAGCGATACAGGTGACTGACCATTTTACCTGCATCTTTAGCAGTGGATCATGTGTATGAGTTCCACTTCAGGTCAGGTGTGAGTTTAAGGCCCAATAGTCTCTCAAAGCACCATGCCTCTCTGAAAAGAGGTTCACTCATCATGACTGGCAGTTTGTTCAGGGTCCAATCCCTTCCACTTTGATTGGACAAAATAAATGTTCAACTCAACAGTTTTGGGATTGCTAAATGTGATACCAACCTGGCCATATGGTAGATGAAACATTATTTAAAAAACAATCAAGTTTAGGATGCAGTTTAAACTTTGAAAAATTTATAATTGTATAATAAACGGATAAAATGTTTAGTTTTGGAGTTTTGCAGATTATAAAATCCACTCATCAGGAGACGAAAGCAAAATTACATTCTGCTATCTAACATTTTTTCTGGATTCAAAATTGCTTACTATTTTTATTTAAAACCTATATTCAGAGCTATGAAGGGCGTTTTGATATTTTTTAATGCAACAAAATAAAAAAATTGTAGCTCTCCACAGCTTCCCTATTCTTTAATATCTTTACATATGAGCACTGCTATGATTATTCTTTGAAAACTCAATGGTTTCTCACAGCCTTTTGCACAGTTTTCAATTCAGAGTTGCCCACTTAGACTAGCTATTTTATCTTCAGCTCAGGGTAGGCATGGATAGGTTCATCCCTTCTCTCAGGGTATTATTATTGCTGTGTCATGCCAGGGTAGAATTTGCACTCAATATCACACCATACCTTCAAAGGAATCAAATGTACGGTTGACCTGAGGTAACCTTCCAGCAACCAAGTGCAGTACCACATGACTGGACCAGATGTATTTGTGTTGCTATTGTTGGATTGAGGTTTGTAGCAGAGTCAGATATATAAACACCCACCCGAGGAGTGAGTGGAGAGTCTCTCTCAGACATCACAGATGAGAATGTAAGGTCCATGTTTTGGACAAGGGGTTCTCAGGTTACTCAAACATACACAAACACACACTGACTGACAAAGTATTATGTGAAATAAAATGTATTGTGAGATATAAGAGATTGGGTTCTTATTAAAATGAATGACGTGTTATTCCTTTACCCCCTCATGTTTTTACTGGTCAGTACAACATTTTCATTACATTGTAAACTGAATTCAACAGCCTTAGCTGAAATATGATCTGTCAATTCCATTTTATTATGCCAACCACTCATCCACATTTTTCTATTTATCATATTTTCTTGTGTATAATACAGGTGTCATATTATACGCAAGTACATGTTTTCAAGAATTTTTAGTCATCTTAAAAAAGAAACCATATTTTAAATAGCAAGATTGCAGATACATTCAGTTTTGCCCACAAGAAAAAGTTTATATTTTTATTTTATTTTTTATTTTTCTTTCTTTCATATATAAAGCTCTCTTCGATCTTAATTATTTTTATTTTATTTTCACAGTTTATTAATATATATAGAATTATTATAAAGTCATATAAAATGGAAAATTATGATAGATTAACACTTTAAAATGTATTACTTGGTATGTTTAGTTAGTACATTTATTA
This sequence comes from Acanthosepion esculentum, assembly GCA_964036315.1. Lineage (NCBI taxonomy): Eukaryota > Metazoa > Mollusca > Cephalopoda > Sepiida > Sepiidae > Acanthosepion > Acanthosepion esculentum. The sequence goes on from OZ038476.1 coordinate 136,094,057, forward strand.
AGGGTAAGTTAAGGTAATGTTTATCGGTACGTCAACCTTACACCTTTACCCCAAAATTTGAAAAATAAGTTTTGAAATGGAAATTAAAAGAAACACATAATGATTAAGCATGGGGTTCATTTTAATATTGATGGAAGTTTCCTTCCTAACCTTTTGTTTGAAGTAGTGTGGAATGTTAACAGTTTGATTATATCATTATTTTCCCTTAGAGTGATTTTATTCAACTTGATTAGAAAAGATGTTAAAATCCAGCAAATAATTGATTTTAAACAATTTTCTTGCAGGAGAGGAAAGACTTAAAAATCAAGTATCAGACACAATCAATCAGTTATGTGGCATGCATGATACATGCTTAGGCGATCATATCTCTTTCGATACATGAATGATGAGGCAGATTTTTTCCCTGCTTTAGGTTGCCATTTCTTTCTGTGGTAGACCAGTTGTCATCCAAGGCTATAGAACCCGGTCTGTCCTGCTATTTACCCATAGCTGAGGGAAGAAGAAAAGGATTCATATCTTTCCCAACATTATTAGCACATAAGTGAATGTAATGGATTCAACAGGAATTTGAACTCGGCTCTCCGATTCCTCAATCTGAGCTGCTATCCATTACTCCACTGTAGTGTTATTAAAAAAAAATACCATTTTGATAAAAAATGTTTTTTTAAATATCATATATATATATATATATATATATGATATTTAAAAAAACATTTATCAAAATTGTATATATATATATATATAATTAAAAAAAACATTTATCAAAATTGTATATATATATATATATGATAATTAAAAAAAACATTTTTATCAAAATTGTATATATATATATATATGATAATTAAAAAAACATTTTTTATCAAAATTGTATATATATATATATAATTAAAAAAACATTTATCAAAATTGTATATATATATATATATAATTAAAAAAACATTTATCAAAATTGTATATATATATATATATATATATATATATATATGATAATTAAAAAAAACATTTTTTATCAAAATTGTATATATATATATATATATGATAATTAAAAAAACATTTTTTATCAAAATTGTATATATATATATATATAAGTCCTAATTAACCTGGCATGATCATTTTATACATTTTCTTCAGTCATTCCATTTTATACTTATATAATCTCTAAGGAAGTTTAAAATGAACAAAATTATGTTTTTATTTGCTAAATCTAGATAGTTATCAGACTGTTAGATTCTCTTTAGTACTTCAATTTTCATGAGCCCCTTTTACATTTTGTTGCATGAAAAAACTTTATTACCTGGTTTCACCCTTCCAAAATTGTGTGCGTACACCTGTGTGTTAATCAACCATAACCAATCCCTCTTCAGCTAAGAGACTAAACTTTCCCCTTCAAATTGCCTGATCTTTCCCATCTATCAGTCTGCCAGCACCTGGAATGGGAACTTATAAAAATAGACTTACTAGTTAGAATTGTGTATGTGTGTGTCTCAGCATAGGACTATGGATAGAATAGATTGTTATGTCTGCCTATAGCGGTGATTATTACCTCAGTGGCCAATGGACTACGAGAAGATAACATTTTTTTCTTTAAAGTGTTGATTACAAGATAAAGTGGAACAATCTTTCAATGCTACCATATTGCACTGAAAAATTCTCATCATGATCAAAATCAAAAAGAAAAATAATGAAGTTTGGGATTTTGGTAAAATTTTGGGAAGTAGATCAAGCTGAAAAGGTTTTAGCATCCTGTCAAATATACGTCAGTTTGTAATGTGAATGCGTAACACTAGTTTATATAAAAATTTGCAAATGTTTGAATCATCTATTCTTTCAGCATTGGTTTGTTTGTGAGGCATGGTGGAGTAATGAATAGCAGCATGGATTGAGGAATATTCACTTATGGGCTATACTTTGGGGAAGAAATTCCAGCATGTAATCATAGGAATTGTCTATAAATTTAGGGAGTTTTTTTGTGTTTTTGGCAATCATTCCAGAGATTAGAACTAATATTATTAATATTGCTTGTAGGCACTTTCACTGCAGTAGATTATGGTCTCTTTTTTTTACTCTGATAGAAATTTTACAATCAAAATTATGACCTGTTTTATTTCTATGTGCTACTAAGGAATTTAATGGATTACCCCAAAGGATGTTTCTTCTATGTTCATAAATACTAGTCTTTAGATTTTCTAGATGTCTCACTTATATATTTCATATGGAATTACAGGAAAGTTCTATTAAGTCTGTATTTTTTTTTTTTGCTGACCAAATCTTTGATTTTATTGGACATGGTGCTTATAATTTTTATATTTGGAAAAAGAATTACAATATATCTTTGATAGATTAATAAGCACTCTTTGAGATGAAATTATCTGAACAATATGAAAAAAATTATTAATAAAAAGAGACTGGTATGATTGTTTTGTCTTGTTTTATTTTACAGCATATCAACACCTCAATGGGTCATTGCCAACAAAATTTTTATTGCTGGTAATAATTTTTCAAAAACGTATTATTGCTAATATTTTTTTTTCCAAAAATCCATTGTTGGCAACATTTTTTCTTCAAGAATGTATTTTAGTAATTTTTTTTCCCCCAAAAAATGTATTGCTGGTAATTTCCCCCCACCCCACAAAAAATGTATTGCTGGTAATATTTTTTTTTTCCCCCCCAAAAAAAAAAAAAAAATGTATTGCCGGTAATTTAAAAAAAAATGTATTGCTGGTAAATTCCCTCCACCCCCCACCCCCAAAATGTATTGCTGGTAACTTTTAAAAAAAAATGTATTGCTGGTATTCCCCCCCCCCCCCAAATGTATTGCTGGTAATTTTTTTTTCCCCCCAAAAAAATGTATTGCTGGTAATATTTTTTTTCCCCACCAAAAAAATGTATTGCTGGTAATATTTTTTTTCTCCCAAAAAATGTATTGCTGGTAATTTTTTTTCCCCCCCCAAAAAATGGAATGCTGGTAATATTTCTTTTTCCCCAAAAACGTATTGCTGGTAATATTTTTTTTTCCCCAAAAAAATGGATTGCTGGTAATATTTTTTTTCCCAAAAAACGTATTGCTGGTAATATTTTTTTTTTCCAAAAATGTATTGCTGAGAATAAGACCTATTTTTACACTGTCAGTTTTTCATCTTACTCAGGATGTGGATGTAATTTATCATCATACGCAGGACGTGGTATGATTGGTACTTTCATGTGACAGACCGATGGCACACAGGACTTGGAAGCAGTGATATTCAAAATTTGCAATGAATTCTAACTCATAACAAAACTGGTAACCTTCCTATGTACTGCACAGATTTGAGACATCTCTGCCTCAATCTAATAAACCACTTTTTACCTGGCATAAAAACCATATATGACAATTGTGCTAAGATTGTTTGAGAATGGCATGCATTCCAGAAAAATCAAGTTCTTTTTAATGGTTTTTACTAAGATTCCATGATTAAATCTTAGTGAAAAAGGTTTTTAACTTGTGTTATCCCCACATCGCTTTGCCAGATTCACCAAAACATTGTTTGGTAGCATTGTTCTATATGCCATGTCCCTTCAGACAATCATGGCTCTCCAATATTTCATGTCCTTTGTAGCTCTTAATAAATTGTTTTCTTGTTATTTCTCCTAAATCTTGCCCTCAATCTGTCCTGTGAGTATCAGATTTTCCAATCCCTCTTTTCTCATTATGTGCTCTAGAAATTTCAACTGTCTACTTCTGATGTTATGTATAAGTTTCCTTCTTATTTCCATTTTCTCTAGAACTTAGTTGTTGTCCACACATCTGGCCAATGGTATCCTCAACATCCTCCTGTAGAACCACATTTCTGCCACCTCAAGTCTCCTCTTCATCCATGAGAAGATGATAATCTCCTCACAGATGAAGAGGAGACTGTCCACCATTCAATCTCATACAGATGGGACAGTCCTGTTTTCACTTTTTCCTTTTAGCATGTGGTAGATGTAACATTAGCTAAAACCTTGGGCCAGGTATGGGGATATCTTTTCCCTTGGGAACTGAACTTACGCACACACAAAACAATCGGTTATTTAATGCTGACAAGATTTTTATTGCTAGTAATATTTTTTTAAAAAACGTATTGCTGGTAATATTTTTCTTTTTCAAAAATGTATTGCTGGTAATAATTTTTCCCAAAAAGTATTGCTGGTATTAAAACCTATTTTTATGCTTTCATAGTGTTTGTCCCCATTTGGGGAGGGGGTAACTATTTGCCCATAGCTGGGACCCTGAGAGGTGCTACCACCATGAGTCAAGGTGGACCTGGGAACACCAGCAGTTAAGAGGTGGTTCCATGCTCCTCCAAATCTCCTGATCAAAGGCCTTGTTGTCAGATGTAGTTTATCGTCTTACCCAGGACGCGGATGTAGTTTATCATCATACCCAGAATGGGATTGAAGTTGTTGGAGTTCCAACTCCTGTAGGGCCACTCATAGTGGAAAGGTTGAAAAGGATGAACCAGATTGAACACAACCAACCCCCAAAGACACCCAAATCAAAATAGGCAAAGATCTACATGAACTCAGTGGCCAAACTAGCAGAAGAGGGCAGTGCAAATTGTGCTGGCATAACTAAGGCAGAACATGACAGACAAAGCATCCAACAGCCTGATGCAACCAGGTTTGCCAGATTTCACCTGTCTCAATCCTCTTTGAGCCACAAGGGACCTATTGTGGCGAAGTGGGTGGGCTTCTCTATTATGCAGAATTTCTCCAAAATCAAATTTGCAGAAATGACCTTGTCAAATTGATTCACAGCCATCTTTGCCACCATTAATAGTGGAGAGAAAAAAAATAGGGATAAAGTATGACAATCCTGACACGAGTGAGTGCTGACAATTAACAATGATTACACATGTAAATATTTGTTGCCACTGCTTTTAGCCAAACTAGGAGTAGTGCCACAACATATGGGGATGTCAATAGGATTTGAACCTACTGCAACGGACCAATGTCTAAAATTATATATCTATTTGGTGATCTTCAAATGGGAATGATGAATGTCAAAAACAGACTTGTTAAAAAAATAACCAAAAATAAAAAATGTAGATAACTGTTATTATTTTGATGTTTCACATCATACAATGAAAATTTTATATCAAAGTTTAATGCTAATTCATATACATTGGAAATCTCACAAAATCTAATGCTTATCCAGTAAAGAACACATTGCAACATTATGCATGTAAATATTTACAAAACAGAACATAGTCTGACACAAGGTTAAAGTAGTGAAGGGAATTGCCCAATGAGGATTGACTTCACTAACAATAACTTATGTGGCTAATCTACTGTCACTATAACAGGTAATTCTAAAATGCTGTATAAAATCCAAAGAAATTTAAATGCTAATGGGTCACCACTTTTCAAAAGCATTATCTTACAGAATAACCCAAATAAAATTTTAAAAAATAATTTATAAAAAAAAACAAATAAAAATCTTAAACTAAAATAAAAGAATGATAACCCTCCATAAACTTTTCAACCAGAAAGAGTCACAAGGAGGTCCCTGTGGTCTGCCAAGATTAACACAGAACAGAGGTGTTGATTGGCTAGGAGAGACCAATCACTTCACATCAAGACTATCATATGACAGTCCAACATTCTTGATAACTTCAAGAATTCAACATCAACAACTGAAGCTCAGCATACTGGATTTAATAGAAATGAAGCTATTTCAACTGGACTACTATGACTACATTTACTTAGGCTAACACATCTAAAAAATGTCATCCAAAGAAGAGATCAAGTTAAAAATCAAACTGGAGTGACAGGCCTTTGGTTGAAGTAGAACCCTCTTCAAGACCAACACTACCATGGTTCTGAAAAGAAGTCTCCAGTCAGTACATTTTATGCAACAGCAGTAAGAAAAAAGTGGCAGTGAATCTAGTCAGGTAGAGAACACCTCCATTAGGTTTAAGACCAGCCAAAGATGCGTTCCAGAAAAAACTGTTAGAAACAAAGAAAAGAGTGTGGGACTGCTATTTGATATCGGTCCTCCTATATGGAAGTGAATGCTGGACAATCTCCTTAAAGATGAAGAGACTTGAAGCATCAGAAACAAAAGAGTAATGGCCTGTTAAATCATACTACCTCTGTTTTGTTAATGTTTCAACCACTGAAGTAGTTTCTGTGGTAAACATATGTCAGTACAGATGCAAAAAAGGCCTAGAGTCACATGTGGACATATCTGTTCATACTCATTACATCTGGGTTTTCCTTATTAGCAGCAGAACAACTTGACATGTCTAGATATAGGCCTCTCTGGAACTGGTTAAGATCCAGGTCTTTGTAAGCTACCTCGAGCCAATCAAAGTGATGGGTAAACAAGCAGTCATCAGTGGGCAGTTGGCAAGTTGTGAAGTTGGTCCTGTGGGCATTTTGTTCCTAAAGTTACTGTACTGCACGTTGTGCCGTAGTTTCTGAGGCAGTGTCATTTTATTACCGCCCATCACTTTCCCTTCTCTGCCTATTACCCCAGTAGTAGGTGGAAGAGCAATTAGTTAAGTGTTACCCCAATACCAACAGACCTTTGCCATATTTTATAAGTTTCTTTGCCTCATCTGTATTGACCATCAAGGATAGCACAGCATTCAGTTAAAAAATGAATTCTATTGTTTATTTCATTCAATTTTCCTTATGGATCTCTTTTAAATGATGCCGACTGACTGGTCTAAACCAGTTTATGTCAATAATTGTAGTTTGACAAAGCCAGATTTCATATAATTTCTCTCATGATACAGGACATTAGTGAGACAAAGTCCTCAACTTACTCTTATCAGACATGCATCAAAATTATACATGATATTCAATGGATTTCTTGTCAGTTTAGTGCTGTCTATTTTTTACTATTTCCGGCATTTTGTACTTTTTGGAAGCTCTGAAGTTACTAAAATTTCTCTTTATCCATCAAATCTGCTTTACATCTCATTTCCATAATTCAAACTCACAACATTGTTATTAAATCAAGACTTTTCAGGATATTTCAAACAAATTTTTGTTTTCATCTTCATACAATGAAATTATTTTAATCTTAACTACACAGATAATTGCTATCATTTAGCAAATAAACCTATAGATTCCAGTAAGTATTTTATATATATCAATAATATACAAAATATCATGTGATATACAGTGTATACAAAAAGCAATTTTTTGTAAATTGGAAGCATTTATGTTCAAAAATCATTTATGAGACTCCTGCTGATTAGGGATTAGTATAAGTACAAGCTAACTTTAATAAAAAATATAGCTGGAGTTTGGTTCATTACAAAGTAGTCTCTCCTTATTAATTTTCAAATAATTATAAATTCTATGAATTGTAAGTGACTTGACATTTACTTTAAATTTCTATTTCACATTACATTTACATAATTATATCCCAACAATGATTTTTCACCATCTTGTGTATGACGATAAACTACATCCGACAGCAAGGCCTTTGATCAGGAGGTTTTGGTGAGCATGGAACCACCTCTTAATTGCTGGTGTTCCCAGGTCCACCGTGACCTTGGGTGGTAGCACCTATCAGGCTCCCAGCTATGGGCAAATAGCTACCCCACAAAAAAAGGGTTCAAAACACTATGAAAATATAAAAATAGGTTTTAATACCAGCAATACTTTTTTTTAAATTATTACCAGCAGTACAGTTTTGAAAAAAATATTACCAGCAGTACAGTTCTGAAAAAATATTACCAGCAGTACAGTTTTGAAAAAATATTACCAGCAGTACAGTTTTGAAAAAAAATATTACCAGCAGTACAGTTTTGAAAAAAAATATTACTAGCAATAAAAATCTTGTCGGTATTAAATAACCCATTGAGGTTGATATGCTGTAAAACAAAACTAACAAATAAACCAACAACTTCAATCTTGGGGGTCATTGGACAAGTAAGCCATCTACCATGACAAGGAATGACCATATTTATTTTATACTGGATGTCGGAGTGAACAGTTCTTTATTAAACATACATAAACTTAGTACTTTAATGACAATAATAGAAATGATTCAATATATAAGAAATGAATAAAACGAATACAAGTATAAAATTATCATTAAATATATGAAAATATTTTTTATTATTGTTGTTGCTAAAAATAGAAGTCAATGAAAATGGACTAAATTTCAAGGAAACACTTTCATCTGTTTTCATATAACTGAGTAACAAAGGAGAAAAATACACTAATATGCATGTAAAAGAAAAAATATTAAAGTTAGGAATTGTGTGTGTGTGTCTGTAAAACAAACCAAACCAATGATTTTCATCTTATGATGGTTAATAATGATGAAGATAAAAACAAAAGTTGTTGACTGTGGGTATTTTTTTTAAGTAGAATTGCTAAAATTTCCAATAAACAATGATAAAATTAACAGAGCAAAGCAATATAAGAAATGACCAAAGGATAAACAAGGCAACTGTAAAACAGTGAAACAAAGCAGAGCAATTATAAGAGTCAAAAAAGAAACTTGATATGTAAATGGGATACAGTCAAGTGGCTATAGCCTTCTGACTTCAAGGCAAGGAAAAAGAATTCTGTTGGCAAGACCAAGAATTGTCCATTTTTATTGACCAAGAAGAAATCCAGCATATATATCTAGGATTTGTATATACATTTGGAGAGGAATGGATTTTAGCAAACATTTCAAAGGGATTGAAACCAACAAAAGGTAAGAGTGAAAGAAAAAAATTTAACTTCAGCTTTACTAAAAATAGGAAGAAAGTTTGTTGCCACTTGGTACCCTAAATAATTCTATAAAGAAGATACGTGAAAAGAAAGATACTGATGGAATGATATAAACAATAAAGTAAGAAAAAAGATGAGAGAAAATTATGAAGATATATAGCTAGGAGAAAATACATAGAGAAAAGATAAAAAATTGAAAAGGATAGAACTAAAGTGAAAAAATAAAAAAAATAATTTAAAGATGAAACAACATCTGCACTGAAGCCTTGTATAAAAATCAGTCAAGTAATAAAAAAGAATAAAATGTTTACTGAGCACAAATGCAAACATCTGGGGATTTTATCCAGAACAGATGATACTTTGCCTTTTATACTCCCACTGCTCCCACCCAGTAGAAACCAACCATTTTCTTTTTTCCTGCCTCCCACTTCCTCTGATCATCTTGTTTCATCTAAACTACCATTCTGCATCACCAAGTTGAAGAAACAGATAACTGCACAAAGATGTGTTAAATAATTGCCAACTGTTTGGTGCCAGCATTGTTCTCAACTTACAAATGCCCATCGTATTTCTGTGAAAATTTTTTAATTTTGGTAAAAAAAAAAATATGAAAGCATAAAAATAAAGCAAGATAATAAAGGAGTTAAATGGAAAAAAATATAAGTTTAACTGTTATTCCTTACAAACTTTTGTTTTATTTATACCAAGATATATTTGAATGAATTCTCATATATATATATATATATATAAATATAATAGTGAACATAGTTGCCTAGTTGCCTGACGATTGCATCTAGCATGAAACAGACTGTTGCCTCTAAGTGTTGACATCGATGTTCACTTTTATATTTACACATTCTCTATCTCTGATATTGAGCACTTTATCCCATAAATATAGCATACTTTAAGACTATATTTCTTCATATATATATATATATATATATATATATATATATATATATGTAGCAAATCTGACATATCTGAATGGTCAGTACAGAGTATAATTTGTGTAGTTATACAAGGTGCAGCAGAAATATCTCCCATATGACAGTAGTAACAATGGTGTCTGCATCTAGCTAATGTCTTACTATTATGTGAGAGGTATTTCTGCCACAATAATTATCATATCAGAAATATTATAATTAAATAATAATAATAAATAATAATTATTATAATAATAAACAAGTTTAATACTTAAAATTATTGATACTATAACATCAGATGAGGACAATAGTCCAAATGTAAATAATGATAACTCATCAGACAGAAATTATAATTTTTCGATCAGAAATAAAATACTGTAAGTATATGGACATAGGATGAACACTACATATTCAGGGTGATCTTTAGACCATGGTCAGAAGATTGCATTGAGGCATGAAACTGACAGTATACACCACTGATTTCTATATCCACACTGTCAATATCTATAAATGCTCTATCTCCAATGCTGAGCACTCTTCTTATATACATATATATATACACTGCGTGCCAAATTATTATCGAGATAACTTTTTTCTAATATTTCAAAAACCGTCCAATCAATTCACACAAAATTTCCACACAATGTTGGCAACACTGACCTGCGCAATCACTGAAATTTTTGTACTGATCTGTGCAATGTAAACAAGCTTGCGCCATATTTGTTATCAGCACAGTGATTTGAGCGTGCCAAATTATTAGAAAAGTGTAAGAATTTAGTGAAAAGATGGGCCGTAAAAGCAGTTTATGTGATGCTGAAAAGAAAACTATCACCTCAGAACTCTCAAAAGGTAAATCTACCCTAGAAATTTCTAAAATGATAGGGAGGTGTCATCAAACAGTGAAAAAGTTCACCGCCGACCCTACACAAGTACGCAAAAGGGCAGATAAAGGCAAGCCAAGCGTTATTTCACGTCGTCTCATGTAACGACTTAAATGAGAGGCCACAAAGAACCCTGGACTTACCAGTCAAGAGCTTTTCAGTCGCATTGGGGATCCTACTGTGTCTAAAAGTACTCGGTGTCGGTATCTGAGGGAAATAGCAACAACAGTCAAACCTGTATCGAAGCCTCCGTTGACGAGAAATCACATTCAAAATCGATTGAAATGGGCCGAGGACAATATGAAGATTGACTTCTCTAAAGTTTTGTTCACAGACGAAACTCGAACAACACTTGATGGGCCAGATAGATGGTGCAAAAGGCTGGGTAATGAACGGACAGAATCGCCATCAGCGTTTGAGACGCCAACAAGGTGGTGGAGGCATAATGATCTGGGGTGGTATTATTGGAAAAACATTAGTGGGCCCATGGAGAGTACCAGATGATGTCAAAATGACTGCTGATGCATACATAGTGTTTATGAAGGAGCATCTTGAACCATGGATGAAAAGGCAAAGAGTTGCCTTCAGAAGGGCCATTGTTTTTATGCAAGATAATGCTCCCTCACATGCTGCTCACAAGACTACTGAATATTTGAAACAGTTAGGCTTCGATGGACCTCGAAAAATGAAGTGGCCAGCAAATTCTCCAGATTTGAACCCAATCGAAAACCTTTGGAGCATTATGAAGTGAAGACTGTACACCAATGGACGACAATTCAGGAGCAACGCTGAGTTGTGGGAAGCAATTCTTGACCTATCTCACGGCATTACAGCAGATGACATCCTACAATTAACAAATTCTATGGATCGTCGACTTCTTCAAGTAATTTCAAAACGGGGAAAGCACATTCCCTATTAATTTGTTTAAAACTGTGCCTTTGTTTGTATCTGTTATTATTTGTTTGATTATCTTACTTACTAGCTTCTTTTGATCATAAACATTCACGTGCAATATTTATAAACGTTTTGTTTGCTCAATTCTGGGAATTTTACTAAACCTTTCTAATAATTTGGCACGCTCAAATCACCGTGCTGATAACAAATATGGCACCAGTTTGTTTACATTGCGCAGATCAGTACGAAAATTTCAGTGATTGCGCAGGTCAGTGTTGCCAACATTGTGTGAATTGATTGGACGGTTTTTGAAATATGAGAAAAAATTTATCTTGATAATAATTTGGCACGCAGTGCATATATATTGTAACAGAGAATCAGGTGAACCTGATAAGAGACTCAGAGTTGGTTGCATGTGGTGCTGTAAACACAAGGAGTTACTTCCTTTTCCATAATGGGCTGTTGTGAGAAGACATTCTACTTCCAGTAGGTGGCACTATACGCATGTGCCATCCAGAAACACAATAATAGAAAGGTGCCATAGAAGTATAAAACTGATTGCACAATGGAAACATTGCCCTGTACAAGAAGCTGTTTTCTGGTATAATGTAATACTGAAGACTGATGCATCAAGCCCAACTGCACCAGCTAACGCAATTCATACTTATGAGGTTAGGCTCAAATGCATTGATGCTGTACCTGCACTAACACCATTGACAGAGCATGAGTCTTATGCATGCACTAATTGAAAACATATTAAGAGAATGCACATTGAGCGATTCCTGTATATGAAATAATTCGGATATTGGATTCAATGTATTTCTTGTCTTCCTGTAAATATTGAGGGCAACAAATTCAAAGTGCTCTCAAGTAGAAACCAATAATAAGGTAATTTTTATGTATGACAATGCTCCATCGCATTTAATGACAAAACCAATGGGTTTCAAAGACAATTGTTTGATGAAGTGGCCAATCTGTTTGCCTGATCATAATTTTTTTTTAATCATTTCACCCCAAGCAAGGCAATAAAATAAGGGGCTATTGAATATTAGAGAATATGATATAAAAAATATTATTAAGGAGAAAGAACAATAAAAAAAACAAGAATTAAGAAGACAGAAGATTATGATTGATATTGTATTTCAATTTTTGGAGATCAAAGTTGACTGGGAAATGAGTAGCTGGAAGAGTTCTGCAAATGAGAAGTGCAATAGAAGAAACTGTAGGCATAGAAAATGATGAGACCTAGCTGCCAATCTAGTACTGCACTTAAATTATTAAAGTCTAGGTACCATAGAGGAAAGTTTGTCTGAAAAATTACCATGAACGTATTTATAGAAAAGTCACAGGAAAGCTACATTATGGTGGTGGGAAAGTGACTGAAGCTGACATGCCAGATCAGGACCAACAACATTACAGATTCTTTTGGTTTTATCAAGATTTTTGGAGCATTTTGAAGGTTTACATTGGTAGACAGCAATTTACCAACAAAAATGAACTTTGGCTTGCCATCGAAACATTAAAAGGTACAGAGGCATGACAATCAAAATTTACATTTTGATGTTCAATGTACCTAGATGTTTAACTTACCTGATCTCGTTCAATTTTTTTTATTTTTATCATTGTTTTTAATTATCTCAATCTATTAGCAGTAATTTTGTGGGGAAAGTAGATTTGTTGTATAATCTTGGAGAGCATGAATTTACCAGAGTGGATTCTTTTATGACATTAACAAATTAATTTCTCTTAATTAAAACGGAATATTTTATTTGAAATTACCTTTAATGTTTTGATAGAAACTGAAACCAAGATTTTCTGTAATTTTACCCCCATGACCCCCAGCTTTTATATATAAGAGAGAGTTTGTCAACAAAACCTTTTAGTCTGAAGTTCTTTCTTGGAAGGAAACATCAGTAAGAATTTTCCATTTTATCATTCACATACACGCACATATCTACTTAAACAGCCAAGACATTTATATGGACATCATTCCTTTTGCCAGACTCATTCAGAAATATCTAAACTGTCAGCTATACACAACCATTTTCTCAGATCCTTGATTAAAAAGGGCTTCCAGGTAATGAAGCCTGTAGGTCTTTACGAGGAGCATACTTCTCTGGTTTGATTTGGTTTGTTTTACGGCATATCAACATTTATATTGCCGGTAATATTTTTCTTCAAAACTGTATTGCTGGTAATAATGTTTTGCTGGTAAAAATTTTTCATTAAAAATTCATTGCTAGTAATAGTTTTTACAAAAATGTATTGCTGGTACTAAAACTTATTTTTACACTTTCATAGTGTTTTGACCCTAGTTTGGGGTTAACTATTTTCCCATAGCTGGGACCCTAACAAGTGCTACCACCACATCCTTCTCCGGACCTTGTGGACTGGCACTATAGAATCTCAAATAACTGTACCAAATAACCACATCACTAAAGGCCTTTCAAAAGCAGCAACTAAAATAAATAGCACATGTAGCTCTAAGAGAAAAAGGCAATCAAAATGTTGACATTCCACACTACTAAAGGTGAGAAACAAAGCCACCCTCAATACTGGAAAGAGTGATAACAACCACAGAATTTGAGAAACCTATTTTCCTGAAAAATAGTATTAATAGTCTTTATAAATTAAAGGCACTAGCTGCACAATCAATAAATGACAAGTTTCCTTATAAAGAAACAACTAATATTACCATATTATATATATACTAGCCGAATTATCCATGCCTTCCTGCATGCCACATATTTTTGTAAGGAAATGATTGATTTTAAATCATTGTTACAATTTGTGGAGAAAAATGATGCATTTCTATATTACTTGCTGATGTGACCTCTATCTTCTGGCTTTCTCCTCATCTATTTTTGTTAGGAGTTATTCCCTTGTTCAGATTTAAATTTAATTTAAATGAAAGGGAAAAAAATTTCAGTGGGGGGTTTGAGCCCAAAGGGGACCCCTTTTAATCAAAATGAAATATACTTATGCAAGTACCCTGGGTAATGTAGTTTCAGAAAAGATATGGTTATGGGGGTTTATCTATCTTTAAAACCTTAGGAGGAGCTTACTAACAAACAGACAGAGGCTATATAAGTCTACAAAGATTTTTGATAGTCAAATTTTTGGAAGAAATTGTTTTAGTCTTAACCTTTTCAAGTTTGTGTTGAGAATTTTTTGCCAACTTCCTGTGTATGTGTTCTTATATATATATATATATATATATATATATATATATATATATATATATATATATATGTATGTGTATATATATATATATGTATATATATATATATATGTGTGTGTGTATATATATATATATATATATATATGTGTGTATATATATATATATATATGTGTGTGTGTGTGTGTATATATATATATATATATGTGTGTGTGTGTGTATATATATATATATATGTGTGTGTGTGTGTGTGTATATATATATATATATATATATGTAAGTGTGTGTGTATATATGTATGTATGTATGTATGTATGCACAGTTGTTGAAGGAATAAGTATTTGAACACTTGCAAAAAATTTAATATACTTTCGATTCTATATTTTTTTTATATAAGATTACAAAGAAAAATGCATAATTTTCAAACTTATAATGTAGAATAAAATAAAAAGGAAATGGTGGAAGAAGTAGCCAGGCATGAACTTCCTGTGAATTTACATGTGCATCACCATCCTTCATATTAAGGTGTCCAAATATGCATTAATATATGAGGTGCTGATAAAATGCACAATAAAATTTCCTTTTTCATGAATAAAACATTTTGTGTTAATGTTTGCAAGGAAACAATAATCTTGATGACACTACCTCAAGCTTCCTGCTGTTTGCAGCTGTAGCATTTTTCTGTATTTTGATGAACTTCTTCAAGATAAGCAAAGAAATCAGATAAAAGTGAATAATTATTATCCAAAATGCACTCATCTAACACTATAGCAGGCCAGGTTTTGCCTATAGCTAATTAGTCTTGCAATTTGCAGCCAGTTTAGAAGATTTTTATCATGAAATAAAACCAGCCATTATAATGATTAGCTCTGAACACTAATTACCTTGGAGATAAAAATAGACAGGTTAGGATGAATATACTTTATTTTTTTGACATAAATCCGCCTGGGATATATTTGTTAACAACTACCCCTTTTATTAAATATTCAAATTAAATGCTTTGTCTTAGAATTCTTACAGTCTAAATTAAAGAGCGGAAGGGAATTGCTTGCATAAGAAGAGAAGTTGGAATAAGAATGTCCTGGATAGATTTTTTCACCAAAAGAATAATTTTCTGCCCATCTATTTGAAGCTTAAAGTTAATTAGCTCATGAACAACTTTATTAAAATAGGAGGCTTTATGTTGGTTGCATTGAAAAGTTCCAAATATTTCCAGGATTTGCTGCCAGTTATTTATCCATAGTTTTAATTAATATTTATTATCGTCATTTTTTATGATAATTATTAAAAATGAGTTTACAGAATTTCTATCCAGTAATCTCCAGTCATAATTTGATCTTTATTTTTTCTTTGTTAGTGAAGTGAAGAGGTGTTATCTCAAGGACAAGTTTTCTATTAGTGGGCATAAGATTAATGACAAAAGTTTGAATTTGTTGTGGGTTGTTCTGATGACACATTGTTTTTATCTGAATGTACTTATATATATATATATATATATATATATATATATATATATATATATATATATATAATTTTGTTTGGAGAGTTAAAAAGATATCAGCCCCACAATGGAAATATATAAATTACAAAGAAATTATATACAATACAATAAGCATAAACAAAAATGATAAAAGAAATGTTTGTATAATTCAAAGTACATATACAAAGATAAAGTTTTTGCTTATCTGGTAGTAGTCTGTGGTCTGTCAGAGCACTGTCCCTGAATAGTTGCTTCATTTCGCCATCAAAGGTGAAGAGAGAAAAAATTTTATTTCTGTTTTAATTGGTGGCAAAACGCCTGTTCCAGTACATGAGAATTTTCATATTTAACTAGTTTTTTTCATAATTTCACTTTTTCTTTCTTTATTCTTAATTATCATTCTTATCTGTTTTAAAGTCATTTTATTACTTAATGTTTAAATTTTCTTTTATTTATTTATTATTTTGGTTTCATACTCCTACATAGCCTAGTACTAAGGGTTAGAGGTTATTTACTAATTTGTTTCTAGTACTACAAATTTATTTTCAAAAAATTCAACACTATAATTATGTAAGAGTGCTGATAAGTCCCACAGAAATATTTCAAACTTTTTAATGTAGCCTTAATAGTTTTTAACAGTTAATTATTATAATGAGCAGTTTCAGTTTTATTATAACATTTCAATTAGTATAATCATAACTTCTTCAAGTTAAGAGTCTGCCATTGTCAATTTTCATCATCTTTTTTTACCATCTGCATTCAATAACTGTGCACACTGAGTGACTCTTGTGCCTTATAATAAGTGAACTTTAAAATAAAAGACATTTCAGTTTTATTATAATGCTTCAGTTAATTATTATAATGAGCTGTTTCAGTTAAGTGCTAATATAAACTCTAATAAACTAGCTTTAAAATAAACCAAATAGTAAAATAAGAATAATTTGGAGAAGAGTCTTTATCTTTCTAAGAGTCGTCCAGATAATTGAATACATT
The DNA here is from genome assembly GCA_964036315.1 of Acanthosepion esculentum. Lineage (NCBI taxonomy): Eukaryota > Metazoa > Mollusca > Cephalopoda > Sepiida > Sepiidae > Acanthosepion > Acanthosepion esculentum. The sequence goes on from OZ038476.1 coordinate 136,111,109, forward strand.
CTTCTGGTTACATAATCTTGTCACCCAAAGAATTGTTCCAGTAAGAGTCACTGGAAGTGATTCATAAGTCAATATATAAAGAAAGCTACAGCCATGGAACATCCACTTAGATGATTCTTTGACAGTTCCCAGATAGTTCTCAGGAGGGATAGTTCTCACAAGTCTTTTACTGAGGTTAGCCTCAGACGTTTACCAAGAATCCATACTGAGACTGCCCATGATACGCAATATTAGTAACAAGGAACCTCATCTGTTCTACAGGAGTAAAGATCTTACACTTCATGACAACAGTGTAATATAACACTTATATATATATATATATATATATATATATATATAAAAAACAGAGGATGTCTGCATTTCTGCCTGTATGATACCTTTTCAATCGAGATCCATCCAACCGATTTTGACCAAAGTTGGTACATACATTGTACAATGTAAGGTTCTTAGTGTAAAAAAATCGATAATTTTTTAAAAATCAATAATTGATAAAGCCGATCAAAAATTGATAAATTCAACTTTTTTCCTCAGATTTCGTTCAAACTCGGTATGTAGGTTACTTATATCATGACGAGCTCAACAATACCTCATTTTTATTTCTATGCCACTACGTTTAGTGAATAAACTGTGAAAAACAGAAAATTGATTTCAACACAAATTCATTTCAACAAAAATTTTAAACTAAAAACTCCAATTTTCAAGCAATCTAATACGAACTACACTTAATTGTAGCCAACAATAAGTTGATTGTTTAACAATCATTTCACTTGATAATTGAGTTCACCCATATAGTGAAAACCCACATAAATAGCAAAAAATGGTGATTTTTACTGGTTTCTTTCTTATTTTTTGTTAATCTTTCAACCAATTTTCATCAAATTTAACAATTGCTTTATAAATGTATTCTCTTTTACATTCCTGGTAGCACACTGACAAATTGAATTTCAAAAATTCTCAAATAATTGTGGTCTGAAGTGGGTCTTCATGTTGCCTGTTTTACTCCTTCATGTTCTCAGTTAACATCGATTGAATAAATACAGACGACTTCTGCTTTATCAGTAACTGCATTAATTAAACATGTTTTTTTTAAATGAAAGTACTTAAAAGTAATTGAAGATAGACTGTTACATCTAAACATGATACTGTTTTTGTTCCATTCTAATTGAACATATGGCTGCTAGTCTGTAATACAACACTTGGGCTGATCCATTCTACAGCTGCTTTCAGGTTCATTGTTCCCAATTACATTACACTGTACCTCTTGACTATAGTAATGACTAAACATTTGATAACAATGGTTGTATTGTAATGAGTGTGTTGAGGTTAGGGGTAACACCTAACCAACTACTCTCCCAGCAACTACAGGGGTAATAGGCAGAGAGAGGAAAGAGATGGGAGATAACAAAAACAACACTGCCTCAGAAATTACAGAAACTTGAACAAAAATGACCACATGATTGACTTCACAAGACACCGTGTCTTGCCAAATGCTAACTGGTGGTTTTTCCCCTGCTTTTAGTGGCATGAGCCATCTTACAAAGACCTGGGTCTTGACCAGTTGCAGAGAGTCCGGTATCTAGATATGCCAAACTGCTCCGCTTTTAACAGGAAAAACCTGTTGGCAAACATGTCCACATGTGATTCAAAACCTCTTTTGCATCTGCACTGATGTGTGTTCACCACAGGTTGGCTCATCGTGCTTTATCTTTACAAGAGTCATAATTGGAACAGTTTAAGTTTAAAGTCAGCCCACCCAAAAATCAGTATTAGTAACAACAATTAGGTACCAAATGAGGGGTTAAAAATTTGAATAGCGGGTGGCCCTGAAAAGGGCCATTTTTGCATTCTCAATCTTGTTTCAGCCTCACGTGCAGCAGCAGCTGAAGAGGCTTTACTCCTGAGCCATTGAGTCCTATGATCAGCAGTTTCAAGTATGAAAAAGTAAATTAAGTTTTGCCTTTGATTTTTGCACAAAGTGTAAAAAAATCAGTTTTTTTCGACTTTTCACCTTCTGGTTTATAACTTTTTCCAGCCAATTTGGACTCAAAACTGGCACTGAAGAATTATCTATCAAACAAAAAAATTTAATCAAAATCGAATGAAAACTGGAAATGCATAAACATCCGATCACACATACATATACATACACACACACACACACACACATACATACATACACACACACACACACACATTTTGCGAATTATAGATACTATTATTGTAATAATTTAAACTATTTATTTTTATTAATGTTTTTATTAAAGATATATATCCAAGAACAGATAGTAAATAGTAAAATGTTGCTGAGAGTTATAATGGTCAGGAAGTAGTGGAGAGCCATTGTCACCAACAATTTTAACTCAAAACTGGTACTAAAGAATTATATATCAAACAAAAAAAATTTAATTGAAATCAGATGAAAACTGTAGAAACGCATAAAGAACATCCAATCACACACACACACACACACACACACATTTTGAAAATTACAGATATAAAGATTAGATAAAAAAAATGGAGTATCGCTGCCATATCGAGGCTCGAGTTGCCCAATCCTCACTTTTCATCCTTGACAGGGTTCAAGGTCATTTACCCAGTCATGTAGGGGATGACATATTTTCCACCCTGCAGCTTCTTTTTTACAAACACATCACCAGCCTCTCACTACTCTATTGCAACTTCCATGGCAAATGTTCAGATGAGCTCCACAAGTTCATGTGACATCCATGAAGTCAAACCACCTTCTGTATTCCAAACGTAAGGAGAAAGTTCCACACAGACAGCTTTTTCCCAAGAGTTGCTGCTTTGTGAAACAGAGTCCTATGTGAATGCTTCCCAAACACAATGATCTTAACCTCTTCATGTCAAAGTTCAATCATTATCTATCATCTATATCTTCATAATCTTCACTTCCTACTTCCTCCTCTTAAATTCATATCATACACCTCATTCTATAATCCTCTAGTTTGAGTGGCTCTTGAGGCTAGTATTGAAGATTAGGTGATTGATTCATTGATTTGTTTTCTATGGTTTATCAACCCTTCGCAGGTTATCTAAAGCTAGAAAATATTTTTAGATTTTATGAATTTTTTTGTAGATAGATAGTAATGGTTTAGTGATACAAGTCTTACTAATTAATCCATAACTGGGGGGAAAATAAGTGAATTCACACTTTCTCAAGGTGTAAGTGTATATAACAAACCCAATGGAAATTGGAACTTGGTTCTCTCATTGACAATTCTGAGCCATTATCCATTGCACCACCTGCACATCCAAGCTTACAGCACCAGGTATTCTCAAACTGTCACCTATCTAGGTACTGACCAGGCTTGATGTTGCTTAACTTCAGTGAACATATGGGAACTGATGTTTCAATGTGATATGACCCTCAAAAAAAAAAAAAAATTAAAAAAAAAAGAAAAAAAATCCCTGTATTATCATTTTACTTGGTATGGGCAAAATATATAAGTATTGATTATTGTTAATGAATGTTTTTTCTTCTATTTTTTTGTTAATTAATGTATTATGTTTTTTTGTTTTAATGTATTTTGTTTAAAAGAAACTGCAAAATGTTTCTTTGAATTAAAGATTCAAACTTCATGATAAGCTTTAATCTAAATGAAGTTTGCATTTTTCTTTTAAACAAAAACTAAATAATGTCCTTTTGATTAAATTTTTAGAAGAATTGTCTGACTTCTTATCCTGTTCTCAGACATAAAAAGAAAATGCCGTCGATGCCACTTTTTGTCTGCCCCATACAGCAATGCAAAAAGACGCCTATTAAACATCAATAAACCAACACGAGCCATAAAACAATCCATGATAAAATTTTTGCATAGTTTTACTAAACTGAACAGAAACAAAACTTTCTTCACTTGTTGGCTCATATTTCCACTTATCAGAATCTAACATGTTCAGCTTTTGGAAGGCAGCTTGGCTGACCTCTTAAGCAAGTCTATCCAATCTGAAAGTTTGGTTGTGAAATCTGAATAAATTTCACAAATAAGATGATAGCTTGTTTCTTTTTTTCTATTTCCTTCAGAAACAAATGTTATCAATCTTTTCTCTTTTTCTTCTTTAATCATGACTTTTATGAGAGGCACTGAAAATTTATCAGCCCAACTGAGAAAAGATGCCAAAAAGATCTGATATATTGTCATTTGGTAAGATTTGGAGAGATCTTTTAAGCAACCCTTCATATCAATTGGCCACACCTTTTTTGAATGATTTTTTTTTAATGCGTATCATCCCTTTGCTGGTTATTTAATGCCAGAAAATATTTTAGAGTGTAAGAATTTTTTTCGAGGGGATGGAGATAATAATGGTTTAGTGAGACAAGTCTTACTAATTAACCCATAGCTGGGGGTAGAAGAGGTAGATTCATACTTTTCCCAAAGGTATCTGTGTGTAAGTAAAAATGAACCCAATGGGAATTGGAACTTGGCTCTCTGATTAACAACTTGGATCGATTATCCATTACACCATTTGCACATTGAAGCATCTGGTATTCACAAGCAGTCACCCATCTGGGTACTGACCAGGCTTGATGTTGCTTAACTCCAGTGATTGTTTGGGAACCAGTGTTTCAGTGTGATATGACCACAAGCCTCCAAGCACACTTGCTAACAACTTCTCAATGCATCAAACTATTAGAAATAATATTTATACACTGTCATGTTACTTTATGGCAAAGCTGACAATCATTATAATATTAATAGACATGGCCCTCCACAATTTCCTGTCCTTTAAACCACTTAGTAATGTTTATCTTTTTACAATCGATTCCACTCGTTTTTCTGCCATACATTCACACAAACTTGTTAAGTAGGCTACTACCTTCTATATGTCTTCTGAGTGTCAAATTTTCCAAGCATTCTTTCCTTGTTGCATCCCAAAAATTTCAACTGTCTCTTCCTGATTCTAAGACTATTTATATTTAAATAAATGAAAGATATTTTTGATATTTTTTTTAATTGATTTCACTCCAAGCAGGGCAATAAAGCCACTAAGACACAAGAGGTTACTGGGTATGGAAGGATTAGAAAATAGATACATTACTAAAGAGCAAGATCAAAAGAAGAGTAAACAAGACAACAGCAGATAATGATCGACATTGCATTCAAATTTTGTTGGCTGGGAAGCACGGAGCTGGAAGGGAGTTCTACAAGTGAGAAAAGAAAAAGTTAGCATAGAATTTATGCCCACATCTAGCCAACTCAACTGTCAATTGATGAGATCTCAATACCAATCTAATACTGCACTTAAATTCAAAAAGTCTATGTACCATAGCAAGGAGTTCATCCAAATAATTACCATGAAAGTATTTATAGAAAAGGCAAAGGGAGGCAACCTTATGGTGGTGGTGAAGTGACTGAAGCCATGATACCAGAACAGGGCAAATAATATTGCTGATTCTTCTTTGGATTTTATCAATGAGCTCTAGAAAAATAGCAGGAGCACGGGACCATATGTGGCAGCAATATTCTAATCATGCATGAATGGTAGACTTATAGATATGTAAGATAGATTCTGGAGAGAAAAATTATCTCACATGACACAGTGAACCAACTTTCTTAGCAGCTGAGCTAGCAATGGACGTTTTATATATATATATATATATATATATATATATATATATATATATATAAGAGTCATTCAATAAATGAGGTGAATTTTTCAGTATAAGGACTTCTAATACAGATAGAAGCTTATTCTTTTTTATTTTTTTTGTTTTACTTTTTCACATGGATTTAATTTCTTTTGCAGATTAAAATAAAACTTTGAGAGTTTTGGCGATTAAAAAAGATGACCGACCAAGAAGCATGCTCCAGGATTGAACAGCGGTCAGTTATCAAGTTTTTGTTTTGCTGAAGGGTGCAAACCAGTTGAAATTCATAGGAGAATGTCAACTGTGTATAGTGCCACATGTTTCAGCCAAAAAAATGTCTACAAGTGGGCTAAATTGTTTAAAGAAGGACGGAGCAGTGTTGAGGATGAAGACAGGCCTGGGAGGCCTACAGAAGTGAGGTCTCCTGAGGTGATCGAATCAGTCAATGACCTCATTCAGTCTGACAGTGGATGACATTGCAAGGACTTTGAAAGACAAAGAACAAACGCAGGGGTCATCAGTCAGAAGGAATCATCTTGCATCATGACAATGCAAAGCCTCACACAGCAGCCCTAGTGGTCTATATATATATATGTGTGTGTGTGTGTGTGTATATAGATAATATTAGTGGTCAATATATATATATATATGTGTGTGTGTGTGTGTGTGTGTGTGTGTGTGTATAGATAATATTAGTGGTCAATATATATATATATATATATATATATATATATATATATATATGTGTGTGTATATAGATAATATTAGTGGTCAATATATATATATATATGTGTGTGTGTGTGTGTATATAGATAATATTAGTGGTCAATATATATATATATATGTGTGTGTGTGTATATAGATAATATTAGTGGTCAATATATATATATATATATATATAGATAATATTAGTGGTCAATATATATATATATATATATGTGTGTGTGTGTATATAGATAATATTAGTGGTCAATATATATATATATATATATAGATAATATTAGTGGTCAATATATATATATATATATATGTGTGTGTGTGTGTATATAGATAATATTAGTGGTCAATATATATATATATATGTGTGTGTGTGTGTGTATATAGATAATATTAGTGGTCAATATATATATATATATATGTGTGTGTGTGTGTGTGTATATAGATAATATTAGTGGTCAATATATATATATATATATATATATATATGTGTATATAGATAATATTAGTGGTCAATATATATATATATATATATATATATATATATATATATATATATATATATGTGTGTATATAGATAATATTAGTGGTCAATATATATATATATATATATATATATATAAATTTCCAAGTGGATAGAGTCTGGGTAGAACTCAATGCCAGGACAGTAAGAATATAAAAGCTCAAATACTAATATTCCATGGTTATAATTGATTACATTAGAATCGTCATCACAATCCAATTCATCAGGTAGGTCTGATGAATTGCATCATGAATACGATTCCAATGTAATAAATTATAACCATGGAATATTAGTATTTGAGCCTCTTATATATATATATATATATATATATATATATATATATATATATATATATATAAGCAATACTTATTAAAAGCTTTTAATGAATATTATATTGCTTCTTTTACAGCCTGAGGATTGTGTGGCTAACATTGACCTCCTTTATGTCTACATGAAACTTAGATGCAGACAGAGTAAAACTTAAGAACTGTTTTTACATTTTATAATTGAGCACTGTGTCTGTACTGCCTATAAAATTTTGGCATGTCTATAAATTGGACAAAATTCATCTATGTTTTACCCTGAGAGACAAAAAGTAGATAATGATAGATGCAGTCCACACAGCCATTACAACTAATCACCTTCAGGATGCAGGCATTCTCCATAATTCGGAGAAAGTGGCCAATGAGAAAGGCTTTGAGATACCTGCTTCTAAATCTGACTATATGGCCTATAACTGCAATGCAAATGGTGACTTATATTCTTATTGAGGAACAAATTAAATCTGCCAAGAATTTTAAATATATAGGAAGCTATATTACATATTCTAAAAAATAAAGAAAAGAAAAGACATTCATCAGAATTGGTAAAATATTGGTAAAATCTGAGGTGCACTTAAACAACTTGACAGGATGTAGAAATCAGATCTCTGCCCCCAGAGGATTAAAGTTGGCCTATTCTATGTTACAGTTGAATACATTCTTGTCTATGGTTCAACAAGTTGAACTCTAACATAATCAATGAAGAAAACTGGTGCTTATACTAGATTGCTATTGGCTGCACTTAACATCTTGTATCAACACATGTCAAAGTAGATGCTGTATGGCAAAGTCCTTCCAATTTGTAAAACCACACAGTAGCATAGTTTAAGATTTTCGAGATAGTCTAGTGCCATAAAGATGGACAGCTGTGACAACCAACTCATAGAAAAGTTAAAATGGAAAAAAAAGAGGTAGCTTGGCCCAACACCATAAATTACTAAAAAAAAACAAAACATTAATCTAAAAAATCATGTTCTTAAATAGCCTCATCAGATTGAGACTTTCATATGGATATCATGCATGACATCAAACCCGTTCAGAAATAGCTATACAATCAGCTGTATACAACTCTTTTTCTCAGATTAATGTTTAAAAATGGCTTTGAGCAAATGAAACCTAGATGTCTCAGCAAAGACCATTGTTCTTTCTTTGAACACTGTGGCCCAGCACTACAGCATCACAAAGAACTCTACCAGATAACATAAACCACATCATTTGAGGATTTTCAAAAGCAGTAACAACTAAAATGGATATCACAGGTAACTGGAGAAGAGAAAATAATGACATAAGATGCTGACATTCCATACTACTTCAAACAAAAAGTTAGGAAGGCAACCCCTATCAATACGGGAAAGAGAGATAACAGCTATTAGGCTTGAGAAATCTGTTTTCCTGAAATTTTTTGTTAAAGGAAAGATTTTATAAATATCAATAGTGGCACTGGCTGTTTGGTTAATGAATGCCAGAAGTTTCCTTATAAGGAAATGGTTAATATTACCATTATCATATCTTTCATCATATTCATACTAAAATAAATAATAATGAACATTCTTTGTGGTATTATTTATATTATTGTCGTCATCTTCATTTGTGCGTTAGTTTTTGAAAGTAGGTTAAACTATTGTTTATTATATTCTTAGCTAAAACAAAAAAGCAGAAAACTCAGTTGTATATCAAACATTGTCCTAAAAGAAAATTCTCATGTTGTGAAAGACTTTAAATAAGTTAATTTTATTAACCACCCAGAGAGTGAAATAAGCAAGCACATTTTGTAGAAAAAAAAAAAAAAAAGAAAAATATTTTTTTATGAAAACTGTGTTAATGTTGATTCAAGAGTCTGGCCTTTTTTGTATTCAAACTCAAATGTTTAAACAAAATTATGAGAAACAAAATGAATGTGAATGGTCTGAAGCAATTGCTCAAGGACATCATTGATAATCAGATTAGATGAGAATTTTAGCTTAAAGATAACTGCAACAAACCTACCATATACAAAGGCATTTTTCCTTTTAATTTATACGATATTAAAAAAAAAAAGAAATCTTTTAGCATTTCTAGATCTTATCCTCAATTCTATTTTGATCAGTTGAATTAATGTTTTATCCACCAATAATTGGCTGAGAGCAGCCAATTCCCACCACTCTCAACATATATCAAGATATTAAAATAATCTAGAACCAATACTAGCAGCAAATCACCTGCATACAGATAAAAAATTAATTCAGTAAATATCCTACCAGGATTTATTATTGGGAGCCACAATCTTGACAAGATATGCAGATGACGCAGTGTTGATAGCAGACATAGAAAAGAAACTACAAGTACTCCTACAGAACATAGTGAAGGAAAGAAGAAAGGACTAATCATCAATTACAAGAAGACAGAATGCATGTTTGTAAACAAAAGGAACATCCCAACATGCAAAATACAAACTGGAGATACCGAAATCAGACAAGTACAACAATGTATTGGGATAGCAAAAAATGTTTTCTAACAGACAAGTATTAAGAAATAGAAAAATTTTATTAGAAAGAAAATAGTACTGAACAGTTATAGAATATCAATCCTCCTATATGGCAGTGAATGCTGGACAAAACTCCTCATATATAAAGAAGAGACTTAAGGCAATAGAAATGTGATTCTACAGAAGAATGTTGAGAATACATAAAGAAGGGACTTAAGGCAAAGGAATGTGATTCTACAGAAGAATGTTGAGAATACATAAAGAAGAGACTTAAGGCAATAGAAATGTGATTCTACAGAAGAATGTTGAGAATACATAAAGAAGAGACTTAAGGCAATAGAAATGTGATTCTACAGGAGAATGTTGAGAATACATAAAGAAGAGACTTAAGGCAATAGAAATGTGATTCTACAGAAGAATGTTGAGAATACATAAAGAAGGGACTTAAGGCAATAGAAATTTGATTCTACACAAGAATGTTGAGAATACATAAAGAAGGGACTTAAGGCAATAGAAATTTGATTCTACAGAAGAATGTTGAGAATACATAAAGAAGGGACTTAAGGCAATAGAAATTTGATTCTACAGAAGAATGTTGAGAATACATAAAGAAGAGACTTAAGGCAGAAGAATGTTGAGAATACATAAAGAAGAGACTTAAGGCAATAGAAATGTGATTCTACAGAAGAATGTTGAGAATACATAAAGAAGGGACTTAAGGCAATAGAAATTTGATTCTACAGAAGAATGTTGAGAATACATAAAGAAGAGACTTAAGGCAATAGAAATGTGATTCTACAGAAGAATGTTGAGAATACATAAAGAAGGGACTTAAGGCAATAGAAATGTGATTCTACAGAAGAATGTTGAGAATACATAAAGAAGGGACTTAAGGCAATAGAAATGTGATTCTACAGAAGAATGTTGAGAATACATAAAGAAGAGACTTAAGGCAATAGAAATGTGATTCTACAGAAGAATGTTGAGAATACATAAAGAAGGGACTTAAGGCAATAGAAATTTGATTCTACAGAAGAATGTTGAGAATACATAAAGAAGGGACTTAAGGCAATAGAAATTTGATTCTACAGAAGAATGTTGAGAATACATAAAGAAGAGACTTAAGGCAGAAGAATGTTGAGAATACATAAAGAAGAGACTTAAGGCAATAGAAATGTGATTCTACAGAAGAATGTTGAGAATACATAAAGAAGAGACTTAAGGCAATAGAAATGTGATTCTACAGAAGAATGTCGAGAATACATAAAGAAGGCACTTAAGGCAATAGAAATGTGATTCTACAGACGAATGTTGAGAATACATAAAGAAGAGACTCAAGGCAATAGAAATGTGATTCTACAGAAGAATGTTGAGAATACATAAAGAAGAGACTCAAGGCAATAGAAATGTGATTCTACAGAAGAATGTTGAGAATACATAAAGAAGAGACTCAAGGCAATAGAAATGTGATTCTACAGAAGAATGTTGAGAATACATAAAGAAGAGACTTAAGGCAATAGAAATGTGATTCTACAGAAGAATGTCGAGAATACATAAAGAAGGCACTTAAGGCAATAGAAATGTGATTCTACAGACGAATGTTGAGAATACATAAAGAAGAGACTCAAGGCAATAGAAATGTGATTCTACAGAAGAATATTGAGAATACATAAAGAAGAGACTTAAGGCAGAAGAATGTTGAGAATACATAAAGAAGAGACTTAAGGCAATAGAAATGTGATTCTACAGAAGAATGTTGAGAATACATAAAGAAGGGACTTAAGGCAATAGAAATGTGATTCTACAGACGAATGTTGAGAATACATAAAGAAGAGACTCAAGGCAATAGAAATGTGATTCTACAGAAGAATGTTGAGAATACATAAAGAAGAGACTCAAGGCAATAGAAATGTGATTCTACAGAAGAATGTTGAGAATACATAAAGAAGAGAATTAAGGCAGAAGAATGTTGAGAATACATAAAGAAGGGACTTAAGGCAATAGAAATGTGATTCTACAGAAGAATGTTGAGAATACATAAAGAAGAGACTTAAGGCAGAAGAATGTTGAGAATACATAAAGAAGAGACTTAAGGCAATAGAAATGTGATTCTACAGAAGAATGTTGAGAATACATAAAGAAGGGACTTAAGGCAATAGAAATGTGATTCTACAGAAGAATGTTGAGAATACATAAAGAAGAGACTTAAGGCCGAAGAATGTTGAGAATACATAAAGAAGGGACTTAAGGCAATAGAAATGCGATTCTACAGAAGAATGTTGAGAATACATAAAGAAGAGACTTAAGGCAATAGAAATGTGATTCTACAGAAGAATGTTGAGAATACATAAAGAAGAGACTCAAGGCAATAGAAATGTGATTCTACAGAAGAATGTTGAGAATACATAAAGAAGAGACTTAAGGCAATAGAAATGTGATTCTACAGAAGAATGTTGAGAATACTATAGACCAAACATGGGAGCAATGACAATAGAAAAACTAGAGACAATAGAAAGAAAGAGGATACTTGTAACATCAGAAAGAGTTGAAATGTCTCGGCTGAAAAACCAGGATAGAGGGCTTGGAAAATTTGATAATCACAGGACATGTCAAATGCAAGATGTTTAGAGAAAAACAATGTATAATCTACCTGGTAAGCTTGAGTGAATGGATGTTGGAGCAGGGTTTGGGAGAGACGGCGAAAAGAAAAAATATTTGAGAATTGGGGAGAGTTTTTATCATCAATGTCCTAAAGAGATATGGGATATATAAGAAATAATCATTTGTCTGGCAGTGTTTATTTTCCTTCATTGAAGGATCACAACAGACTAGAATTATTTCTGTATGAATTTCTAATCTGAGAAGTTATTTACATGTGGACCATTGTTTTTATATTTGATGAGAACAATCACACTCCTTCCTTGTCTTTTGAACAGGAGTATAGGTTTATACTTTGTTTCCTGTCTATATTTCTGAGATGAGGTATTATGTACATTATTTACATTATTTGGACTATTGTCCTCATCTTTGTTGCCATATTTATTACAATGTTTCAGCCGTTGTATGATACTGCCATCTTCAGGTGATTGGAATGTCGAACTGAACTCTTTATTTCACTCACTGGGGTAGACTGTTCTAGTTCCACGTGCCATGTTTAATGGATGTCAGTTATCAGTTATCTCCTGTTAATTTTCTGTCTGAAAGTTCTCAACTGCCTTAACCGGGTATTGAATTCACACTCTTTGGGTCCTGTCACTGGATCTAACCAACACCTTTATCCACTGTGCCATGTGTCCTTGAGGACATTCCAACCACCTGAAGAAGGCCGGAGTGTACAACGGCCGAAATGTTGTAATAAATATGGCGACAAAGATGAGGACAATAGTCCGAATAATGTAAATAATGTACTTTGTTTTTTGTTTAGGATTAAGTTTCTAGCTCCTTCTAAAGGCAACATTCTCTTTCACTCTCAGTAACTCTTTCCATCTTAGTAGCTTGGGGTGAAAGAAAGAAAAAACTGTAAATAATGATCAGAATTACTTAAAATGGACTTGCTGAAGAGTTTTTATATGTATAGTCACCAGACTTCACTAATGAAAATACTTTTTATTAAATACAAATGACCTTCATAAAAAAAAAATAAGCTTTCTTCAGATTTTTAATCTTCATCTTACAAATTCTTTAAATGTAGAGTCAGCATCAATTACTTATCTTCTCTTTAAGAAACATCTGCATCTGGAATAGGCTCCAAGAGTAATTCTGCTAATAAACTCCAAATAAATGAAACAAATTCAGGTTTAATTATTCACCCTGAATAGGTGAGCAGATAAAATGGCCTCTAAAGTACCAATCTTCTTTTAACAGTAAGCAGAAAACTATTTTATATTCCCAAACACAGTTTTATACTCCAGACTAAAGAACAAAAAACAAACCTATTTGTTTTCTATCATTTCACAAAGATTTTATGTCAATATCACATCACATCAAGAGTCCCATAACTCACAAGAGTCACAAGGATACCACATATACTGCAGCTGTTGTAGCAGTCATGTGTCTAGAGCAAGATTACCTGACGGAGCCCATCCCTCTTTGGGCTATTTTCTGAAAGATTCAAATGTCAATGAAAATAGGATTTTCTTTTTATTTGTGCTGATAAAATCATGCAAGGTTCTAAAGTTAACATTTCAGTAGCATCTGAATAAATTATATAGCTGAAAATCCTACATTCATGTGCTCATCTTGGTATTAGTTATCATTAGCTTAGTTTAGCACAAGGTCAAATAAAAATGAGCACCAACTATCCTAATAATAATGACCTTTCTACTTGTTTTAAAAATCAGGATTGAAAATGCTGGTTTGTTCTTTTATTGTCTTCTCTTAATAGTATATTTTTCTTATATTCTCTAATGTTCAGTAACCCCTCTTAGTGGCTTTATTGCCTTACTTAGAGCGAAATGATTAAAAAATACCTTAGCCCTAACAACAGGCCTTGAAATTGTAGATTATTTTGAAACTTCAAAGATTTTTTTCTTTAAAATTAGCCAATCCAAAGTGCAGTATTTACTGTCATTATTAACATGTCAACTGAATGCCAAACATTTTCAAAGTTTGTAATATAAATACTTAAAGATATAATTTCCGTTAGAATTATAATAGTATTGTTGACTGAAGCTGAATTGAAACCCATTTTTTATTAATAAATTCATAAGTCTTAAATGGATCAGTACAAGATCATTTTTTATTCTAGAGTTCACTCCTATATAATACCCAAGAGCCACTCATGGTGGAGTGTTACTGAATGAGGTTGTTGTACAGGGGAGTAGAGTTACATAATAGGAGGATATGTAGCAGTTCACTCTAGAATTGAAGAGGTTAAGATTATAGTGGCTCTGGGAAGCATTGTTTCCAGATTGTTTCACAAATTCTGGAGAAAAAGCAGAGTGGAACTTCCTTCTTACAAGTAGAATATGAAGGGAATAAGGCTAAGTTGACTGTCTATATGGCATGGAAGGTCCTAGCTGTGAACATCTGAACAGTTTAACCTAAAAAATGTAGCTTGTCTGAACTTCTGCCATGGAAACAGCAATAGAGTAGCAAGAAGCTAGTAATGTTTAATCTGTGGGGAAAGGGGTTGTAGGGTGGAAAATAATTAAATCACCCAAATAGCTACATAAACACTTGAATTCTGTCAAAGCCCAGATTTGGCAGTTATACACCATTTGGGGCATAATCTGCCTTTTGTAAAGAGAGCATAGCAGGAGCGTCCTGGGTATGATGATAAACTACATCCACATCCTGGGTAAAATGATAAACTATGTCCAACAGCAAGGTCTCCGATCAGGAGGTTTTCAGGAGAGTGGAACCGCCTCTTAATTGCTGGTATTCCCAGGTCCACCCTGACCTGGGGTGGTAGCAACTGTTAGGGTCCCAGCTACGGGCAAATAGTTAACTCCCAAACTTGGGTCAAAATATTATGCGTAAAAATAGGTTTTAATACCAGAAATACTTTGTAAAAAATTATTACCAGCAATAAATTTTTGAAGAAAAAAATTATTACCAGCAATACATTTTTTGGGAAAAAAAATTTCTAGCAATAAAAATTTGGTCGGCATTAAATAACTCATTGAGGTTGATATGCCATGAAACAAAACAAACCAAAGCATAGCAGGAGGAATCAGTTACTTTCTGGAGTGAGCTTTAGTCTCAATAGATGTTCCAGGCAAGAAGCTTTTTTGAGAGTACAACTGCTCATCATGACTGGAGAAAATTCATGGTCTCTTCGGTGATGATGAAACATCTTTTAAGTAATTATTAATTCAGAAATATTTGAAATAAAAACTTAATAAAAAGAATAATTGTTTTGGGTGTTCTAATAATGATAACAAGGTTAGGTCCAGCTGAGTAGAATGGAAGAAATAACTGCTTGGTAAAAAAGGTGAATACCTGATCAAAGAAAATCATACACGTTTGGATAGAAAAATCTCAAATCTAGGCTAATAATTTTCGTTCAGTTTAGATTACCATAAATCTAAAATACATTATCACTGAATATAAGCAATTCATTTTAAGATTAATAATTATGAGCAACCAAATTTAAATTCTGAAGGTGAAAAGAATAATTTCAAAAACCAGTGCAATGAGTCCTTTCTAAAAACAATCTAATGCTTGTAAAATCCATAATATCACAATATCCCTCCTTGAAATATTTAAGAAAATATTGTCAAATTCCTTCTAAATAAGTAAAAATGCCTTGGGTTTAAAAAAACAAAGATTACCTTTTTGAATCAAAAAACTGCTATTTCAGAACAAAATATAATATTTCTTTAAATGTCAGCATTTTTGGGAAGACTATGTCTTGAACATATGAAGAAGGTATTTCACAATTGTGTGATGTGCCTTTCATATCCTTTCTTTCTCTTGTCTTTTGATTTCTCATGCTGTTCACGTCTTTATTGTTATGCTATGTGACTTTTATGAATCATTCTTTAAACACTTGAACATATGTCATAACTATTGAAACAATTCTCTTCTTGTTGATCCCTGTGTCGACATATTCAGCAGTTAATGTCATCTGAAAATCACAGACAAAGGAATTTTTTTTTGTACATCTTGTCTGCTCATGACAATGCTCAAATAATTTGTTTTCATGTTAGTCAAATGCAAACAACTTTATATATTTAAGTTTTGAATAAATTTCAAAGTATTTGATCAATGGTCACTGATTTAATGAGAAGAAACAACTCTTTGAAAGTTGCAGTTTTGGAAAAATTTTTAGTGATATTTGAATTTTAGAGATATTTGAATTAGGTTGGTTTAGTTTGTTTTGTTTTACGGCATATCAACCTCAATGGGTTATTTAATGCCAACAAGATTTTTGTTACTGGTAAATTTTTGTTTTGTCAAAAATCTATTTCTGGTAATTTCTGGTTTCTTTCAAAAATGTATTGCTAGTAATATTTATTTTTTAGACATTGTTGGTAATATTTTTTCCAAAAACGTATTGCTGGTAATAGTTTTTTATTGCTGAAAATTTCTGGTATTAAAACCTATTTTTAAACTTTCATAGTGTTTTTACTCCAGTGTGGGGGTTCACTATTTGCCCATAGCTGGGACCCTAACAGGTGCTACCACCCCAGGTCAGGGTGGACCTGAGAACACCAGCAATTAAGAGGGGGTTCCACACTCCTCAAAACCTCCTGTTCAGAGGCCTTGCTGTTGGACGTAGTTTATTGTCTTACCCAGGACGCGGATGTAGTTTATCGTCATACCCAGGACGGTTTGAATTAGGAATGTTCTATGCATTTAGATATTAGCAAGTGCTATGTTTTACTATTATTGTAAACTATGAAAACTCTCTCAGAAAGATATCAAAAAATTTAGATTGTATATAACATTTTGTGTATCTTATTCTAAAATATCCCCAAAGAAGTATTAAAAAAAATGTCAAAGCTTTACATTTTTTGAGTAAAATTCTTGAAGACATTACTTCTTTGATAGGGTCTTAATTCATATGAACAACACAAAAAGTATTGTTTGCCAGAGAATCAAAAGTTTTAAACTAGTTTAGTTGAAAAATTAACTTTGTAATTAAAAACAAATATTATTCTGGTGTTTGCAACACAATTACATACAATAAAAATACATATACTAATATGCACACGTGTGTGTGTGTGTGTGCATATATATATATATATATATATATATATATATGTGTGTGTGTGCACACGTGTCTGTGTCAATGAATTAATTTTTAAATGTCGGCATAGGAACAATCTAAACCTAACAAAATGTATTACTTGAACTTTACTCTTGAAATGTTATTATTCACATGTGAATATGAACACATAACTGTATGCATGCCGAAATATGTTTGTGGACTGAAACAGTGATACGTTTTTTTGATATGTATATGTATATTTGTTTATATAGAAAGATAGGAATACATCTGTATAGTTGTGTATTGTGAAAATATATTTGTGTTTGGCCGATATGAATATTGATATGTATGTATTGATACGGGTAGGTATATAGATAGGATATATATGTGTATGTATGTGTGTATATATGTGTGTGTACATGTGTGTGTATATATTTGTGTAGAGATATGTGTATAAATGTGGGCATATGTGGATACAGATATGTATATATATATATATATATATATATATATATATATATATAGATAGGTGTGTGTGTGTGTATGTATGGGGGGATGTGTGTGTGTATGTGGGTAAATATGTGTGTATGGGTGTATGTAAAAATGTTTAAAAGAAAAAAGACTTACAAGTAGGTTATTGATTTTTTTACCCCACTTACAATACTTACAATATTGTTTTCTTAAATGAATTACGCTTTATTAATCATTATTAATGACGAAATATTTAGATTTTTGATGATTGAATACTAAAGTCATCACCTAATTTCTTTCTTAGAGAAGTTTTTTTAGGGAATTCTAGTTGCACCCCTATATATATATATATATATATATATATATATATGTAAGTATACGGAAACATCTGAGAAGATATATGAAATTACCCATGCATATCAGTACACGTGTACCTGTATAAATGACTGCAAATGTGAAAGAACGTATGTGTATGAAATTCACATAGATGTGTTTACAATATATGATGGAGCATGATCTCTAATATTGCATTAAAATGCCACTCCATATTAAATTAATACTAAATTTTAAGTAATAGAATTTACCAATGTAAAAATAGTCACTAATCAAACTCATAAATAAAATTCAAACTGATAAAGATATCACCTTAATAATCATTTACTACTAGATGTAAACTTATATTTGAGAAAAAGTTTCTAGTGTTTTAATCTAAATTCTATAAATGTTTTTTAATCGACTATTTCACATTAAATCCCCAAAATGTTCATAATAAGGTTTTTTTAAAAAAAACTTTAACATATAATTAAATCGCTTAGACTGTTTAAACAAAAAAATTTACGAAATCTCAAAGTAAAGAAAAAAACAACGCATATTCCAATGGAAGTCAATGACACTTTATTACAACTTCTTTCTCCCTTTTTTTCTCTCTTTTTCTTTTTTCTTTTTATGCTTTTTGATATATCCCCCTCCCATATCAAGATATAACTTCCGTTAACAGATTTAAAGTGTCACTGTCTAGATTTCAGCGAAAATTTAAATTTGAAACAATAGAAATGTTACATCTAACTCAATGCTGTCTCTCTACCCCCTACACTGCTCCCACTTCATTAATTTCCTTATTATTGCCCGTCATAAATGTGTAAATTTATTTTCATTTTTTCATTTCAACATTTGGAAATAAATCTGATGATCCACTGTCCTTTAAAAGGGCTGTGGTGAAATAATTTATTATATGGAACCTTAAAGTAATCTGTTTTTATTTAAATTATTAGCTCTGATTTACATTGAGCTCTCTGGATTCTATCCTCATTGGGTTTACCCATACGGATTACCTAGTTTTTCGTAAACTATATATATATATATATATATATATATATATATATATATATATATATATATAGATATGCACACGTGTCTGTATATATATATATATATATATATGATAGGATAAGGAACAATAATGAACATTTATAGATCTAACTTGTTTTGCTTTTATTAAAGCTTCAGAGACAAATATGGAGGAGAAAAACAAAAAAATTCTATTTTTAATTTTTGTGTTGTCTTTCATAGTTTAAGCAGATCTCACATGCATCTGTCTTGTCAAGCAGCATTTATATTTATAATTTATCTGTGTATCATAATTCTAATTTGTTTATACAGGATTCAGATGATAATGTATATTCGCTTGTATGTGTGTATGCTTCTATTGGGCATTTTTTAAAAGGAAATTTTAAAGGTATTTTTAAATTTTTGTGTTTGTTGTTCAGTGGTTAAGCAAACTTCCTATGCATCAGTCTTGTCAAGCAGTGTTTGTGTGTATGTGTATCAATTCTAGTTTGTCTATAAGGGGTTATGATGTGTGCGTGTGCATATTTTTTGACATCTTTCGTGGTTGTCTGCATGTTGATTTGGGGGATGTTGTGTGAGGAGAAAGATTTTTTTAAGTTACACTGTTTGTAGTAGTAGATAGACATATCCTAGACTCTTTAAGTATGGATTTTATGAAAGTTGGCGATATAATAAAGTGTGTTTGATGTGTTTATAGATGGTAAAATATTTATCAGAACTCTCTTGAAGTATTTCCTGTATAAAAAATATATTTTTATAATTAGAGTGGCATTTATAAAATTGAAGTTATTCTATGTTCATTTAAATGTAGCCCCTAAATCCCAATTAGCAGAAGTCTAGACTTAGTAACAAGTTTATCATTAAATGTGACCCTATCTGACAACCCTACAATGAAGGTAATATATGCATATAAATGCATTTGGCCCTGCCAGAATTCCAGTTGAGTTTAAAAGAAATATCTTTAACCTTCATGTCTGGAAAAAAAAAAAGACAAATTTCAAAAAGGATAGTTTTTCCCTTGACACTGCTATTATTTTAACTACCTTCACTCCTTGGCAATGTTTGTTTTAAAAAGGATGATTAAAATTAGAATAAACTTTAACATATGAAGAAAGTGAGTTTATACATTTTCTTTTTTCCTGAGAATTGACAACATAAATATTAAACATTATTTATTTATTAGACTACTTACGCTATTAGATTATTTATTGCAATGGTTGGCAAGACATCACCTAATTGCAAATAGATTCAAACTTTATAAAATGGTAAATAGCTGGTTCACATATTTTAATAATTTTGTAAATGTTTATAAATTTAGGAATAAAAATTGTTTTCATATTTAATTTTTATAAACTAGTAAATGGTAAATATTGCATTAGTTTTAATTGTATTAGTTTTTAAAATGTTTCAAATATAAAATTATTCTTGTAAATAAACTGTCTGATATTGTTTAATATTTTTTGTCAAGTCTCAAGAACAAAAAATATATAAATTCACTTTCATCCTATGTTCAGATTTTATTAAAATTCTAATCATCCCATTTTAAAACAAACATTGCTGAGGATGATGGTAGTTAAAATAAAAGTGGTGTGAAGAGAAAGAAAATGTCCTTTTGACACACCTTTTTTTGCAGGTACAAAGGTTAAAAATTGACAAAATATAATCTGTGCACCACCCCTGCCAAGCAGTACCTTTTCCATTTTAATTAAAGTAGGAGGGAGAGAATCAATCTTTTTTGCCTGAAGCAGCCCAAAAGAGGAATGCTAAGGGAACTCAAACAAGTTTTGTCCCTAGTCAGATGTATCACAGCCAATGACCTAAAATTCAATAAAATATTAGAATGCATGAAATATTTAAAATTTTTAAGATTACTGGATAAATTA
Source organism: Acanthosepion esculentum (assembly GCA_964036315.1). Lineage (NCBI taxonomy): Eukaryota > Metazoa > Mollusca > Cephalopoda > Sepiida > Sepiidae > Acanthosepion > Acanthosepion esculentum. The sequence goes on from OZ038476.1 coordinate 136,132,099, forward strand.
TATAAAACAAGTATTTACATTGTATTTGAAACAATTTTATTTCAATTATCTGCTCCTTAATTAAATTTCATAAACATCAGGCTATTGATAGATCTGTCAACACCTCATAAAGACATCCACCTTGTTAAAAAAATAAACAATCCCTTCTCTACAATATCTCAAAGTAAATGTAATATTCGTTTCCATTCAGATTAATGAAACTTTAAATCAGCTAATCTTTCACAAATAATGTATCAGAAAAGTATATTTTATTTTAGAAAGATTTTTTAATAAAGTGAATTATGTTGTGTTGACAGTTTTATCAACATGGACGATTTTATAGATTTTACTGATAATAAAAAAAAAAATAATTCCAATCAATTTAAATACAATTTTAAAGTTAACCTATTAGCTTGGAATTGAAACTAAAATAATAGCTTCAAGAAAGATTTTTCTTCTTTTAAAATGCATTTTAAACCTTAAGTATTGCTTTTTTTTTCTTCTTTTGGTGATATCTATATAAAATATTAAATAGTGTCATGTTTTTTGATGGCATGGTAAAATAATAAATAAATAGAAGAAAAAAATGTGCTGACAAACTGATACTGATTCTCCCATAGTTGAGCAAACTTTAAATAACTTAACATAATACTAACATAGTTGAAATCTACCCTTGTCTGTCAGATGTGCCAAGAAAGAAGACATATACATGTAAGATGGTTGGCAGCCACCCTGAAACAGAAATTTCAAATATTTCTAAAGCAACAGAACCTATCATTAACAAATTCCATTTTACACCTCTTTAAGTTGTTCTCTTGCAGCAGCACACTCACTCACATTTTTACTTTGTTTTTTATTGACTCAGCTTTTCTCTTGAAAGAATCCTTTCCACTTATCTCCTGATGGTTCTACTCTGCACCCTTAATTTAATTTCCGACACTCCTGCTTAAATGACGTGCTTGTTCTTCATTCAAAGGATTAAATGATAACATCATTCATGATATTTATTAAGTGTGCCACAAAGGCAGAGGCGGTGGGGAATATTGTGCTATGGAACACTTCCAAAATATAGAAAATCTGCCAGCCTAGAAAATCAGCGTTTAAAATTGATTTTTTTTAAAAACCTGGTTTCAAATATTGACCTTTGACAGTGTAGAATTATTCCAATTATAAGACAAGCCACAAAAGCATCAGTGCATTGTGAAACAGACTTTCTTCCCAGATCACTACAATTTTGACTGCTTCAAGTTAAGAATCAACCATTATCTATCTTACATATCCTCATAATATAAACCCCTTAGTTCTCTCCCTGTATGCCATTACAACATCCTCATTTTATAACTCTTTCTTGAGTGGCTCTTGGGCCTTATACTAGATGAGCAATAGTAAAAGAAAATATAGTGAGGATAGACCACATCAAGTGGGATTGAACTCATATCACTGATTTTGTTTTTCATGTCTTTCTTCTTCTGTGCCGTGTCCCTTCAAGACACGGGTTATCATGGCTTTCCACGAATTGGAGAAAATGAAATAAGAATCAATAAATAAAATAAAGAATAAAAAAAATACATTTCCCCATGATGCAAATAATAAAAGGAATGAGAAAGGGTTTTTGGTCACCTGTGCAATTTTATGACCCCACTCAGTGCAATGATGACTTGAGCTTGACCATTTTTATCCTTACTCACCCAAACTTACTTCTGGACCAGAAAAAGAAAACAGATATATCCAAGAGACATTGAGAACTTTACTTCTTTACAGTTCTCACTAAAAAAAAAAAAAATGAATAAGCAGTCCATAGTAAAAACCAAAGTTGTTGTATGCTTCTTCTTTGTTTACATATGAACACACATGCAATATACCCCAAAATGCAACACTTTAAATTCCATAAACTCGTATCACTGATTTTGTTTTTTCTGTCTTACTTTTTCTGTGCTATTTCCCTTCAGGACATAGGCGATCATGGCTTTGCACAACTTCCTATCTAACATAGCTCTCAACAGTTTTTCCCCCTTTGCTAAAGCTCCCTGTTCCATCTTACTTTACACTTTTTAATATCTAAAAATAGGTTAAATAACATGGTAAACTGAACTCTCTGGGTGGTGAACAGTCTAAGAGAAAAACAACTCTGGAATCAAAATTGTAGAAAAGGCAATAGGAAAACCACTCCACTATCTTTCCCATGAAGTCATCTCAAATATTTAATAAAAAGGAATCTTTCATGAAAATCACTTTAGTCCCTCTCAACCATGGAATTAACTGCCTTTTTTTTTTAAAAATAGAATTAATACAAGACTCGAGAGTCACTCATGATAGAGACATTTACTGTTAAAATGATGATCATGAATGAGGTGTGTGATTTGAATGAGAGAGGTGGTGGTAGGAAGTGAAGATTATAAGGATAAGGAAGAGAAATTGACCCTTGATGTGATATGTATCTTCTGCATTTCATATCATCTGACACTCGCATTTTTATATCTCTCCTTCTTTCTACACATACACAATTCTATCAACAAAAACATTACTTCTAGAGGATGAAATGTGTTACATAGAATTTTTTCCTCTGTCATTCATTTGCCCAACATTGTTCCGATAGCTTCAGGGCTACAGAATTACAGGACATTTACTCAATTTAATCCAGTTATTCCTATCTAATCACGAAATGAAGGTTGTCCTGAATGGTCTCTCTTCCAGTTCTTTTCATACTAACATGGGTGTTTCACAAGGCTCTTACATTGTTTCTGATCTTCATCAATGATCTCTCTGATGTCATCAGTTCCCAAGTAGGCATCTATGTAGATGGCACTACCATTTACTTCTGTCTCAATAGCAAATCTGTCAGCACTGACAAAGTTAAGCAGGCCACTGCTCTTAAAAAGACCTCCAATCAGTGGTTGACTGGGGCAGGAAATGGTTTGTAAATTTTAATGCCCCCAAAAGACAGAGTAATGGATAGCAGCTTGGATTGAGGAATCAGAGAGCCGAATTTGAATTCCAGTTGAATCTATTACATTCACTTACGTGTTAATACCCTTGGGAAAGGTATGAATCCCCTTCTCCCCCCACCCAGCTATGAGTAACTGGTCTACCGCAGAAAGAAATGGCAACCTACTGCAGGAAAAAATCTGCCTCGTCAGTCATGTATTGAAAGATACATGATCGGCTAAGTGTGTATCATGTATAGCACATAACTGAGAGAAACGTCCCTGCCCCTCCTCATCAGCATGGTTGATGCTCATCTTCATGAGTGTATTTCACTGCACCTTCTTGGCCTCATGTCTTCAACTGACTTGAAGTGGAACAATTACATTGAATCAATAGCTGCATCTACCACAAGGAAAGTTGGTTCACTGTATCATGCTAGAAAGTATTTCTCATCAGAGTCCATCTTGCACAGCTACTTTTCATCCTTGCATTGAATACTGTTGCCATATCTGATCTGGTGATCCTGTTGTTTGAGGTCCTCGACAAAATCCAAAGAAGGATCTGTAACGTATTCAAGTCCCGAATTGGCTTCTCAACTTCAGACACCTTCTCACAGATGTGATGTGGCTTCCCTCTGTCTTTACTACAAATATTTTCATGGCAACTGCTCTGAGGAGCTATTTTCTCTGGTGCCCTAACTACATGAATTTAAGCATACTACTAGATTGACATCTAGGTCCCACCCATTTACTGTTGAAATAGTTAAATGTAACCGTCACTTGCACTCAAACAGTTTCTTTCTGTCGCTCAAACTCATTTCCTCTCACGTGATTCCCTGAAAACTACAATCTTCAAAAATTTAAATGCAACATCAATCACCATCTTCTGTTGCCTTAATCACTGTCCTTTTTTCCTTTCTTCAACCCCACCTCCTTACACCCACTCTTTTCTCTCATTTTCACTCTCCGTAACCCCCTGTGTGCTAGTGCCACTCCTGCCTCGCGTGGAGTGAAATGCTTAAATATATATCTTTGTAAGTTTTTATATGTCAGTAATATTTTGCTCTCTCAGAGTTATTTCCTTTGCAGTCACAATACCAATTAGTATAGATATCTCCACTAATTCTCCAAAAAAGAGCATATCACAATGGAAAAAGGTCCCAAACTTGATGAAAAAATATTTTATATAATTTATATGTTTGTTATTATTAAGAGTAAAGGCCAAGGTATTTTTGGATTATTTTATTAAATTTTTTCATCTTTTTTAGAACATTTGAAATTTTGATTAAAAAATCTTTTTTTCTTGCATCAGTGGAATACCAGTGAAAAGCATGTCTTAACTGCAGTGACTTGTTTTGGACATGTTTACTGACAGTTAAATTGATGCATTGGCAGCTTAGGTCAGAGGAAGTTATCAGATGGAAGAACAGTAACAACATTTTCAGATCTTAAGTGAACTAATTTAACTACACAGTAATTTAAAAAAATTAACAAATACTTTCAGCAATCTAATATTTTATTGATTTTTTAGGTACTTTGCCTTTATAGCTTTACATTTGAAGATGATTTCTGGAAAAATAAAAATTTAAAATACTAACAATAAAATCAATTTAAATTTTCATAAATACCACCTAATTTTTACATACATTTCTTATAAAATTTTATGGTATTTTTATATCTCAGTTATAAAAAAAAATTCACAACTTAGATATTATAAAAATTAATTAAAAATAATACCATAAAATTTCATAAGATAGGTACCTAATAATTATAGGTACCTCTCATTTTTATGGAATTTTTTTAATATATTAAGTTTTAATTTTCCTTATTTTTAATATTGTTTTGTTTCTGTCCCTAGAATTGAAACTGAAAAAGAAAATAATAATTTCAGTATATCTGAAAAACAATAAATTAATTATATTTAAAAAATTAAATTAATTTTTGAAATAGGATGTAAAAAAAAAAAAAAAAAAAACTTTTGAAAATGCAATGATGATGGTCAAGAATTCAACACATGTTTGCAGTATGAAAACTAAATTTTCTGAGATCATTTTATTGCCGTCAGGAGAAGCAACTCTTAAAATATGTGACATTAAGGCCACTTATGATCATACATCTATTTAAAAAAGTTATGCACATTCAGAAACAGTGTAAAATTCTATTTTAAAATAGATGTGCATCACAGATTGTAATCAGCTCTCAAATTTATTATCTATAAAGATAGATCTACTTAATAACAGTATTCCCTAAACTGCAGAGATTGAAACTTGATTTTAAAATACTTTATCACATTTTGTATTTAAAATTGGAAAAAAAAAAAAATACTTGTAAAAATTCATTTTTCATTTGAAAAATATTTTGGCTTCAGACAATATTGTCCTTAACATATATTATTCATAAAAGTCATTAAAAGCTTTTCTAATTAAATAATGTCTTAGTTTTATTGGGCTATGTATATTACAATTCACAGTTGAACTTTTGGTAACTGTGCAATTGGATTTTACAAAAAAAAAGAATTTGATGGTTTATATTCTTCAAAGTTTTCTGCTTTTAACTAATATAATCAGTAAAAGTCACGCCATTGAATTTCTCAAGTTTTCATAAAAGTAAGTAAAGGGGCGGGGTGGGGGGGTTAACATGTAAAAAAATATTTTTACCATGACTTGCTAAAATTTAAAAAAAGTGTCTAAAATAAAATTATTCATTTGTGAACAAGTTCTGAAAGTTTGTGAATAATTTAATTCTTGCAAGAATTTCCAATCAATGTACTTTTTCACCTGAAAAAGTCACTAAAACACTAATGGTAAATTTTACGCAGAGTGCTGACATTAAAAAAAAAACAAGATTTTTAATCAAAATTTTGAACATGTTAAAAAGGATGAAAAATTTAATAAATTAATCAAAAAAAACTTTGGTCTTTCCTCTTAATAATAACAAACATTTCGATAAAACTGTTTTTAAGTTTGGTGCCTTTTTTCATCATGCTATGCTGTTTTTTTAGCAAATTAGAGGAAATACCTAAATTAGCAGTATCTGTTATGGCACTGGCAGACCATTTGAAATTTTTATGAAGTTGAGAGGTAAAAAACAACTCCATGAAATACCAGAGTACAACAATAGTAATTTGAGAAACATTTTTAAGAATGCACAGATGAAAATCTAATAATAGTAAGGACTGAAAGTACTATTTTTTTTATGACATTTTTATGGTATTGGTAAACTAGTTAAACATATTACATTAAATTGAAAGAAAAACAGTTGAAGAGAATTGACATTAAAATATCAAATGTCCAAAATATGTACAGCTTTTTCATGTTCTATTTTATAATGAAGTAACAGAACTTTAACTCATTTACTCCTGGCTTCATTTTAAACTGATGCCTTCTTTTTCCATATATTTTGAAGATTTTGCTTAAAGTTCATATTTTCTTGATTTCAAAGAAAAACTTGGAAATTTTCTGACGTATTTCAGTGAAATTTTCACTTTTCAAAATGTATAGTTTATAATTATAGTTTAAATATATGGAGAAAAAAGCATCAATTTAAACTGATACCAAGAGGATACAGGTTAAACAAATATAAACCCTTAAACAGTAAATAAAGTAGAAACAGTTTGTAAATATTTTCTGCAACTTAAAACCTACACACATCAATTCCTACTGTATAACCTTCAGAATTGTTTGTTTATATCAGGTCATCCCATAAGTTCTGTCCGAATTTTGAATAAAGAAAACAAGTGACCAAATGTTACATTTAATTACAGATTCAATCAAAAAATGTATTTTCCCTGATTATCTATGATTTCCTTCCATCTATTAACAAGCTTACTAATTCCATTACTGTAAAATTCTTTTGGCTTTGATTAAAAAACTCACAAATCTCAGTTTTAACCTCTTCCTGTGTTACAAAAGCTGTTTCTTCCAAATGATTCTGTAAGCTACGAAACAAATGGTAGTCTGAAGGAGCAAGGTCAGGAGAATAAGGTGGATGAGGAATTTTCTCCCAACCAATCTTTTGTGATGTGATTCTTGCTGTGTGTGGTTGCGCATTGTCCTGATGAAACATCACCCATTTTCGATTCACTAGAGCAAGTCTTTTTTTTCCTCAAAGCTTGGTTCAAACGCTCTAATTGCTGACAGTATATTTGAGCATTAATTGTTGCATTAGGTGGTAAGAATTCAAAGTGGATTATTCCTTGGCAATCCCACCAGATTGAAAGAAGAACCTTTTGCCCATGAAGTTCCCTTCTCAGCTGTGGCCCTTCCCCTTTACCAAGCCACTGTCTACGATGCTTAACATTTTGATAAAAGATCCATTTTTCATCGCCAGTCACAAGTCTATCCAAAAAAGGTGAAACAAGTTGGCGAGAATGGAGAGAAGAGCAGATGTCAAATCGGGATTTGAGGTTGTTTTCAGACAATTCATGAGGTACCCATTTTCCAAGTTTAGGAACATGATGATGAACAGTTGTATGGTTTGAACTGAGAACCACTGCCAATTCCTCAACTGATAAAGCAGGATTTTCTTCAAGGGCTGCTTCAAGAAGCTTTTCATCAAACTCAACTGGACGTCCAGTTCGATCTTCATCTCCAAGGGTGAAATCTCCACCTCTGAATTTTGCAAACCATCTTCTGCAAGTTCTTTCATTCACACATTCCTCTCCATAAAATGAGTGAATGTTTCTAGCCGCTTCAGCTTCTGAGTTTCCTTTCTTGAACTCATAAAGCATTATGTGCCTCAAATGATTCTTGGGTACTTCCATGTTAGCAGGGTTTTAATCAAACAAAATTTTATTTTATTGTTATCTGAAATAAAATTTGATCAGTTTAAATGCATCTAAACATAAAAATAATGTTCAGCTCCATTAGACATAAAATACTCTTTAAATTTTGTTCATTTTAACAAAAAGTTAAAATTCGGACAGAACTTATGGGATGATCTAATACTTGTAAAGAGTGAAATCAAAATAGTTGTTCAGAATATTATTATTATAATAGTCTCATGCATGAATTTAAAAATGTAATGAATGTCCAGAATCAACTTGTCAAACAATTGATAAAGGTGAAGGCAATGACCACATTGCTGAAAAGAAGTTCAAGAGGTTTTCAACTTGAAACAAGTCACTGAAACATGCTCCTCATCAGGACCGGTTCTACCCCCACACCAAAACTTTGATACGGGGGGGCCCCCCTCTCTACTACATATCGATTTCAAAATTTCCCAACCTGGGAGTCACAAACCATCAAAGGAAAATTGGCGGGGGAAGGGTAGCGCTTTTTTAGATTACCAAAAATCATTATTGAATTTAAATGAAAATTTCAGTACATATTAATTATTTACTTTTATAATGAATAGGTTTTTTATTTTTAAAAAAATCTGAGAAAATGTTATTCTTTTTGTAATAACCACCAATATGTTCATGACTAAATTTTACTCAAAAAAAAAAAAAAATATTTAAGTCATAAATTTTTACATTCCCATAAAGATTAATAGTTGATGCATCTCTGCAAGAAAAAAAAGTTTTACAAAAGTTACACAAATGGGATTGTCTTAAAAATTTGTTTTAAAAACAGTATTTCAGTTTTAGTGAAAATTTTTCATGTGTTAAAATCTTTAAACATTTTTATTTTTTAAGTGAACATTTTATCTTTCTTGAAATGTGAAAAATAGGGACAAGAAATCTTTTTTTTAATAGCCATGAACTTCTGGTTAGCATTACTATTAGTCAAAATAATAATAATCAAAGATCCTACTTAATGGATGATCTCGGAATAAAAAATGATTTTACTGAGATATATTACCCTCTTAATTGAATTAAAAGAACTGTTCAGAAAGAAAATTACAATTTAAAAAAATAAATGCTACTGATATTAGCACTTCTACCCCCCCCCAACCTCCCCAGTAGGCATGGGTCCCCCATGTAGTTGAGAGATTTGGATAGTAAGCACCAGCCCTGTTGATTATTATAGTTGGTGAATGACAATATAAAAAGTACAAAAAGCAAAAAATCCTGCTGAAACTAACCCTTTTGGGTCTCCAACCTTGTCAGGGATTCCTGTCTAGTATGCTCTGCAATGGCCATGCAGAGACATGATGTATATTATTAGTTGATGACTGAGAATGTAATGTCAGTTTAAAAATAATTAAAATAATAGTGGATGGTTATAAAACAGTGCTGAAAAAAAAAAAAAAAAAAAAAAAGACAGAGACCCCAATGGGGCCACAAAAATGTCCCCTCCCCCAGTCGAGGGTAAGACACGTCTGCCCTGCTCCTAATAAAGGACATTCACTAAACATTGATGATGACCAGCTAAGGGACTTGTGTTACAACAAATCCTCTTCATGTGTCAGATGTTTGCATTAAGGTTCAGCACAAAAAAGAAAAAAGAAGGAATTACATGACAGCACCGCATTGGAAAGATGAGACACACTCGGGAAATTGGTACCCTATGAACTCAGTGAATAAAATAAATGCACACTGTTTTTTTTTTGTAACTTAATATGTAAAAATGACGAAAAACAACTAACAAGTAATGACCTAGCAGAAAACAGAGTAAAGCTAAAATTGTCCATTGTTCTCAGCTTCAAAAATAAATTTAACCGAGACTTCTGTAATCCGTGATGTTTTGAAACAATTTAAAAATACTTTTTTTCTTACAAATATTGTAGAAAAACAAAAGACCACCCACCTCAAAATGGCCACATTATTCTCCCAGATAATTTAAAGAAATCTAAGAAAAGTAAGGTTGGTTAAGTAGATAATTTCTACTGCATCAATAAGTATAAGTTTGCAAATCAAGAAACTGTTTTGTGAATCTGATGTATGTTTTTTTCTTAATGGCAGACAACTCATGTTAGAAAGCAGCTGCAAGTGATCAGAAATGATAGACATTAAGCTAAAAGGAATTGTTGATGACAGAAAAAAGTATAAGAAATGAGGTTTCAAAATGCTTAAAAATAAAAAAAATGTTCCTCTTCTGGATAAATATTTGGGTCAATCAGTAAACAACTGCAAACCCTAACCAAACTTCCTATTTGATTAGCAAGTCTACCCATCATTGCCAAGAAAAAGATATTAGCTAATTTTCAGTTGATTTATTGTAGGTGCTATTTATAAATTTTGGTAAAAACGTGGGGGTCACTCACATCATATCAGCAGAAATAGCCTCACGTTCACAGGAATAAAAATAGAAATAACATTAAATGCTTGTTAAATTGTAAATTAAAATCATACAATTTTGTTTATTTCTTTTGGTGTACTGGTGTGTGTGTGTGTGTGTGTGTGTGTGTGTGTGTATTTTAGTTACAGTGTTTGAGTTTGGATGTCATAAATGGTAGTCACTTCGTATTATAAGAAGCAATGTCCTGAAGAGAAGCTGGACGTTTTCACCTTCCAATGTTGTTAGCAAAGAGACTGAATTTAGAGTCTTTTGGCATGAAGTCTGTTTTCAGACAGGAAATGTTTCTGTTGCATTTTGGGAGAACTTTCATTTTTCTTTTTGGTTTTATTTAATTTATTTTAAACAAAGATTTAATGCTATTTGTTTTATTTTATTTATGATATTCATTCTTATTATTATTTTATATTTTTATAAAAATAATTATATCCCTACAAAACTTGAAAATTTAATTGCAGAAAACTATAAACTAAAATATCATTTATTTATGAATAAATAATGCATGTGTGTAAAAAAAATCTATTTATGCTTCTGTGCGCACACACACACACACACACATTGATTGATATCCATGTAATAAACAAATGAAATAAATTATTTAAACTTATCTCCCTGACTCAGAGTTTAGCAGAAATGGTATCCACTTATCATTTCTGCAAAATTGAGTCAGGAAGAGAAGTTTGAACATTTAATTTTATTTGTTTACTATTAATGCTATATTTCTTAGTATTGAGCACTTGATTTACAAAGATTGCTTGCCTTAAAAGGATTATTCCCCAGAAATACATTTAACTTATTTTTTGACAAACCACAATACTTGCTATTGATATTAATATAAAATATTTTTGTGCAGAATTTTTTCTTTTACACAAGTTACATGAAAAAACAGCAATATATATGTGTGTGTGATAAAAATATAGATTTAAGGTCTGCTATATTTATGGGTTAAAGTGCTCAATATCAGGGATAGAGCGCATGTAAATAAAAAGTGGACATGAAGGTCAAAACCTGACAGCAACAGTGTTTCATGCTTAAGCACAATCATCAGGCCATGAAGATTGCATTTAAGTATAAAACAGACCTGCAACCAGGTGCTGAAATTGTCGTGTGTGTGTGTATGTATATATATATATATATATATATATATATATATAGACAATATTAGTGGTAAATATACACATACATATGCAATTATATATACACACATACATATATGTATAAAAATAATTCCAAGAGGATATGATCCAGGTAGAACTCAATGTCCAGGACAGAGTAAGGATATAATGAAAAGATTTGAACACTAATATTCCATATTAGTGTTCAAATCTTTTCATTATGTGTATATATATATATATATATTATATATACACGCACACATGCATTATATATAAACACACACAGGGTGCGATTGATAAATTGTCACCATTTTATATTTTTAATTTCACACATGCATATTGTTTTTTGATTTTATTGACCGTACAGTATATTAGGGTCAGTTGGTCATCGTCTTTCATAAAAAGAGTACCATGGCGTAATTCACTCCGCCAGAAATTTGGAAACAGCATGCTGCATTGGTTGGCATTCACACCAGGAGTTCCAATACGAATATTTCAGAGTGTTTGGGTGTCAGTGCAGAGAAATTTGGAAAGAGTTGGATGAGTCTACTGGTGATTATGAAGGTACAGCAGCTTGGAAAACTCACTCTGATCATTCTGATAAGAACTTAAAAATTTGTATGTGAGGTCCTCAGACTACACATGGAAGCCTAGATCAAATGCCTTGAGGAGGTAGTGCTGTCCTGGATCAAGAGGGTGGCTTCTGGAAGACCCTATGTTTGACAACAGGACTCTGCACCATGTCACACAAACAGGAGAACACAGTCATGGCTGTCAGACAGTTTCTGAAACCACATCACCCCTTACACCTGGACACCTAACTCCCCAGAATGCAATCCCCTTGATTATTATGTGTGGAGCACAGTTGAGCAAGAGACTAACAAAACTCATTGTAATGCCAAAGATGAACTGAAGGTAAGAATTATAGCAGCATTCACCAACCTAAACAAGGAGACTGTCCAGTAGAGTTGAAGGAGATTCTAAAGTCATCTGGAGGTAGTGGTGGAAACCAATGGTGATTTTATTGAATAAATTTACACTTCTAAGATATTCTGTCTTTCAAGATATTTTTGTGTAATTTTGGTAAATATATCTGTTAGAATGAGATGTCAGTATTATTTTCATTTTTGCCTTATTTTGATGAAATTTATCCATTGCACCCTGTGTGTGTGTGTGAGAGAGAGAGACACGCACACAGGGAGAAAGTCTGATGTTGTTGATCAATTCATGAAACTTTTCTTCAAAATCAAAATAAACTGAGGATGGCATATCACTCACACAAAAGAAAATGCATCTTATTTCCATGGAAACTAGATACAGAAGACAATAACACCTTTGTATAAATCAAGTTTTTCCACATAGTCACCACCATTGGCTGCTGCATGTTCAAGATACTTTTCATTTTGCACAAACCTGTTCAGATTATCACTTGTTACACACATCATCACCATTGCTGAAAGGCATTAGACACCATTTAACTGTGCTTACACCCCTTGTTTCATCTCTTTAAATATTCAATATGTGCTGATGAATGTCAATAGGTGTAATTGTTTTTGACATTAAGGAATCCAATGATATACATTTCAAATTTTTTTGTTGTAGTACAAAATTTTATAGCAGTAATAAAAAATATGTTAAGACAAAAAAAAAGTTGGATACAAAAATAAATTTACCCTACTGAGCAATATAGATTTGAAATAAAGACTATGCCTCCAGTGAGGTCTGAACTCAAATTCCCTTTCCTTAAAAATACCGACGGGCCTTTCTGATTAACCCTGATCCCTGATGTTTACTAATAAATCTAGAATGATAATTTGATAACTACCCATATTAGTGAATGTTTAGGATTTAATTAGTAGCCTTTGTTATATATGAACGAGGAACCGGTTGACCTGCTTTTCTTTTTTTGTTTATTTTGATATTGGTATGGGATCTACCTTTATGGACTAAATGGACTCATCCTATTACTATATATACGAGGAGATTATGCTTCTCAAGAGAGCTGTCCACCGTTGACAGCCTTGCTGCGACTTGTTCCAGCAAGTCGGTCGAACTCTCTGCCTCTGAGCAGAGAGGAACCTGAACGAGGCTTCGACGAAGGGCCGAGTCTTGTTCGGGGAGGTTGACCAACCAGATTCTGTTTTTACAGTTTCTACGAGCATTTTTTGGCAGAGCCTATGGGCTCGAGACTACCCATGTTAAACTCGGCCTTGTGCCACATCTATCCCTCGTGGGTGGGGGGAGTAAATATTGCTGTCTACAGTTGACGAGTTGACAACTGTACTTTGCCATCAGTCGGATGTGCAACACTTTTGTATTCGTTCTTTTGTTTAATAATATGTTTTCACTAAATTGCTGAGTTTGAGTTTTCTTTCGGACATATTCTGGGTCCACAACAGATATTATCCCATTTTGATAATATAACCTTTTTGTTATCTCTATTTTTTCTTATTGTCAATTTTTATTGCTATTATGACATACCTTTGTTTAGATGTGTTTTCATTTCTTTCTTTCATTTCTATGGTTAGTCCTCACAAGTTTGAAATTGTCATTCTAGATTTATTAGTAAACAGTAGGGTTCAAGATTAATCAGAAAGGCCCCTCAGGATTTTTAAAGAAAAGGAATTTGAGTTTAAACCTCATCTTTATTTCAAATCTATATTGCTCAGAAAATACAATCAATATAATAAATACTTAGAATGCTATAAGCTGTGGGAGGAGCCAAAATAACATAGCAGCTGTCTTGTCAGAAAACTTGAACCTTGTGTCTACAAAAAAGAAAAGAAAAGTGTCAAAAGGATGATTTTTCCATTGACATCACTATTATTTTAACTATTTTCACTTCTCAGTAATGTTTATTTTTTAAAATGTGATGATTAGACTTAGTAAAACTTAAGCATATGAAAGTGAATTAATACATTTTCTTTGTTCTTGAGAATTGACAACAAAAATAAAAACTTTGTTTATTTGAATGGTTGTCAAAACATCTAATTGCCAATTGATTCAAACTTTATAAAATGGTAAATAATAAAGATTTCTTTATAGTTGGTTCACATATTTTAATAATTTAGTAAATGTTTATAAATTTATGAATAAAAAAATTTCATATTTATTTCTTTATAAATTGGAAAATGATAAATATTTCATTGCATTAGTTTTAATTGTATTAGTTTTTAGAATGTTGCAAATATAAAATTATTCTCATATATAAACAATCTACTAAATAGTGTTTAATATTTTTGTTGTAAATTCTCAAGTACAAAAAAGTGCATGAAATCACTTTCATCATATGTTTAGGTTTTATTACAATTCTAATCAGCACTTTTTAAAACAAATATTGCAGAGGATGGATGGTAATTGAAATAATAGTGGTGTCAAGGGAAAAACCATCCTTTTGACAGTTTTTTACAGGCAGAAAGATCCATGTTTGTCATTTTGTCTATCAAATTCCTATGCAAATGGATGGACTTCATGGCAATCTGACTTGCAGTTTCACATGACAGGGTTGCTTCAGATTTGGTCGGTGAAGCTCTTAGTATAGGCTTTTTTCTTCAAGCATTCTTTGAATTTTGACTTTCACTGAACTTTGGACTCAATTTCCTTAACTTTTAGATCTTCAAACTGTTAAACAGTTTGCAGTGGTTTGAGATAAAAAAAAAAAAAAATTTGCCCTTGGCTGTAATAGCATTCAAGAAGCCTGGTTCCAGGGCCTGACTCAAGAAAATCTTCATGTAGGCATTAAATGATTCCACTAAAGAATCACCTCCAGACTAATGTTTTCAGCTGCTAGCAACAAGAGAATTTCTTTATTAAATCCTTGTGACATCAACTTGGTTCTTATTGGTTTGAATTGTTGACGAAGAGTTGGCATCCAGCTTTAATATTTTGGAACATCTGTGCCAATTTTTTCTATCTTCTATAATTATTTACTTATGCAACATCTTACCATTCTCAATTTTCCAGATAGGGTAACATAATAGAATGACAGTTTGAGAACTGTGATGAAAAGCAAGATAAATTAAAGAAATACAAGTAAAAAAAATTAATAGTAATTGACAAAATATCTAAGGAATCCAGAGAACTTAAGACTACTATTAAGATAAATACTAGTCAAAAAACTAATTGAAAATACTTCATCTAAGAAATTTAAACAAAACTTACTTCTATATCCTTCAGAATGTGAGCATTCATGGCTCTTCACAACTTCCTATCCTTTGTAGCTCTTAGTAAGAGCTGTCTTTTCACTATTCTTTCCAGTCCCTGTTATGCCATACATTTACATAAGCTTGTTAGATAGATCACTGTTTCCCTTCTGTCCCTCTCGCCTTTAATGTCCTCTGAGTATCAAATTCTCCAACCCTCTTTCCTCATTACATGCCTTAGAAATGTTAACTATCTCTTTCTGATTCTAAGAAGTTTTTTGTTTCTATTTTTATTAAAACTTGTTATCTATTAAGTTCATGTTATTCTCAGCATCCTTCTGTAGAATCACATTTCTTTTGTCTCAGATGTCATCTATTAGGAATATTCACTCTGAATTTTCTTTTTGTGAGGAAATTGCCCAACTTTCCATATAGGAGGACTAATATTACACAGTAATTGAGGACAATTTTCTTTGTTTTTAACAAAATTTTCAAGATATAAAAGTGAAGTAAGATGAAAAAAATATTAATCAATAATTGACAATCTTCCAGTTCTCATTTTCCAACCTCTGTCTGGTTTTGTGATGTACTTAGCTTTGTTATAGTAGTATTAGCAATTTCCTTCTGAGGAAATGTTTGGCATTTACTGACCACATAGCCAGTGCTACATTTGGTTGAAATTTATAAAATCTTTTTATTTAAACAATTTTTCAGGATAAGTTTTTCAAGTCCAGTAACAGTTATCACTCTTTCTAGTATTAATGGCAGTTTCCTTCCTAACCTTTTATTTGAAGTGGTGTAGAATGTCAACATCTTGATTATTTCATTTTTTTCAAGTTAGCTGGCCATTTTAGTTGTTACTACTGTTGAAAGTGTTCAAGTGATGTGGTTTCAACACAAACTAGTCACTATTTACATATAAAAGTGACAGAAGTGTGAGTGGACTGCCTTCATCTGTGGTCATCTTATCAAAAAGAGCAGATGATATAAAGCAATGAAAACAAAAGATGCGTGTGATTATTCCAGACATCTTTCAATGGGAGAGCCAGAAATTATTTAAAATAAAATTCTCATTATCTAAAATGTAAGGAAGTATCTATGTATGCTAGAGATTCTTGACAAAATCCAAATCAGAATCTGCAATGTTGTCATTCCTAACCTGGCATCTCAGCTTTGATTACTTTTCCCACTGCTGCAATGTGTCTTCCCTGTGTCTTAAATATTTTCAAGGTAATTGTTCTGATGAGCTTCCCTCTTTAGTACCTTGACTATGAATTTAAGCGCAGTACTGAATTGACAGTTAGGTCTCATCATTTTACTGTTGAAATTGCTAGATGTAACTAAGTTATAGAACTAATGGTCTCTTCTCTCACACTTCTCATCTATGGAACTCTTCCAGCTTCGTATTTTCCTGTCAACTATGATCTTCAAAAATTTAAATGCGATGTCAACCATCTTGAAACCTGTTTTTTATTGTCCTTTCACCTCTCGATGTTTTCTCAGTTTCTGCATCTTAGTGGCTTCATTGTCTTGTTTGGGATGAAATGATTAAAAAAAAAAAAAAAGAAAAGAGTAAAGTTTGTTTTTCTTTCTTGAAGGACAGATTGATTTATTTTTTCATAGCTTACCAAACATTTTGAGTAATTTAAAGCTGAATTTTGGAGGTGTAAATAATTCTTTTCTTCTCAGTGAATATTGCATTATTTTTCAAGTCCTACTATTTAACCCATAGATGGATTCATACCTTTCCTGAGGGTCTTTGCATATTAGTGAATCCAACGAACCTAAAAGATTCTTGAAGGAAAGACAAATTGACAGATTCAAACGTTATTTAAATGAATAGTGTTATATTGGTATCATTGAGTTACTTTTAAGAGATAACAATTTTATAAATCTTATCTACAAGAGAAACTTTTTATTCAAATCACAATGTAAGCAGTTAAAATGAAGCCAAGCGATTATAGTTGTATCATTGTGAATTGAGAGTAAATTCCCAAACAAACATTTCTGAAAAGGCCAATGCTGGTTGAAAGATAAGAAGCTTAATGTAAACATGGCATTTACCTGGAAACAGGAAAACAACAGAGTACAAAGGATGCAGTTTATTTTCAAAACTTCTTTCTCTTACGTGTTATATGCACATGTAGTCTATTAAGTTCTGGTAGCAACAGCTTGTTACTCAATGGTTTAGATATATTGACACTACAAAAGATAAATAAATGCTTAGAAAAGAATTATCTTCTGTCTACAATAAAAAATGAGATAATATCTTAAAGAATTATCCATAAAAGACACACACACATACATATGTTAGTGTGCATGAAAATGTTATTTTTAAATGTCATTTCCTTTTAGGTCTTAGATTATCATGACTATCATCTGATCAGGTTCATACTTTTCCCCTGTCATTTGAACAGGAGTAGAGGTGCATCCCTTGTTTCCTGTTTAGGATTGGATTTCCGATTCCTTGTAAAGTCTTCCCATTCTCTTTCACTCCCAAGTAAACTCTTGTGTCTTTGGAGCATTATCAGTTTTCTTATGATGAAATGATAAAGAAAAAAGGAAAGAAAAGAAAGATTCCTTTTCTTTGTTATCTGTGAAATACCAAAACTTCTTGGGAAGATGATGATTTAAAGCAATGAAAACAAAAGATGCTGATATTATGAATGATTATTCCAGACATCTTTAAATTGCAGAGCCAAAAATTATTTAAAACAAATTCTCATTATTTAAAATATAAGGAAATATCTATGTATGCTAAAGATTCTTGACAAAAATCCAAATAAGAATCTGCAACATTATCATTCCTAACCTGGTATCTCAGCTTCAATCACTTTCCCCACTCATGCAAGGAGGATTCCCTGTGCCTTTTCTATAAATATAGTTGACTGGTTTGTTATTGCCTTAGACTTTTTATTTTTAAATTCAGGAATCATTCTCTTTAACTGGCTACCATGTAAAGCTAGAGACCTCAGTCTATTCAATCCATAGCTGGGGTGGGAAAAAGAAATGAATTCAAACCTTTCCCAAGTATGTAGTGAACATAAATGTAGTCAGGTAGTATTTAGAATGTACTTGTTGATTCCATTGTCTGTTTTGGTAACTGTTAGACAACTCCCTGTACATGCATATTGTTATATAGGAAGAAAATGTTGCTGCTGACACTTTAGTTTGAACATAGACTGCCAGTGAGCAAACACAGGCGATCCCATTATTGAATTAAGTAGACCACATGACCATAGAAGAAACACATATATGTAGGAAGTAGCTGACAACTAACGACCATTATTCCTATTCTATCCTCTATTACTATTTGGATCACTATTTCTAGCCTATCCTCTATTACTATACGGATCACCATTTCTACTCTATCCTCTATTACTATATGGACTGCTATTCTCTACTCTATTCACTATACTATTTCTCTATTCAGATCACTATATGGATTACTATTCCAGCGAGTATTATTGAGCAAGTAATATTAGTGCAAGATTATTGAAAGGCGTCTGACACCAGTATTGTTCAATGGCATTACTATAGTTGTATCTGCAATTACAAAGTCTCTACTACAACGAGCATTACAAAGTGACAACAGGTATTCACTGACATTACAAAAGTGTCAAACGAGTTTTCGTTGACATCACAAAACATATTTATGTGAAATTATACGAGTTAGCAGCAAGTCCGATAAGTCAAATGAGAGTGAATAAGAACTAGATAAACATCATCTTTCATTTGTCAATATTGTCAATTAATCCAAAATTAAAATGATATTCTTCTGCCAAGAAATGGCAATATATATATATATATATATTTTAAATAAAAACAGACCATTTTAAGGTTCCATATAATAAATTATTTCACCACAGCCCTTTTAAAGGGCCGCGCGTTTCAACCTTTGGAAGTAAAATCTGATGATCCGCAGTCCTTTAAAAGGGCTGTGGTGAAATAATTTATTACATGGAACCTTAAAGTGGTCTGTTTTTATTTAAATTATTAGCTCTGATTTACATTGAGCTCTCTGGATTTTATCCTCCTTGGGTCTACCCATACGGATTACCTAATTTTTTGTAAACTAAATATATATAATTTTTTCAAAAATTATAACAAATATGTTATAAAATCACTACAAAAATAGCTATCTTGTCTCAACACTTCAGTTGTCTTATCAAGTGATGGTGTTGAATGTAGAATAAAGGGTTTTAAAAGGTTCAAATCGACCAAACACCCTTCGCTAGGGGAAACGCTGTTACACAAGCTGCAATGATCAATCAAAATACAAGTATATGAGAATTAAAAAATCTTGACCATGAACCTTGGTAATAATACTTAATGCCTTAATGTTAGGGTTAGACTAAAATAGAAATCATTCTAATTAATATTAAATTTTATTATAAAATTTAAAATTAACAATTTAAAATTTAATCGGTATTAAGTTTAAAATATTATAAAATTATTTAAAGAAACTGAGGAAAAATACATATATTTTTGTTATTTATTTTGTATTAATTGAAAAGCCAAAAACTCAGGATAAGTGTTAAAATCTAATATTGATGCAAAGCTTCATTACAACTTAGATACATTTGAAGTGGTGATATGCGCAGGGGACGATGGAATCTTACAAAAGACAATACATACACAATCAGAATATTTGCTCTACTCTATATTGAGCACTCTTTTAACAATAGTATTTTTTGGTTATTGGAATTTATTCTGTATACACCAATCCCATACATGGATATATATATATATGTATGTATATATATATATATATATATATATATATATATATGTGTGTGTGTGTGTGTGTGTGTATAACTCATATCATCCTATGTAAATCAGTAAATCCACTAAGATGCAAGGGGTTACTGAATGCGAAAGAATAACAAAAACGAGAAGCATTATCAATGAGTGAGATCAATAGGCAAATAATCAAGAAGAAAACAATTGACATTGACATTGCATTTAAATTTTTGAGCATCAAAGTTGGCTGGGAAGGAAAAAGCCAAGAGAAGATTATTTTACAAGTCAGAAGTGCAAGAAAAGAAAGTTAGCATAGAACTTATGGTTACATCTAACTTATGCAACTGTAAAATGATGAGACCCAGCTGCCAATCTAGTACTGCACTTAAATTCATAAAGTCTTGATACGATAAAGTTCATTAGAACAATTACTGTGAATGCATTTATAGAAAAGGCCCAGAGAACCTACATTATGGTAGTGGGAAAATCACTGAAGCTTAGAAGTCAGGTCAGAACCAATGATATGGCTGATTCTACTTTGAATTTTATCAAGAATTTCTAAATATAAAGCAGGAACAATGGACCATATGTGGCAGCAATATTCAAAGCATAGATGAATGGTAGACTTATATGTAAGATTGATTCAAGAGCGACAAATTGTCTAGCATGACACAGTAAACCAACTTTCTTAGCAGCAGACCTAGCAATGTATTCAATATAATCTTTCCACTTCATATCAGCTGAGAATATAAGTCAGAGAAAACACAATGAGTTACTCTCCTGGGGATTAATACTAGCTATACTGATGGGAAGCAGGAATTGGTCTTTCAGGTGATAAAGAGAAGTTTTGTTTTGAAGGTGTTAAAATTAACAAGCTATTCCTTGCCCCAGTTAACACCAGACTATACGTCATTCTTTACATCAGCTGCCAATTTGATCATATCAAACCGATTAGACGTACTATCAAGACAGGAGTAAATGGTGGTATAATCAACATAGATATCAAGTTGAGAACTGATGCCATCAGGAAGGTCATTGATAAAAATTAACAAAATAGGTCAAAGGAAATCCCTTGGGGACACTTGCATTAGTACAAAAAGATCTAGAAGAGTAGCTGGTCAGGACAACTTTTATTTCATGATTTGATAAGTGAGACTGGATCAATTCAAAAATTCATCTGGAAATACCATAGCTTTTCAACTTATGAAGAAGCCTGGTATGTTAAACCCTGTCAAAATTTTTATATATATATATATATATATATATATATATATATATATATATATATATATATATATATACATACATACATACATATATATATATAAGGCCCTGCAATGTGAAAAACATAATTCAGGAGGATTTTCATCAAATAAGAAGCAAGAGGCAGCAATGTAATTATTGCACAACTGAGAGAACAGGAGACAGTTTGGGAGTACACACACACACAATATATATATATATATATATATATATATATAAATGTATGTATGTATATTATGAAATGGACCACGTCCAACAATTATTTTAATATATTTTTTGTTTATACGTTATTTTTATAGATACAAATATTTAAGTAAATGCTCCGTTTATAATAAACAGTATTAATACTATAATATACGGGTTTGATTCCTGTCGGAGGATACACATTTTCTTTGAGAATTCTTGGACAATCAGGCCAGTAAATGCTTTTAATACTGTTTATTATAAACAAACCATTTATTTAAATAATTGTATCTATAAAAATAATTAGTAAACAATATATATATATTCAGTTGTATGGATACGAGTTTGTAACCCTGTGTTTCATGCTTCTGCGATCATCAAACTTTGTCATATGATCAACTTTTTGTCGGTTATTTAACACCCAAACAGTTTTGATTGTAAGAGTTTTTCCTTTTTTGTGAGTGAATATTGTATTAATTTTTTTTCAAGAATAATGATATTTCCAGATACGAGTCTTACCATTTTATCTATAGCAGGGGAGGTGGGATTTATACCTTTCCTAAGGGTATTTGTGTGTAATTGATTGCAATGAATCCAACTGGAATTCAAACTTGGTTCTCCAGTTTCTCATTGCAAGCCAGTATCCATTACATAACATCCACACATTGACTAAACCAACAATCAGGGCTGGTGCATACTACCCACTGCTTGATTGGGGGCCCCCAGGCAGTGCTATGTGACCCTTCCTATCTCATCAACATTTATTTGTTTTCTACCTACATTTATATATATTACAAATTAAACTGACTATTAAAGGGTGAAAAATTTTTGCAGATTTTGTTATTCTGGGGTCTTTTTTTTCATCCAGATCTGTGAATTTGTTTTTCTCATGCTAAATCTTGAAAAAACACTATATAAAATTCACTATTTTTATCCAAAATGTTGAACATGTTAAAATTATTCCACTTTTTAAAAAGGAAAATCTCAAGTTGATGCTAAAATTTACCACGAAACATGATCTGTTATGGCATGTCTTTAATTTGTATTTATGTTCAATTTTTCTAGTTGAATTGTTCACCAATATTGCATATGATCCACTATTATGCGTAATTAGGTTAGAATAAAATTTGCATTTTATATGAATACTATGTTATGAAAATTGAGATGTAGTAGAGTGGGGAGCCTTGTATCACAGATTTGGGAGCACTGTATTCTAGATTTGGTGGGGGGCCCACAAGACTCTTGCAAACAGTAACTGAACCCTGAATATTTTCAATATGGAAATGACTTATTCCCATCAAATATAGCTTAGCATAAATTTACATCTAATAAACAATTATTTTAGAGACAATAAATAAGAGATTCTTTCAAACTAAAATCTTATTATTATTAACCAACTGAACACTATCAACTTTGAAAAAACAGCTTATTTGATTCTACTAATCCCAATGTTGTGATGTAGAAGTTCTTCCCCCTGTGCTAAGTGACTTACTAGTAGTCACTTGACTATGCAAAATAGGGCAAGTTTATTTTGCCTATGTCACGACACCTTCCAGAAACAAAAAAGTTTTATGACATTCATTGATCTGCGACTTCTCTGAACTATAATCCGAGAACTTATTTCTCTCTTGAGGTGTGTACCCAGTTCTTTTCATTAAGGAACCAGGTCTGGACTCATCTTCATTCTGATCTTTCAACTCCATGTCAGATTTGTTCAAACTATCCTCCAAAGTTTCTTTACTACTATATTCACTTTCTCCATCAGAAGCACTCATTCTTTCCTCCCTTTCAAGATCCTCTTCAATGTCGTCAATTCTAGGTCTTATTTGACCAGAATGAGTCAATAAATTCTGTCCACTTGTTGCAATTATAGCCTTATTATGTCCCTTTTGGGCAATAAAGTTAGCTTTTTCAGGACTTAAGTTCTGTTTTTTTTGTAGCACATCTTTTCATTTGTTGAATAGGACATTGTAATTGGTGCTCTAATTTGTCTTCACATCAATGCAGGGAGACTTTTCATTCATCAAGCTTGTGAAATAGTTTTATAACTCAGTAATAGTATTAGTAGTTAACTATCCAGTGTTGGCGAAAATGCTTTCAAGCCCATTCTCACCATCTGCATCATTCTTTCTGCAATTCCATTTGATTGCGGGTCGTATGGTATTGTTTTATAAGGGACGTATCCAATTTGTTTTAACCATGAACACAAAGTTTCATCACAAAATTCTGGTGTATTGTCAGAGCATTTCTGGAAATATTACTTGTAATATTTGCTTTACCATGAATGCCTCCACTATTCTGAACTCTAACCACTTCAGACCATCCAGAGAATGAGTTGACCAAAATTATGCACATGATCCATATGAACATAGACCCATAGCTCTTTCTTTGGGCCATGAGTGTACTTTAATTTGAAAGTTTTTTTTTTTATTTCCTTATATTTTGAGCATTTTTGTACAAGTTTTTTTACATCACATGAATACCCAGGCCACATCACTTCCAATTTTCATCAGGTCTGTATTGCTGTTATTCTACAAAGATCATCGTTGTGTACACTTTTTTTTACCATATCGTTTCTTAATGTCTCTGGTGGCATTACATTTCCATTGCCTATAAGACCTTTCTGTATAGTTAACCTGTGCCTTATCTGTTTATAGTGTTTCCCTGCCGAAGAATAATCATTCCAGTTGTTTCTTTTTATTCTACATGCAATCTAGCTTAATATCTGATCATGTAAGGTTTCAAATGCAAGATGATCTAAGGATAATACATCTGTTTCAATCCAGTGCAATATTTTATCTTCTGAATTGTCTACTCTTTCTAATGGTTCATTGTTGAGCATTTATATGTGGAATAATGTTTGCTGTCAAAGCCCATGAGCTTTATGACTCATCTTAAAATTCTAGATGTAACTTTAGCTAACTTCCTGAGATTAAAAATAAATTCTAAATCTTTATGATCAGATTTAAAAATAAACTTCCTAATAAAAATTGGCAAGCTCTGTGCTACATATGATAGCTAATGCTACTTTTTCAATATTTGAATAGTTAGCCTCAGTTGACATTAACCTTTTAGAGAGGTACATTATAGGATGACTTTCTTGAGACAAAATTGCTGATACAGCTTGTTCATTTGTGGCCATAGGTAAAGTCACTTCCTTTTTAGGGTCCAACATTTTTACAACAGATTTTTTTGTAAGATTTTGCTTTAAATTTTCAAATACTGTATTCTGCTATCGTGCCCATTTAAATTCATTGTTCTTTTTTTGTAAGTCTGCAAAGGGTTCTGTCAATTGAATATACTTTGGAAAATGTCTATAAAAATTGACTAACCCTAAAAAAGATTCCAATTCTTTAATATTTGCAGGTGTAGATACCTCTGCTATTTTCTTTATCAAATTTGTGTCTCGTGAAGTTCCGTCTTTGGAAATCTAGTATTCCAGATACATTATTTTGTCACAATTTATCCTTGTTTATAATCATCCAAGCTTTTTTTATTTTGTTAAAAAATCAGTTTTTTATTTTTTTATTTTAGCTCTTCTCTACTGGAAGCACCAATACATATCGTGTTGATAGATGATCATGTTAGCATCACCAATTAGTACATTTTCAATAGCTCTTTTAAAAATAGCACTTGCTGTTTTTACACCGTTAGACATACACTTTCATCTGAGTAAGCATCTTGGAGAGTTAATTGTAGTGACCTCTTTAAAATTTCCATCATTTTGTACCTGGTTATTGGCAAATTTGAGGTCAATTTCAGCAAAGTATTTAATTCCTGATGATGTGTGAATAGCAGTTTCAATATTTGGAATAGGGAATGAATCAGAGCTTGTTTTGTGGTTCACTCATATTTTGTATTCCCCACATATACTTAAATCTCTATCTGATTTTTGTAAAATAACAATGGCCGAGGCCTGATTACTACCAGGTTCTAAAATTCTTTGCTCCAGCAATATTTTCAGTTTAGCAACTATTAAAGGCAGTTTGTGAATGGGCCCACTGCAAGACTCAAAAGTGGAGTGATTATTTTCTTTTAATTAAATGCTTGCTCTTTATACTTTTAACATCCCTGTGTCATTACTTTCCAACTTTACGCAATTTGGTTGTATTCACTTTCAAGACATCTATTTCCAGGAGTCCATGACTTTTTTTCACATTTCATGACTGTGATGGGAATAATTTCAAAGTGTATGTCGGTCTCTAAAGTTCTTTCAAAACAACCTAACATTTTGATGAAAGATCCATCGAACTGTCTTAGTTTAAGCCAACTTTTCTTTAACTTGGGTTTCTCCATTCATTCACAGAAATTTGTTAGGTTTAGAATGACATCACTCACAGAATCTATCTGCATAAGAAAAGTTACACCATTCAATTTAATTTTTTCTCTAGCACATTTCTCTTTGTGTTGCAAATACAGCTGTATTTTCCTGAAGGGTGTTAAATTTTCTACCCTTTTTATTTTCCTTTTATACTTGCACACACACACACTGGAAATGCTTTTTCTTTTCACAATTTCAGCATACTTGTCTTAAAGGTGGACATTTTTTCTTGTTCTGTTCATGCTTTTTATCACAGTATTTGTATTATACAAGGTAATTCGATATGCTGTATGCTTCAGCATTACTCTTGGATGTATTGAATTTTTTAATTAATACTACTAGATGCATTTAAATATATTTCAGTAAGTTGTAATCATTCTAAAATTTTGTATTTGTATGAAGCATCACACATACTTTCAATTAATCTTACCTGTATCAAACTCATCTTTGATGATCATTTTTCCAGTGCCAAGTTTTTCAAACTCACAGAATCTGGAAGCCTCTCAAAGCTTGTGCATGTACTGTATTATTATTCATTTGGTTTTTGTTTGCTCACAAGAAACTTTACCCTCTCAGCAATAACCAACTTCATTTTTGGATGCAAATTTCTTTTTATAATATCCAGAATTGGTGAAAAGGTCAAATCCTCCTATTTTCATGACATATTTCTGATGAGCTCACATCCTGCTGAAGCCCTAAAGAGATCAGTAAGCTTGTTCTCCCCCTCCTGCAACTGTGTGGTCTTTTAACTTCTTGGCCAGTGCCTGGGCAGAAAAACAATGAATCCATGTTTCCACAAAGTTCAACTTTACGTGTCAGATTTTAGTGGCAACTGCATATTGTTGATGTCTCCTAGTCCAATATGAGGAATGATGTCCACCAGTTTAATCAATCAAACTTGATCATCTATTGTAGCCTGCACACACACACACACATATATATATTTCAAGTTAAATATCAGGTGGTCAGTGACTGACCATGACCACATGATGATTGCATGAAAGCACATGAAACTGGCAGTTCTGGTCGGTCACTGCCCCCCCTCTGGGATTTGACTTAAAATATATTAAAGCTCTGCCATTTTTTACGCATTGAGCACTCTTTTTTTCCAATGTGCAATCAGAGGCAGACTCTTGGAAGCTGCTTATTCTTATCTCTAACTAGCTGGATCCATGAAAAGATTCCTGGATAATTTAAATATCATCCGTTGAATATTTATCAGTTAATCAAAATTGTTTGATATGCACTATTTTGGTTAATAAAAAAATTATATCCTTTATTTCATATTTAATAATATGTTTATTTTAATTTATTGTGTGAAAGTATAAATACATTTGTTTCAGCATTTCCCTATATACAGTGTAACCCGGATATAAGAGAGTTGTCGGGGCCGGAGAAAAAGTCTCTTATATCCGGGTTTGGTCTATTTTGTTTTATTAACACAGGCTCTAATTTGGGACCAGAGAAGATCTCTCTGATATCCGGGTTACACTGTACAAGGTTTCTAGTAAAGGTGATTCCCCTTCTGCAACCATGAGTGGATTCGTTTTGAGGTATTACTTCAGCTATCAAACTGTTCATTGCCCTTGCTCTTGAAAACGCCGTGTAAAAGTGGCCATGAGTGAAGCATTGCTGCGGAAAGTGTATGCCAACTCTATCGACTGTTTGCCCTTGTGCTTTATTGTTACAGAATAGGACAGATGACCTAAGAACGGAGTCTGATGCAGAATAAATGGAATGCTTGCATCGCTTTGTTTAAGTTTGATTCTTGGAATCAGTACTCTCGTCCGAGAGCGAGATCCACTTATAATGATGCTTATATTATATGCTTATATGATATTATGATGCTTCGGTGCTATGCTGGTGGAGCTTGTAGGGGACCGGCGGGTTAATGTGAGGATAAAATCTCTGGACTAAGACTTCCTGCTGGCCAGTCCCGCTACATAGTAATGTTGGACTATGATGGAGTCCAAAGAAAGCAAAATAAAACGAACAAGACAGATATATATGTACAAAACAAATATATATTAAACAAACAGGTTAAAACACGAATTACAAATACATCATTTAAAACATGAATAAAACGTTAGTGTCTGTATGGAAAGTTATTGTGTTGTGTGTTGAATTGAAATGTCCGTACGGGGTGTATTTGTTTTAGCGTGTTCCCAGAATATGGGAAACGCTGGTTGTGTGTAAGAGTTCACATATTGGAAATTTTAAAGAGAAAGTTTTTGGTACCTTCGTCCCACGTGCGAGGTTTTGGCCCGCGGCCGAAATCGAGGTAGTTGCTCACACGTGGACGTAAGCAGGAAAAAGAGAAAGAGAGAAGGATGAACGAGTATTTATACACGTAGGAGAGAGACCCCTTTTGAAAGGTTACGAAACGAAGTGGAGATAACCCCATAAGCTGAAGTACTCAAGCGATTTTGCATAGACCTTAAGGCGATGGGGGGGGGGGCATGTCGGAAGGTGGCGTAAGTTTATAAACTCTATGGAATCATTCTGGGTTGCTTCTTCAATCCTAATTATCAGAAGTTAGAGAGTCAGTGCTTAGATATGTGTCTTAATTTCAGTAAGCAATCTACTTAAAATTTCTTCATTTTAAGTAGACCGAATTTTTAGGGGATATAAAGCGTATTATTAATATTAGACCGTACTTGCCATGTCCCCAGTTCAATTCGCAAGGATCTGACTGTATGTACAAAAAATCGGCTCGATCCGTTAGCTGGTTTGGACGTAAAATGAAAATTAATTAAAAAAAAACTAATTTTTTCGTCCTTATTCACTAATGACAGAACACACGTGTACGGAAATAAAGATGTGGGGCGCTAATGCTGTTGGTAAGAAATTATCAAAAGGTTTTTGTCGAAGGTTGGGTTTTTAAAATTAACACTCCACATTCAATTTGCAAAGAAAACACAGAAAAGAACAACAAGAAATGATCGAAAGATCAACAAGTAAAATGTATATTGAAACGTTGTAAGGAGTTTCTTTGTTGATATTTGTTT
This sequence comes from Acanthosepion esculentum, assembly GCA_964036315.1. Lineage (NCBI taxonomy): Eukaryota > Metazoa > Mollusca > Cephalopoda > Sepiida > Sepiidae > Acanthosepion > Acanthosepion esculentum. The sequence goes on from OZ038476.1 coordinate 136,160,955, forward strand.
AGTGTTTAAGAATGTTTGATGTTTGAATTTGAAAGTTAGATGTTTACGCAGAAGAATGTTAAAGTTCTGAATAGTTCACTTGGCTTTGATAACAGACAGTTCACTGTGTGTGTGAATGTGTTGCGGACCCGACAGCGGTGCAGATCTGGCTTACGAAAATAAGGCCTTGTGCCAGACGCTACACACTACTACCGAATCCACAATCAAAGTAAGAATAAAAGAAAATATAAAGACGTGCTCTTTCCACCGTACAAACGTACAGAGTGAAAAGAAGTAGACAGGCAAAACAACAAAAGGTTAAGAACAAACATAGATTTTATTAAGAGTTTAACAAGTAGTGTCTTCAGTGAAGACCTTCAGTAAATGTACTGGAAATATTAGTTGAAGAAGAGGCCAAGTAGATTGTCTTCAGTAAGGTACTGGAAATGTTGTACTGAATGAGAATAGATCCCGCGCCAAAATTCAAATCTAAGATGACTATGGCGGGAAGGAGTTCTTCGAGAAGAAAGGTTCAGAAAGTCAGTTGTAATGCATAGTAACATACGGCAAGGAAAAATACTCACTGCGAGAGTTTATGATTGTGAGTGTATGTAGTTCTTTTTAAAGTAACAGGTTCTGAAAGTATGCGTTCGAAGAACGTGAAAAATGCTCGTTCATCAGGTTGGAAGTTCCTGGGATTGGGATCTCGGTAGATGTTAGCTTCTGTCATGAAGGTGACGACTGTGTCGTATGTATTAAGATACCGAGACGAGCCATGAGGTCTAGGCAAGTTTTTTGCCGAATAAAATTCTCTGCCAGTATCTATGGGTTCACCGGCGAGAGGAAAGTGAGCCGACCCGTGCCGATGGTCAAACGACCACGGGGGCGACTAATTTTGAAACGCCAAATTTGCCGTGACGTCAGCGCAAAAGCGCGCGAAAAATAAATTCTTCCTCATCTTCGGCTAAGACGACGGTTTACTACTATGACTGACCGAACGTGAGAGGAAGGGGTGAAAATGTCGCGCGTGCGTCACAATGAAGGTGGGGGTAGCGTGAATCCCACACATGCAGTTAATGTCTGTGTGTGTGTTTGAGTAGAAGATGGAGAAATACACGTGATTATGGTTGTGAAAATTTATAATATAAATTTTCACAACCATAATCACGTGTAAAAAGCAGAAGTTTAAAAGTTTCTTCCTTAAATTTCTGCTTTATATACAAGTAAGGTAGGCTCCCAGAACGAGCGCGGGAAGAATATTGAAGAAAGTGTCAATTTCTATGATTGGCCAAAAATCGACCAATTGTTGATTTTTTACTATAGCAAGTTTGGTGAAACAAAACAAGAGAAATTTTTATGTGGCTCATGCGATGCGTAAATTGTATTGATGAATAGTACTGTTTATTTATTGTCCAATTGCTGTTGAGTAATTTGTGGGCGTGGTGTGTGTAGGCCTCACTACAAAGACGCCCATAAATCGATAAATAACTGACAGATATGGATTTTATTTCGATTTTAAATATTAATCATTAATAATTAATGAGCCACATCTGGCAGACTCGTAGCTTTGTTAATTAAAATCTTACACCTTAATAATTAAGGTGTAAGATTGTAAGGCTTAATTGGATGCAAACGGTCGGCGTATAAACAAACAGATCTCAGTTTGTTTAGGCGCAATTTTTTAAAAGATTAAAAAACATAATTCTGTAAGATTTCTTCCTATAAAATCGATTTCATTGAACTTTATGGACATCAAACCTCGAAATATTTTGAAATTGTCTCGGTAGGTCCGTTAGAAACGGATCTTAACGACCGTTTGGTCGATCAGGTATATAGTAACTTTTGATTTTTTTGAACACGTGTATTATTAGAAAAATAGAAGCGATTTGTTTCCACACTTGTCATGCCCCCAGTTCAATTACCAAGGGTCTGATTGATTAAACGTAACAAAAAAACAAAAAAAATCGGCTCGATCTGTTATTTCTTCAGAAATAGAATGCAACTTTAAAATAGCGTTTTAACTCCAATTTTTGCTATATTTTAATTAACAAAAGAAATTGTGACAGACACATACAGACGGTAGGTAGGTAGGTACAAGCGTGTGTGTGCGTGTATATATATATATATATATATATATATATATAAAATTTATATATTGTTTAATGCGCGGTACTTATTGGAAAGCGTTCAATATCAGTGATAGAGCTAACAACAAACCCACATCAATCCAATATACATACACACACATCCACCAAAAATAGACCGTCCATTAGAGTCAACAGTGATAGAATCGTCCATATTTTCTACTCAACCCGGTGATAAAATATACTCTTCCATAAAAATCAGTTTTAACCAATCAACACCTCACATTGCAAATTTCGACTTTTTATTGGTCGAGACAACACCAAAATGTGTAACAATTGTAGAAAACCTGTTTTTATGCCAAGTTCCCTGGAGCCTACTTTGGATTACCAAAAAAAATAAAAAGGACCATTTCGACCCAATTCACCAGTCAGTCACTTAGCTTCAGAGAGATGCCCCATGAATCCACACGTGTCACTACTTTGACTTAAACTTTTCGTGTGTCAACTGCTGACTCAAACACCAACATTATTTTCTCAAAATTCACTTACAACTTTCTAAGAAAAGTGTTCTTACACGCTACTAAAATAGAAATTGTATTTAACAAAAAATAAACACAGAACAATCCAAGGTAAATAACTCTAGAAAATTAAGACATTTATACTCTACTTTAATCACGCACACAAATTTCTGTATAAGTAATATTTTCCATTTTACTCTATTTGACCAGTTCTTTAACACATGAACAATTCTGAACTGTAAATCAATAAGACACCCAATTTATACATGGTCAATCCTTGCATTATCAAACCGCAAGTTGTCTAATTGTATATTAATTGTACATAAATTAATGTTTTTATTGAAACCTAAATTCCCGTTGTTTCTTATTCAATTGCCTTGTGATTGATTCGTTTTGAATGCCTATATTCTATATTATTGTGGATTAATATGGTGAACATGCCCGTAAACTAACCATCTTAATATTAAAACCTTCTGATAAATTCAAACTCATAGCAATCCCAACAACAGTTCAACTTGCAACCTACTCCATTTACTAACTTCTTTTCCCCTCAAAATGTTTCATTACATTTCACACAGTCTTCAAAGATGGACTTAAATGATTTTGTGTTATTTGTTAAAATAATTATTGCTACTTTATTTGAAGCCACAACTTTTCCTCCTTATTTATTTTCTTGATTGTCTGATTTTAATTTCAAATTTTTGCTTTAACTCAGTTTTGACAAGGTTATATTTCTGTTGGAAGATAATTTATTTGGAGTCAGATAAAAATGATTGTCAACACTGCCACAGATCACTGAAGTCTATGAAACAAGAAAGAAGTCTATGAAAAAAAAAGAAAAGAAAAGAATTTTGCCTGAATCAGCTTGTGGTTGCAAAAAGCAACTTTGACAAGTCATGCTCTAATTAACCTGCAAGAATAAAATTCTTGTAAGAAGCAAAAAATGTTAGCATTACATCAAAGACAAAATAAGAAGTCTTGGAGAGTCCTGCTGACATCAAGTAAAAAAAGAATGCCTGTGAATGAATGGAACGGTCAGATGTAAGAGTGGAGATTTATTACAAGACTAGTGAAATAGAGAAAATGTGAGAACTGGTTAAGTTCAGAAGAAATTCTTAGCTCCAAGGGGAGATTTGCAATTTACAGACAAAACATTTCAGTGGGAGACTTCTTCCAAGTTCTGGATAATTCATCAGGAATGTGATGTTTTGAATCTCTGATGAAAACATCTTTCAAGGAGTGATTTGATATCAACGTTGTTATGTAAATGACTTAAGCACATGATCAATTCTGAACATGGCCACATTATGTCAGAAATACTGTAAAAATTATTTGACAGCTTATGCATTATTGTAAATATAAATTAATTTAAAATCTTAAAGACATAAGAAAAAACAGGCAGACATTAAAAACAATTTAAAAAAGTAACAAAGTTTTACATTTATAGGATCCAAATCCTATATTGTTCTTAAATCCCTTAAAACTGAACAAACAGACTCCAAATCAAATATTACAACTAATGTAATTTGATCGGTCCAGTAATACCAATGGCATGTTGTCTACGTCCGCACGTCTGACCATGATCTGATCAAGTTACAGAATACCAAAAAAAATTAAACATGTCACTATCATGTCACTTACACTGCTTATAAAAACAGCAATTAAGGATAAGACAATTGGAGAAAACTTTGGTGAAAAAGCAGATATACTATGACTACACTCATCACTGAAGTCCAGACTATACATTAAAATATTTTCTTAACACAACCACAGTCTATATTTCTTCATTCAATGCAAACAACGAAGACATACATTCAAAACATCACAAAGTGAGTCATAGCCACGCACTTTTTTTGCAAAATTTCAAACCATTTTACATATAAATAACATTACATTTAACTGAAACTCTCCAAACTCACACACTTTATACTATAACCTGCAGCTTGTCAACAAGAACATTTTCTCACTCAAAAATCCAAAAGGACAAGTAAATTTGAGCATTTTAAACACATTTAGAATTTCTGTTTTGTACATTTTGCTATATATAAATTCTATTTACTTGTACAACTTCTTATTGAATTTCCTTTGTTTCTTCTTGTTTTATATTTTGTGGCAATTGTGTTTCATATAAATTGGTGAGGGTATCTGACTCCCACATATTCCCATCTTTAGGGGAAGAAAGATGTTTTAAGGAAATAATCTGGTTCCTTTAGAATATAACTAAAGTTAAGAAAAATTTTAACTCCAAATTTCTATAGAAATGATTGCATGATTAAATATCACAATTATGCTGTTTATGATATTAGGGGATATCAAGTTCAGAAACTTTGTGCACTTACCTTAGTGAAACTCTTGGGGAGCGGGAGTAATGAGGGAATTCAACTGTAATCTTGTGATGAAAATATAACAAAAAATTATTTTGTCTTCACAGAAAATTTATAGAAATGAATTCTAGTTGACCCCATCTGATTAAAGGGGAGTCAAAATTTGCAGAGGTGTTCGAGGAGAGATACAAAATGCTAAAGGCTGTATTTTTTTCTTCCATCATTACAACCTTGCTCTCTTTCGAAGCTGACTGAACATGTTACCAAAAGTGTTAAGAGTCCTAACTCTTTATTTTCTATCGTTACTTCTACAAGGAGAATTAGTTGTAGGCAACCTATACTGTTTTTTTGTTGCAGTTTGATACAAATGATTGCCACCATGAGATTACACTAGTTACAAGTAAGATTTCATTATCATTTCTTTCTTCGCTGAGTTTCGCTTCAAATGCTGATCGTTGCCATTATAGTTTTTCTATCTTCCCTTTCCCATAACTGTTGGATTTTAAATCCCGACACAAGAAATATATATTTTTTTTTTTATAAATCTTCACTCCAAAGTTTATATCTGTGGAAAAATAAGTGAAATTACCTTTGTGTGTGAGGTTGCAGTCAGATGTGGGAGGCAGCACTGGTTTTTGTAATCTTTTTACCGGAAGGGGTGGGATGCGCAGGTTTGCCACCTTGTTACTTAAGCCCTGCTTTCCCTCCCTTCTCACCTTTTTTTGTGAGAGGGACTTTATAAGAGCAGGGTCGTTCCGTGGCTCTCTTCTTCTCTCATTATTAATTGATCCCTGACTAAATTTTAGATCGCGAGACTAGGCAGTGTTTCGCAACACTTACTGTACCGGACCGGCTCCTGATTTACCCTTTGAGTCAAAAGGAATTTGACATATCCCCTGAAAACTATGATTATCCTATATATTCTTTTTAATTGGTTTCACCCCATGCAAGGCAGTAAAGCCACAAAGACATGAGGGGTTACTGGATGTGGAAGAATTAGGAACAGAAAAACTATAGTTGAATCTATTAAAAGCGTTTTCATCTTTTATTGATTCCTTTTCCAAAGTTCATTTCATCAGAACTGTCCTACACCATCAAGGCTTTAAAAAAAAAAAAAAAAAAAAAAAAAAAAAAAAATGGACATTTTGAAAGTATATATAAATATATACACAAATGTAAATTTAAAAAAATATTTGGTGGAGAAAGAACAAGCGTAAGGGAAAAAAGATTTTTCCTTACCATAAAGTGGTGGTGGATTGAAAAACAATAGAAACAATAAAAGGGACTTTCACTCCTCAAAGGTCAATTGAGGACAAAAAATATATACATAGAGCAACTAAAAAAAAATGGCAGGAAAGAACAATAAAAAAACATTACTTACCATAAAAGTAGTTGATTGAAAAATACAAAAAACCCCAAATAAACACCCCAGTGCTCAAATGAGGACAAAACACATAAGTACACAACAAAGAAAAAAGCAATATAGGTGGAATGCTACCAGAGAAAAAGATAAATCACAGATAGATTATATTTAGACCAGGGAATCATTCCTTCTGCTTAAAGAGGAAAGATGGCTTTGACTTAATATAAACACTCTCCAGTTCTCTGAAATGGTAATTCGACTGCACTCTACGGACTACAATGAAGAGACAATCTCCAAGTTGGATTATTTATTTAGCATTCTGCAATTGTAGAAACAGAAATATTAACAAGCATATACAAATCTTCATACTGCACCGGACAGTTCTTTTTTTCTTTATCCTTGCTTTCCACACTCTTTATTTAAATATATTTGTTTATGTTTTTATATATACTTTTAAAATGTCCGTTTTTGAAGCCCTCATAAAATTTTGTATCCTTCATAGATTATATAATAAGAAAAAAACCAGCAGCTACTACTATCCCAATAGTGATTAGACCATTGTCTGATAAACAAACAAAAAAATTTAAAAATTCTTTGACCAAATTCCAGCTAAAGAAATTCCAGTCTTAAAGAAACTGAAAAAAAAATCCAACTTATTGTTTAGGTGTTACCAAGAATATAAAATTAGGAAAGTATTTTTTCGTGTGGATTGTATTTGGTTTCTTGTGGTCAATGTACAGAATTTTAACTGATATACAGATTTTAATTATCTTGAGTTGTAAATGTATGTACTTAAAAACCAAGCAAAAATTTATCAATATTATATGTTCATATTATGTATGCATACATGATGTAATTGTGTCCACCATAAGTCATTAAAATGTGCTTTCTTAACAATGGAACAAATGTCTTACCCAGTGGGCTTTTTGTTGAGTAAACCATGTCATGACAAACTGTCTCTCACCTCAAATTGGGGAATGGTGAGATGCATGCCTATGTACAAATATTAAAAAGGATAACAGCAACAAGAAAAAAAAATCACCTCAGCCAAAGAATTTGACAAACATTCAAAATATAATCATCTGAAAATAGAAGTTGCAAGAATGCAGCATTTCAGTAAAACCAATATTTCACTAACAATAAAAGCACTAAGAATGATTAAAAAAATGACTGATACATACATGAAGAAAATCCCAGGTAACACATTCCTATCTGAGATACAAAAGATTGCACCTGTAAATGTTCAAGTAGAATATCAAAAACAAAATTGTTCAGACTGACAAAGGTTCCCCAGGCAACTGAAACAAAAACTCATGAGAGCAAATTGAAAGAGCTTATATTGAGCTCCAGGGTTGAGTTCATTTTACTTGGCAGGTGTGACAAGACTTCTGCTGCAAGGTAGAATCTATTGAGTTGGAATGGGGAGAAACAACCAATATCAGCAAGGATTTGCTAATCTTCTATTCTACCATATTGCAGTATAAGTCTAGCAGCAAGTACCACTCTCATACAAAGAAGAAATCTCTCTAGGTAATATGCCCATTAACTTTGGAAGAAAGACCTCTCTTTATCCCGAAAGACTTGGTAAAGAACTTTATCAAACTGGAAAAAAAAACAAAGCAACAACAGCAGCAACAGAAACAACAACAACAACAATAATAATAATAATTAAATATATATTTTATCCAATCGAATCAAATGTTCATTTGACTGGACATAGCTGCTTTGTTAGGCACAATTATGCACTATCATCAGGTGGCCATTTGTAATTTTTTATATGAGCACTTACACGTCATTGGCTAACCTGAAAGGTTACAATTAGAGTAGATGGTGAGTACTCACCTACTAACAACATTTGTGTGTATGCATCTAGTAGGCATTTTTATCCATGTTTGGTGTTTGTCAGCATGTTGGTTTGAGGATGTTTTGTGTGAGAGTACAAAAATTAAAGTTACTCCAGTTGGGATTATAGGTAGACATATCCTAGAATCTTTAAGTATGGATTTTATAAAAGTTGGTGATATAATAAATTGTTTGATGTATATTCACCAGACTACTAATAGGCACACACTAGCACAAACAAACAAATACACACTATCCTTCAAATACTGCATAGACAAACTAGAATTATGATACACATACACTGCATGACAGGACAAATGCATGTGAGGTTTGCTTAACCAATGAGAAAGTTTCTCCTTCATATTTCATTTTCTAATGAAGTTTTAGTGAGAGTAAGGCATGTTAAATTTATAAACATTTTCTATTTGTTCCTAGTCATATACATGCTGTTCAGATGGACATTTTGTTTCAGATGTTATAATGCCAGATATAATTATTGAGATTTTCATAATTTAGACTATTATTTTTAAACCAGACATCAGAGTTGTTGAAGCTGTTTAGTAAATTTGAAAATTAAAAAAAGAAAGAAATAGTAACTCACCATATTGCCCAAAAGGGGGGTTAAATTATTTTAAAGGCAGTGAATTGTCCCTTGAAGTTAAGAGGTGCAGGCTACTTTCAAATCAAAGTAGACAACAATCCAAATACCAGCAATTGAAAATGTCCAAAATAGCAAAAATCCTTGCAAGATACCATATGTAGAGCATTAAATAAACTTAAAAAAATCATAATGACGCTTTCGGTTGGATAATCGTCCTGGGAATGTTTAGCTGAGTTATTGTAATTTGTTTTCTTCACTCTTGGAAGTGTCCCTTCAAGCAACTCCTCAGTGTTAACAAATGTTGGCTTTTATTGTGCCTAGTGAGGTTGCTACACAGATTTTCGGTCATGTGAGACATCACCCAGTCCATGCAGATTGAGTCTCCCATGCACAGCACAGGCAATCTTACGTTGCTTATGCTAGATGGACAGGCTGTGCCCATTACCCTAACCCCACCATCTCGATCTCACTATCACACAAATGGTGGCGGTGGCCTTTTAGATCTGCTGTTTCTTCAAGAAGCATTTCAGTAGGATCACTTGCTTCTTGATGCAGCCCCCCCCCTCACACCGTTGCTCGATTGGTTAGTGTCAACATCAGTTGAACGGTTGTCTTCGTCCTTCATTACAGGTATGTATATTTCATTGTCACTCAACACAGTGGTTTCATCTTCCACAGAATTGCTCTTCATATGAGTCAAAGAGTGGAGGTCTCTCACATGGCGTGGCATTCCATCCACATAAACCACTTTGGGACTCACAAATCTGGTTACTGTTACTGTCCCCATCCTTCATTTACTTGTGCATCTGTTCAGCAGACACCTTACTAATACAACGCCCCCCCTTGGAGGGATCTTATTGACATCTTTTACTCGGACATCATACTGGTACAAAACATTAGACAGAGCAATCACACCGTAGATGCCATCCTTTGGCGTAACGTTGTAACATTAATCCACTTCCTGGACAGAGCATTGCTTTCAGGCAGCAATCCACTTTATGAATCTGTGCAACCGTTCAACAATGCCATTTCCAGACGGCCGAAATGCAGGCAGACACCCCACCACTTAGCAAATGTTCTAAAACTTGTTATTTGTCAAGATCTCTCTAGGTTGACCTCTCTTGAAAAAGATAGAGTTGAGATATTGGATCACAGTAGCCAAATCTTCTTGTAGATTTCACCAAATGGCAAACCAGGTAGGCTCACAGTCTATCAGAGTCAGGTACAAGAAAGGGGACATCATGCTAGTAATGAGTCTGCCAAAAAGATATCCAACTTATATCAGAGTTTGACAACTCAGCATCCGGGACAAATGTGGTTGAATAGACAGAAAAGGCAGGACTTGTTTGCCATGACATCTCAGGATGAATAAATCAGAGCAAACATTGATGACCTGTACATAAATGAGGATATCGCATCCACAACTAGTGTCGCTAAGACTGTACATTTAAAAACTGATTTGATGTGCGTGTGTCAATGGCTCCTGAACACACGGACAGAGTGATCACTAAGGCTGTGAGTGAGATGCTGAGCAGATGATGGCTGCAAAACCTCTTGGAGTTGGTTAAGAAGTAGGAGTTAATAGTGGGCCAGGGGAATCCGTTGAGGTGTACTTGGCAGAACTATGCAAACTGGTTGTATTGTGTGGAAGAATCAGAGACTATGGATTGGCATGTGCTTTTGTCAAGAGGTTGCCAAATCACGTGAAACAGCTCCTTCGCACTTCTTCTCACATGGCGGCATTGACCATCAAACAGATTCTCAGTCATACTCGAGGGATAATGAAAGACGAAAACCCAGACAAAGACTTGGCACTAGCAGCAGCCTGAGAGATACACCAAAGGACTACAGAACCTTCTAGGGGTTCTAATGACATAATTTGTCATTGTTGAAATGGCCTTAATCAATTTGTCAAAGATTGTAAAAGTCTGCTCAGCAGAGGTGGGAAATGTCATTCGTTGTTATAACTGCGATAAAATAGGCCACATATCATGAGATTGTCCAGGAAAAAAGGGCCAGGAGATGGCAACTCAGTGATGGTTTCCACCCTAGTCAAGATGTAAACTTGGCACTGCTAATGATAGAAATTAATTTGTGTGGGAAATGGAAGGGCTGTTGTGATGAAGACCCTGATAGTGCTGGAGGACCCCCTTGGATTTGATCTAATTGGAATAGATATGATCAAGTCTCTTGGCAGAAGGTCTATTTCTAAGTCAGAGAAGGTTTGATTCACCCAAGAGCCAATTTCTGTGCGTGCTGCTGCAGCAGCAGTACTTACTGATTTTCAGGTGGAATTTGATCAGCAGTGGAATGAATGGACTGTGTCCCAGAAATGGGTAAAAAGCAAAACTCCAGTCAAGTTGCAAAACCATGTTACAGAGTATTCTGTGCCAATGAAAATCTGAGGATCATACGAGAAGGAGTTGAAACAATGGATTGAGAAGGCTTGGATTATTCCATACAACAAAGAGAATCTTGGACCCCAAGTGAGCTACTTCCACTGATGGCTGTCATACAGGAAAGTACGTCCTGTAATAGATTACAGGGAACTCAATCTCCATGTTGATGTGTACACTGCAGATGATGATGCTTGTGTCAGCAAACTAAGAGAATGATGACACAAAGGATCGGACATTGCACGGCTAAATCTCAGATCAGCAGGTGTGCATCGATGAATGACTTTGTTATCTTTTAAAGCAGAAAGTACTGCCTGACTAGATTGGATTTGGGCTGAACATTGCTCTCCAAATAATAAAACCTGTCATTAATGCCAAAATAACTTATAGCTTGAGTTATAATTTTTTTACATTATTTACATTATTCGGACTATTGTCCTCATCTCTGTTGCCATATTTATTACAACGTTTCGGCCGTTGTATACTTCAGCCTTCTTCAGGAATGTCGAACTGCACCCTTTATTTTGCTCACTGGGTTAGACTGTTCTAGTTCCACGTGCCATGTTTAATGGATATCAGTTATCAGTTATCTCCTGTTAATTTTTCCCTCTGAAAGATCTCCACTGCCTTAACCGGGTATTGAACTCACACTCTTTGGGTCCTGTCACTGGATCTAACCAACGCCTTGAGGACATCTGTGTATGAATTTCTGGGTATTATAAACCTAATGTCTTCAGCAACCATTTTTACGAGTGCTCATATTGCAATTTTTGCTGTTATCACTGCAGGTTTTACCAGAGCTCATATTGCAACTTTGTTGTTATTATCGCTTTTCTCTGGCACTCCTTATTACTGAACCAGTAATAAGGAGTAGAGAACTTTCAGAGGGAAAAAATTAACAGGAGATAACTGACAGCTATGGAATGTGGAACTAGAACAGTCTACCCCAGTGAGCGAAATAAAGGGTTCAGTTCGACATTCTAACCACCTGAAGAAGACCGGAGCGTACAACGGCCAAAACGTTGTAATAAATATGGCAACAAAGATGAGGACAATAGTCTGAATAATGTAAATAATGTACATAATACCTCATCTCAGAAATATAGACATAATCTTTTTCTTCACTCCTGTTGCACCAGCAGTGTCCCTTCAAACAACTCCCCAATGTTAACAAATGCTGGCTTTTATAGCATCTAATCTCCTGTGCACAGTACAGGCAATCTTATGTTGCTTATGCCAGGGGGACAGGTTATACCCACTACACTATGATGATAAACTACATCTGGCAGCAGGGTCTCTGATTATGAGATTGGAGGTTTTGTTTCAGAAATCTATATTTTATTTTTGAAATCTTTTTAATAAAGAGAATTATGTTGTCGTAAGAGATTTGAAATATGGCTAAAATTAGCCATTTTTAGTGATTAAAAAAAAAACTAATTTCGATCAATTTAAATTCAAAGTATTTTGCATAATGGAAATATTAAATTTAATGTATTAGCTTGAAATTAAAACTAAACTAAAAGCTTCAAGAAATATTTTTCATTTTTTAAAATTCATTTTAAACCTTAGGTATCACCTTTCTCTGGAGGTATCTATATTATGATGATACTGGTTCCTTGCAGTCACTTAAAATAGTTCCTTGTTAGAATCAGGCAATTTAAAGACTTCACGGTGGACTGCTTTGACACCACAGTGGGCTACATGCTTGGTAATTGAAGAATTTGGCATGAAAGTGTCTCAGCAGACAATATCACATTGTTTACATGAAGCAGGACTTCATGCAGGTCCTCCTGCCGTGGAATCCCTCATCAGCAAGAAGAACCAAAAAGTTAGACACGTCTTTGCAAGTGAGCACATTGTTTGGGATGATAAGAATTAAGCAAGCGTGTTCTTTGGTAATTAAATTAAGTAAGCAGTACATCAGATGGCATAATGGTAACAAACTATTTCTTGAATATGTGAAAAAAAGTCAGTTAAATGTGGTAATGTGTTGATGTAATAAAAGTTTTCTGGTATTGGTAATGCCCACTCATTTGGTGACATGGCAAAGTTAAATGCTGCATTGTCTTAGAATATTATTGAACAGCATTTCCTGCCCTTTGGCCAATCTTAATTCAAGATAATGTCCATTGTTATACTGACAGCAGTGATTGATTTGTGGCAGAAATTGCAACAGGAATGGGACAATATAATTCCTGAACCATGTGACAAATTAGTGAAGTGTTGGGGTTGGTGACATGCAGGACTAAGTAAAAGTACAAGTCTTATTAATACTATGTACCAATACTGTTAATTTACATATATATTTACAATTTTGTTCACTAATTTCATACTAAGCAGTTTTTATTTTATAATTTTTAAACCTTATTTTTTTTTATACAAATTTACTAAAATGTAGAATGAATTTTTTAAAGAATCTTTAACACAACTGTGCTTGCTTGATTGATTGATTGATTTTTTATTATTTTGATTTGATTTTCAAACATTTACTCTCTAATACTGGATACTATTTCATATATATATATAAATATAAAAGCAAACATTGAAGTCAACACTTAGAGGCGACAGGCTGTTTCATGCTGGATGCAATCGTCAGGTCACGAATGCGGGATTTTTCCTCGGCTTTTTATATATGTGGGTCATTGGTGCATTGTGGGTAATCCAGTCTGGCGGTTATTTGCGGGAGTGACTTGTTTGTTTATTTATTTATTTATTTGTTTGGGTTAATTTATTTTACTTGTTTTTCATTTTCATTTTGTATTATTTATTCTTTTCGGTTTTTGGTGTTTTATTGACGGGGTGGCGATTTGCTCAGGTTGCTTATTTAATAGTTTGTTTTGGTCTGGGAAGATAGTTAAAGCTATTTATTCATCCAATGTTTAGATTGCTTGCCGTAGTCTATTCTGTATCTTACACTAATGTTAAATGTATATAAAAAGGAAAAAAATAAAAAAATATAAGCAGTAAATTACTGATAAGCTCTGAAGAGTGGACAGACAGGTCTGCATATGAAACTCTGGAGTTAGGTTGTTGAAGGTAGCAGCAATCAGCTAAGTGACAAACTTTTACTCAGATTAATTGTACATATATATAGGGATATATAGATATACAAAGTGATGCAGAAAAACCTTTGGTCTAACCCACTTTCTAAATTAAACAACTACTACGGGGTTACTCAGTTGGACAGTATTAAATAAGTTTGTGCACATTGTGACTATTGCAATCACAATGACTGAATAAATTATTCACAGTTTTTTCTGAGATTTGGAGGAAAACATCACATCACTCAAGTGTTTCACCCTCATGCAAAGTCCAGATTTCATCCTTGTGATTTCTGCCTTTTCTCAAAGTCAAAATCATGATGAAAAAATTAAAGAGAATGTGATGAGGCAACAGATCACAAAATGACTTTTGGACAAGTGCATGATGGCGCAAGGCAAGTTTTTTTGATAGAAACATAGGATGTCAAAACTCATAAAATTTCAGAAGAGAGAAAATCATTGAAAAGTAACGTATACTGAGCATTATATAAGCTCCATGTCGTATGGTCAGGGTCAATGTCGAGCCTTTGTGGTCTCATACAATGTTCCATGTTGGATTCTTAGTTGAATAAATTGAAGTAAGAAAACAAATGCAGGTGTAACTTAACTGAAGCTTTATTCAATTAAGAATGAAACGTGTTCTACTGGACTTCAATAAATACACGATAGGTATAAAGGGGAGGTAATCCATACCACACTCCCAAAACACAAGCATCTGTAAAAAAAAAAATAGATATATTTATATACCCTAGTATTACAATATGTATTTTATCTATCTATAAGTATATATTTAAGCCTATGATAAGTATATTTTTGTATTTAGGCAGCAAATTCTCTTTCAGGCATGTCTGATTGAATAAGTTACAAATGTTATGTCTGCTTATTTTGATCATAATCCTTTCATTTTCACAAATATTTTTA
>OZ038476.1:136186023-136213523 GCA_964036315.1 Acanthosepion esculentum
AACGGTAGATACATACCTGGGAGCAACAGGCTACAAATCATTATAAAATAAGGTCAACATGTTTTAACAAGATCAAAAACTTTGAAAGAATGAGACAAGAACACCATGATCAACTGAACAGTAACTTAAAATCTCATCATCTGAACGCACCTGAAGCTAATTTTTGTTTGTCACTTTGGTTTTATGGCACAAAGCAGGTCTGGAATTGTCAGTCCTGAAAAGAGATGTATCATTCCACCACATGATAGTTGTACTTCAGTGGGATAAAGTTTGCAAGAATGATAAACGTCTAATGATCCATATGAGAACTTATATAGTTTTTTTACTCTTTTTTACTGAACCCTCATCTGTTTTTCTAGACAAAAGAATCAATCCATGTCTGTATGTATAATTTAAAAAATATTTTCTTGCAACTGTTCTTAAAAATCCTTTACTCAAAGTGAGCCGACTATACCTTTATGCATAACATACAGAATATTATTTAAAAAAGATAAGTATTCATTAATAATCGTGAAAGCTTACAGCTTAATTCAAATCTTTTTAATTTTTATTTCAAGGTTCAAGTCACTCTAATGCAATTAAAACAATACTGCAGGATTTAAAGCCACCATGAATGTATATATTTTTAGATACGCACACATTACATATCATCCTCATTTATCCCTGCAGGACAAAAAGCTTTTCAAAATCCTTCTATTTGAATGTGTTATTCTCTGCCATGTCTTACCAGTAAACCTCTCTATTTCATCTCTCAGCTTCTGTCTAGATATTTTCTATTATCCACCGGGCACCAGTTAAATAACCTTTTTCTCCACCTGTTATCCTTTCTTCCTTTAGTATATCCTGCTCATCTTCATTTTTATTGTTTAATTACTTCTGTGATATCTCTTAATCTCTTATCAGATCCATGTTGATATATTTCTATCACTTTAAGGAAATCCTAGCATTAATCCTACCACTGAACTTTGTACATTTCTTAGTTTGTTGTCAAGTGATTTTGTTAATATCCTTCTTTCACCCTTATTTATGATAATTCGCATTATACATTCATTATATGGTGGGTGGTTATCTTATGAAAACGTCTGTTCCATACCATATATTTATATGGCTTTGTATAAGGATTGAAAGAAAATGCAGCATTAACAGGGTGAGGAAAAAGTCACACACCATAGGGGTTAATGGATACATTGAAGAAGTCCTGCTGAGTGGCCCCCAGACCTCGGGGGCACTCAGCAGGATTGGAGTTTTGTCTGTGGTGGCCATTTGAAATCAGTTGTTTATTAGACATACCCAAGAAATATTAAGAAACTTAAGCAAAGAATTAAATTTGAATGCAATAAAATGACAAAGGAAACTCTCCAACATGTTAATGAATCATGTAGGCACAGAATTGAAATGTGTTTTGAAAAAGGAGGACATTTTGAACAGCACATATAACAAATAACTAGCAAATAAAATTTTCATGTGTAATTATACTTTTAATAAATTATCCCTTTTGTGCACAAATTTTGTATCAGTCTATATATAAATTAAATTTTTATATAGCACAATATATATGTATACAAAAGGATAGAATGATAAGTTGGAGGTTTAAGAGTTCAAATGTCTTGGTGCATATGAAAGAGAGTTTGGGAAAATGTAGATATATATGTATGTATATATTCAAATGTAGCATTTGTCTTGCTTAAAATGGGTGAAGGAAGTATGTGTGTTTTAGTGTCCATGCAGGGCTGTGTGGATATCTAGATCACAAATAGTAGAAGGCGGCAGGGATTGTCAGAATCAATGAAAGACTGTATGAGTTGCACATGTGTTATATTTTGGATATGGGGATATTATGATAACTGCAGCATCAAAAATTACAGAAAATTAATTCATCAATTCTTATTTATGTTGACTTTCCAACTTGTTATATATATATCTAGAGATCCACTTTGAAATTGCCACTTGGCTTCTGATTGGTCCACAATCAGTGACCTTATATCCCGGTTGGGAACAGATCTAATTTGCTCACTAGATGATGCTGTTTATATCCTGGTCAAAAGGGTTTCTGATAAGCTAGTTGAAATATGACTTCATGGCCTAGCAATTCTGAATATACAAAGGAAACTCAAAAATTATACACACTATTGTTATATCTTATGGTGAAAGTGCAGATAATTTTTGACTTACCCTCATACATCTATTTTTAGAGATGGTGAAATTTTGCTTTCTTGGTTATTATTTATTTACTATATTTTCCAGCTTACAAGACACACTTTTTTCCCTAAAACATACTCTGAAAAATAGGTGTGCATCTTCCAAGATGAATGTAAGGCAATGCCCAGGCTCAAGTAAGCTTGGACAGTCACTTAATTGGCTTCACTGATAGGGATGTGGATTTGTATTTTGAGTCATTACACTATAATGTTAGCTATCTGTCTAATTCAGCTTTTTATATCATATAACCTCAGTACTTAACTGTTACAAATATTTTCAACACTATAAACCTTCCTGGAGCCAAGCCATAAGCTTAAACATGCTCTGTTTACTAGCAGTGGCAGGAGCCTTTCTGCTCTTGACAAGTATGTCATTGCCATACAAACAAAATCGGATGAGTGATTAATGTAAACAATATGTGGTGCCAGTATGTGAGGGACGCATGGTGAATGTGTTGTTGTATGAGAATTACTTTTTTTTCTTAGAAATTTCTTCCCAATATTAACGTGCATCTTCCAAGCTGCTGCATCTTGTAAGCCGAATAATACTGTATTTATTTTTCTATCACTACACTTATATATTTTAATTTTTGAGCTTATTGGCAAAGTGCTCTTGAACTTCTCCCAGTTATTTCTCTTTTAATTTTATGATCATTTGTGAATATTATGACTGCACATTACTTTTGCTGTATTTCTGCTCATTTTAAAACCAACATTGAAACATTATCTTTTTAGATGGTTAAGCATTCAATGATTTAGAACTTAATCAAAGGTTTTCACAAGATTGTAGATGGTTTAAATATTCTCCATTTATGTTAACACCTATCTGTTTCCACTTCCTTTCCTGAAAGATATTTTTTAGTTATACTGTAAATAGTTTCAGCAAACTCATATTCCCTTGCCTCGCAACTTTTCTAATCTTTACAAGGTCAGGCAATTTAATTCCCAGAGTGACTGCAGTATGTTACTGGGGTAATGAGTCAAGCAAACATTTTTGCCTGATCATGGTCAGATATGTTTCAACTTCTATCTTTTCGGGATACAAACCAAATGAGTCATTCATTGCCAAGCAGTAGAGGAAGTTGTATGTGTTCATGTTTTCTGGCATGTTCATAACAGAAAATGAGCGAAAGGAATCTAGAACAGCAGATTGGCATCAAATTTTGTGTGAAGAATGGTAAAAGTTCTTATGAAACAGTAGTACTAGTAAAAATGGCATATGGTAAATATGCTATGAAGAAAGTGAGTATTTTTGAGTGGCACAGACAGTTCAAGGAAGGAAGAAAAATGTGCATGATAATACAAGAAGTATGAATCCAAACACAAAAAACAGATGCAAATGTTCAAAGTGATGAAATGTTTTCATGCATCTGTTTGATGGAAAAGACCCAAACTCAGGCTGACGTAGATTCTCCACCATGACATTGCTCATGCACATGATGCATCACACATTTGTGAGCTTCTAGCTAAGAAATCCATTACAAAAATGACCCATCCAACTTATTCACCAAGCTTAGCCTTTTGTGACTTTTAGTAATTTCCAAAATTTAAAAAATGCCCTGAAAAGACAACAAATCTGCTGACATTCAGCAATGTCTGACATCATTACTAAAAGGTATTCTGGAAAATGAGATTCAAGAATGTTTCCAGCAATACCACCATCATCTCATGAGGTGCATAGTTTAACAAGGGGGGTAATTTAAAAGGAACAACAGCCCCCCAGAGTGACCAGATTAGGAAATTTTGCTTTCACAGGGATTTTTCAGGAATTTCATTGTCACAATATTTCAACTTTGTATGACTGAATTATATGCAGTACTATATATATATATGTATATTAGATAGATGACAACAAATTTAGATTGATAGCTAGATAGATGATAACAGATTTAGATTGATAGATAGACTGATGACAAATTTAGATAGACGAAAACAGATTTAAATAGATGATGATAGATGAGAACAGATTTAGATAGATAAACAGACAGTTAAAGGAGTAGGGATACATGATCTGAAGATCCCTTGAGGCATGAAATTGACAGTCACCATACAATATTGATTTCTATATCCACATACTCTATATTTATCTCTCATATATATATATATGTATATATATATATATATATATATATATATATATATATATATATATAAGTGTATATATAGAAATAAACAAGGTTTCAGCAAAATCTGAACTTATATTCTTTTTTTAGGGAATTTTATTTTTCTGTGACAGCTGCTCTAACTGATTGACCTACGAGGACCTCTGAACAGTTCTTATGAAATTTGGCTTAAATTAAGATGAAAGAAATAATAGTCAAAAACTAATGATGATTAAAATTAATATTTTAGCAATATTTTTCAGGACTTTAACAATCTTTGCGTTCCATATTATCTCAAAGTAATGTGGTTTAACAACAAAGAAAATTCTGAAACTGAAGTTTGCTACTGTCTACAACAAATTTGGGAATTAGTTTTGTCTTATGTTTCAACCTGCAGTACCTAAAATTCAGAAATAGTTACTCATTTCTTTCTAACCGGATTTAATATTGCTTAACTTGAATTATTCAATGAAAGTAGACCATTACGAAATGTCTAAGCATTTCCTTTGGGCTTTTCTTGTTACAAAAAAAATGTTGGTAGTTTAAGATTCAAGAAGAAAAATAGTTTATTTATTCAAGGAAATATTGGTAGAGAATTATTTGCCTTCTGTTGACAGAGGGAACAAGTTTCAGTTTTATATTGCAGTTTAAATTGTTGAATGAAATAAAAAAAAACCCAGTCCAAGTGAATTTTTAATTCCCTAAAGATTGAACTTAGAAATTTTAGAATTTCTTTGCTTTTCTTTCTACAAACTTCCAAGTCAGCTTAATTTCTTTTCGGTTCTTTTTTTCTACAGTATTTTCTATTCTGATTTTTTTTTTCAGTTTAATTATACTGACTAAATATTGTTTTTCTCTATAAACATCAGGCATACTTAATTTTGCTTTCTTTCCTCTCTAAATGTTCACTGGGAGGATGAAATCTTTTTTTTTTAAGAAAAAGTTCAATGTTTAAGCTTAGTGAATGCTAGAAATGTATTTATAATACAGAATTAATTTCAATTGCATCTTTCCTAGAAAAACTGAATTTAATGAAACTGTGTTAAGTTACATCCTCCTTATGTCAGTTTAAATTGATGCCTTTTATATATTGGAATAATTTTGTTTAACACATTGGCTGCCAACCATAATTTAACTCATAGTTGACAGTTTTTATTATGATTTATTTTGTGCTTGGCATTTTCTCATACATTTTCATTTGCAGGCACCAACAATGATTTTATTTGCAGTGATACTTTTAGTGTGAAAGTAAAGTTGGTTATTATAAAATTAGCTTTTGAAGCCTGACTTTGTAAATGACCTCTGACAGTCAATATGCTAAAATTCATATTTTCTTGATTTTAGTTGAAAACTTTTTAATATATTTCAGTGAACTTTGCAAAATTATAGTTTAGAATTATAGTTTAGAAATATTGATAAAAGAAGGCATCTGTTTCTGAATGATGTCAGGATGATATAAGTTAGATAATTTTAGTCACTATTATTTTTGTATTTATGCACTTGATATCTGTTTACTACAACTATCACATTCAAAGGAGTTTCTTGTCATAGCTATATATTAGGAAACAAAGTCATTGATTTTTTAAATTAATGTTTTATGAACATATAGGAAATTATGGTGCACATTGAAGCTTCTGGGATTTAAAAAATATACAAAAATAAATAAATAAAAATACACCATTGGAAAATTTATAAACTTAAGGAATCAACACATATGCTAGGCCACAAAAATCTCCTGAGCTGATCAAGCATAGAAATGAATACAATATGGGAACCAGTAATAAGGAGTGCCAGAGAAAAGCGATAATAACAACAAAAATTGCAATATAAGCTCTGGTAAATAATGATGATAACAGCAAAAATTGCAATATGAGCACTGTTAAAAAATGATTGCTGAAGATATTAGGTTTATAATACCCAGAAATTCTTACATAGATGTCCTCAAGGACAGTAGCACAGTGGATAAAGGCATTAGTTAGATCCAGTGACAGGATCCAAAGAGTGTGAGTTCAATACATGGTTAAGGCAGTGGAGAACCTTGAGAAGGGAATTAACAGGAGATAACTGATAACTGACATCCATTAAACATGGCCCGTGGAACTAAAACAGTCTACCCCAGTGAGTAAAATAAAGGGTTCAGTTCGACATTCTAACGGCCAAAACATTGTAATAAATATGGCGACAAAGATGAGAACAATAGTCTAAATAATGTAAATAGTATAAAAATACATTTTCAAATTTCTCCTACAACTACAATTTCATGAAGCATAGAAATAGATACAAGACTTGGTGTTGCCTTCATGTGGATGTCATAGTAAGCACACCACATTACAAAAAATATTAAATTTTGGCTTTCATTTGGATCCTATCTCTAGTCTATAGAAGAACACACCAAAAGCCACATGGGAGACACACAGCATGTATCACAGAGAAGTGCACCCTAGGGATTCATAGCAAGCACACACATGAACACACACCAGATGATTCACAATAAGTACACACAGGTGCACAAAGAAGAGTATCCACAGCAAATGCACACAGCATATTCACTTACACCATGCCAAAGAAACTCCATATTAAGAGATCAACCAAGCGAGATAAAATACTTGCTCAAACATCCAAATGTTGACTGCATAAAAAGCAATTTCCTAAGTGAGCTACTTCTATCTATAAATATAATAAAATAATAATAGCTGGCCACTTGTATTAGAGGATACCCATCTACTAGGGTGGCAAGCTAATCCCTATTGCAGACGCTTGCTAAGGCACATTTGTGTTTTGCTCAACACCCACAGAGCCCACCTGTGGTGTATACTGCAACTATGCTGAGCAGACCTTAGTTATAGTTTCTGGCAGAGAGCATGATCAACAATTTGAACAAGGCCAGCACACTCAAGCCCTTGGCCACAATGACTTGTGGCTGCACACTAACACAGCTATCGATGGCTCACAAGAGTTCTGTCTACCCAAATTCACTCACAAGGCTTGGGTCAATCCATGGTATGGTTTCCAGGCACTTTCCAAAGGTGTCACATGCAGGGATCGACCTTGATCTAGTCTGATAACATCAGGAAATGTATATAAATATAAATGCATATCTTTGCATTTACATATGTTACTCAGACATCTGTACATACACAGACATTTATTTATTCAAACTATTTCTCTAGGCTTTTACAAACTCTCTTTAATTGTTCTATGAAAACCTTTCCTCTTTTACTTAATTCTCATCATTCTTATTAAATAGTATTCAAATCTGCTCATGTTGTTTTATTCTTTGCTTGAAGTATGCGAAAGGTTATTTGCTCTTACTTCCTCTTGTTTGTTATCGGCCATCTTCCATTTTTCCCTAAAGGGATTAGTAGTATATATTGGATATATCAGAATACAATTAGAAAGAGTAGGTATTCAGACTTATACTAAGTTAAAACTTAATAATTATTTAATTCTCTTCCTACCCTACCCCTCCTTACTATCTCCAATCCTCAGAACCTTTCCTCATTAACAGATGTGGGGAGGGATACAAAAACATTTTTTTTCACTCTGGTGTACATATATGTATACCTGTTTGTATGCGGGCATATATATATATATATATATATATATATATATATATATATATATATATATATATATGTTTCAATCACGACTTGAAGCAATTGGACATCTAGCCACACTGAAGATCAGTGATACAGTTAAACAGTCTATGGATGACAATATATATGCTCTCAGGAAATCTGGTTGAGCTCTGTTGAGAAAAGGGTGATTTTAAAAATAGTGGCTTCTACTCTTCAACTGAATTGAACTCTCCAGGCCACTGATATATTTCATATAGAAAAACGTTAAAATTTCCCTTTCCGTCTGCTGTGTGATGATAGCCTACACATAGGATCTCTGATTGATGTCAAATCGATCGGGTTTTGATCCCGGCTTGAAGTAATCAGATGTCTAGCCACACTGAAGAGCTGTGATACAGCAAAACAGTCTGTTTGTGGATGACTATATATATATATATATATATATATATAGGTAAGTATGAATGCTACTTTTGGCAGGTTGGTGACTAAATCGACTCCCTGCACTCCATGTTCTTGCAAGTGAGATGAGCTGTTAGCAACCCAGTTAAATGAAAAATAAGACTTATCAAAGAGCGGAATAACTCTTGAATACAAAAAACTACACAAAGAACTAAAGAACAAATGCAGACAGACTAAAGAAAATGGGTTAATGAAAAACGTGCAGGAATAGAGAGAATGAGTATCACAGATAAAAGAGGTATGCATAAAACATTAAGAGACATAACAGGACAAAAGATATGCTCATCAACAGGCTGAAATAAAATCCAAGGATGGAACTCTGATATTAGAGAAATAGAAATATATATTAGAGAAATAGAAATGTATATATACATATATGTATATATACATATATATATATATATATATATATATATATATATATATATAGAGAGAGAGAGAGAGAGAGAGAGAGAGACAGAGAGAGAGAGACAGAGAGCATCTTGAAAAAGTCTGTAATATAATTGATCCTGATATGGCATCTCAACTTCCGTTATTTTCTCACCAATGTGACATGGCTTCCCCTTGCCTTTTTGACAAATATTTTCATAACAACTGTTTGAATGAGCTCTTCTTCTTATGCCTTGACTGCATGAATTTTAAGTGTGCTACTTGACTGGCAATTAGGTCTCACCGTCTTACTGTTGAATTAGTTAGATCCAATTGTCTCTTCTAATTTAAATGCAATGTCGGTTACCATATTCTGTTTTCCTGAACCCTGTTCTTTTATTATCTTTTTCTTGCTTCTCTTCACTAACATCTTCTTATTCTCTTTCACTTCTTGTAACTCCCTATATCCTGGTGACATTATTGCCTTGCTTGGAGTGAAATGATTAAAAAAATGCACATTTATTGCTTCAGATTAATACTATTCATTCAAGTTTATATGAATAAAAACAAAACGAAAACTTTTCTTAGCTGACACGTTTCATCCTCTGAGGGATTTTACCAAAGCATATACTAGGAGAGCCTAGTATATATGGTGGACTCTCTCATTGTGGACAGCAAATGAAAGCTCAGTAAAGAGGTGCTCAATTTTTATGGAGATGCATGTGTCTCCCGAGACTTGCAGGTGTTTTGCAAACAGATGGAGCATGTGGTTGAGCCATTTTGCTTAAGTGGTTGAGGATCAATTGCCACATGTTTCTGGAAGTGGACAGCAAAGCCTGCTTTACTGTGCGGCAAATCCACAGTAGCAGGTAAGGGTATCACTGCCCAGTATATATATATATATATATATATATATATATATATATATATATATATATTTTTCATACAATTGGAATTAAAATACCATTAGTGAATGATCATTTTCACCTACAAATTTAAAATTCACAGGATTCTTCAAACTGATTCACTAATGGTATTTTAATTCAAATTTTATGAAATATTTTGCTCTGTTTAAAGAAAATAAATATTGAGTGATCTTTGTGAGTTAGTTTTAACATTTAATATTTAATATTTAAAATTCTATATTGTGTTAATCGGACTTGCTTGGATTATACCAACAGATTACTACTTGTGTATATATATATATATATATATAT
Organism: Acanthosepion esculentum; assembly: GCA_964036315.1. Classification (NCBI taxonomy): domain Eukaryota; kingdom Metazoa; phylum Mollusca; class Cephalopoda; order Sepiida; family Sepiidae; genus Acanthosepion; species Acanthosepion esculentum. The sequence continues at coordinate 136,195,947 of OZ038476.1, forward strand.
ATATATATATATATACTGTATATACTCACATATCATATTACTTTTGAAGACTTAATTTTGAAGCTAATTTTAAGTTGCATCATACACAAGATATAAAACTAGCGTATTTCCTGCAGGACCTGGCCATACCATTGACCAAACTATATATCCATTTACTGTAATCAAAAAGTACTGCTGTATTTAAAATAAACATGATTTTTCTTAACTGTATCCAATAATAATGTATGTAATATTCACATATTAGTATTGTATTATAAAATATGGTGGAAGTGGCATGGTGGAGTAATGGCTTGGATTGAGGAATCGGAGATCCGAGTTCAAATTCCAGTGGAATCCATTATATTCACTTATGTGCTAATACCCTTGGGAAATGTATGAATCCTCTTCTTCTCCCCCCAGCTATGGGTAAATAGCAGGACAGAGCAGGTTCTATAGCCTTGGATGGCAACTGGTCTATTGCAGAAAGAAATGGCAACTTACTGCAGGAAACATCTGCCTCGTCAGTCATGTAGCAAAAAATATATGATTACCTAAGCAAGTATCACGCATTGCACATAACTGACTGATTATAAAATACAGACATATCAAATATACATCTTTTTCATTGTTTACGTTTATAAGATGTTTAGCTGTTTCTCGTTTAGCTGTTTATTCCTGTATGCATTTAGGCAATGAGTATAGCATTACTAATGATACTTTTATCATTCTCTTTAACTTATTTAACTAGAAGATGGGATAAAGAGATAGAGGAAAAGAGGTTAGTCTATTGAAATTTGGTCTCTCAAAAAATGAACTCACAGGATACACTAGATACATGATAAAATCATTTTTTATAAGTGAAAATTTTGGGGTCACACGATATGCGAAATCACTCATTACACGAATATATATGGCATATCATTTTCTGAGCACACCCATCTGCTAGGGTAGCTAGACAATCCCTGTTGCAGACATCTGCTCAGGCACATTTTGGTTTGTTCAACATCCACAAAGCTCACTTGTGGTTGATACTACAACTATGCTGAGCAAAAGGGCATCATCTGGAATGATCAGTGATTTGAACAACACCAGTACACTCAAAGCCTCAGTCATGATGACTTGTGACTTCATGCTAGTACAACCATAGATAGATTTTGCATCTACTTTATTTTACTCACAAGGTTTGGGTGAACCCATGATTTTGTTTTTAGGCACTTTCCAAAGGTGCTGCACTCTGGGAATGCCTCCTCCAGAACGATAACATCAAGGAGTCATCTTCCTGATGAACTGATCCTGCTGAGATTTGAGGTGGGGATACATGCTGACATTTAAAGGTGAAATACCATAATATAGAAAGAAGAAGACTATGTTGAGAATTATTTTTGAAATTCTGAGGCATTTGTATTCCTTTTTGATTACTTTGAGTGCTTACAGGAACTGCTACAAAGATTAGTAAGGGAAAAGGAGGAGAAGGGCTGAGCATCAATTGTAAGTAGACTGAATGCATAGTTGTCAGCAAAAAGAAGAGCCCCACATGCAAATTAAGAATTGAAGATACCAAAAGCAAGCAAGTACAAAAATTTAAATACCTAGAAAGCATTTTAAATGAGACACTGAAATCTGAGTGCACATAAGAATAATAAAAGGGATAATGCCGTCCAAAAGCTAAGCAAAGTATTAAGAAACAGGAAAATCTTGTTAGAAACAAAGAAAAATATATTTAACTGTTATATAATATCAGTCCTCATATATGGCAGTGGATACTGGACAATCTTTTCACAGATGAAGAAGAAATTCATGGTAAGAGAAATGTAGTTCTACAGAAGGATGCTGAGAATACCATGAAGTGAATATGTGAGCAATGACGCAGTTTTAGATAAAATGGGAACAAAAAGGACATTTTGGTAAATGGTTGTCAAAACAGGGATCAGAAGATATAATGAAAAACAAAATTTACTAAGAGTTACACAGAAGAGGAAATTGTAAAGGGTCATGATCACTCAGATTCTAAAGGGACACAGCACATAGATGAAGAAGAAAAAGATTTTTTTTTTTTCAAGTGGCTTTTATGCCATGATAAAAAGAAAAAGACAACATTGAGAACTAATTTTGAAATCCTGGGACTTTCGTCTTTATTTTTCTATCTTCTTCTATTAAATCTGTTATAATTAAAAAGGAACAGGAATTACTTTGGACCAACCCTTGTAAAAAAGAACTTATTTCCTTAATTGCCAGGAAGAAACAATTCATTACAATGCTTGGACTAATTGAAGACTGTCAGTATCATTTTAAAGCAATTGCTACTACAAAGTACAGTGAATTCATGTGATTGTATTTAGTTTAGATATCCTAAAACACTGACAAGGCCATGTACGTCTACTAGTAGATGAATAAACAGCAAACATCATATAACAAATATGAACACAAACAAATAATTTCTTTGGAGAAAGTCCTTGGAAGAAAGAGAAAATATATATTGAATGGCACTTGAAATTAACAAGTCTCTACATCACATCAGCTACTGATGAGTTACCAAAGTTATTTTCTTATTCTCTTTCTATCACTAAGAAAGACATGGGCTCAGATTAAACTATCACCTGTCATCTTATATCATACGTATAAAGTCAAAGCCATTTATTTGCCATGACAAGCTATCATACATGCACTGTTTCTTTCAAAGAATATATTAGAGCATTTTGAAAAATGCTCATTTAATCAAAACAAACATTGAATATATAGATTATTTTCTAGTCTGAAGTGGTTTAAAAATATAGGTTATTGATAATGTTTATATGTTTAATTATATGTTTAAATGTTTAACTATATGTTTATATGTTTACAAATATAGAAGTTTATTGATAATGTTTATTACATTTTTTTTTACTGTTTTACTAAAGGCCATTTTTTATTTGAAGTGAAAAAGCAAGAATTTGTGAGCAAACATGACTACCACAGAACCTGACCATCTTACCAGAACATATACGTACACTTGCATATATATATATATATATATATATATATATATAGTTTTCTGAGCAAACTTGTCTGCAATGGTAGCTACCCTTAACCCTGTTGCAGACATCTGCTCAAGCACATTTAGGTTTTGTTCAACACCAACAAAACTTACTTGTTTAAATGTTTATATGTTTAACTATATGTTTAAATGTTTGCAAATATAGAAGTTTATTGATATTGTTTATTTCATTTTATTATGTTCCTGTTTAATGAAGACCATTTTTTATTTGAAGTGAAAAAAGTATAGAATGGTAGAACAAGGCTCTTTTAACAGATGTGCTATTCAGATTTTAGTTGAATAAATCATTTAGACAGATTAGGTAGATTGATATTTGAATACGAAAATGTTTCTGGAGTGAATATGCAGTATTGATTGATATGTTTTTTTTATGGCTTACCAACCCTTTGTAGGTTATTTAAAGCTGAAACATATTTTGGATTTGAAGTATAATTTTCTTTATTTTCTTGCAAGTGAATATTGCCTTGAATATATAGGAATAAATTTCATTTGTTTGGTAAACAATATGATTATATTAACATTAACAAACAGTAGCTTCAGTTGAAATTATTTAAAGTGAAACAAAATTAATAATGAATATATATATATGATAAATATAGTTTTAATATATGCTATATTTATGGGTTAAAGTGCTCAATATCAAGGATAGAGCATATGTAAAAATAAAAGTATATATATATGTGTGTGTGTGTGTGTATGTTTAGGCAGCAATCCTTCTTTCATGCACATTTCATTGAATACAACAGACAAGGTGCTTTTATTTAGTTTTTTATACAATTTCTCATGCGATCTAATAATTTTTTTCTTTACAGATGATAAATTATATAAAAACTGTCTGAATGTTCTTTTTATCTGAGCGCTTTCGGCTATACATTTAGCCATTTTCAAGGATTAAATATTTTAACATACATACAACAAACTATTTCTTATTTAACAGTTAAAATATTTAATCCTTGGAAATGGCTAAATGTATAGCCGAAAGCGCTCAGAAAAAAAGAACATTCAGACAGTTTTTATATAATTTATCATCTGTAAAGAAAAAAATTATTAGATTGCATGAGAAATTGTTTAAAAAGCTAAATAAAAGCACCTTGTCTGTTGTATTCAATGAAATGTGCATATATATATATATATATATATATATATATATATATAAAAGTGGACATTGAAGTCAACACCCAGAGGTGACCGTCTGTTTCATGCTCAACCCAATTGTCAGGCCTGATGATTGCATTTCGCATGAAACAGACTCTGGATATTGACTTCAATGTTCATATATATATATATATGTATATATATATATATATATATATATATATATATATATATATATACTTTTATTAAAATTGATTGTTTAATGATACTATTTCTTTCAGTTACTTCATGTATTTGAGTAGTTATCCCTCTTTTTTTTTCATTTTCTTCAACAGTGAAAGAAATACAACCAGCCAAGATTGAGAAAGAAGCTGAAACTGTATCAATTGTTCCATCAGAAAAACAGAATACAAATTTGCTCTACCAAAAGCAACACAGGTTCAATTCCTGTTGGGGGCACAATTTTCCTTTAGTAGAACTTCTCAGTCTAGACCAATTATTAATTACACTGTTTAAGAAAAAAACAAAAAAACAGGGATAGCAACTGAAACACTAAAAATAGCATTTATATTAATAATGTCTGTGTGTGTGTGTGTGTCTAGCTGAGCAAGAACAAACTTATTGACAGCTAAATTTTTTCTGAAATATCAAAATGAAATAAACTACACTTCAACTAAATAGTCCTTTACATTTTTTTACAATCATGCTCACCCAGTACAAGGCCCGAGAGCCACTCGAAGTAGAGGGTTACAGAACATAATAAGAGTCAGTTTATAGAGGATTACAGAATAAGAGGCAAAGTTTTTGCAGCTATGTGGGGAAGGTAACAGTTAATCCTAGACTTGAACAGGTTAAGATTGTAGTGATTGGAGAAACATCCTCTTGGGAGTTGGTTCCACAAAGTAGTGGTTCATGAGAAGCAGCTTGAGTGGAACTTGCATCTCATCAATGTAATATGAAGAGAATGATGGTGGGTCGCTATGCTAAGTTTAATCTCATGCAATTCCTCACATTGAGGATAGAAGTATTATTTTTGATTGAAAAAGAAAAGTAGCCTTTTACTTATAAAATATGTAAAACTAACACAGTGCATGATTTACAGTAAACTAGTAGTAAAAAAATCTTTGCATTTTGTTAAATTCTATTATCTAAAAAGTGAAAGCGTAAAACAAGTTTGTAAAAGTCTCAATGAAATTTTTCTTGTGACTGTTATTAAATAAAATTTCAAATTTGAAAAGTAACACTCACAAAAAATAAAAAAAGAACTGAAAAAAAACAAAGCAATTTTTTTGTAAAATGATCTGTCAGAAATAAATGTGAATGAAATAAAAAAATCTGTCAGTTTAAAAATTAATGCTTCTGAAAAGAGTATAAAATTTAGTTTACCTCGAGTACGGTAATTTCTGATGACGTTCCAGCATCTTCATTTACCGGCATTTTTTACTCTCAGGAAAATATTCAGGAGCAGGTAACTTAAAATCCGTTGATATTGCTTTTGGTACTGTTATTGCTAAACCGAGTCTTGATGTGAAGACAAGCTACAAGCATTTGTTAAACAGATACTGGCTAAGTTTGTAAAATGCTACTACTTAACTCAGCACTTGAATTAAATTTTTTTTCTTTCTGAGCCAATCCTATCTACAGAAGATGACAGGCAGACATGGGGGTTTGTTCAGGGGCAAACCAGTTGTAATCATATGAGTAAACATGGTCCCATTCTGCCTTTGGGTATATATAGAGTGATAGACTGGGAGAAAGATATGAGTTAATATTTAAAGTCACTAGAACATTTCTATTTAAAGAAGAAAGGAGGGCATTTAGCATTTAAGATCTTGGAATTATTTCTATAGAAATCAAAAACTTAGAGAACAAACTGTGATATCACGAAACTTGATAATACACCCATTAAATATTTGGTATCACACTGTATTCCCATTTGACAAACATTACAACTTGTGCAGATGGGAAAGACATAGGGGTTCTTGGTTGATCTCTGTTGGGTAAGAAAAACACAGATGAAGCTGGTGTTATTCCTTAAGAGAATTATGATGATGACTGTGAAGGAGATGGTGGGTTCTGGGAATTGTGATGCCTGAGTCAAAGTGGTTGCCTCCCTGCCAACCACTACTTCATTTGGCACAATCCTCCTGAATGGTTAAGGACAATGGCAGCATCATAAAACAGACATCAAGTGCTACTGTATAAACATAACGTTTTCTGATGTTCACATACATATAGGTTTTTATACTTTGAGTTGTGCACACACATACACACAAATCCACATACAATGTTTAAAGAGTTGAGCTTATAGAAATAAGAAACAATATATCTTCTCCATAGTTAACTATTTTGTTCTATATATGAATTAAAATTTACTTTATTTTGTGACATCAAGGACACTATAGTCTCAAGGATACACTACAATCTTGACTTGGAAAATCTGGGGAATAAAAATTTAAAAAAATAAAAAAGTAAAAATATAAATTAACATTCATCAGAGTAAAAAACACGAGCAATCATGGCTCTCCACAACTTCCTATCCTTTCTAACCCTGAGCAAAATTTGTCTTTATACTATCCCTCCCAGGCCATACTCTGCCATCCATTTATGTAAGTTCATTAGGTAGGTTACTTGCTATTTCCCCTCTCTCTTGCTTTCACTGTCTTGTGTCAAATTCTCCAAGCCCTTTTTTCTCAATATGAGTCCGAGAAATTTCAACTATGTCTTTCTGATTCTAAGTATAAGTGTCTTTTTTGTTTCCATTTTTCTTAAAACTTACTTTTTTACTCACATGTTCAGAGTGAAAATGAATTAGATAAATGAATATAGTTGAACATGTGAATATAGTTAACTTTTTTTTTGTTTAAGATCACTTAAGGTATTAATTTGTTTCTAGTAGCAGGAGGACTGTATAGCTTCAAGTGGGGGTATTTTCAAACTATGATCAGCAACTTAAGATTATGGCTGTTACCTGGGGTGTAAGCAGCAACTAAAAACACCTGCTAAAAATAGACAAGTTCTATCAAGATAAAAACAATATATATGAGCAGGTGCTGAAAAATTATCAGTATGAACAAAAGGCACTCCCCAAAAATCTGATGTTTGATTTTGGGAAATGAGCCAGACTGGAATTTTTCAGATCCTCTTCCTGTATAAAGGTGCTAAAAATTCTTATATATATATATATATATATATATATCAAATATATGGTGCAGTTCAATTTATATTATAAAGAATCATTCATACAAAAAGTAGATTAGTAAAGTTAATGATATAAAATGGCAAAATCCCTTCGCTAACAAAATTTTAAAGGTGCATTAACCTACGAATCACTCGATTAATGTTATGATCATTGTTTACAAAAATTATAAGCTGTATAAGGTCTTTCTTTAATATGCAAGTACTTTCAACTGTACATTCAGTCATCTTCAGGCATGGAAATTATTTTGTTTTTGGTAAAATTCAGGTAGCATCCAAGACGAAAAAATATAATGTGAATTGAAATATGTTTTTTTTTAAATGTGTTATTGATAATGATACAAATTTTTGGAGCATGCAGTCGCAATGCTAAGTTATCAATAACACATTTAAAAAAAAAAATTATTTCAATTCACATTATATATTGGGAAATTTACAAACAAATTCTTACCTTTTTTGGAAGTTAAAGGGGTGGGGTATAAAATTATATGTGTAGGTATGTCTAGATTAACCAGTTAAAAGTTATCTACACTAAAAAAGAAAAATACGTTCAGAGGGTGGAGGTGAGTGGGTTATTTTTTCATATAATATATATATATATATTATGCACACACTCACATGCAAAAAGAAAAAAAATCAAGCTAACACCAGTAAATAGTGCATAAATTATTTTTTAACTTAGTATAAAAATAACAAAAAAGAGAAAATCAACAGCAAATCTCCTGATGAGAGGAACAAACGGTTAAAAAAGGTTTGTCTATGAAACTGAATATAACATCAATCAGCTAAGTGAGAAATTCTATATTTGTATTAATCATATATATGATTTATTCGAAAATTATGACATAAACATGTTTATGTTATAATTTTCGAATAAATTATATTTGCTCTACTCTGTATTGAACACTCTTTTAAGAATAGTATTTTTGGTTATTGGAATTTATTCTGTATACACCAATCCAATACTTGTTTTTTATATATATATATATATATATATTAATACATGTCTCATTAAATAATATAGATAAGCGTTGTCCGTTGTCTATATATTTTATGCAAGTTTTTTTCATATAGTCTGATAATCTTAATAACATTATCATTAAATAATGAAAGAAAATCACAATATTGATACATACTTTTTTTTATTTAATCCGATCTGAGCTTTCGGCTTACATAAGCCATAATCAAAGATGACAATTACACAATATATTTATGCAATACACGAACAAGAAATTGATGATAGTATTTCTTGTTCGTGTATTGCATAAATATATTGTGTAATTGTCATCTTTGATAATGGCTTATGTAAGCCGAAAGCTTAGATCGGATTAAATAAAAAAAAAAAAAAAAGTATGTATCAATATTGTGATTTTCTTTCATTATTTAATGATAATGTTATTAAGATTATCAGACTATATGAAAAAAACTTGCATAAAATATATAGACAACGCTTATCTATATTATTTAATGAGACATGTATTAATGAAAAAATGCTGCCTAAATACACACAATATATATATATATATATGTATTGAACACAGAAGAAAACTTACACCAGTGTTAAATGTGCATAAAAAAAATTTAAAAAATATAAGCAGTAAATTGTTGATAACACCCACAGAGTGGACAGACAGGTCCACCTTCGAAACTCTGGAGTCAGGATTCTGAAGGTAACATCAATCAGCTAAGTGACAAATTTTACTCCCATTAATCCTATAAATATATATATATATATATATATATATTTTTGTCATCCACAGACAGACTGTTTCGCTGTTTCACAGCTCATCAGTGTAGCTAGACATCCGGTTGCCTCTAGCTAGGATCGAAACCCGACTGAATTTGCGTCAGTCCGAACTTCTCCCACTAAGCCATCAGCTTACGGTACGGGATGAAGGTGAATTTTAGCATGTTTATTTTTAGATTCGGATAAACACACAGTGACTGAGAGTGACTCAATTCTGTATATATATATATGCATGTAGCCCTGGCAAGGCATATATTATGCAGCTGTGGAAAAGATCATTTGCATTAATGATGATACCGATTATGGTTGATTCCATTATATATATATATATATATATATATATATATATATATATATGAAGTGAAAAGATTATATTGAATCCATTGCTAGGTCTGCTGCTAAGAAAGTTGGTTTACTGTGTCATGCTAAACAATGTTTTTCCATTCATCTTTACTACAATCTGGTCTGGTGCTCCTGCTATATATTTAGATATTTAGATTCTTGATAAAATCCAACAAAGGATCTATAATATTATTGCTCTTAAACTGGCATCTAGGCTTTAGTCATTTTCCCACAATCATAATGTATCTTCTCTGTGCATTTTCTGTAAATAATTTCATGGTAATTGTTCTGTGAACTTTCTTCTATGATATGTAGACTTTATGATTTTAAGCACTGTACTAGATTGGCAACAAGGTCTCCTCTATTGACAGTTCAATTGGCTAGATGTAACCATAAATTCTATGTTGACAGTTTCTTTTCCTGCGCTTCTCACTTGTGGAACACTCTTCTGGCTTCATGTTTTCCATCCAACTTTGATCTTCAAAACTTAAAATGCCATGTTAGTCTCTTATGTACTGTCTTCTTGATTACTCTTTTATTGTTCTAGCTCTTTAATGAAGTTTCTTTCACATTCAGTAACCCTTTACGTTTTAGTGGCTTTACTGATTTGCATGATGTGATATGATTAAATATATATATATATATATATATATGTATATATAATATAAAAGGCTCAAACACTAATATTCCATGGTTATAATTTATTACATTGGAATTGTAATCACGATCCAATTCATCAGACCTACAAATTAAGCTTGAATTTGTAGGTCTGTTTAATTGGATCGTGATTATGATTCCAATGTAATAAATTATAACCATGGAATATTAGTGTTTGAGTCTTTTATATTATATTCTTACTCTGTCCTGCACATTGAGTTCTACCTGGATTCTATCCTCTTGGGAATTTATATATATATATATTGACCACTAATATTATCAATCTCTCTCTCTCTCTCTCTCTCTCTCTCTCTATATATATATATATATATATATATATATATATATATATATATATATATATATATATTTGTTTTTGTCATCCACAGACAGACTGTTTCGCTGTTTCACAGCTCATCAGTGTGGCTAGACGTCCGGTTGCCTCTAGCTAGGATCGAAACCCGACTGAATTGGCGTCAGTCGGAACTTCTACCACTAAGCCGTCGGCTCACGGCAGGGATGAAGGTGAATTTTAGCGTGTTTATTTTTAGATTTAGATAAACACATAGTGACTAACAGTGACTCAATTCTGCCGAAGAGTGTATATATGTATATATATATATATATATATATATATATATATATATATATATATATATATATCAGGCAGATATTACATAAATCAATGATAAAATTTCATTCCAAGGAGAATTTCTTCAGATTAATAATATTAATATATATATATGTATATATATATATATATATATATATATATATATCAGGCAGATATTAGATAAATCAATGATAAAATTTCATTCCAAGGAGAATTTCTTCAGATTAATAACAGTTTTTTTGATGGAATCAGTCTTTTAAAAATGGGGAAGGAGAGAATATAACAAGAGACCAGTTACAATTTACATCAACACATTAAAGATACATAGACACTCGGCTTTAAGCTTAAAGTTTGACATCTGGCGTATCTAGATGTTTAATTTAGCTTATCGCATTCAACTTTTGAGCATTCTTGTTTTTATTGCTACTGGTTTTAATTATCCCACATTGTATCAGCAATAGGAATTTCTTTTTTACATTTTCTCTTGGACATGTGTGTGTGCATGTGGTGATGAACAAGGGAAGAAGGATTATTAAATTTTTAGATTGTGAAATAAAAAAAAATGTTAGAAAGAGAAATGAAAATCTTTTAAATAAATTTTATCGTTTGTTTTTCATATATCAGCTAACAAAAATTTGAAACCTTAAAACCATTATTTAAATTTAACCAAAATTAAAAATCCAAACTGAACTTTTCTTTATAAGTTCCATGTTAATATCCAATTTGCATTGCCTCTGTTCTTTCCGCTAATTTTACATTTTGTTGAATTTAGCAAGACTTGTAATTTAAGTTAGATTTACTACAGTCACCCATCCCCAACTTCTGCCCCAGCAGTCCTCACTTACATTCCATTTCAATTTGAATCAACCAACTGCTAATTCTACAACTTTGAAAAACACCACCATATATGGGACAATATATGCTAATATCAAGAACTGAGTTTTCAATGTACATTGTGTAGGGGGACCGGCGGGTTCGTTAATGTGAGGATAAAATCTCTGGACTAAGACTTCCTGCTGGCCAGTCCCGCTACATAGTAATGTTGGACTATGATGGAGTCCAAAGAAAGCAAAATAAAACGAACAAGACAGATATATATGTACAAAACAATTATATATTAATGACAAACAGATTGATACAAGAATTACAAATACATCATTTAAAACATGAATAAAACGTTAGTGTCTGTATGGAAAGTTATTGTGTGTGTGTTGAATTGAAGTGTCCGTACGGGGTGTATTTGTTTTAGCGTGTTCCCAGAATATGGGAAATGCTGGTTGTGTATTAGAGTTCACATATTGGAGATGTTAAGAGAAAGTTTTTGTACCTCACCCCACGTGCAAGGTTTCGGCCTGCAGCCGAAATCGAGATAGTTCTCGCACGTGCGCGTAAGCAGAAAAAAGAGAGAAAGAGGCGAAAGGTCAACCAGTATTTATACTCCCGGTAGAGAGAGACCCCTGTTGAAAGGGTTACGAAACGAAGAGGAGATAACCCGATAATTGTCAAGCACAGAAAAGTCAATGTCTATTATCCACTTTGCTGAACACGAAGTATATAGCAGATTCATTAATGGATAAATCCCAGTTTAACCTTTTATTAAATGAGATGCTATTTAATTGGCTACATTTACAAATATGATTCAAATATAGCAATGTCTATTGTTTATTGTCAAAATATTAGCAATACTGAGTGAGTAGCCAATCATTTTATTTCATAACATCACAATATTTGTACAAGATTTTTTTCTTAAATTGTTCTCATTCTCTTTCACTTCCAGTAGCCCCTTGCATCTTAGTGGCATTATTGCCTTGCTTGAGGGTGAAACAATTAAAAAAACATTCATCAATTACAAGGACATTGTAGATTTTCTGAACACAAGGAAACCTGCAGATTTTACTAATACAAGAACTGTAGATTTTAAAAATTAATTTTACTAATACAAGAACTGTAGATTTTAAAAATTAATTTTACTAATACAAGAACTGTAAATTTTAAAAATTAATTTTACTAATACAAGAACTGTAGATTTTAAAAATGAATTTTACTAATACAAGAACTGTAGATTTTAAAAATGAATTTTACTAATACAAGAACTGTAGATTTTAAAAATGAATTTTACTAATACAAGAACTGTAGATTTTAAAAATAAATTTTACTAATACAAGAACTGTAGATTTTAAAAATTAATTTTTCTAATACAAGAACTGTAGATTTTAAAAATTACAAGACAACCTCTATATTTTGTAAGTATAAGAAGGTGTGTAGATATTCCTAACACAAAAAGACCTGGAGAATATACTAACACAAGAAGGTTTCAAAACTAAAATTTTTTTCCAACACTGACACATGTTGAAATCCTCACAGTATTTAGTATTGTTGAAATTATCACTAACATTTTTTTGTCGATTTTTACAAACTCTGCATTTCATTCAATTTCGCAAACCAATCGGGAAAATTTGAATAAACTGATTTGTTTGGAAAAATACTTTGAGAAAAACCATACTTCACAGTTTCTATGCAGCCTAGTAAAACCAACTATACTTTGTACCTCCTTACCTATTTGCACTTCTCCCAAAAATCTGGTTTTGATCAGTCAATGTATAGCTATTTTAGAAGATGTGACAGATGGATAGACAGACTAACAGAAATCACAGAATTTTATATATAGATTCCTCTTGCTTTAAAAGAAAAAAAAAAGAGCATATATACTTACATCCTCAATTTTTCTCTCAAATATTTTTTGTTGCTGATAAGGACCTTTAACCTAAAATTTTAGCAACAAACCAATCACAATATTTTCTTCTGCTGCCAACCATTTTTCATTTTGACAAGTAATTATTTTATCTTCATTTTTACTTGCTTTTTATCACAACTGCACTCAAGCAATACTCAAGCAACTGCACTCATGCAATACTCAAGCAACAGCACTCAAGCAATACTCAAGCAACTGCACTCAAGCAATACTCAAGCAACTGCACTCATGCAATACTCAAGCAACTGCACTCAAGCAATACTCAAGCAACTGCGCTCAAGCAATACTCAAGCAACTGCGCTCAAGCAATACTCAAGCAACTGCACTCAAGCAATACTCAAGCAACTGCGCTCAAGCAATACTCAAGCAACTGCACTCAAGCAATACCCAAGCAACTGCGCTCAAGCAATACTCAAGCAACTGCGCTCAAGCAATACTCAAGCAACTGCACTCAAGCAACTGCACTCATGCAATACTCAAGCAACTGCACTCAAGCAATACTCAAGCAACTGCGCTCAAGCAATACTCAAGCAACTGCGCTCAAGCAATACTCAAGCAACTGCGCTCAAGCAATACTCAAGCAACTGCGCTCATGCAATACTCAAGCAACTGCGCTCATGCAATACTCAAGCAACTGCGCTCAAGCAATACTCAAGAAACTGCGCTCAAGCAATACTCAAGAAACTGCGCTCAAGCAATACTCAAGAAACTGCGCTCAAGCAATACTCAAGCAACTGCGCTCAAGCAATACTCAAGCAACTGCGCTCAAGCAATACTCAAGCAACTGCGCTCAAGCAACTGCGCTCAAGCAATACTCAAGCAACTGCGCTCATGCAATACTCAAGCAACTGCGCTCAAGCAATACTCAAGCAACTGCGCTCAAGCAATACTCAAGAAACTGCGCTCAAGCAATACTCAAGAAACTGCGCTCAAGCAATACTCAAGCAACTGCGCTCAAGCAATACTCAAGCAACTGCACTCAAGCAATACTCAAGCAACTGCGCTCAAGCAATACTCAAGCAACTGCGCTCATGCAATACTCAAGCAACTGCGCTCATGCAATACTCAAGCAACTGCGCTCATGCAATACTCAAGCAACTGCGCTCAAGCAATACTCAAGCAACTGCGCTCAAGCAATACTCAAGCAACTGCACTGAAGCAATTCTCAAGCAACTGCACTCAAGCAATACTCAAGCAACTGCACTCAAGCAATACTCAAGCAACTGCACTCATGCAATACTCAAGCAACTGCACTCATGCAATACTCAAGCAACTGCACTCAAGCAGTGAACAAACAACTGGAAATAGTAACAGATAAGTTTCCAGTCAGATTGATATTCAGATCCTCTTTGCTTTACAAAAGCCTGGTTGACCATACCAGCTGCACTCAAAAAGGTCAAAAAAAGATCTCACTCACTATTATATTTCTTCTTCTTATTCTTGGACGACACATAATGAGGTAGGAAATAACCCATTTTAATATACTAGATTTTCTTGCAACGTGTGAACATAAGTTAAAAACCTTGCAGTATTTAGTATTGTTGAAGTTATCACTAACATTTTTTGTCGAGATTTACAAACTCTACATTTCATTCAATTTCACAAACCAATCACTGAAATTTGAATAAGTTGATTTAATTGGAAAAATACTTTGACAAAAACCCTACTCTGCAGTTGAATAATTTCTTTAATTTAATTTAATAAGACTTCATGGTAAACAATACTTTTTAAGAAAATTTCTTTTTTTTCCTTTTTAACAGCAAAGAATTCTTAGGACTTCTTTCTCTGGAGCATGCAACATACAACTGGCTAAATATTTCTTTCTGAAACCAAGTTCCAATTTTTTGAAGCCTTTGGTCTTGTGAGTTGTTTATAGTTCTCGCAAACTGGAAATTGGATTCTTGTCCATTTGAAAGGATATTCAGATGGTTCAGGAATAAACTTTATTTATACCCCCTTACCTATTTGCACCTCTCCCCTAAATTTGGGTTCAATCGGTCAATATATGGCTATTTTAGAGGGTGTGATGGATGGATGGATAGACAGACTAATGGAAGTCACAGAAGTTTATATATAGATTTTACTCATACAAGGAAACTTGTAGATATTAATAATACTATAATGGGAGAGCTTGGAAGAATAGTTTTTTTTCCCCAGTTGCATTTCCCCCATTATGGACATTATTATATCCATGATATAATAATGCCATATTTCACAGACAGAATGGAATGGCTAAAAGGAAAAGGAATGACAAACATGTTTTGTTCTCAGAGAGCCTTTTATACCACTAAGACATACACAAAACTATATGTATATACATATTTACACATGTCCCACACACAGAAAAATATAATATATATTTACATAGCAACTAGAGTGAAAGGAGAACAGAAAGATAGGGTCTTACATATAATATGTTCTGTGTCTCTGGAGAAGCCATGTTTTGAACTCTAGATTCAAATGGACTGGATTCATCTCCTATGTTCGAGGTGAGGACACATTCTACAAACAAGAAACAGCAAGTCTTGTGTTTTCCCAAATTGAGGACTGAGTTTCTTTCTATATCTGGGGAAATGGCACCACAGACTTGTAAGTTACAGCATGTGCTGGAGGAGGCCTATTTAGTCTCAGCTCAGGCCAAAGGTCCCAGGCTATAAAAGAAACCACTCAGTTTGGCTCCTGTAAACCAACTGAAATTGACTAACACTTTCCACACAGTATGGAGTGATGTCACTAAGCAGCTGTCACGTAACCCATGTGATGTTATCGTAGCCAAAGGGAGATAATCACCTTTTGTATCCCCACAATACAATAATTAAATTTTGTAGATTTTAATATTCTTAGAAAAAGATTCCTTCACCTAATTGAATATAAATTTTAAATGTTAATATTTTAGTCATATGCAAAACTAGGTAAAACTAGGTAAGCAAACAATGGAAATTTTGTCAGTGACAAACACAGGGTCATATATATGTAGGCAGAGAAAAATAAGAGGTGGGTATGACTTAAATTAAACCAAGACATGAAGAAATGTGGTCTAAGATACTATCTGACAGTATTCTTGTATTTAAACTGAAGGGGAAGCCCTTTAATATATCCATCATAGTAGTAAATGCACTGACAACACAAAGTACAAAAGAAGAAATTGAAAAGACTGGGAATTATAATTGTGATGGGAAACTTGAAGTAGGGAAGGAGAGGTGAAGTAGTTGGCAAATTTGGACTATGAATCTGTAACAAAGCAAATAAAAATAGATACAATGGTGCATAGCAAATGATCAGGTAATAACCATCAACTGGTTTCAAGAACACCCAACATTTGTAGACATAGAAAGAACGAAAACATAATGATCAATAAGAGATTCAAAAATGCAATTTTACATAGTAAGACATATTCAAGTGCCAACTGTAAGAACAACCACTATACAGTGATATGTAACTTTAGAGTAAAACTACAGGAGTTGAAGAGGGCTAAGGCAGCACCCAAATTGCAATGCAACAGACTCCTAAATGACCCAATTTTGAATGAGAATTATACAGAGTTAAAAGCAGATACAATGAATTAGATGAGTATGGAAAATATAAGTGAAACACATTAAGAGAAATTTGTGTAACATTGAGATCATTCCAAAGAAAACTAGACAAGGAAGGATGAGAGGTGAAATTCTTGCCATGATGAAACAGTGACAGCAAAAAATGCCAAGAATATAGAACATTGCACAAAGAAATTAGGAACAAATGCAAGTAAGCAAAAGTGGAATGACTTAATGAAAAAAAAAAGATTGCAGAAATAGACAGAACAAACATCACAGATAAGGCTAATACACATAAAAGTATAAGACAACTAACAGGACAAAAGACATACACATCAACAGGATCTATAAAATTCAAAAATGGAATGTTGATAATAGAGAAAGAAAAAATACTTCCAAGATGGAAGGAATACATTGGAGAACTCTTCCATGAGGAAAAAGAAATATTGAAGGATAAAAAATATTAAAATGTGAAGGGAATTCAGCACTCGCCAAATTGCACATAAATAAAACAGCAGGACCAAATGGAATTGTAATAGAGATGACGACATTCTTAGAGGATTTCAGCATTGACAAAGTTACAGACATAAATAAAATATACAACAGTGGTGATATACCAGAAGATCT
>OZ038476.1:136231512-136344012 GCA_964036315.1 Acanthosepion esculentum
GTACAAACATTGTAATAAATATGGCAGTTCGAATAATGTAAATAGTGTATATAATACCTCATCTCAGAAATATAGACAGACACACATTAAATATAAAAAAAAAAGATTATTAAAACAAAAATCAGTAAATAAAGCAAAAATAAGATCATTAAAAAAAAATAAACACAGTTGAACAAAAATACAGAAAATAATCATAAATTGAAAAGTTTCTTCTTTGCCAGCCCATCAATATTTGATGACAGCAGCCAGTTTTTATCCAGTTGTACAAGAGAAGAATAAATGAAAAAAAATTTCAGAGTATAGACAATGATACTAATATCTGAACTAGTTCAAAAGTGATGGCAAATTGAAATAGTTTCTACCTAACATGCATTCAAAAATAAAAATACATTGTTGGATCCCAGTATCAATTTCAGTTTAAAAAGAATATACCTACTATATATATATATATATATATATATATATATATAGCGATAGCAGCTCATTGGAGCAATTACCATGGAAGTATTTATAAAAGAGACAGAGAGAGGCGACGGTGCATTTGTGAGAGAGAGACTGAGACGAGAAGCCAGATCAAGAACCTTCAGGCTAACAGAAGGCGCTCCAGACCATATATGGCAGCAATACTCCATGCAAGGGCAGATGGTTGCTTTGTAAATTTGGAGGATTGATTCAGGGGAGAAGAATTTCCTGGCCCGGCACAGAGCCAACTTTCCTTGCGGTGGATGAAGCAATCGACTCAATGTAGTTGTTCCATCTCAGGTCAGCAGACAGCGTGAGACCGAGCAGCCGCAGAGAGGAGCTCTCGAGAAGTTGAGCTTCAGACATTCTAATGGGATGCAGGGAAGGATCCCTGTGGTGATTAATGGAAAGCAGTTTTATCTTGGAGGCGTTAACCAGCGAATTCCTGCCCCAGTTGACAACCAATTGAAGGTCCTTTTCGAGACAAACAGCCAATTTAATTTTATCAGTGGCACTAGATTTGTTTCTGAGGCAGGAGTAAATTGTGGTGTCATCCGCATAGATGCTGACTTTTATATATATATACATATAAAAGTGAACAGAGAAGTTAACACTTAGATGCGACAATCTGTTTCATGCTAGATGCAATAGTCAGGCCACGAGTGCTGTTATTTTTCTTGGCTATTTATATATACAGGTCAGTGGTGCATTGTGGGTAGTCTATTTTGGCAGTTACTTTACCAGAAGTTGTTTATTTGTTTATTTATTTATTTGGGTTAAATTATTTTATGTGTTTTTATTTAATTTTGTTTTTTAAATTTTTTTTATTTCTTATTTATTTATTTATTTTTATTTTGATCTGTTTTTATTAATGTAGTAAAAATTTGTTTATATCACTTATTTAATAGTATTGTTTTGGGATCAGTTTGTTATTTTATTTATTTATTTGGATGAATTTAGATCAACTTATTTTACAATTTATTTGTTATACTGTATATTTTCTCTTTCGATTTCTAAGTAAAGTAGTATTTTCTTTCTTTTATCGTTATATAACAGTTATAGCTTCTTTTTTTTTTCGTCCGGTTTTTGGTTTGATTTTTATAGTCTAATATTTTGGTCATAATGGTTTGCTAATTTGTTTATTATTTACTTTATTTATATGGATTCATTGATTTTGTTTCTTTTTTTATTCTATTTTGTCTAACAGGTGTGATTTGGTGATTTGTTTGGGTTAATTTATTTTGCTTATTTTATTTTCATTTTGTTTATTTATTTATTTATTTTTATTTTATTTTTTCCATTTTCAGTTTTTAAGTAATGTAGTAAAAATTTGTTTTCATGTCTGCATTTTGAGATGAGCTCGGATCTTTTATTTAATAATTTATTTTGGTCTGGGAAGGTAATGATAGCTATTTTTTCCTCCAAGCAAAGTTTGCAAGTTTTTGATTGGTTGTTGTAGGCTGATGATCTTTTCCTTATTTTCCAAGATATTTTTGGTGTGATGTGCATTTTGTTTTTAATTTCCCAGATATACTTAGAAAGTATTGTGCTGCTCACAAATTTACTATTTGTGAAAGATGTTTTGTGTGCATAATTTCTTTGTTTCCAGGGTCCTTCAGTCACTCCTATGTATACTTTTTCTTCATTATCTGGTGATTTTATCGTGGCTGGGTATATTACATTGTTTTATAAACAATTACCGTTTAAGGGACATTTGTTCTTTATTCTGCAGTTGCACGTGGGTTTAATTTGTTCGTGTGGTTTGTGGATAATTTTCCTGTTGTGTTTTTTATTATTTGTGCCATGTTCTTGGTGCAACTGTAGCTGATTTTTTGCTGTGTTTTTGTTGAATATTTTGTGTAGGGTGATTGATTCCGGGAAGTGTTTGTGTAAGAGTTTGAAGAATATTTTCCCTGTTTGTTTTTACGTTTTTACTGTACAGTGGGTTGAACCATATGGTATTTTTTTTCCTGTTTGCCTTTTTTGTGTTCTGTGGTGAGTATGTTAGTGTTGTTGGGAATCTGCTATCTTTAAGGCTGTTTCATAGTCTTTCTTAGCTTTGTCAAATATGGGTTCATTGGAGGAATTGTCGGAAAGCCTGTGGTTAATCGATTTTGGTATCTGTTTGATTATAGAAGGTGGGTGGTTGGAAGATGTGTGTATATAGAGTGGTTTATCATTGGGTTTTCTGTATGGTTTATACATGCCTTTTCTTAGGTTGAAGGTAACATCTAGAAAATCTACTTCATTTAGGTTAGTTTTTATATCTATGTCAAATCTGTTATCTTTGAAAATCTTTATTATTGCTTTTCTAGCTTTGTCTGTTTTGTTTGTTACAGTTTCTTAAGATTATGAGACCGTTGTCCCTGTAGAGTCCTGTGTCATTTCTATCTATTATTTTGCTTAGTTCATGTAGTAAGTAAATACCTATGATTTCACATGTCTCTGCACTGTCAAAGCTTCCCATTGTAGTGTCAAATATCCCATCTTTCTTTATCCATGCTTCTTCATTGTGAAATAGTAATGATTTATGGTAGTGCTTAATGATGTCGATTTCATTTGGTTTTATTATTATTTGTTCCTGAGCTAAGTTGATGGCCTTATCTAACGTACGTTCTGTTATGGATGGGTAAAATTCTTTTATGTCTAATTGTAGGAAGTGGCAATTTTGTTTGTTGTTTATACTGTGGAATCAGTCAATAGTTGCTTTTGTGTTTTTCCACTGGTTTACTCCTAACTTCTTCCTAAGTTCAAAATTAATTCTTTTTAGTATCGTTTTACTTATTTTACCTAGTTTGCTTTTGGCTGGGTTTATGAGTCTGCATGCAGAGTTGGTTTTGAAATTTTCTTTGTGGTCTTTTAGTGTGATAAAGGCCTTCGCCTTGCTGATGCAACTTATTTGGTCATCTAGGTCTAATTTTTGGGAGATTGCTTTAGCTTCCTTCTTGATATCGTGTTCTATTGTTTTTGGTGCCTTTTTGTATGTTTTGGTTATGTTGTTCTTGAGTAATTTGTTGTGCGTAGGAGGGCTTAGTTTGTATAAATTTCTTGTTTTGTCAGCTGCAATAAATACATTTGCTGAATTGTTTCTTTTAGTTATATCTTCTTTTAGTTTTTTTTTTTAATGCATCTTGTTTTTTTATGGAATTTTATGTTTCTAACTAGGTCAGTTAAGTCCTTCTTGAAGTCATCTAATTCTTTTTGTTGCGGAGGGGGCATTTTTTTGTTTTGAAGCTGTATTTTTCCTTGAGTGTATTGTTATTGTGAGGGTCCTGGTTTAAAAAGTGAGCTTTCCATCTCATTCTTTTTATGAAACTTTCTGTTTTTTCAATTAATTTTAGCTTATATATGGAAGGGGATGGGATGGGTATGTTTTTTAGGGAGTAGTCAAGGCTAAATTTTTCTATGTCCATACTGTGTTATAAATGTAGCGAAAGTGCTCTACTGTTTACCAGGAGCTGAATATGAAGAAATATAGTCTTAAGATGTGCTATATTTATGGGATAAAGTGGTCATTATCAGAGATAGAGTGTGTGTAAATGTAAAAGTGAACATAGAAGTCAACACTTAGAGGTGACAGTCTGTTTCATGCTAGATGCAATCGTCAGGCATCGAGTGCTGTTATTTTTCTCAGCTATTTATATATACAGGTCAGTGGTGCATTGTGGGTAGTCTATTTCGGCGGTTATTTTACTAGAAGTCGTTTATTTATTTATATATTTATTTGGGTTAAATTATTTTACTTGTTTTTATTTATTAATTTAATTTTATTTATATATATATATATATCAGAATCCCACATTTTTCACCCAATGAAAATGTCTCAAAAAGTATTTTCTGGGTTTCAAACAGAAAATTATGATACCTGATAGAGTCATTTTTACCTAGATACAGCTGACTACTATTACTTAGCCTAACTCCTAAATATTGTAATATCATATTGAATGTGTAGAGGTGGGAACAAGTAGGGAGAAGTTCTTATATGTTATCAAATGTGTTAGATTTTTTAATACAATGACATGAATGAAATCTGAAGAATATTGCTTTAAACAGCTTTTAATTTTTATGAAGAGAACTATATAAATTATAAAATGAAAACTCAACATTGAATAATGGAAGAATTACATAAAAAAAACGACAAAAAATTATTGTTATGTAATAAAAAATTGTTATGTGTTGGATTGGGGAATAAGTCGTGAGCGTTTTTCAAAATTTTTTATTGTCATGGTTTTACAATGTTAAATTATTAGTCAACAATATAATCTCTGTTGCTGTTGATAACTTTTTCACAAAGTTTTTCTATTCCTTAACAATAAAAATCTCCTGGTTTTGAGCTGAAAAATGAATCTAACCAAACCCTCAATTCAACATCAGTATTGATTGAATGTTACACCACGTAAAGCTTTGAAAAGAGATTGAAACAGATAAAAACTGATGGTACCAAGTATGGCAAGTACAGAGGATGAGGCAACACTTCCCATCCAAATTTTTGAATGAAGGTTTTAGTCATATTGGTGATGTGAGGATGGCGTTTTCACGTAGAAGAAGAACACTCTGTCACCGATTCATTCTTTTTTGCTGAATTGCTTCATGGAGACAGTGCAGTTGTTGAACAGAGATCAGCACTTACTGCTTGGTTTCGCTCAAGCAATTCATAATGAATTATGACTTCCAAGTCCCACCATACACACAACATGGTCTTTCGAGGATGAAGGTCATGTTTTGCTCGAGGTGCCGCTTGCTTATTTGGGCTGAGTCATTCTTTACACTGCTTCATATTGACATAAAGATACCATTTTTCATTGCCAGTGACAATGTGATAAAGGAAACACTATGACCGTATGTTGAGTGATTCTGAGCTGGGAAACTGGTTGCAATTGTTGTGCTGATTCTTGTTGTGGTCATTTAACGTGTGTGGCAGCCATGAACCAAGTTTCTGAACCTTCCCTAATGAATGAAGGTGATTTACCACAGTTTTGTGATCGCAATTCATCTGTTCTGTGAATTCTCTGGTCATCTGACATGGATTTTCATGAAGAAACTGGTTTAATCACTCCTCATCAAACTCAACTGATTGACCAGGGTATTCCCCATCCTCCAGCTCAAAATTTCCTTTTTTGAAGCGTGAAAACTAACGGTGCCATCTCCATACACATCACAAACCTCATAAAAGCTGCTTTGGTGGCGTTATTTTCTCAATTATATGCATAAAGCAAAAGGGATAAAAAATGAGCAGTTTTGTTTACTTGACATTCCATTTTAAGGGTCTGAAATAGAACCAAAAAGTAATGAAATTAAGAAAAATCATGCATATATGTAAATGTTAGAACAATAAGAAATTTTTGATCCAAAACATTCGGCAAATGTTTGGCTTCCCAAAGATTTTTTACTTTCAAAAAAATGCTCACGACTTATTCCCCAAACCAATATAAGATTAACATTTCTTAATCTAGTGTAACCAAGAGCAAATCAAATTTAAATTTCCCTGTTTTATAGAGACAGAGTACATTGAAATCAGTCTGTAGGATTGAATGACTAAATGCAAGGAAAGTGATTTCAGTTAACTGATTGTTTTCTAAGTTATTTGAATTTTCAGAAGAAACATTTTTATAATTAATTTTTCCAAATTATAGGAAAATGTGTTCAAGTCTCACCAGAAACAACTTCTTTCTTCCAATTTATCATTGTTTAAAATTCAGAGAGGAGTTGTCCTGGAGACCATAATAAGAAACCAAACAAGAAGAAAGAAAAGCTATTAAAAAATTGATAATGGAAAATCTTCATTTTTTTTTTTTAAGGCAATTCAACCTGAGCAAGGTGGGAGTGCCACTAGCACACAAGGGGCTACAGAGGATTGAGAACAAGAGTAAAGAGGTGTGTTTGAGGAAAGAATACAGAGGAGGACGGAGAACAAGCTCAGGTTGTCAGATGTCAATTGGCATTGCACTTGAATATTTGAAGATTATAGTCAGCAGGGAAGATTTGTTTTCATATTTATTTCTTTATAAAATATTGCATTGTAGCTGTTTACATATTTTTATAATATTGTAAATAAACAAAAACTAAATAGTATGTAATATTTTTGTTGATATTAAAATAGCATTTTAAAACAAACATTGCCAAGGGAGAATCCAGTAATCATTGTGTCAAGAGAATTAAACATAATACTGTTTTTCAGGTACAATAGTTAAACTTTACCCAAATATAACTATGTAATAGATAGGCTTTTATAGCAATATTTGTCCAGATATTGTCCAAGATGGGCTCTCAGAAAATGGGATTTGGGTTCAAGTAACTTAAGAATTGTAGATTTGCAGTGGTGTAATGGATAGCAGTTAAGAATGAGAAATCAGAGAGCAGAGATCAAATCCCTGTCAAGTTTTCACTTACAAGCAAATACCATTGGGAAAGGCATGAATCCATCTCTTTTCTCCTTAGCTATGAATAACTAGCAAGACAGACTGGGACCTATAGCTTTGGTTGGTAACCAGTCTAGAAGAAAAAATTAAACCAACCTGGAGAAGGTTGGGCTCTGTCAAGCAATCTTGTCCAAGACACAGCACTGCTGCCAGAGCAACAGTACATGTGGTGTATCTATGACCATAATGGGTTACTGGAGTTATGATCATAATCATGAAGGTAAGAATTAATTTATTTGGGTTATTTGATGCCTATATTAATGGTTGGCAGGCATGTTAATCTTGAATATTGTGATAAAAAGTAACAAGATGAAAAATGAAAAAAAAAAAATCACAGAAATAGAAATCTTTCATGTACAATCAAGCTGATACCTATGGTTATCATCAGGGCTGGTGCATACTACCCATAAACCCCCCTTGACTGTAGGGGGTCCATGCCTGATTGGAGGGCCCTGGGCAGTGCTTTGTGCAAGGCCATCACTAGGGTCTTGCACCCAACTGAAACGTTAATACAGTGTCCCCTCTGCTACATGTCAATTTCAAAGTTTCCCAACCTGGGGGAGCAAAACCTTGAAGGAAAATTGGTGGCAAAAGTAGCACTTTTTTACATTACCAAAAATCAGGATATTATCCAATTTAAATAAAAATTTCAGTACATGTTCATTAATTATTTGCTTTTATAATGAATGTTTTTTTTATTTAAAAAAAAACTTAGAAAATGTTATTCTTTCATGACTAAATTTTACTCGAAAAAATGTTTAAGTCACAAATTTTTACATTTCCACAAAGATTAATTGCTGACATATCTCCGCTGAAAAAAAGAGTTTGACAAAGATTCCAACACAACACAAACGGGATTATCTTAAAAATTTGTTTTACAAACAGTATTTGAGTTTTCGGGAAAATTTTTCATCTGTTGAAATCTTTAAACATTTTCATTTTTTAAATGATCATTTTCTCAGTTTTATCTTTCTAGAAATGTAAAAAATAGGGACTAGAAATTTTATTTTAATTACTAGCCATGGACTTCTGGTTAGTATTAGTATTAGTAAAAAAAAACTTAGAGATTCTTCTTAGTGGATGATCTCGGAATAAAAAATGATTTTACCAAGATATATTACTTTCTTAATTGTTTTAAAAAACTCTTTAGAAAGAAAATTACAATTTAAAAAGTAAGTGCTACTGCAATTAGGACTTTTGCGTACCCCACTCCCCAGTAGGCATGGGACCCCCATGTGGTTGACAGGTTGTGGGTAGTAAGCACCAGCCTTGTCGATTATTATAGTTGATGATTGACAATGTAATTTAGGTAGAAAAAAGTACAAAAAGCTAAAAAATGCTGTTGAAACTATCCCTTTTGTGGCTCCAACCGTAACAGGGATTCTGGTGTAGTATACACTGCACTGGCCATATAGATATATTATGTATATTATTAGTTGATGACTTACATTGTAATGTCATTTTAAAAATAATTAAATAAAAGTGCTAAAAAAAAAATGCCCTAAAATGCTCCCCTCACCGTTTGGGGGTTTTGGTGGGGTAAGACATGCCAACCCTAATTTTGTGTCCCTCACTATCTTATCAACATTTGTTTTTTTCTATCTACATTTATATACATTAGAAATTAAACTAAGCCCAACTATTAAAGGATGAAATGTTTTTGTGGATTTTGACGTATCATCCTGAGGTTTTTTTTTGTTATCCAAATCCATGAATTTGTTTCGCTGATGATGCTAAGTCTAAAAAAAAAAAACATTTTATAAAACTCACAAATGTTGACTATCTTAAAGTTATTCAAAACATCTCAAGTTGATGTTAAAAATTACAGCAAAACATTGTTGATTTATTTAAGATGGAATAATCTATTAGGACAATTTTTGTTTAGATATACTGTATTTATTTTTAATATTTCTACTTGAATTGTTCATCTATATTGCATATGATACATGATTGTACATAATTAGGTTAGAATAAAATTTGTATTTTATATGAATGCTACATTACAAAAATTGACATCTTGTAGATGGGCCCTGAGAACTTTTTATCTTGTTGAATGTTTTCTCCTCAACACAACCAGTGCTTTCTTTTCCAGTTTGATCATTCTGTCGTGTTTTTAGCTCTTCTTCATTAGGATGTCTATCAACATTGGTACAAACTTATATTTTTGGATATCTACAGAAGGAGGGTGGAAGCACTTTTTTAATTTCTTTTCAGTCTCCTTAATCTTCACAGACAATGTATCTTTATTACTTCAAATGTTATTTTTAGTGGATACCTGTATTTAATTAGACTCTATTTTTTTTTAAATCAGAAGACATTTTCTTTAATTTTCTTAAGTGTGCAGTCTGGAAAATGAAGTAAATACTGTTTAGAATAAAACAGAGTGTCTACTCAAAAACAATATTGAAGTTATAAAAATATGTCAGATTACAAAAAGTAACACTATTTACATTATTCGAACTATTGTCCACATCCTTGTTGCCATATTTATTACGACGTTTCAGCTGGCTATTGAACTCACACTCTTTGGATCCTGTCACTGGATCTAACTAACGCCTTTATCCACTGTGCCATGTGTTCCAGTTAAGGCAATGGAGAACTTGGAGAGGGGAATTAACAGGAGATAACTGATAACTGACATTCATTAAAACATAGCACATGGAACTAGAACAGTCTACCCCAGTGAGTGAAATAAAGGGTTCAGTTCGACATTCCAACCACCTGAAGAAGGCTGGAGCATACAACGGCTGAAATGTTGTAATAAATATGGCGACAAAGATGAGGACAATAGTCCGAATAATGTAAATAGTGTATATAATACCTCATCTCAGAAATATAGATAGATACTAAAAAAAAATAAAACCAATTAATTCTTTTGAAATTAGAGATGATGTATAAAAAAGAATTATTGAAGACTGCATTGGAACAAAAGTGTTATATGTCTTTAGATGCAAGAATATTTTGTTCAAAAGTTCTTTGTATGCTTGCTTTTGCTGCTGTTTATTTAAAAGTGTCTGCATTCTATCACATACATTTTTTGCTACAGGAGATGACAAAAGAAGAAGAAAGTCAATAATTCCATTCTGTATCAATTCCAAAGTCAGTTTTATGATGGCACAAGTTTTTAAAAAAATTATATTTGTTTTCTTATGGATTATCAATGAAGTCATGGATTTTTGTCAGATTTTCATGTTCTATACGAATATCTGGTAACATTTCTTGGAGAGAGGAATATACCATAATTATATTGTATTTCCGTCAATCTGAAAGGAGGCAATAATTCTGATGACACAAGGTATCAAATTGTTTCCAGGAAAAAACAATTCAGTTTACAGTACATTCAAAATTTTCCTAATGAAAGCCTTAAACTGAATTCTGGACTTTTTTTTTAATCACTTTGCCCCAAGCAAATCAACAATGACACTAAGTGTTATAGTGAAGGACACCTTGTCTAGGTAATAGACTCTCCCACCTATTATAAGTAGGAGTCAGTAGGTAGTTGAGGAAGGAGTAAGTTATCAGCGACCACAACTCGATTACTCTGCGTAACACTTATTTACAAGTTCCTAACGTTTCTGTACGTTTACCCCATTTAGGACGCATTTAGTCCGACTACAAGTTCTATTGTGGAAATAACTCCACAACACTAAGACACAAGGGGAGGGAAAGAGAATGAAAAGACTTTAGAAAGAACTGGAAACTTGATCTTAAACAGGGAACAAGGGGTAGACCTATATTCTTGTTCAAAAGACTGGGAGTGTGAACTGGATGACAGGCAAACCTATCTACTCCTATTGAAAGAAAAAAATAGTAAATAAAATTTCAGAGTTCAGCCAGAGACATTAGAAGTATAGAGTTGAAGTAGACTTCAGAAGGAACCTGATCCTAAACAGGAAACAAGGGATAAACCTCTACTCCTGTTCAAAAGGACCAGAGAGGATAAACCAGTAATTTCCTGTAGAAACTCCTACTAAGTACCCTTCATCTAATGGAAGAGGATCTTTTAAATTTCTGAAATACTTAGATTTGTATTGACCGTCATAATGATGGCTTTCATTAGATGCTCTTAGTGGTTCGATGAAATCATCTAAATTTTCACTCTTTTCTGTCTGTGAACTGTGCACCAATACAATATCACCGATAGCTTAGAATGAATATTTTGTGCTAGAATCTTCATCACTGTTAATTCTGCTTGGGAGGGCAGGTGTTGAGTTAGTAAAAACAGTTAAAGTCATACAAATTAGGACATTATTCACAGATATGACAAGTTTCAGTGACTGGCTACCATATTTGATGACACTGTAGGTGGGAAATAAGTTTTTATTTTTCAGGGTTATAAAATTTACCACATCCTATTCATTTCTGCTTTTATAACTTGTAAGAGACATTCTGATGACATCTTTGCAAATATTAATAACCAAATAAAAAAAAAAATAAAAAAAATAAGCATGTTGAAAGGGCATTTTTCTCTTGACACCTTATCAGATACTTTCTCTGTAATATTGTTTTAAAAAGCTAGTTTTTTAATTTTAATAAAATCATGAGATTGTTGGGGATGTGGGTATGAACTAGGATTTTGCTTGAGTGTTAGAATTTATCAGAAGGATTTTTTATCAGGCTGCATGATCTGTTCATGCATCCACAACAATAAATATTTTACAATATAAAATAAGACAAAAACATGTGTGCAATTCAAAGAAACAAATGCATTTGTATACAATTTAAATATTATTTACAAAATGTTGCTTCAAGGTACTTTATGTCTTGTGTTGGTTAGTGGACAATGGTTTGCTTATTTTTTGGTGTGTTGGTATGTTTGCATTACAGTCCACAAGGAATTGGAATTAATGTTTTAAACAACATATTTTTATTTTATGTTCGTATCGTTTTGTACTGTTTAGAATGAAGTTAGCAAAAGTAGTCTACCTTTAACTGTAGATATGTGTTACGTTCAATAATAGTTTTTTACTTAAGTTATA
Organism: Acanthosepion esculentum; assembly: GCA_964036315.1. Classification (NCBI taxonomy): domain Eukaryota; kingdom Metazoa; phylum Mollusca; class Cephalopoda; order Sepiida; family Sepiidae; genus Acanthosepion; species Acanthosepion esculentum. Next base: position 136,243,373 of record OZ038476.1, read on the forward strand.
ATGAGTATTGAATAATCACTTTGGATAAGTAAAGTCTCGTAAGTTGAAATTCGTTGTAATCACAGAGTAATCTTCGAGTTGAGTTTGTGAGTGAGTCAGTTGTGTTTTTTTCGCGCGGGAAAATTACAATTGTAAGTTGCGTGGATTCGATCAGCGTTTCTCTGTGTTTGCTGGACTGACTAACTTGGTCCGTTGAAAATCTTCCTTATATAAGGATTTAGGTGTGAAAATCGGCTCAAGTTGGTTTGGCGCAATTTAACTTCTCCACGTGAAGTTTCTGAATTATCATGCTGCGAGCCAATAGGATTTGCTGTTTAGCACAATAAGGTTTTGATTGGTTATGTTAGTTCGCGTAGGCGTGCAAAATGGAATGTTCTTGTTGCTATGGACGAGTCCACAAGATATGAGACTGAATTTATACATTCTTTTTTTCACTGTAATTAACCAGAAGTTCCTCGGATTACTTCATATTTTAATTTTTCCAAAACAGGAAAATGCTGTAATTATATTTTTAAGTGTTTCCAGTTAAAAATAATTAACAATAAAGCACTTGTATTGTCATATTTAAATTCTGACTTGAATAAAGATTTATATGGAAATACAGAAGATTCATGTGAAATTCTACATTGAATAAATAATAAACATTGATTTTAATACATATTGCTTCAGTCACTGATGGTCAGTTTAGGTGAGCAGTTAGTGAGGTGTGTTCTGCCTAAAATGCAATTTACATAGCATAAAAAATACAGTTACCCTTGGAGAAGGTATGAATCCTCTTCTTCTCTCCCCAGCTATGGGTAAATAGCAGGACAGACCAGGTTCTATAGCCTTGGATGGCAACTGGTCTACCGCAGAAAGAAATGGCAACCTACTGCAGGAAAAAAATCTGCCTCGTCAGTCATGTATCGAAAGATACATGATCGCCTAAGCGTGTATCATGCATGGCACATAACTGACTGAAGTTGTTAGCCTACTGCTTTGAAAAGATTATGTGAGGCATATCATAAACTAATAAATAACTAACCAAAAACCAATCATAAACGAAATAAAGCTAAGTGCAATTTTTCCTGGTTAGAAATGATGACTTTTCTTTTCGAGGTGTTAAATGTTTCTTTTTAATTTAATAATCGTTCACATTAGATTAGATTTTATGCAAGTAACATAAATCTATTTACGTATAGATCGAGTTACTTCCCTTTATAAAATAAAAATTCTTCACTATTTACAATACATTATTCGGACTATTTCCTCATCTTTGTCGCCATATTTATTACAACGTTTTGTCCGTTGTACGTTCCAGCCTTTTTCAGGTGGTTGGAGTGTCGAACTGAACCCTTTATTTTGCTCACTGGCGTAGACTGTTTTAGTTCTACGTGCCATGTGTCCCCAAGGACACATGACACAGTGGATAAAAGGCGTTAGTTAGATCCAGTGACAGGACCCAAAGAGTGTGAGTTCAATACCCAGTTAAGGCAGTGGAGAACTTGGAGAGGGGAATTAACAGGAGATAACTGACAACTGATATCCATTAAACACGGCACGTGGAACTAGAACAGTCTACCCTAGTGAACAAAATAAAGAGTTCAGTTTGACATTCCAACCACCTTAAGAAGGCCGGAGTGTACAACGGCCGAAACGTTGTAATTAAATAAATATGGCAACAAAGATGAGGACAATAGTCCAAATAATGTAAATAGTGCACATAATACCTCATCTAAGAAATATAGACAGATACAAAATTCTTCAACTTTATAGTTTCAATGATATAAAATTTTACTCAATAAAAATTTCATAGAAGTAACAAAATAATGCATTTTTATCAGTGATTTCATTTTCTGTTTAAATTCTGGTATTGCCAAGGAAAATTTTATTTTGTCAAAAAATATTAACCTTTATCACTGTATGTGACTTCATTTTCTGTAGAAAAAGTTAATCCTGCCATTGAAGGTGACTTGGATCCCTGAACAATAGTGTGTTTGAATTTCATAGTTGTGTTGTTATATCCTGCTATAGCAACAGAAAATAACTTTGAGTGAACTTAATAAGGATACTGCAATTGAGAAGCCTTGAAAAACAATGCACAGTGCTAAAGATTAATTAAAAATTTAAATAGTGAGCTCTTGCAATTTCTTTTTCTACTTTCACAGCAAACATAACGTTTGCATCTTGCAAAGAAAAAATAATACTTAATAAAGATCGAATTACACGGCTGCAAAGTTAAAATTGTCTTTTGCATAAGTGCCAAAAGTTTTATTAAAATTCAATTCAATGATTTTTAAAAGATTTTTAAAAGTGATGTTTTTAGGACATATGAAAAAGCAATGATATTTTTATGGAGACAGTCTTATCACAAAGTAAGCAATATTTTTAAATGCAAATATTTCCAATTCTAGAAATAATATTTATATTGGATTTTTTATCACTTTTAGTTTTTAATTAGTAGAAAAATTGATAAAATTACATTTTATACATGTTTCATAGATTTTTTCTTTTTTTTAATCAGGTGTCCAATTTTCCTCCATGAAAACTGAAGATAACTACTTATTAAATTTATGATTTAATTTTTTTTAAATAAGCAAATATAACAGATTTATTCAAGTCGTCAAATTTAATTTAATATAAATTAAAAGAAGCAATATAATCAAATGGAATGGAAAGTTCACTGAGAAAGTCAAGACAATTAGCTTAGAAAATGAAAGTATAGAGTAAACTGATTAACTACGAGGCTCAGACTGTGGCTTTAGATATCTTGAAGGTATTCAACAAGGTTGGGTATGCTGGCCTTCTTCACAAGCTCAAGAGCTATTGTGTTTCTGGATGGATGGATGGCTTAATAACCATTCTTAACAAATCATGCAATGAAAATTGTGTTGAATGGACACACTTCTAGATGATTTCATAATTAATTTGGGATTCTACCCTTGGAACTATGTTGTTTCTTATCTTCATTGACAACCTTCCTGATGTCATCAGTTCCCAACTAGGTAATTATGCTAATAACAACTATTTACTCCTGTCTTAGTAGCAAGTCCAATAGGTCTGACAAAGTAAAACAGGCAGCTGATCTCAAAAGTGACCTCCAATCAGTTGTTAACTGGAGCAAGGAATGACTTGTAAATTTTAACATCTCCAAAACAAAATTTTTATCATTTAGTCAATATAGAGAACTTTTCCTGTCTTTCATCAGCAAGTTTTTGGGCTCGTGTTTTCAACTGATATGAAGTGGGGTAATTGAATAATTACGCAGCTTCATGAATCAATTGTTAGGTTTTCTGCTAGGAAAGTCAATTCACTGTGTTGTACCAGAAAATTTTTATCATCAGAATCCATCTTTGCATTTATAAATCTACCATTCGTCCATGCATTGGTCTGTTGCTTTGGTTATATATCTTGAGATTCTTGACAAAATCCAAACAAGGGTCTATAATTGGTCCTGACTAGGTATGTTGACTTCAGTCACTTTCTCACCACTGTGATGTGGCTTCCCTCTGTCTTTCCTATAAATATTTTCATGGCAATTGTTATAATTCTCCTCAGTGCCTCGACTGCATGAATTTAAGCATACTACTAGATTGGCAGTTAGGTCTCACCATTTTACTATTAAACTAGCTAAATGTAGTTCTATTGTAATAGTTTCTTTTTTCACACTTCTTGCCTGTGGAACTCCCTTCTGATTTCTTGCCACCTAAAAAAACACATAATTGAATGGCAATGGTCACCCACCTGACATTGAATTCTGAGGATTAAGCATCTGCGGTGTGATAGGAGGGATAGCTGAGGGCTTCATTCTCTTCCACACCACCACAATTTTTGCAGAAACTGAGAATGAGAAAGAAAACTAAATTTGTCTTCTTGGCTTGGCCTTAATCAATGTACAATCCTTTCGAGCTGAGTTGTATCATTCGTTTAAAATCATTCTTTTACTATGTGCCATCTCTCTTCAGAACATAGACAGTCATGGTTCTCTGTAGTTTCCTGTCCTTTGTAGCTCTTAATAAATTTTTGCCTTTTTGCTATCTCTCCGAAACTTTCTTTTGCCATCCATTTACTTGGTTGATTACATGTTGTTTTCTTCAGTTCAACTGACTTTCAACCTGTCCTGTGAGTATCAAATTTTCAAAGCTATCTTTCCTCATTATGTTCTCTGCTGCCACTAATTTTCAAAATAAATCAGAAAATTTCCTTTTACAGTTTCTTTTTTTTCCCTGAAATATTAGCTTCAGAAGCTTTTGTATGAGTCTTATATGTAGAAAAAGTCTATAGGTTTCATTTAAATACAAACAAAAAGAGAAAAAAAGCAAAAAATGTTAACAGGACAAAATGTCTAACCCCCTCCCCAATTCATATTAAGAAAGGATCATATAAAGAATAGACAATCAGGAAATTTTTAAATTTAAAAATGTAGCATCTGATTTAAACCCACCACACAAATGCTTTTTATTTTATGGTGATCTTCTTGTTAAATAGTTCCAAAGAATATTTTATTAGAGACAAATTCTGATTTACCCTGATCTGGGATAAAGGCCATTTGTAATCAAATCATCTGTTTTCTTAATTCTAGTTCTTTTATTGTCCTTTCTCCTTAATATTGTTTTTTTTTCTCATATTCTCTCACACTCAGTATCACTTTGTGCCTTTTATAATCATTTCTCCACAAACAAGTCTTATTGCCTTGTGAAGAAATGATTAAAAAAAAAAAAATTAAAATAATAGATTTAATAACAACTCTTTATTAGAATATCCCCCCTCCATTCTATAATATCTATGAAGTTCATAAGATCATATAGCCATTCTCATTGACTTTTCTCCATGAGAAATATATAAAATGGGCACGTAGGCAAATGGTTAGAATGTTTGCTTTTTGTCCATATGAGCCCTATTCAAAACTCTTTCTGCCGACAACGGTACCAGTTGCCGAGTGTTAAAGGGGTACAAGCTCAATTTATTGTGTAGCCCCACTTTGAGACTGACATAAATATGAAGAATACTTCCAATACAATAAAGATTTATTTACATGAAATACAACGGTTAAAATATAAAAACTATGTCCTGTCCTATATATATATATATATACATATATATATATATTATATATATATATAGAGAGAGAATATATAAGGTGGACTTACCCATCTGGTGAGTGAACTAGGGCTAGGTAGCTTGTACTCCTAAAACCCCCGGCAACTGGTACCGTTGGTGAGAGAGAGAATTTCTTCTGTATTTCCTTGGAACAGATCTGGTCCCTTCTCTGCTGGGGGTCATCCTTTTTGTGAACCCACATGGTTTTATTAACCAATGAGAGACCACCTAGCATCATGTGATCAATCTCTATATATAGGAGCAGATGAATTTTACAAACCCAACATCATGATTGATTGTCAAGATGAATTTTTGACGTTATCAACCTGGGAAGGTGATCCTAGAGTGCAGCACCATTGCAAAGTACCTGCAAAAACCATACTTTGTGTTATGCAAAAGTAAAAATTGGGTAGATGGAACCATTTGGAAACCATTGATGGTTATGCTAACACAAAGTCAGTATAACCAAGAGTTTGAGCTTTCTGACCTTGATAAAATTATTGATCATACCTGATTATGTGTTTTCTCCTAGAAACTGTAGGTATAGCTCACTCATCATAGTTGCTGTGTAAAGTACAGGTAGAGTCTGTCAGTTTTGAGTAAACACAAATGTTGCTGAGTAGGCATCTACAACAGGAATTGGCTAGCTACCCTGGAAGTAGTGTGTGCTTGTAAGCAAGCAGCGAGCCATTATATATATCAACAAAGTTTATTCATTTATCGTTTCAAATGACAGTTATGTAGGTAAGACTATCCAGCAGCTGGAAGTGAAAATTGTGCAGCATGTGCCTGGCCCTATATGTAGACATGCTCCAATAACATCTCTGCACTCACAAGTGCATGAGTCTGCCATTGGTAAGCATTTATTAAATGCCATCACTTGAAGGACCAGTTATCCAGAAGAGTTCTTCTCTGTGCTGTACAGAGCCTGAACCAAACACCATCTTGGAACTGGTTATAATCAACATGCAGTGTCTGGCTCTGTGTAGACAGAGAGAACTTAAACATAAATTGGCACTTTTTGGTTGAGTCCCCGATTCATTTTGGTTGAACTTAAAAAAAAATAAATTTATTTTTGTCTTTTAAGATATGTTGCAAGATTTTTTTTTTTCAGTGGCTTAATTTTAATTCTGATGGTATTTACTTCTGATGGAGGTGCCTTAAGTTTTTCTATTTTTAATCGAGACGATACTTTTTTATCTGAATTTGATTATATAAAATGTTCCACATTTTAAATATTATACTAGGTTGGTGTAGCACAAAAAATTTTTTTACACACACACACACACAATATATATATATATATATATATATATATACACACACACACACACACACACACACAGGGTGTCCATAAAGTTTGTGTGCACTTTAAAAAATTTATAACTATTTGTATTTGTGATAGAAATAATCTGTAAAAAATGTTATAAAGTCTAATGTACCTAGTTTTAAGTATAGCTAAAATAACTAATGTGATTCCAGGCATTACTGTAAATCAGTTGGCAAACGTTTTCCGTGAACTGCAAAATCGTATTACCCTTTGTATTGCTAATGATGGAGGACATGTGGAAACTGAAATAAAATTTCAATAAAACCTTCAAAAATATAGATTTACTTCTTTCTAATCCTTTTCACAAATTATTTCTATCGCAAATACAAATAAAGTTATAAATTTTTTAAAGTGCACACAAACTTTATGGACACCCTGTGTGTATGTGTGCGTGTATATATATATATATATATATATATTGAATTGGACAGAGTCCAACAATTTATTTAAAGACATTTATGAAAATTTCTCGGACATTCAGGCCAGTAAATGTTATTTAATACTGTTTATTATAAACAGAGCATTTGCTTAAATACTTGTATCTATAAAAAGAATGTTAAACATATCATGAATGTCTCATATATATATATATATATAGAGAGAGAGAGAGAGAGATAGAGAGAGATAGAAAGAGAGAGAGAGATTGAGAAAGAGAGACAGAGAGGTGTGTGTGTGTGTGTGTGTGTGTATGAAAAAGTGGAAACATTTTTCACACAGAAACTTTTTCCACTTTGTCACACTTGTTTCTCCTAAAATAATTGTTGATATATAGAATATTCATGCATTGTTATCCCATAAATGTGTGTGTCTATGCATACATATGATAGACTATAGTTTCTAAGGCATTTTATATTTATGAGAGAAAAGTATTTAATATCAGGGACAGAGCATATGTCAATATAAACAGTATGGACATAGGTATCAACACTGGACAGCAATAGTCTGTTTCATGCTTAAGTGCAATTGTCATGCCATGTGGGTGGAAGAGTATATCTACTAATATATGTGTGAGAAGACTGATTATTTCAGGTTTATTGCATTATACTAAAGCTTGCTGAAAGAAACTAATTATCAGTGGGGAAAATGGTTATTTCCTGTTTATTGTACTTTTGTGAGGGCTATTGGGTAGAATTGTTATTAATCATCAAGGTCATTAAGGAATGTATCATAGGTTTAAGGTATATATTTAAGTTGTTCAGTTAATGGGTCATAAGTTTATGGCTTGCATTAGTGTCACTTATTTTGATATTTCATTTATTATTTACTAGGATTCATTATTATTATTAAATTTGTTATTAAAACTTTGTGCTTATATATTGGTTCATACTGTTTTTTCTTTTAACACACTGACTGCCAAAGGTTAATTACAAAATCTGACTTCAAACAACAACTTTTTAACAGCTAACTTATGTAATAAAGAATCTTTATAAGTTGATTCATTGCTTCACCTGAAGTTTTAATATTGTTTTAACACTAAATGTATACCTGAATAAACTCGTTAACATGTGATAACTCATAATTGGTGTCACAGTAAATATTGCCAACCACAAATTATCTTGTGGTTGGCAGTAAATGTGTTAATATTATTTCATTTATATATTTACTTTTACATTATGAATTCTATTCAATAACAGCGTAAAATTACAATAGACAGAAAATAACCAGTTTCTCTACCTATAATTAGTTCTATTCAGTAACTCTTCGAATAACACAAACCCAGAATAACCAGCCTTCCTATACTTATATAATAGATATACTTTTCTACCTGGTCTGATCATTGCGCTTAAACATGAAATTGACTGTAACACTCCAGTGTCAATACATGTGTCTACACTTGTGGAGGTATATTCACTTACACCATGTGAGCATAAGTTTGGGCTTGTGTTCATGAGGAAAATCAGGACAAACGTACATAATAACAAAAAAAACAAAAAAAAAACATGGTAAATTGTATGAAAGTTTCATACAATTTCATTTATGTTTTTGTGTTTTACATTACAATCATGATAAGGTTCATGTTATAAAAGGGAGTAAGTCACTCTGTAATATCACAAGTCCTATCACAGAGGGAAGTTATACTGTCATACCGATAGTTCTAGGCAAAAAGAGGTTGAGTCTCACGTCTCTTGGCAGGATGTCCATATTCCAGCAGTAACAGTCCCTGTTGCATGCTGGGATTAAATTTATTATTTTTTTTTTTTTTTACCTATTTTAAACATGGTTTAAATTTTATTTTATTTATAATCTTCGTTATTATCATTTATAATAATAACAATGTTCCCACACACTGCTTATATATATATATATATATATATATATATATATATATATATATATAGTCTTACGGTGTGCTATATTTATGGGATAAAGTGCTCAATATCAGAGCTAGAGCATGTATAAATATAAAAGTGAAGAAGTCAACACTTAGAGGTGACAGTCTGTTTCATGCTAGATGCAAGCAACAGGCCTGATGATTGCATCTCGCATGAAACAGACTGTCGCCTCTCAGTGTTGACTTCTATGTTAACTTTTATATATATATATATATATACTTTGTTGTAGACATTAACAGGTTGTTTTAGTGAAAGAGAGTGTTGTGATCTTGCAATCATCAGAAATTAAAGAAAAAAAAAGTGATTTACATGATTTCCTAGTAAAAAGGAAACCAACTTACAGGTGAGAAATTTCATCCTCTTTTTCAGTTACCTCTCAACAAGAGATCATGTGGACTTGAGCTGCTGCGGGAATGAAGACCTCAGATAAGTTTTACACCTATATCACTTTCTCATGTTTAATATCACCCTTTTATGATAGACTTATCACTTGCAAATAATTTATTCATTCACCACAATAAACACAATACAAAAAAAAGAAACATTTATTTACAACCATATTTCAAGAACTTTCATATCTCTACTGAATTAGTACAACCAAGTCCTTCTGATAAATAAATTCTTCTATATATGTATGTCTCACTTTGTTGTTATGATGTATATACACATATTTTATTAATCAAAAACAGGAGTTAGACAAGGTCCATCATAACAAAAGTATAGTGATAGTACCATGGTTGCATGGGATGTTTTCTCAAACAGGAAATAGGAAGGAAATGACAAACAGTATTATAAATATATATGAAGTGTACGGAAAGATACCCAAAAAGATGTGTATATAGAAATGTCTTTATTCATATCAATGATGTTTGTCCTCTTGAAAATGTTCTGAGATTTCCATTGGAGAAGTTCCCTACCAAATTAATCTAAAGATAGCAAAGGTCAATTAAATACTGATTTCCTACATGTCTGTCTTTTTTAAGTTACATTTACTGTATGAATTAAAGTTGCCGTATAATTTAAATTTTTCATTTTATCCTAAAAGTCTTGACAGTAAAAATTAAACTATCTCAATATTTTACTTAAAATAAAAGAAACTTTTTCACGGACTTCTCCAGTTTATTCTTTCTCCCTAACTTCCCAAATGTATGAACTTTTTTTTAAAAATCTAAAAATTGATGAATGGAATGCTTATTCATAACATTGCAATGAGAAGATGATTAGAACTAAGTTGTTCTCCCCTTTCAGGTTCAGACAGGTTAATGTTCCTGATGTAATGAGTTGGTATGTTCGATGTCATGGAATTTGTTCAATTTTGATATCTAGAAAAGTAAACAAAAGACATTTCTTAAAATAATAAAAATATTTTTCTTTTTATGTAGCACTGAACATCAAGACGAAAATCTTGATTACATAAAATATTTACTTATTCAAAAATTCCAGCAATTTTTGCACTAATTAAGAAGAATGGTCCACTCGTAAAAAAGAAAAAAACAGGGAAAAAGATTTGTTGAACATAATATTAGTATTTATTATTAAACCTTATTATTAAACCTTCCACCAGATTAAAAAAATATTGATTTTTTTTTATCATTTCAGTAGTTTCTGTTTATAATATTAATACAGTGGAAAATTGATTCCTGACTTTTTACAGAGTTATTGGACTTAGCAGTTTTGCATATGGAAACACTTTTTTATTTTTAAAAAAATATTTTTTAAATAAAGAAATGGATATAAGCCTTTTTAATTAAAGAAAAAAACTTGACATAAATTAATAAAAAAAAAATAGATCCATTTATTCTTGATTTAAGATATATAGTGATTATCCCTTGATGTGCATATGAAAAATCCCCACCCACAAAGATTTTAAAATTTTAAATAAAATTACAGAATTTAGAAAATTAAAAATAAAAAAAATATTCAGATATGAATGATATCAATGTGGAGTTGTCAGCCATGGCCAAATGCAAAAAAAAGTAACAGAATTGACGAAGTTTGCAATAAGCAATAACAAGAGAAAGAACAGGGTAAAAATTAATATAAAGCAGGTGAACAATATATGCACAGCAAATAAACAGTAATAAAACAAAGCAACAGTAATATGGCAAAAAGTTCACAAACTCAGAATTGGCGTTCAGATAAGTGAATGTAGCGTTCTGACTTCAAGACAAGATATGCTGGGATGAAATCAAGTCAAACCAAGAACTGGCTTATATTACTTTCTAAGAAAAAAATCCCAGCATGCATTTGTGATCTTCTACCTATAAAAGGGAGGGGGAAATAATTGGCAGTCATTCCCTATCAAGACTGCATTCAACAGTAAGTACAGTTTAAAACTTGACATTTGCAAATAATAGTTAAGTTAAATAGCTATATAAAAAGTCAGTGATCAATTTTATACTGTACCAATATTATGAACAGGATCCTCTACTTTAAATTGAAAGAAGAAAAAAAATAATATTTTCAATTCTGATAAGTGTTATGGCTCAAAGAAAATCTAATCTCTATCTATAAGGATGTGTGTGTGTGTGTGTGTGTAACGAATGCACAGCCGCAATTTTCGACGGATTTGCACCAAAATTTACATGCACATGCTCCAAGTTAGCAAAAAGGCCAAGACCAACTTTGCATTTCCCAACTCCCATCAATAGTGGAAATAATCGATTGTGCAGTACCAGTGCAGATATGTTTGATTCTTGTAAAGATAAAATCATGTCAGAAAGAGTTAGATACTTTCTAGAACAGTAAAGGAGTTGACTATTTTTCCAACAATGGTTCATATATATCCGAGTTCCACTTGATGTCTATGATGAACTTGTCCCAATAAATATTTACAGCAAGTAGCCTCATTGAGAGTGCAATCATTCATCATGACAGGACTAAATTCAGGGGCTATTCTTCTTTACGTGGTGTGTCCCTTCAGGACGTAGGCAATCATGGCCCTCCACCTCCTGTCCCTTGTAGCTCCTAAGTTTTGTCTTTTTGTTATTTCTCCAAATCCCAGTTCCACCATCCACTTGCTCAAGCCTATTAAGTATATCCCCTGTCCCTCTACCTGTCCTGTGACTATCAGATTCTCCAAGCCCTCCTTTCTCATTACGTGTCCCAGAAATTTCAGCTGCCTCTTCTTGATGTTAAGTATAAGCTTCCTCTTTGTTTCCATTTTCTCCAAAACACTGTTGTTGCTCACATGTTCAGCCAATCCTTAACATCCTTCAGCAGAATTACTCTTCTGTTGCTTCAAGTCTCTTCTTCATCTTTGAAGGAGGACAGATATCATATAGCAGTTCAGTACTCTTTTCTTTGTTACCAAAGAAATCCTCCTGTCTTGTAATACTTTGCCCAGCTTTTGGAATGTGTCCTTGGCCATCACAATACATCTACAGATCTCAGTGTCATACTTACCGTCCTCTGTCAAAACACTTCTCAGATATTTAAACTTCCACACATGCTTGATTTTAGTATCCCCGACATGCAAATCACATTTCGGGCTCATCCTTTTACTGATGACCATGCATTCTGTCTTCTTGTAGTTTATGCTTAGTCCCTTCTTCTCACTCACCTTTGCTACCTTCTATAGGAGGTTTTGTAGTTTCCTTTCCATATCTGCTATCAGCATTATGTCTTCTGCAATTCTTATATTGTTAAGATTGTGGCTGCCAATGATGAATCCTGATAGGATTTCTAGTTCTCTCAGAATTGCCTCGCTGTATAGGTTGAATAAATCTGGCGAGAAGACACATCCTTGCCTTACACCCCTTTCTATTTTTGTGTATCTGCTGAACTCATTTTTTATCTGTATGCAGATTGTTTTCTGCCGGAATAGGTTCTTGATTATTCTAATATCTTTCTCAAATATATCAAGGTTGCCGAGCAGTTCCAACAGATCTTAGTGGCATACTTTGTTGAACGCCTTTGCATAGTTGATAAAACACAGGTACACATTCTTCTGCGTTTGTATTGCTCTTTGTGATAACATTCTGAGCATAAATACTGTGTTCCTTGTTCCAGTGTCTTTAACAAACCTGCTTCTTGTCCTATCTCTGGCCTAACTCTGCTGTATGCTCTATTCATCAAAATTTGGATGATGATTTCTTTGTTATATTAGGCTGATATTTTAGTGGGGTTCACATTCATTTGTACCTGGTTTCTTAAGGAAGTGCCATGGAAACAGATCTGCTTAAATATATTGGTACACGGCCATTGTTGTAGATGTCATTTATTATTTCTGTAATCTTGTCTATGCCGATGCCATCTAAGGTTGCCAGCATCTCTATTATAATTCTATCTGGCCCTGTAACCCTGCTAATGTCAAATTTGGCTATTGCAGCCTCAAATTTGGTTTTTAGTATTCCAGGCCTGTTGGTATATCTGTATATTGCTAGTTGTTATCTTTCATCATGGAAGAGTTCTCCAATATTTTCATTCTGGCATTGAAACTTTTTTTCTATCTCTAATATGAGCGTTCTGTTCTTAGATTTTATGCAGCCTGTTAATGAGGATGTCTTCTGTAATGGGAGTTCCTTTATACAGTCAGGATAAAAAAAATGAGAGAAAAGGAAAACAAAGGTAAATTTCTCTTTATTATATACGCACAATATCTACTAATATGAAATAATAGAAAACCAAAAATGATTATTGATTAACTCATACTTCTGTTCTTCTCTCACTCTTTACCTGTATCTTCTCATTCTCTTCCTTATCCCAATACCGGAACCCATGGGAATTTCAAGAGTGTTAACAATTAAGATTATCCATTATCTCATATTTCTGTTCTTCTCTCACTCTTTGCCTGTATCTTCTCATTCTCTTCCTTATCCCAATACCTGAACCCATGGGAATTTCAAGAGTGTTAACAATTAAGATTATCCATTATCTCATACTTCTGTTCTTCTCTCACTCTCAGCCTGTATCTTCTCATTCTCTTCCTTATCCCAATACCTGAACCCATGGGAATTTCAAGAGTGTTAACAATTAAGATTATCCATTATCTCATACTTCTGTTCTTCTCTCACTCTCAGCCTGTATCTTCTCATTGTCTTCCTTATCCCACTACCTGAACCCATGCGAATTTCAAGAGTGTTAACAATTAAGATTATCCATTATCTCATATTTCTGTTCTTCTCTCACTCTCAGCCTGTATCTTCTCATTGTCTTCCTTATCCCACTACCTGAACCCATGCGAATTTCAAGAGTGTTAACAATTAAGATTATCCATTATCTCATATTTCTGTTCTTCTCTCACTCTTTGCCTGTATCTTCTCATTCTCTTCCTTATCCCAATACCTGAACCCATGGGAATTTCAAGAGTGTTAACAATTAAGATTATCCATTATCTCATACTTCTGTTCTTTTCTCACTCTCAGCCTGTATCTTCTCATTGTCTTCCTTATCCCACTACCTGAACCCATGCGAATTTCAAGAGTGTTAACAATTAAGATTATCCATTATCTCATACTTCTGTTCTTCTCTCACTCTTTGCCTGTATCTTCTCATTCTCTTCCTTATCCCACTACCTGAACCCATGGGAATTTCAAGAGTGTTAACAACTAAGATTATCCATAATCTCATACTTGTGTTCTTCTCTCACTCTTTGCCTGTATCTTCTCATTCTCTTCCTTATCCCAATACCTGAACCCATGGGAATTTCAAGAGTGTTAACAATTAAGATTATCCATAATCTCATACTTCTGTTCTTCTCTCACTCTCTGCCTGTATCTTCTCATTCTCTTCCTTATCCCAATACCTGAACCCATGGGAATTTCAAGAGTGTTAACAATTAAGATTATCCATTATCTCATACTTCTGTTCTTCTCTCACTCTTTGCCTGTATCTTCTCATTCTCTTCCTTATCCCACTACCTGAACCCATGGGAATTTCAAGAGTGTTAACAACTAAGATTATCCATTATCTCATACTTCTGTTCTTCTCTCACTCTTTGCCTGTATCTTCTCATTCTCTTCCTTATCCCAATACCTGAACCCATGGGAATTTCAAGAGTGTTAACAACTAAGATTATCCATTATCTCATACTTCTGTTCTTCTCTCACTCTTTGCCTGTATCTTCTCATTCTCTTCCTTATCCCAATACCTGAACCCATGGGAATTTCAAGAGTGTTAACAACTAAGATTATCCATTATCTCATACTTCTGTTCTTCTCTCACTCTTTGCCTGTATCTTCTCATTCTCTTCCTTATCCCAATACCTGAACCCATGGGAATTTCAAAAGTGTTAACAATTAAGATTATCCATTATCTCATACTTCTGTTCTTCTGTCACTCTCTGCCTGTATCTTCTCATTCTCTACCTTATCCCAATACCTGAACCCATGGGAATTTCAAGAGTGTTAACAACTAAGATTATCCATTATCTCATACTTCTGTTCTTCTCTCACTCTTGTGCCTGTATCTTCTCATTCTCTTCCTTATCCCACTACCTGAACCCATGGGAATTTCAAGAGTGTTAACAATTAAGATTATCCATTATCTCATACTTCTGTTCTTCTCTCACTCTTTGCCTGTATCTTCTCATTCTCTTCCTTATCCCACTACCTGAACCCATGGGAATTTCAAGAGTGTTAACAATTAAGATAATCCATTATCTCATACTTCTGTTCTTCTCTCACTCTTTGCCTGTATCTTCTCATTCTCTTCCTTATCCCACTACCTGAACCCATGGGAATTTCAAGAGTGTTAACAATTAAGATTATCCATTATCTCATACTTCTGTTCTTCTCTCACTCTTTGCCTGTATCTTCTCATTCTCTTCCTTATCCCAATACCTGAACCCATGAGAATTTCAAGAGTGTTAACAACTAAGATTATCCATTATCTCATACTTCTGTTCTTCTGTCACTCTTTGCCTGTATCTTCTCATTCTCTACCTTTTCTCAATACCTGAACCCATGGGAATTTCAAGAGTGTTAACAATTAAGATTATCCATTATCTAATACTTCTATTCTTCTCTCACTCTCAGCCTGTATCTTCTCATTCTCCTCCTTATCCCAATACCTGAACCCATGGGAATTTCAAGAGTGTTAACAATTAAGATTATCCATTATCTCATACTTCTGTTCTTCTCTCACTCTCAGCCTGTATCTTCTCAGTCTCTTCCTTATCCCACTACCTGAATCCATGGGAATTTCAAGAGTGTTAACAATTAAGATTATCCATTATCTCATACTTCTGTTCTTCTCTCACTCTCTGCCTGTATCTTCCCATTCTCTTCCTTATCCCAATACCTGAACCCATGGGATTTTCAAGAGTGTTGACAATTAAGATTATCCATTATCTCATACTTCTGTTCTTCTCTCACTCTCAGCCTGTATCTTCTCAGTCTCTTCCTTATCCCAATACCTGAACCCATGGGAATTTCAAGAGTGTTAACAATTAAAATTATCCATTATCTCATACTTCTGTTCTTCTGTCACTCTTTGCCTGTATCTTCTCATTCTCTTCCTTATCCCAATACCTGAACCCATGGGAATTTCAAGAGTGTTAACAACTAAGATTATCCATTATCTCATACTTCTGTTCTTCTCTCACTCTCTGTCTGTATCTTCTCATTCTCTTCCTTATCCCAATACCTGAACCCATGGGAATTTCAAGAGTGTTAACAATTAAGATTATCCATTATCTCATACTTCTGTTTTTCTCTCACTCTTTGCCTGTATCTTCTCATTCTCTTCCTTATCCCAATACCTGAACACATGGGAATTTCAAGAGTGTTAACAACTAAGATTATCCATAATCTCATACTTCTGTTCTTCTCTCACTCTTTGCCAGTATCTTCTCATTCTCTTCCTTATCCCACTACCTGAACCCATGGGAATTTCAAGAGTGTTAACAATTAAGATTATCCATTATCTAATACTTCTGTTCTTCTCTCACTCTTTGCCTGTATCTTCTCATTCTCTACCTTATCCCAATACCTGAACCCATGGGAATTTCAAGAGTGTTAACAATTAAGATTATCCATTATCTAATACTTCTGTTCTTCTCTCACTCTCTGCTTGTATCTTCTCATTCTCTTCCTTATCCCAATACCTGAACACATGAGAATTTCAAGAGTGTTAACAACTAAGATTATCCATAATCTCATACTTCTGTTCTTCTCTCACTCTTTGCCAGTATCTTCTCATTCTCTTCCTTATCCCACTACCTGAACCCATGGGAATTTCAAGAGTGTTAACAATTAAGATTATCCATTATGTAATACTTCTGTTCTTCTCTCACTCTCTGCCTGTATTTTCTCATTCTCTACCTTATCCCAATACCTGAACCCATGGGAATTTCAAGAGTGTTAACAATTAAGATTATCCATTATCTAATACTTCTGTTCTTCTCTCACTCTCAGCCTGTATCTTCTCATTCTCTTCCTTATCCCAATACCTGAACCCATGGGAATTTCAAGAGTGTTAACAACTAAGATTATCCATTATCTAATACTTCTGTTCTTCTCTCACTCTTTGCCTGTATCTTCTGATTCTCTTCCTTATCCCATTGCCTGAACCCATGGGAATTTCAAGAGTGTTAACAACTAAGATTATCCATTACCTCATACTTCTGTTCTTCTCTCACTCTTTGCCTGTATCTTCTCATTCTCTTCCTTATCCCACTACTTAACCCATGGGAATTTCAAGAGAGTTAACAACTAAGATTATCCATTATCTAATACTTCTGTTCTTCTGTCACTCTTTGCCTGTATCTTCTCATTCTCTTCCTTATCCCATTGCCTTAACCCATGGGAATTTCAAGAGTGTTAACAACTAAGATTATCCATTATCTCATACTTCTGTTCTTCTGTCACTCTTTGCCTGTATCTTCTCATTCTCTTCCTCATCCCATTACCTGAACACATGGGAATTTCAAGACTGTTAACAATTAAGATTATCCATTATCTCATACTTCTGTTCTTCTCTCACTCTTTGCCTGTATCTTCTCATTCTCTTCCTTATCCCATTGCCTGAACACATGGGAATTTCAAGAGTGTTAACAATTAAGATTATCCATTATCTCATACTTCTGTTCTTCTGTCACTCTTTGCCTGTATCTTCTCATTCTCTTCCTCATCCCATTACCTGAACACATGGGAATTTCAAGAGTGTTAACAACTAAGATTATCCATTATCTCATACTTCTGTTCTTCTCTCAATCTTTGCCTGTATCTTCTCATTCTCTTCCTCATCCCATTACCTGAACACATGGGAATTTCAAGAGTGTTAACAACTAAGATTATCCATAATCTCATACTTCTGTTCTTCTCTCACTCTTTGCCTGTATCTTCTCATTCTCTTCCTCATCCCATTACCTGAACACATGGGAATTTCAAGAGTGTTAACAACTAAGATTATCCATTATCTCATACTTCTGTTCTTCTGTCACTCTTTGCCTGTATCTTCTCATTCTCTTCCTCATCCCATTACCTGAACACATGGGAATTTCAAGAGTGTTAACAATTAAGATTATCCATTATCTCATACTTCTGTTCTTCTCTCACTCTTTACCTGTATCTTCTCATTCTCTTCCTTATCCCAATACCGGAACCCATGGGAATTTCAAGAGTGTTAACAATTAAGATTATCCATAATCTCATACTTCTGTTCTTCTCTCACTCTTTGCCTGTATCTTCTCATTCTCTTCCTTATCCCATTGCCTGAACCCATGGGAATTTCAAGAGTGTTAACAACTAAGATTATCCATTATCTCATACTTCTTTTTTTCTCTCACTCTTTGCCTGTATCTTCTCATTCTCTTCCTTATTCCAATACCTGAACCCATGGGAATTTCAAGAGTGTTAACAATTAGGATTATCCATTATCTCATACTTCAGTTCTTCTCTCACACTTTGCCTGTATCTTCTCATTCTCTTCCTTATCCCAATACCTGAACCCATGGGAATTTCAAGAGTGTTAACAACTAAGATTATCCATTATCTCATACTTCTGTTCTTCTCTCACTCTCAGCCTGTATCTTCTCATTCTCTTCCTTATCCCACTACCTGAACCCATGGGAATTTCAAGAGTGTTAACAATTAAGATTATCCATTATCTCATACTTCTGTTCTTCTCTCACTCTCAGCCTGTATCTTCTCATTCTCTTCCTTATCCCACTACTTGAACTCATGGGAATTTCAAGAGTGTTAACAATTAAGATTATCCATTATCTCATACTTCTGTTCTTCTCTCACTCTCTGCCTGTATCTTCTCATTCTCTTCCTTATCCCATTACCTGAACCCATGGGAATTTCAAGAGTGTTAACAACTAAGATTATCCATTATCTCATACTTCTGTTCTTCTCTCACTCTTTGCCTGTATCTTCTCATTCTCTACCTTATCCCATTACCTGAACCCATGGGAATTTCAAGAGTGTTAACAATTAAGATTGTCCATTATCTAATACTTCTGTTCTTCTCTCACTCTCAGCCTGTATCTTCTCATTCTCTTCCTTATCCCAATACCTGAACCCATGGGAATTTCAAGAGTGTTAACAATTAAGATTATCCATTATCTCATACTTCTTTTTTTCTCTCACTCTTTGCCTGTATCTTCTCATTCTCTTCCTTATCCCATTACCTGAACCCATGGGAATTTCAAGAGTGTTAACAATTAACATTATCCATTATCTCATACTTCTGTTCTTCTCTCACTCTCAGCCTGTATCTTCTCATTCTCTTCCTTATCCCACTACTTGAACTCATGGGAATTTCAAGAGTGTTAACAATTAAGATTATCCATTATCTCATACTTCTGTTCTTCTCTCACTCTCTGCCTGTATCTTCTCATTCTCTTCCTTATCCCATTACCTGAACCCATGGGAATTTCAAGAGTGTTAACAACTAAGATTATCCATTATCTCATACTTCTGTTCTTCTCTCACTCTTTGCCTGTATCTTCTCATTCTCTACCTTATCCCATTACCTGAACCCATGGGAATTTCAAGAGTGTTAACAATTAAGATTATCCATTATCTCATACTTCTTTTTTTCTCTCACTCTTTGCCTGTATCTTCTCATTCTCTTCCTTATCCCATTACCTGAACCCATGGGAATTTCAAGAGTGTTAACAATTAGGATTATCCATTATCTCATACTTCTGTTTTTCTCTCACTCTTTGCCTGTATCTTCTCATTCTCTTCCTTCTCCCAATACCTGAACCCATGGGAATTTCAAGAGAGTTAACAATTAGGATTATCCATTATCTCATACTTCAGTTCTTCTCTCACTCTTTGCCTGTATCTTCTCATTCTCTTCCTTATCCCATTACCTGAACCCATGGGAATTTCAAGAGTGTTAACAACTAAGATTATCCATTATCTCATACTTCTGTTCTTCTCTCACTCTTTGCCTGTATCTTCTCATTCTCTTCCTTATCCCAATACCTGAACCCATGGGAATTTCAAGAGTGTTAACAATTAAGATTATCCATTATCTCATACTTCTGTTCTTCTCTCACTCTTTGCCTGTATCTTCTCATTCTCTTCCTTATTCCAATACCTGAACCCATGGGAATTTCAAGAGTGTTAACAATTAGGATTATCCATTATCTCATACTTCTGTTCTTCTCTCACTCTTTGCCTGTATCTTCTCATTCTCTTCCTTATCCCAATACCTGAACCCATGGGAATTTCAAGAGTGTTAACAATTAAGATTATCCATTATCTCATACTTCTGTTCTTCTCTCACTCTTTGCCTGTATCTTCTCATTCTCTTCCTTATCCCAATACCTGAACCCATGGGAATTTCAAGAGTGTTAACAACTAAGATTATCCATTATCTTATACTTCTGTTCTTCTCTCACTCTTTGCCTGTATCTTCTCATTCTCTTCCTTATCCCAATACCTGAACCCATGGGAATATCAAGAGTGTTAACAATTAAGATTATCCATTATCTCATTCTTCTGTTCTTCTCTCACTCTTGTGCCTGTATCTTCTCATTCTCTTCCTTATCCCAATACCTGAACCCATGGGAATTTCAAGAGTGTTAACAATTAAGATTATCCATTATCTCATACTTCTGTTCTTCTCTCACTCTTTGCCTGTATCTTCTCATTCTCTTCCATATCCCACTAGATAATCCTACATGTTTTTCACTAAATTTTTTTTCATTTCCAACCAGCAAGCATGTCTATATCATTGTTTTGTCTATTCCTTTCCTTGTTCAATATATACGTTACTATTTTACATTTTCCCTAGATTTTGATTTCTCCCTTTTTATTTAGCACTTCTCTTCCATCATTTTTCTTTTTCATATTCCATCTCAATTAATGTATGTTTCCCTATGAGAAAGCCAACCTAATTCCAGCTTGGAAGAACCAAAGATTAAACAGAGTCTACAGTCTCTGTCAAGTCAGATTCCATATCTCTTGAGGACATAGCTGATCATGACTCCTTATTATCTGTGAATTTTAAAGAATTCTTGGGAAAGATAATAAAGTGGTTTCCTGTTGTCTACTGTTAGAAATTTGACTTTTCCTTCTCTTTGAACAGATTCCTGCTTTTCTCCAGTTTATAAATGTGAAAGTGAGCACAGAAGATGAGGTAGGAGTTTGAACTCAGTTCACAGATTACACATTTTAAATTGATAACTATTACTCTCTACACGCCTCTTGTAGATATAAGCAAACAGAATAATTGAATGATTTTCCACAAAAATTAGGATGAAAAACCATTTTAAAGGATTTGGGGGTGAAAATGAACAACTGTTATTCTACAATAATAAATAAATATAAATATAATAATAATTAAGATTAGCTCACCAAACAAAATGAAACAGCCCAATTGGAATTTACCCACAACATTAAAAGTAGAATGCTTGCAAAATACCATACCTGCTCTTAATCATATCATTCCTGAAAGTTAGGTCTGCCAGTTTCCTCTTCAGATAAACGGATTTCACTTTCTGTAGAAAAACAGATAAAACAGATGAAAACAAAATGGATTTATTGTAATTATTTGTTGTTTTCTCTTATTGAAGTTTTTCTAACATTAAAACTACAATTAAAACTTATTTCTAACATTAAAACTACAATTAAAACTTATTTCTAACATTAAAACTACAATTAAAACTTATTTCTAACATTAAAACTACAATTAAAACTTATTTCTAACATTAAAACTACAATTAAAACTTATTTCTAACATGAAAACTACAATTAAAACTTATTTCTAACATTAAAACTACAATTAAAACTTATTTCTAACATGAAAACTACAATTAAAACTTATTTCTAACATGAAAACTACAATTAAAACTTATTTCTAACATGAAAACTACAATTAAAACTTATTTCTAACATTAAAACTACAATTAAAACTTATTTCTAACATGAAAACTACAATTAAAACTTATTTCTAACATTAAAACTACAACTGTAACAGAACAGCTCTTTATACAGATGCAAAACTAATATAACCCTCCCATCTGTGGAATTCCCTTCCTATTACTTGTTTCCCTGATAGCTAATTTAATCTTCAACTATTCAAATGTCATTTCAATTGACATCTCCAGATGCCTTGATCTATTCCCCGTCCTTCTCTTCATCCTTTCCTCTATCACACCTCTTTACTCTTGCTCCCACTCTCTGTAACACCTTGCGTGCTAGTAGCATCCCACCTTGCTTGGGTAAAATGCTTAAAAAAAAACAAAAAAAACAGCCAAAATAAAGAAATTTGTTTTTGTTTTATTGCTAGAATCTTACGATTCAATCAACATTAGACATCATTTAGTTATTAAAACAATAGTGTTGAATTACAATTGCTTTTTGGCAATTTTCACATGTGTGCATACACATGCATGTACATAGTCTAGTTTTTTGTTGAGGCAAGACCAGTATTAATCAGGCAAGGTAGGTCCTGCCTGACAGAGAATTCCTGTCATAATAATTTGAGGCAAGGTTTTACAAGGCCTAATGCTCTTTGTGATGACTAACAGACAGAGTAGTTCAAGTACATTGAGTGATTTTATCAAAACATCATCTCTAGAAGGGTCGCCAATCAATGCTTGAGACCATATCCTATATATATATATATATATATATATATATATATCTATCTACGCATTGGCCATTGGCTCCTATAAGAAGCTCATCTATATTTTGACAGGTCTTGTTTTTCATCATGTGAGGGTGACAAAGGCCACTCTCCTCACCAGCATAAAAAGTCATGGGCCAACTGCTTTCAGTCCCAACCACCTATCCTCTACTGAGTTACATGTTACCAGTATTGGGCTTAAGCCTCATCTGATAGACACTGGAAATGTAAATCTAAAATTGATCAAAGAAACATCCAGTTTTGATACTGGACATATAATTCTGATTAATTCATCAGCTTACCATGTTTAGGTCTGTACTGTGGTTCCATTTCTATTAAAAGAACAAAACAGACAAGATGAGTATTGGCGATATAAAAGTAAATATTGTTGAAAATTTTTGTATCTATATCATTTCAATTCATGCAAGACAATAAAGTCACAACGTGCTGACCATGTTGGGAAATTAAGAAATAAATTTATATCCCTACAGATACATACATGTATAGAAAATCGTTCTTGTATGAATACAAGAAAAATTTAATAAAAATTTTAATCATGTTGCCTTGTCAGTTGTTTTCAATGAAACTATATATATATATATATATATATATATATATATATATATATATATATATACCATAATGAGAAGCCATGTATACTTTCTTAATATGTATGTATAGAAAAAACAACAAAAAAGTTGTAAATTAAAGAAAATATGTTTTTTTTATGAAAGTATTTATTTATATTTTTTTATATATATGTAATTTGATATTTCAGATCGACCTCAATCTTTCTTCAGAAATAACTGTTTTTAGAGGTTTGTTTACAAGTAGCGTCCATCGCAAGATGCAGACATCACGTGATATGGAATGCAACTGTGTTCGAATATTTTTAATGTAAATCTAAGTGTAATAATATTTTTCGATGTTGTGTAAAAAATTTTTTTAACTATATCTAAAAAAATGTTTAAGTATTGAAATATTTATAAAGAGTTAAAATACCCAAGTCTTTATTTAACCCTAGTTTATATGTATTTAATTTTAAAATCCAGTATTTTTCTTTTTTTCTGCGTGTGTATATGAAACTGAAATCAGAATCTATCAATAAACATTTACAGTTGTCTAATGAGTGTCCTGATTGATTAAAGTGTTCAGCTATGGGGGAATAAGGATTGTTTTGACATATATATATCTTGCACAGCAAAACAATAGATCCACCATGGTTCAATAAGACCAACATACTCTGTGTTGGTTGAAATAGATCTATACCCAAATGAGATAATTTGGGAGTTTTTGCTGCATAATTTATGTGCTCTGTTATAATAAATACATTGAGCTCTCTTTGTGGATCAGTTTTAATATTTGATATTATGAAGATCTACCTGGATTATATGCCAACTGATCTATTACCTGTACTATATATATATATTCTATATATATTATATATGGGTGGGGCTTATTGGAAAGTGCTCAATATTAGTGATAGAGCTAACATTCAGTTGTATGGAGATGAGTTTGTCACTCTGGGTTTAACAAAAGCATGAAACCCAGGGTCACAAACTCATAAGTGGATACTTGTTTATGGATACTTGTATTTGAGTAGATACCCCATTTATTTGAGCAGGCACTCCATTTATTTATTAAACAGCATATTTATTTTCATGACAAGAGAAATTTTGCTAGAAAGCATGAAATTAGCTTTGCATAGCTGCCTGTCTTTCGTGGTCAAGGTGTAAGGTGTAAAAAGTAGCTCTCTCTGCCCTAAGGCCCACAGATTTGATTCTTGCTGAAGGGTGCAAATTTTTCTTTAATAAATTTTCTTGAACATCCAGGTTGGGAGGTGAAAATAAATAAACGGAACATCTACTCAGATATGAATATCCAATAAAAATAACGTTTAAAGTGATAAAAATCTGTTGGATTACTAAAAATCTGTTCTAAAAATGCATACATATGATTTTTTTCAGGCAGGACCAGGATTAATTTCTTGCAAAGCAAGTGGGTCCTGCCTGACAGAGGATCTTAGTTTACTTCTTCACAAATGCCAGTCAACATAATTAAACTTGTCATAATAATTTGAGGCAAGGTTTTACAACTCAGAACCAAATCAGACTCTCACAGTAGTCCAAGTACATAGAGTGTTATTTATATGTCTAGGAAGGTTGCCATTCATTCTATGAGATAATAGGCCACCCTCCTCACCAGCAGAAAAGCTACTGAGGATCTTTCTTTAGATGCTAACTCCCTGTCCATGTGGCAAATTGTACTGGGTTACATCTTACCACTAGCAGGCTCAAGTCTGACCTGACTGAGATAAGATTAGAAATGTAAGGGTAAGTCTAAAATGGATCAAAAAGTGAGAAAGATGCAGTTTTGATACTGGACATATAATTTTGATTAATTTTTCAGCTTACCATGTTTGGAGAGTAGTGGTTCCATTTCTGTTAAAAGAACAAAATAAAAAAGGTGAGTATTAGTGATATAATTGAAAACATTGTTGAGGATTATATATATATCTTAATCATTTCACCCCATGCAAGACAATAAAGTTACTAAGATGCAAAGGGGGTTAATGATTGTTAGAGAATATGAGGAAAGAAAAAAACACTATTCAGGAGAGGAGCAATAAAAGAAGAATAATTAAAACAATATATAATGAATGACATTGCATTGAAATTTTTAAAAGTCAATGTTGACAGAGATGCAAGAAGTCAGAATGGAGTTCTTCAAGCAAGATGTACATTGGTAGAAACTTGTCATAATAATATGAGGCAAGGTTTTCCAATTCATAAACAAAGCAGACACTCATTGTAGTCCAAAGTACACAGTGTTTTTATTGAAACACCATCTCTAGGAAGGTTGCCATTCAAGGCCGGAAACACCATTTTAACCTTATATATATATATATATATATGTATGTATATGTTAAATATGTAGTGCAGTTCAATTTATATTACAATGAATCATTCATACAAAAAGTAGATTAGTAAAGTTAATGATATAAAATGGCGAAATCCTTTCGAACAAAATTTTAAAGTTGCATTAACCTATGAATGGCTCAACGAATGTTATGATCCTTGTTTTTAATGTATAAAGCTGTATAAGGTCTTTTTTAAAATGCAAGTACTTTCAACTGTACATTCAAGAAAATTTATTAAAGAAAAACACATTTAAAAAAAAAAACAAACAAAACATTTCGATTCACATTTAATTTTTTGTCTCGGATGCTACCAGATTTTACTAAAAACAAAATAATTTCCATGCCTGAAGATGACTGAATATACAGTTGAAAGTACCTGCTTATACAGCTTATAATTATTAAAAACAAGGATCATAACATTCATTGAGTGATTCGTAGGTTACTGCAACTTTAAAATTTTGTTTGTGAAAGGATTTCACCATTTCATATCATTAACTTTACTCATCTACTTTTTAGATGAATGATTCATTGTACTATATATATATATATGTACACAAACACACATGTATGTTGGCTGTTAGCTTCTAAAATAATCTCATCTGCCCTTTGACAGGTCTTGTTTACTGTCTTGAGGAGTGATATGCCACCCTCCTCACGAGCAGAAGAGGTCATAGACAAGTGGGTTTCAGTGCCAACCACCCATCCATGTGGCAGGTTGTACTGGGTTACATGTTACCAGTATTGGGCCTAAGCCTCACCTGACAGAAATAAGATTGAAAATGTAAGTCTAAAAATGATCAAAGAGTAAGAAGCATGCTGTTTTGATGCTAGACATAATTCTTTAGCTTAACATATTTACATTTGTATGATGGCTCCATTTGTATTAAAAGAACAAAACAGAAAAGATGAGTATTAGTGATATAAAAGTAAACATTGTTGAAAATTTTTATATCTATGTGTGTGTGTGTGTATACAGAAGGCGCAGTGGATAAATTGTTATCTAAATTACGCAAAAATGAAAATAACATTGACATCTCATTTTAACAGATATTTATCAAAATTACACAAAAATGCCTTGAAATAATAAAGAGGAAATTTATTCAATAAAACTACCATAATCCTTGCCTTCAGTTCATTGTTGGTGTTACAAGAAGTTGATCTTTCACTCAACTGCACCCCCCACATAATAATCAAGGGTGTGAAATGAGCACTGACACAGAGTTAATCCAATAGCTCAGACTGTTAGCACCTCCCCAAGCAAATGACATTTTACCACTGAACAAATATGTGTGCGTCTTAAGTAGTGCCTGCTACAATCCCAAACCAAGATTGGCTGAAACAGTCTTATTTAAATTAAACCAACATACAATTTGTTATGAAAATGTCTCTGGTTCAATTCTTGATAAGTCACAAGTGAACAAAGTGGGTTACAGCCTGGAGAGTTAGATGGCCAGATGTAAGGAGTGATGTGGGCAAAGAAATTGTCCAACAGCCATGATTAGATTCTACTGCTTGTGTGGCTTGGTGCAAAATCCTGTTGCCAGACATAGGGTCTTTCAGCAGCCACAGTCTTGACCCAGGGCAGCACTACCTCTTCAAGGCATATGATATAAGCTTCCGTGCTGAGTCTGACAAATTCAGGAGTTCTTTTCTTATCAGAATGAACAGAATGAGTTTTCCAAGCTGCCATATCTTTGTAGTCACCATTAGACTCCTCCAACTTTTTCCTCTGGACTGTCCTCAGATTGACACCCAAACACTCTGAAATGTTCCTGTTAGAGCTTCCAGAATGAATGACATGCAGTACAGCATGCTGTTTCCAAATTTTTGGCAGAATGATTTGCATTATGTTGCTCTTTTTCTCCATGACAGTGCCAAGCTGACACTACTATACTGTGCAGTTGACAAAATCAAAAACAATGTGCATGCATGAAATTAAAATATAAAATGGTGACAATTTACCCATTGCACACTGTATATATATATATTATATATATTTATTATATATATATATATATATATATATATATATATATCATACTATCGGATATAAGATACCATTATGTAAATGATCCTTTTCACCTTGTAAAAGTAAATTTACAGGATTTTTGAACATTCAATGGATGATAAATTATAGAAATAAAAATTCCCAGAGGTGGAGGAAAGAAAGGAAGAAAAAAACATTAAGCTCTATGTGTGAATCAGTTTTAATATTTAATATTTTATATCGGGTTAATAGGATTCACTTGGATTATATACCAATGAATTACTACCTACCTATATTGTTTATTTGTTTTGATACACGAGAAAGTGAAAACGTGATAAATTTTGGCACATCTGCATAAGAATACATTAAACTCTCTGCTATTTTGGACTTGTTAAAGGTTTTCAAATTGACAACAAAAATAATAAACACTATTTATTTATTAGACAGTTTATTGAAATGGTTAGCAAAACATCAGCCAATTGTCAACTGATTCAACCTATTCAAATACAATAATGGATCATATGCAATATTGATGAACAATTCAACAAGAAAAACTGGAAATAAATACAATGTATGTAAATACAAATTAGAGACATGTAATAATAGATCATTCCATGTTGAATAAATCAACATTTTGTGGCAATTTTTAATATCAACTTGAGATTTTTTTGCTAAAAAATTGAATAATTTTAACCCATTCAATATTATGGATAAAAAATAGTGAATTTTATATATTGATTTTCTAACTTAGCATGAGCATAACAAATTCATTTGGATAAAAAAAAAAACTAGAATGACCTAAAAATCTGCAAAAAATTTTTATCCTTTAATAGTCAGTTGTGCTTAGTTTAATTTGTAACGTATATAAATGTAGGTAGAAAAAAGAAAATGATGACAAGATATCAAGAGTCACAAAGCACTGCCCGAAGCCACCAATGATTGACCCCCACCCCCGGTTGAGGGTAGTATGCACCAGTCTATGTATGGTGGGAATGGCTGTTGTTATAAAATAAACAACTCATCCATAACTGATAATTTCCATAAAGTTTTATCTTCTTTCAAATATTACATATTTATATGTATTCTGTTTTTAAGTTACTGTGTGTTGTAATGGCTTTTGTTTCTTTTGTTCATAAAGTTTATTTGGTATTTTTGTTCTTAAATGTGATAATACACTTTATTAGGTGTTTATTTTATGGTTAATGTTTCTAGCATTTGTAGTCATTTTTACAGTTTATTTGATACAGTATTTTAGTGTGCATTATTTACATTGTTTGGACTATTGTCCTCATCTTTGTCATCAGCCTTCTTCAGGTGGTTGGAATGTCCTCAAGGACACATGGTACAGTGGATAAAGGCATTAATTAGATCCAGTGACAGGACCCAAAGAGTGTGAGTTCAATACCCGGTTAAAGCAGTGGAGAACTTGGAGAGGGGAATTAACAGGAGATAACTGATAACTGACATCCATTAAACATGGCATGTGGAACTAGAACAGTCTACCCTAGTGAGTGAAAAACAGGGTTCAGTTCGACATTCCAACCACCTGAAGAAGGCCAGAGTGTACAACGGCTGGAAAGTTGTAATAAATATGGCAACAAAGATGAGGACAATAGTCCAAATAATGTAAATAGTGTACATAATACCTCATCTCAGAAATATAGACAGATATCTTAGTGTGCTTGATAATCATCTATGCATAATGAAGAATTTACATTTTAAGATAAGCCATGTTCATACTTACCAATCTCTTGATGTGGTAGATCTAAATGAAAAAAAGAAAAAGAAATTAAATCATGTTGAGATTGATGCTAGATAAAATTGCAGAATGATGGCTCCTTACATGTGTATACAAAATAAAAGATTAAAATGGGTATATTTCATTGATTAATTTGTGTCAGAACACATCTTGAAATTATATTGTTAAACATCATATTTCTTCATTATTAAAACCTAATTATTGAAGAACAACAACAATTCAGAATTATCCAGAAAAATAAATATAAAATAAAAAAATAAATTAGTAATTGAAGTAGAAAAAAATGTAGCCCATGATTCCCCCCCCCCAACCACAGTCTGTAGAATATTTAATTAAATAAAGTAATTAAAAACAAAACAATAATCTAGTTTTATTTTCTTATTCTTGGTATAATTTGTATTTATTCAACTCCTCTACCCCATGAGGTGAGGTTATGACACAAGGTCAGTTTAATGTGTGGAGCCTGAGCACGTACATCCGGGCTAGGAACAAAAT
Organism: Acanthosepion esculentum; assembly: GCA_964036315.1. Classification (NCBI taxonomy): domain Eukaryota; kingdom Metazoa; phylum Mollusca; class Cephalopoda; order Sepiida; family Sepiidae; genus Acanthosepion; species Acanthosepion esculentum. Next base: position 136,273,307 of record OZ038476.1, read on the forward strand.
TTCCATGACCCCCACAATTGTTGATTGTGCTGGCTTCAGTGCGAGCACTGATCCCTCTTTCTGGTGCACTGAGAGAGTGCAGCATCAGGCAGCTGTTCCCCAGGGATGGGTACCTCTCTGTATAATTTTCCTCAGTTGTGACTGTCTTTTGATGGAGCCGTCTCGGAGCACACACTGCCCAAAGACAGAGACGCAACTGAGAGATGATAATAAACAGGTTACAAGGTGCTCAATTTTGGGTATAATTTAATGCAGCTTAAAATTCATTTTTTAACCAATCTCATTTTTACAGGGATATAACTTTAAAAATCTAAATATTAAGTGTTCAAATTATATTTTAAGATTTCATAACTTTTTCTTACAAAATTCATTTTTTGTAAATAAATTCCATTATAAATTAGTAAGTATTCAAAATATGAGGTTTGATAAAAAAAGTATCAGGATTGTTGCTATGGTGAGAGAGCTAAAGTATGAAGCGGGAAGCCATTTGACACAGATTGACTTTGAACTATCACGCATGCACACTAAGTTATACTGTTCTTACTCACTTCTGTTGTTTATAGCAGTGCTTGGAAGGAAAGTGTGTAGAGTGTGGTTGTATCAACACACCACAGAGGTTCCATCAGTGACCATGGCAATGTTTGGTAAAGCACAACTTTCCCCAGGTCCGATACCCACCATATTTGCCAGATCTTGCCACTTGTGACACTTTCCTCTTCAAAAATCAAATCCCACTTGAGAGGAACACAATTTCAAGACATCGAGGAAATCCAAGAGAATGTGACTAGGCAGCTGCTTGCTATCCAAAAAGAGGAGTTCCAAGAATGTTTCTGTCAATGGAAATGATGCTGGGTAAAGTGTAGGATTGGATTCTCTACTGTCATATTTGATCTAGTGAGACAAACTTGCTAACCATTAGACGACATCAAAGTGGACAAATTATTTTCTAATGATAGCTTAGATGTGCCCAAGGGCAAAAGTGTGGAGCACCCAGTGAAGAATGAAATAACAACTCAGTCATAATTGATTTAGTGAGACAAGACTGCTGACGATTAAACCACATCAAGGTGACCCTTCAATCTGTCCTATAAGTATCAAATTTTCTTCTTGATGTTGAGTAAAAGTGTCCTTTTGTAGAATCACATTTCAGTTGCTCCAAGTCTCTTCATCTGTGAGAAGATTGTCCAGCATTCACTGCCATATATTGGTTAGAAAAATCTATCCATCCTTTGACTTACTTTTTTGTGATGTAAAGCATGTCATCAAGAGACATGACTTTCTCACAAGCAATAATATTCATGTGAAAAATAAATTAAAATTGAAGATAAAATTTCAGAAAGTTAACTTAAGTCTATGCTAAACTGGGATGATGAATGGATGAAATACTATCATCTTGGTATCCAATGATGCCACCTAAAGAACTGGAAATTTGTAAATGTACTTACGTTGAAGGCTTTCTGGAACTGTAAGTAAAAAAAATCATGTAGAATATGATTAGACAAAAGAAATATATTTTAAAATATCTGGAAATTCCAACAGAGAAATAAATCATGATAGTTGAAATTAAATATTCATTTTTGACTTGTTTTTTCTTCACCTTACTCTTACTTTCATGGACAAGTATCCTAAAAATATGATGACTGGTTGCTATATATTTTTCACAGCAAAAACCAAAATTACCTCAAATGGGTATAGTCTATTTCGAGCTGGTCCGACACCAGCCATCTTCAGCCCTTGAGTGTCTGTCTGGAATTGGGGCTTTGAAATTTTTTTTCAATATCAGTCCTCCTTGTTTTTGATAAGGGGCTTGTGTTGGTGACTGGGGGAGGGTGGTCTGAGGTTGGAGTTTATTTATGGCAAGAGCCATTCATTATCTGTAAATAAATTTTGGTTCCTACTATGCGGTGCTCTCCTATACAAGCAACAAGTCTGTTTTACTGGGATTTACAGTATTTACTGTAATTTATTTAGACCATAAGGGTTTAATGTTATTAATAAGTGATGGGGTATTTAAACATAAAACCAATTAAAATTAAGGTAAATTAGTTGAATGATAGATTCATAAATTGTGAGTAGTACCGAGACACCCAATGGGATAAATCATGCTGTCCCACATTATATATATATATATATATATATATATATATATATATATATATATATATATATATATATACCTACACTTTGTTACTAATCTATGTTAGCTATCTCTTTTTCCTTTATCACTTTCCCTCTTCTCAGGACTTGCAATTGGTTACACAGGAAATTTAAGTATCTCATTTTTCTATTCAACACTGCACAACAGGATGTCATGTCAAAGGATTGTTTTTTCCATGAGATCATATTTTTTTTTTAACTAACTTCACTCTTAGGCAATATTTATTGTTTTAAAAAGTGATCATTAGAATTGTAATAAAATCTTAACATATGAAAATGAATTTATACATTTTCTTTGTTCTTGAGAAGTGACAACAAAAATAATAAACACCATTTATTATATTGTTTATTGGAATGGTCGGCAAAACATTGGCTAATGGATTCAAACTACATAAAATGATAAATAAGGATTTCCTTCTACTTGATTCACATATTTTAATAATTTTGTAAATTGATTCACATATTAATTTTTAATAATTTTGTAAATTGATTCACATATTAACTTTTAATAATTTTGTAAATTGATTCACATTAATTTTTAATAATTTTGTAAATTGATTCACATATTAATTTTTAATAATTTTGTAAATTTATACACATTAATTTTTGATAATTCTGTAAATTGATACACATATTAATTTTTGATAATTTTGTAAATTGATACACATATTAATTTTTAATAATTTTGTAAATTGATTCACATATTAATTTTTAATAATTTTGTAAATTGATACACATTAATTTTTAATAATTTTGTAAATTGATACACATATTAATTTTGTAATTGTTTATGAATTTAATGAATAAAAAATTATTTTCATATTTATTTCTTTATAAAGTGGTAGATGATAAATATTGCATTAGTTCTAATTGTATTAGCTTTTTGAATGTTGTAAATATAAAATTATTCTTATAAATAAACAATCTAATAAATAATGTTTAATATTTTTGTTGTAAATTCACAAGAACAAAAAATGTATAAATTCACTTTTATCATGATTTGGTTTTATCCCAATTGTAATCATTGCTTTTTAAAAAAAGGAATTGTCATGGGAAAAACTGTCCTTTTGACACTCCGTCATATTGCACGCATGTTTGTCATTGTTTGCTGACATATTTTTATTGACCACAAGTAAAATTATAGAGTTTTATGGTGAAAAAACTTGACAGATCTGAACTGATGTATTATTTCTGAATGTTCTGACATCTCAAGGTTAAAGCAAGTAATAGGCTAAAAGTACCCGGTCTGGTGAGTGAAAAGGATGGAGTAAAGTATTTCAACTTCATTCCTCTGGGGGTGAGGCTTTTTATTGCTATACTGAGATAATGAATGACTTTTTGATCAGTAAATAATTTTTGCTGTAATAATCTGAGTTGTTAACATTAAAGATTTATGGGGATTATTTCCCTTGGATATAATAACTTATAGTGGATGGCATTTATCATGTTTCACTCAGTTAAGTGCCATATGTGATGGACACTTGGGCGATTTATGTCTCTTTCAATTCATGACTATGTAGAAATTTTCCTGCAGTAGGTTGGCATTTCTTTTTGTGGTAGACTGGTTGCCAACCAAGGCTATAGGAACCAGCCTGTCATTCTATTAACCCATAAATAAGAGGAGAAGAGATGCATTCATACCTTTCCTAAGGGTATTTATGCATAAGTGAATGTAACAAACCTGACTGAAATACAAACTTGACTATCTGATATTGCCACTAGATGCACTGTAAAATCTTCTTTGGACCAAGTTGCGTCTTTAGTGTCGAGATGGATTTGACATCACTGTCTCTTGCATTTATTGACACACATTATTGAAGGAGAGATGTTTCACTTTTTGGTCAGCAGATTGTTGTAAACAGTTGAATGTTGTACTCGATTCCTTGCTTAGATTCTTTATTTGAGTGAGTTGTTTGCATAGAGGAAGTCACTCTCAGACTAGAAGCAAGCTGTTCAGAAAACCTTGTATCTGCTGCCAAGAAGAGAAAGTTGAAATTGTATGGAATCATCATCAGATCTAATCCTTTCCACTGCCATCCTCCAAGATATCACCTAAGGTAAAAGAAGAGGCAGACAGAGGAACAAAATGGGCTGGAAGATCACTGACAGGGCCTCAGACATTGGCATGCAACCGAGAAATATGGAGCAAGCAGTGACTGTACAACCACAACTTGTCATGTGACTGATGGCAAGTATCTTTATAGAATAAAAGCATCAGAAAATTTATGCACAACAATGAACAAAGAAGCTATTTTGATCTCAGACTTCTTTAACTCAACAGATACAAGTCACAATATCAATTCAGGTGCTTCAAAGATATATAAATATTAAAGTAGTGAATAAAATGATTGAACAATTTTATTTCATATGGTCAATGGATATAGTTTTAAAATAGTATGTTTTATACTTACAGCTTGGAAAACCCATACTTTGATATTCATCCGCATCTGAAAAAGATTAAACAAAATTTTTTTTTTTAAATATAAAAGAAAACATGAGATTGTTTATAGTAATATCTTTATTGTTGAATAGTGGGGCAAAAAATAGGCTAAGTGATTTCTTTTTTCTTCCATATGCTTCTTCTGTGAAAAACAGACCATCCCATCCACTGGTGGCAGCCAAAATTAGCTTTTTGTTCTGGATCTTTATTTTTCTGCCTTCAGGACAAAATTTTCATATCTCCAGACTTCTTTGATAAAGCTCTCCTCTCAGTCCTACTCTTTTTGTTTTTAATAAACAATCTACCTAGGAATATTCACAGATCATTAGTAATCATAATCTAGATCTATGCAGACACTACCACAGTTTATGAAAGCAGATTCAAAAATTGAGGTGTATGAGGCTTTGCAGTTTATATCACCTCTGATCTTGCTACAATAATTCAAAGGAAACAAATTGTAACTTTCAATATTTCAAAAACCAATGTCGTATTGTTTCATCATCACTGATTAGACCTCAAATTACCTCCAGTCATGATGAGTGATTGCTCTCTCAATTACTCTTATTATTATATTTTTGTTCTGGGTCCTTATTTTTCTGCCTTCAGGACAAAATTTTCATATCTCCAGACTTCTTTGATAAAGCTCTCCTCTCAGTCCTACTCTTTTTGTTTTTAATAAACAATCTACCTTGGAATATTCACAGATCATTAGTAATCATAATCTAGATCTATGCAGACACTACCACAGTTTATGAAAGCAGATTCAAAAATTGAGGTGTATGAGGCTTTGCAGTTTATATCACCTCTGATCTTGCTATAATAATTCAAAGGAAACAAATTGTAACTTTCAATATTTCAAAAACCAATGTCGTATTGTTTCATCATCACTGATTAGACCTCAAATTACCTCCAGTCATGATGAGTGATTGCTCTCTCAATTACTCTTATTATTATATTTTTGTTCTGGGTCCTTATTTTTCTGCCTTCAGGACAAAATTTTCATATCTCCAGACTTCTTTGATAAAGCTCTCCTCTCAGTCCTACTCTTTTTGTTTTTAATAAACAATCTACCTTGGAATATTCACAGATCATTAGTAATCATAATCTAGATCTATGCAGACACTACCACAGTTTATGAAAGCAGATTCAAAAATTGAGGTGTATGAGGCTTTGCAGTTTATATCACCTCTGATCTTGCTATAATAATTCAAAGGAAACAAATTGTAACTTTCAATATTTCAAAAACCAATGTCGTATTGTTTCATCATCACTGATTAGACCTCAAATTACCTCCAGTCATGATGAGTGATTGCTCTCTCAATTACTCTTATTATTATATTTTTGTTCTGGGTCCTTATTTTTCTGCCTTCAGGACAAAATTTTCATATCTCCAGACTTCTTTGATATTTTCAATACAGGTGTATCCCTGGAGGCTGCATCAGGTTTCACATTTCATTACCTTCCCAGCAAAAATCATGTACGCTCACCCCACCTGTGCGTCAATCAGGAGATCTAATCCCTGCTGCTATAAAAAGATTGGACTTTTCCATTCTTAAATTTTCTTACTGAAAGAAGGGATCATTGAACCAAGCCTATCACCATGGAGGGTACAACCATTAGTTGTGAAAGAGGACAGAAACCACAAAAAAAGGTCACTGACTATCCCCAAACAGTCAACAAATATACACTGCTAGATGCATACCCAATGCCCAACATTGAGATAACTGTCAACCATCTAGCCGAGTATAACTACTTCAGCACAATAGATTTGAAAAGTGCGCATCACCAAATCCTGCTACATCCTGATGACAGGCCTTATATCCAATCTGGGGTACTAGCTCTACCGATTTATCAGGATGCTGTTTGGTGTGACCAGTGGGACTGCTTGTTTCCAAAGAAAGGTGGATGAATTTATCAGGAAACATGATTTACAGGACATGTATGCCGATGTTGACAATCTGATAATCTGTAGCACCACATTGGAAAAATATGTCACCCTTCAACTTCAGCTGGACAACTGGACATACAATGAAGAGAAATGCAAATACTCTGCCCAGACAATCGATCACTTGGGATTGTCAAGCCCGACCTAGAGCATCTGCTGGCATTAATGGAACTACCTGTCCCCTAAAACCTGAAGTCCTTAGAATGTATAATTGGAATGTTTGCATATTATGCAAGGTGGATCAAGAAATTTTCTGACAAAATCAAAACATTAAAATCAACTCACACTTTTCCACCATTAGAGGAGGCCTTGTTAGCCATCCAGACACTAGAAACCAACCTGATAGATGCCAGCCTGACAGCAATCAGTGATAATCTGATATTTGTCATATAAACTGATGCATCACAGTTCTGTTAGTGACCAAGTTGCCTTTTATTCAAGATCACTGCAAGTCAGTGAGTTAAACTATGTGCTGATAGAGAAAGAGGCTCTTGTAATAGTTGATGCTGTCGAGAAATGGAGGCACCTCCTAATTTGTCGACACTTCATTCTAAAAACTGACCCGAAGTCCGTGTGATTTATGTTCGATGCTCAAAATCATGGGAAAATAAAAAATGAAAAAATTCTGTGTTGGAGAATCAATCTTGCTTCCTTTAATTTTGACATCTAGTACTCTAAAGGTAAAGAGAATGTGGCAATGGACGCTCTCACCCAAACAACAAACTGTTAAGATTGCATGAATCCCTGTCACCCAGGTGTAACCAGAATGATACACTTCGTTCGAAGTAAAAACTTACCATACTCTGTTGAAGAAATTGGCACAACATCAGTCAACTGCCAAACATGTAACATTAACCAAATTTCCACCGTCCTGGGTATGACGATAAACTACATCTGCGTCCAGGGTAAGACGATAAACTACGTCCAAAAGTAATGCATATGATCAGGAGGCTTTAAGGAGTGTGGAATCCCCTTTTAATTGCTTGTGTTCCCAGGTCCCCCCTGACCTGGGATGGTAGCATCTGTTAGGGTCCCAGCTATGGGCAAATAGTTAACCCCGAAACTGAGGTAAAAAGCATTATGAATGTGTAAAAGTAGATTTAATACCAGAAATACTTTGTAAAAAATTATCACTAGAAATAAATTTTTGAAGAAGAACTATTACCAGCAAAACGTTTTTTAAAATTATATTACCAGCTATACATTTTTGAGGAAAAAATATTACCAGAAATAGATTTATGACAAAACAAAAATATTAACAGAAAAAAAAGTTGTTGGCATTAAATGACCCATTTAGGTTGATATGCCGTCAAACAAAACAAACCAAATTTCCATAAACCAGCTAATCTATACCTAATCAAAGCCACTCAACCTTTTGACCATTTGACTTTAATGGTCAACTACCTTCCTCATCTCACAACAAATATCTGTTAACCATCATAGATGAATTTTCCCAGTTCATTTTTGCCTACCCATGTCTAAAAAAATGTAAGTTAAAACTGTAACTAGCTGCCTGTCCAATCTATTCTCCATATTTGGCATGCTTGCTTACATTCATATTAACAAGGGATCCTCATTTCTTTCACAAGAAACAAAAACATTCCTACACAATTATGGAGTTGTCATTAGTAGAACAACTCCTTATAATCCAGAAGGTAATGGCCAAATAGAAAGATACAATGGCATCATCTGGCAGTCAATACTTCTAGCACTAAAAACCAAGAATCTTCCAGAATCACATTGGGAAGAAATCTTGTCTTAAGCTTTACATGCTAGTTATTCATTGTTGTGTACTGCAACTAACTGCACGCCACATGAACGACTATTCAAGTTCAACAGATGATCAACCAATGGGAACACCTTACCCACATGGCTAAGTCACCCTGGTAAAATATTGATGAAACTATATTCCCAAAATAGCAAGCATGAACCACTGGTCGATGAGGTGGAACTCCTTGAAGCATACCCACAATATTTCCACATCAGGAAATTAGATGGTAGTGAGGCCACATCTAGCCCTAAAAGGAGCTGGGGACAGCAACCTTGCTGAATTACCACAGGTAATTCCCATGGAATTACCAAAATCAGCCCAACCAGCAAATCAGTTCCCTAAAGACAGTGATTGTGAACTGTCCATCCAACAAACTAGGAACAATTCTCTGAAAGGACATATAAATAGCCCACAAATGCTGCATCACTCTAGTTGCAAAACCACTCAACTGATTAGACATTTAAGGATTCAATTTTATTTATTTGTATTTTTTATCGCAATGCATGTACACACCCAATTTCTTTTCTGATGTGTCAGTGATTGTGGTAAAATAATATATTATTATATTATTATAATAATATTATTATTATTATAGTTATCTGCCTGCGTTCATCTTGCATGGGTTTTGCACATTGAGAGTACTCTCCCAACTGAGAAAAACACTGGTGTCATATAGCTTTCCCAGTCCCATGCTGACTATTGGCTAATACCTACTTAGTATCGTTCAAATGCAAATAAGCAGCTCCACCTACTCTAAGTAGAAGGTCTTCTCTCAACAGCCCATTGTGAAAGGGGAGCTAACTCCTGGTGCTTATAGCACCTCATACAAACCACCCAGAGTCTTTTATTGGGCTGGCCTGATTCTCTGTTACACTGCCCTTATTAAGGGATTATTCTCCCTCCATAGAACAGTTCTGAAATCGACATTTTTGTTTAGACCATGTGTGTCTTTATGAGTTGAATAAAACCAGAATCATCCAAAGGTGTCTTCTTCAGTCTCATCAATCATCGGGTGCTTCAATGTAATATATTCTCTTTTATGCTCTGATTTCCACTCTGCTTCTATATTGTTTTATTTATTTATTTACACAAGAAGTATTTTTGGATGTCACTATTGAATTATTACAGTCAAAGGAGGTGATACTTTGTTTGGATCAAAACATCTCATTCAATGTAGGCATTCAACTCCATTGAAAAACTGGAAATTTACAAAAAATACTTACATCGAAGACTTTCCGCACCTATAAAATTGAACAAAAAGAATATTAATGTTATAAGTATGATACAAATAATCCTTAAAATATAAACAAACTTATCAATATTTTTTTTTGCTAATTAAATATTGATTTGTAGCAGAATTCTCTGTTTCTTAGAGAGTCAACAGGAATTATCAACACCTGCTGAAAAGTATCCAGATTGACTAAAAAAATGGCTACCTAAGGCAATGGTGTCTTGGTCTTTGTCAAAGTACGTCTTCATTGCCATGAATTCTGGAGAATTACTAACAACATTGGTAACAGAGGTGAATAATGTGTGCCAACTATTATTAATGGCTCAGACATTATTTCACCTATATCAAACACGATGAATGAACTTTGCCTCAAACTCCACACTAGATGACCAAGAACATCCTCTACTTATTTTCTTTCCTCTGAAAGAGCACAAGCCTTTTTAACTTCACTATCTTGGCTTGGGATGTTGTCAGACTCATCCAAACCTTTGACCTTATAAAGGTTACTGATCCAGATAAAAGAAAAATGATTGTTGTACTTTAGAAGTTTAGCCCTGAATTAATCACCTCGCTAGAAACAACCTCCTGAGCAACAAATAGTACAGGTGTTACTCTTCTGGGTCCACTGCTGATATTTTAACTGTCATCACTCACAGAATCATTGAAACACTTAATTGTAGTTTATCATAAGGGTGAGTGTCTAAGATATTTTAAAGTCTTTTGACAGAGTGTGGCATAAGAGTGCTACAGAAACTCACCCACTAGGGCATATCTGAAAATCATCAAATCTTTTCTCTCATGTGGGTCTATGTAAGGTGTTGTGAATGGCCAGACTTCAGAAGCTCATGATGGCTATGGAGAAAATACTCTCCTCTCAGTCCTACTCTTTTTGCTTTTAATAAACAATCTACTTAGGAACATTCAAAGATCAATAGTAATCTATCATAATCTAAATCTATGCAGACACTATCACAGTTTATGGAAGCAGTTTCAAAAATTGAGGTGTATGAGGCTTTGCTGTTCATCTCACCTCTGACCTTGCTATAACAACTCACTGAAAACAAACTGGCTTGTAACTTCAAAAACCAATGTAGTATTGTTTCATCATCACTAATTAGACCTTGAGTTTCCTCCAGTCATGATGACTGGTTGCACTCTAAATGAGGTTCCATGTTTTGAATGTCTGTTGGGTCTGAAGTTCTCCCAAGACTTCAAGTGGAATGCATACATATAATCCATTGTCAAAGATGCTAAAAGATTATCAGTTCATTTTATTGCTCCAGGAAGTACTTGACTCCATCTACCATAATTTATCTTTACAAGAATCACATTAGACCAAAAATGGAGTACTGCTGCCTTATCTGGAATTGAAGCTACTCAATTTTCAATTCCCAGCCGTAAAGTTCAAAATTGTTTACACAGACTTAGTGTGAGGGATACCTATACTCCACTATGCAATCATTTTCCCCACATGTGAAACATCTCAATCCTGTCACTATTTCCATGGAAATTGTTCAGATGAGCACTTCATTCTTTAGTGACATTGGTTCAGACCTTTACAGCTAAGACACATTATACGACTTCCACAGAGTTTTATCACTCTCTTTTCCTCTGGAGGAATATGGAGGAAAAGAAGATAACAACTAAGAAAATGTTCAGATGAGCACACTAGTTCCATTGTTTGTTTTGTGGCTTATCAACCCCTCATGTGTCATTTAAAACTGATACATTCTTATATTTCATAAAGTGTTTTCTTTTTCTTTTATGCTCAATGATATGTTATCAACTATTTAGGTACATATTTTCTTTTTTCCAACTAATAGTTTCAGCTTTTTTCCCCCCATCACATGATTGGTTGGTTGGTTTAGATATTAGTTTTGTTTTTTGGGTTTATATTTTTTTTTCTTTATATAAACCCACTCTTTTGAGAAATGATACAATAGCATCCATCTTTGCTCTTTCAAAGACCACTCTTATGTTGTTTATATTGAAGAAAGTCTTCCTAAATGGAGCAAGAGCTGGACATTCAGTCAATACATGTTTTATCGTGTATGCAGATTCACATGTTGGACATATTGGTTGCTCTCCCCCTTTCAGTAGGTATGAGTGTGCAATCATTGCATGGCCAATGTGCAAGTAGGCCAATGCTAACTCTTCTTTTCAGGATTTTCTGTAACCTGGCTTCCATTCACCAAGTACTGGCTTGATTTGTAGTAATTGGTGCATTGTTACTCAATCGTTGCCATTTTTGCTTAATAAATCTATTTATTTGGCTCTTCAGGTCTGTGTGAAGGATCTTAAAGTTCAGCTCAATTTCCATATTCTCAACATGTTTAGCAACTACATCAGCTTTGTCATTTCCAATTATTGTAACACGACTTAGGATCCAACACATCACAACAGCTATTGAAACAGATATTAAATGGAGTTTATTTAGCAGTATTAACGGGTTGTCAAGTCTTATTTTTTAGTGTTAGAACTGATAATGAATAAGAAAAGATTATAATTTTTTTGTGTTTATTTACTGAAATAATACTGAGTGCTAGATCTGTGGAACAGGCTTCAGCATTGATGGAGGAGGTTTCATCTGGAAGGTGCTTACTGCTTATTTTCTTCCAAGATATTGTTGAACATCCAGCTATATTTCCGTGTGTAGATCCATCTGTAAAGATGAGTGCATGACTGGGATAGTTCTTTTGATTTTATCAAATTCTTCCTGAAGTTAAGAGGATGCATATTTGTTTTTTGGAATTTGCATAAGTCCAATATTATTTTTGGAGATTGTATGGTCCAGGGAGCAATGTTAGGAGTGATATCCTCATGTATTGTTACCAGTTGTATTTTAGATTCCTCAATAAGGGGTTCCATTCAAAGCCCAAATGATTTTATAGTGGTTTTCTTTTTGTTGATAGAGATTTCTGTGTTGAGGGAGGAAAGTATTTTTGTGGGAAGGGTTAGATGGACAGGAATTTAGTTTTCTATAATACTGTAGTGCCAGTTTTTCACATCTAATTGTTATTCATCAGCTTCTGCCTATAAACATTCAACTGGTGATGTTTTAAAAAGCCCAAGCAACAATCTAAAACCTCCATGGATGGTAGAATCAAGGAGTTTTAGATGGAATTAAGTATCAATTTGTACCTCTTCCCTCATTATGTGTCCTAGAAATTTCAACTCTCTCTTCCAGATATAAAGTATAAGTGTTTTTTTTTTTCTATTTTCTCTAAAATTCCTAATTGCTGACATGTTCAGTCCATGGTATTCTCAGCATCCTTCTATAGAACCACATTTCTGTTGCTTCAAATATTTTCTTCATCTGTGGGGAGATTGTGCAGCATTTTTTTTTTTTTTTACAGTGGTATCCTCCCTATACAAGGCCCTGGGGCTACTCAAGAGTAAGGGGTACAGTTTGTGCAGGTATGTGTGGAAGATAACAGTTAACCCTAGATTTGTTAAGCTTATAGTGATCAGGGATCAACCTCTTTGGAGTTGGTTCCACAAAGCACTAGTTTATGGAAAAACTGCTTGAATGGAACTTCTCACCAGGGGAATATGAAGGGAATAAGGGTGGTTTGCTACAATGTGCATGGTATAGCAGGTCATCGCCATGAATGTAAGGACTGGTGGAACTAAAGATTGAAGTTCATCGGAAAACTCTCCATAGAAACAGCAATAGAGCAGCAAGAGGTTTGCAAAGTTGTCGGAGTTACCTCCTCCTTAGTTCCCAAATTCTTCACCAGGGTTCTCTCTCCCCATACTATAAATACTGGGAAAGTTCTTGCCTCTTTCTCTTTTTCCTTCAGGCCTTGTGCCAAATCCCACCTCGTGTGGAGGTGAGGTAAATCTTTCTTTCTTCTTCATTTCAGTGACAAGATGTAAGCTCTTAGAAGATCAGAATTTCCCATTTCTGGGAAAACGCTATGAACATTACAAACATTCACCAAAATACGAACATTCACCAAAGAACAAACACAATGTTCCCATGCACATAAATGTTATGTCTATGTGCCTTTTAATTTGTTTAATACATATTTTTTGACATATATATATATATATATATATATATATATATATATATGTGTCTGTCTTGTTTGTCTTCTTTCATCTTTGGTTGGACAAATTAAGTCTGCCAATTTTCATGTAGTTGGACCTTTTAATATTCTACCAGGAGTTACACACGTGTTTCTAATACAACAACACGTAAATACACACATGGTCCTCTACAAAGTCTGTGGGAAAGATGGTGCCTATTGGAAAAGAAAAGGACATCAAGAGGGGAAAGTTAAAACAGTGCCCACTGATATATGGCAGCAGTACTCATTTTCTGACCTGATCTGGCTCTATTTTTTTAACTTAACTCCCGGTGTAAGGTTGGTATCTTGGTATGAAAAAGTAAAAGTAAATTCAGTCAGTATATAATACTGGTGTTAAAAAGAGAGTAAAAATTTAAAATAAAATAACACAAAAGCTTTTTGACTTGCCTTCCGGGGTACAGTTGGTTGGTTGGTCTGAAAAATTAATAATAAATCCAATCGGTATATAATACTGGTGTCCAAAAAAGAAGGTACAAAATAAAAATATAATAATACAACTGCTTTTTGACTTGGTGTATGACTGGACTCTTGGGCTGAAAAGTAATAATAAATCCAGTCAGTATGCAATACTGGTGCCAAAAAAAGATGGCACAGAATAAAAATAAAATAATAGAACTGCTTTTTGACTTACCTATCTGTGTTTGATTGGACTCTTGGGCTGAAAAAGTAAAAATAAATCTAGTCAGAGTATAATATTGGTACCAAAAAAAAAAAAAAAAAAAAAAAAAAAAATCAGTACAGAATAAAAATAAAATAATACAATACTTTTTTTACTTACCGCCAAGTGTATGGTTCAATCCTTCATCTGAAAAAGTAATATTTCCAATCAGTATATAATAATGGTGTAAAAAAAAAAAAAAAAAAAAAAAAAAAAAAAAGGAGGTACAGAATAAAAATAAAATAATACAACAGCTTTTTGACTTACCTCTGGGTGTATGATTGGACACTTCGGCTGAAAAAGTAAAAATAAATCCAATCAGTATAAAATACTGGTGTCAAAAAAGAGGGTACAGAATAAAAATAAAATAAGACAACTGCTTTTTTACTTACCACCTGATGTATGGCTGGACTCTTCATCTGAAAAAGTAAATAAATCCAATCAGTATGCAATACTGGTGTCAAAAAAAGAGGCTACAGATTAAAAATAAAATAATACAATACTTTTTTTTACTTACCCCATGGTGTACTGTTCAATCCTTCATCTGAAAAAGTAATAATAATTCCAATCAGTATATAATACTGGTGTCAAAAAAAGAGGGTACAGAATAAAAATAAAATAATACAACTGCTTTTTGACTTACCTCTCTGTATATGATTGGATTCTTGGGCTGAAAAAGTAAAAATAAATCCAGTCAGAGTATAATATTGGTGTCAAAAAAAAAAAAAAGAAGGGTACAGAATAAAACTAAAATTATAAAACTACTTTTTGACTTTCCTTTTTTATTCCTGTAAGTCAAAAGGTCATCCTAATGAACATCATGAAGTGAATTTCATCAGTGTATTGGTAACAAAATGATGTCCTATGTATAGGGCTTGTATGCCACTCAGACATGTTCAACTGATCATTTATAGAAATAATGGACAACTATCAGGAGAATATTGCTTAACATCTGTACAAAGGTTTTATCAACCACTTGTGGAATCAATGCCTTATGGTGCTGCAGCAATTTCACAGGTGAGGAGGAGTCCTATATGATATTTATTAGATCCCTATCTTTTGGTCTTTCAAACTCAAAACAGAAGAGAGGCATAATAGGGAAAAAAGGTATCAAAGAGAAAAGGTAGAGGGTAAGACTTAGGACTGACATCATAACAAAGGGGGTAACTTGATCCCTAGATAGGAACCAAGTTATGACCCTTGATAGGAACTCTCTAGGACAACCGAGCAGAAAGGGGATTTCAAGATCGCCATCAAGCATCCTCATATATCCTGTATCGAACTGTCAATCTACCAGTAATCCACTGGTTATGTTTTACATCTATTATTATCTACACTATTTACATTATTCATTTTTTTGGCTGTTGTACATGTCGGCCTTCTTCTGAAGAAGGCCAGAGTGTACAACGACCGAAATATTGTAATAAATATGGCGACAAAGATGAGGACAATAGTCCGAATAATGTAAATCCTCTACATATTACCTCATCAAAGAAATATAGACAGATACTGAAAGGCCGAAACGTTGTAACAAATATGGCGACAAAGATGAGGACAATAGTCCGAATAATGTAAATAGTGTACATAATACCTCATCTCAGAAATATAGACAGATACTGAAAGGCCGAAACGTTGTAATAAATATGGTGACAAAGATGAGGACAATAGTCCAAATGATGTAAATAGTGTACATAATACTTCATCTCAGAAATATAGACAGATACTATTATTACCTAATGGTGCATAAAATGTATAATGGTTCGAATTGTGTGTTCTACTTATTTGACACCGATAAGCACACCGAGTGACACAACAGTAAGTAAGAAAATGAGAGAAAAATCCAAAGAAAAGTGAAAAAAGAAAAGGGTTAAAAATTTAAATGAAAGAAATAGAAAGTTTTACTGCCATGTCTTGTTACTCCTTTACCTCTGATCATTCAAAGAGTTTTTATTTGAGTTTGTGGAACTGACGAGTATAGTTCATCTGAATACTCTCCATGGAAATAGCAATAGAGCAGTGAGAGGCTTGCAATGTCTTGTCTGTTAGATAATGAATTAGTATTACTAATTTTTGCATAGTGGAAAATAGTGACATCAAGAGTGCAAAGTTAACGATAGGCTGCTCCTACCCATATATGGCAGTAGTACGCTTTTTTTTACCTGATCTGGCTCCGTTTTTTTAACTTACCTCCTGGTGTATGGTTGGTCTCTTCGTCTAAAAAAGTAAAATTAAATCCACTCAGTTGTATGTTCATCAAAGACACTGGAACAAAGAAGGCAATATTTATGTTCAGAACATTATCAGAAAGAACAATACAGACGCAGAATCATGTGTATCTGTGTTTTATAGATTATGTAAAGGTATTTCATAAAGAGTCTATCTATATTTCCTCAAGGACACATGGCACAGTGGATAAAGGCATTGGTTAGATCCAGTGACAGACCCAAAGAGTGTGAGTTCAATACCCAGTTCAGGCAGTGGAGAACTTTCAGAGGGAAAATTACCAGGAGATAACTGATAACTGACATCCATCAAACATGGCTCGTGGAACTAGAACAGTCTACCCCAGTGATCGAAATAAAGGGTTCGGTTCGAAATTCCAACCACCTGAAGAAGGCCGGAGCGTACAACGGCCGAAACGTTGTGACAAATATGGCGACAAAGATGAGGACAATAGTCCGACTAATGTAAATACTGTATTTCATAAAGTATGCCACAAAGATCTGTTGGAACTACACAGCAACCTTGACATATTTGAGAAGGATATCATAATCAAGAACCTATACTGGCAGCAAACTACCTGTATATGAATAGAAAATGAGCTCAGCAGTTATGTAAAAATAGAAAGGTGTGTAAGACAAGGATGCCCCTTCTCACTGGACTTATTCAACCTATAGTGATACTGAGAGAGTTAAATATCCCATCAGAATTAATTAATCGTGGCCAATCTTAACAACATAAGATATGCAGATGACACAGTGTTGATAATAGACATGGAAAGAAAACTACAAAAATCACCTACAGAAGGTAGTAAAGGAAAGCAAGAAGAAAGGACCAATTGCAAGAAAAATAATGCATGGTTGTCAGCAAAAAGAACAGCCCAACATGCAAATTTCAAATCACAGAATCAAACAAGTACAAGAATTTAAAGTGTGACATGAAATCTGAAGGCACATTGGAATATCCAAAGATTCATTGCAAAAGCTAAGCAGAGTATTGAGAAACAGAAAAACTTTGTTAGAGACAAAGAAAAGAGTGCAGAACTATTATGTGATCTGTAGCATTGGACGCCTTGAAAACTTTCAACAGAGTGACACATACAGGTTTTCTCCACAAGCTGAAAAGTTGCAGTGTCAAATTACTGGACAAATTTTTGAACTGATCCAGTCTTTTCTATCAAATTGGGAAACGAAAGTAATCCTGAACAGACACTCTTCTAGATCCTTTTGTACTAATGTATGTCTGCCCCAGGGCTCCACTCTTGGTCCTACTTTGTTTTTCATTTTCATTAATGACCTTCCCGATGGCATCAACTCTCAACTTGCAGCCAGTGACCTAAAGTCTGTCATTATCTAGGGCTAAAGATGGCTTGTTAATTTTAATGTCCCCAAAACTAAACTTTTCTCATCCGAGAGATCCCTCTCTGCTTTTCATCAGCATGGCTGATGCTAACCTCCAGGATGGTGACTCATTGTATGTTCTCAGGCTAATATTCTTAGCTGACATGAAGTGGAAAGAATATATTGGGTCCATTGCTAGGTCAGCTGCTAAGAAAGTTGGCTCACTGTGTCATGCTAGACAATTTTTCTCTCCAGAATTTGTCTTACATATCTCTAAGTCTACCATCCATCAATGCTTAGAATACTGTTGCCAAATATGTGCTCCTGCTATTTATCTACAGCTCTTTGATAATTATGCCAATTGTTTGGACGATCTCTTCATTAAGGTACCAAGACATTTTGAATTTAAGTGCAGTAATACACTGGCGATGAGATCTCATCAATTTACTGTTGAGTTTGCTAGATGTAATACTAAATTATATGCTACCATTTTCTTTTCTTGAACTTCTCACTTGGGGAACTCTCTTCTGGTTCCATGCTCTCCAGCCAACTTTAATCTGCAACAATTTAAATGCAATGTCAATTGCTATCTACTGTCCTCCTGATAACTTTTGTTCTCGCACCTTAGTAATGTTTCTGTTTCTAATTCTTCTACACCCAGTAACTCCTTGTGTCTTAGTTGCTTTACTGCCTTGTATGAGGTGAACTTGATTACAAAAAAAAGAAAAAAATCTGTCCTCTAATATGGCAGTAAATGCAGGACAATCTCCTCAAAGATGAAGTAGAGATTTGATGCAACAGAAGTCTGGTTCTACAGTTAGATGTTAAGGAAGGGCTGACATGTGAGCAACAACAAAGGTTTAGAGAAAATGGAAACAGAAAGGAAACTTATACTTAACACCAGTAAGAGACAACTAAAATTTATACAGCACATAATGAAGAAAGAGGGCTTGGAAAATCTGATACTCACAGATTGAAGGCAAGAGGGACAGATGCAAACAACATACTTAGTTTGAGTAAATGGATGGTGAAACAGGGTTTAGGAGAAATAACAGACAATATTAAGTGTTACAAAGAACAGGAAATTGTGGAGAGCCATAATCATCAACATCCTGAAAGGACACGGTACATAAAGAAGAATATATAATACTAGTATAAAAAAGAGGGTATAGAATAAAACTAAAGTTATACAATTGCTTTTTGACTTACCTTCAGGTGTATAGATGGATTCTTCATCTGAAAAAATAATAGTAAATCCAGTCAGTAGTTTTTTTAATCATTTCACCAAAGCATGTCAGAAGTGCCACTAGTATTCAAAGGGTTAAAGTGTGAAAATGAGAGAAAAGACTGGGTATGGGGGGATTGAGAAAAGAATGAAGAGGTTTCAGAACAACGGAAGCTGGTGATTGATGTTGCATTTAAATTTTTGAAGATTGTAGTTATCAGGGAAGCAAGTTAAAGGAAAAGAGTTTCACTGTCAGGAAGTCCTGAGAAAGAAACTGTTGGAGTAGAAGTGGAGGTTACATTTAACTATTTCAACAGTAAAAGGCTGGGACCTAGATGCCAATCTAGTAGCACGCTTAAAATCATATAGTCAGGACACCAGAGAAAAATGCTTGTTAGAGCAGTTGCCATGAAAATATTTGTATAAAAGACAGAGGGAAGCTACATCATGTCTATGAGAAAGTGACTGAAGTTGAGATGCCAATTCAAGACTGATTACATTGCAGATGCTTCTTTGGATTTTGTCAAGAACCACAAGATGAAGAGCAGGGGCACCAAACCATATATAGCAACAGTACTCAATGCACGAATGAATGGTAGATCTGTAGATGTGCAAGATGGACTCTGACAAGAAAAAGCATCTGGCACAATACAGTGAACCAACTTTCCTTGCAGTAGATGCAGCTATTGATTCAATGTAGTTGTTCCACTTCAAGTCAGTTGAAAACATAAGGCAAAGAAGGCACAGTGAGATACTCCCTGGAGTTGAGAATCAGCCATGCTGATGACAGGCAAGGAAATTTCTCTGTGGTTGTTAAATGAGAGCGGTTTAGTTTTGGAGGCACTGAAATTTACAAGGCATTTCCTGCCTCAGTTAACAACCGATTGGAGGTCCTTTTTGAGAGCTGTGGTCACGTTAACTTTGTCAGTGCTGACGGATTTGCTATTGGGACAGGAGTAAATGAGTGTGTCATCTGCATAAATGCCTACTTGGGAACTGGTGACATCAGGAAGATTATTGATGAAGATTAGAAACAGTGTTGGACCCAGGATAGAGCCTTGCGGGACAACTGAGTTCATGTGAAAGGATCTGGAATCAAGCCCGTTCAGAATAACCTTTATATCATGCTTTGATAGGAATGATTGTATTAAATCAAACAATCACCCTGTAATACTGTAGACCTCAAACTTACATAGAAGACCAGCATGCTAAACCCTGTCAAACATCTTTGAGATATCTAGAGCCACAGCTCGAACTTTGCCGTTATTATCAAGAGCTTGATATACATATTCATTGATGACCATAAGTAGGTCAGGGGTGGGCCGTGCAAAGCAGAATGTATATATTTGCTTCACTGAGGACATCCTTGCACTCATTATGAGCAAAGACAGAGACGTCTGCTGCAATCAGACATGTCACTCTGGTATAGCTGGAAGAAGTGATACCTGCGGACTATAGCAGCTGACCATGCAGGTGAGAACCAAGGAGATGAACACAGTTTAACTTGGCATTTCTTTGCTGGAATGAAAGCATTGACGCCGGCCTCCACCCAGGAGGAGACCTCAGATATGCATTTTTGAAAAGGATGATTGAAAACTTAATTCCTGGGGACGTCACAAAGGAAATCACAGAATGATTCCCAATCTGCTCATTGATAACAGAAAGATATTCTGTTAGAAGGAGGTTCTTTGCTGGTTGAGGAGTGGGAGCAGATGTGTACAGACACTACCGCATGATCAGAGTTGCCAAGAGGGCAAAGCTGTGTAGTAGGACAAGAGTCAGGGATAGAAGTAAAAAAGAGCTTGAGAAGAGAAGCATTTCCATCAAGGTTACTGTGGAAATATGTGGGGAAATCAAATAACTTGTGTGAGAGATTGAGAATTTAACGGTTTGAATGCCAGTTAAGTCAGTGACAGAGTGTTTAAACCAACTGGTATGGTAGGCATTAAAGGCAGTGAACACAACATGTTTGCAAACAGGTGTAGAGAGATGTCCTTGTTGATATATTATCAGAAATACTATCTAGCATGCAGTAGTCTTGAGAGGAAGGAGAACAGTAGAAAAAGAAGAGATAGCTGACTGAATTAAATAGAGAGAACTGGAGACACATGTATAAAAAAAAGAAGATATGGAATATAACATACATAAGATTCACTGGTGTTAAAAAAAGAGGGTACAGAATAAAAATAAAATAAGACAACTGCTTTTTTACTTACCTCTGGGTGTATGATTGGACACTTCGGCTGAAAAAGTAAAAATAAATCCAATCAGTATGCAATACTGGTGTCAAAAAAGAGGGTACAGAATAAAAATAAAATAAGACAACTGCTTTTTTACTTACCACCTGATGTATGGCTGGACTCTTCATCTGAAAAAGTAAATAAATCCAATCAGTATGCAATACTGGTGTCAAAAAAAGAGGCTACAGATTAAAAATAAAATAATACAATACTTTTTTTTACTTACCCCATGGTGTACTGTTCAATCCTTCATCTGAAAAAGTAATAATAATTCCAATCAGTATATAATACTGGTGTCAAAAAAAGAGGGTACAGAATAAAAATAGAATAATACAACTGCTTTTTGACTTACCTCTCTGTATATGATTGGATTCTTGGGCTGAAAAAGTAAAAATAAATCCAGTCAGAGTATAATATTGGTGTCAAAAAAAAAAAAAAAAAAAGGGGTACAGAATAAAACTAAAATTATAAAACTACTTTTTGACTTTTCTTTTTTATTCCTGTAAGTCAAAAGGTCATCCTAATGAACATCATGAAGTGAATTTCATCAGTGTATTGGTAACAAAATGATGTCCTATTTATAGGGCTTGTATGCCACTCAGACATGTTCAACTGATCATTTATAGAAACAATGGACAACTATCAGGAGAATATTGCTTAACATCTGTACAAAGGTTTTATCAACCACTTGTGGAATCAATGCCTTATGGTGCTGCAGCAATTTCACAGGTGAGGAGGAGTCCTATATGATATTTATTAGATCCCTATCTTTTGGTCTTTCAAACTCAAAACAGAAGGGTTAAAAACAAAAGAGAGGCATAATAGGGGAAAAAGGTATCAAAGAGAAAAGGTAGAGGGTAAGACTTAGGACTGACATCATAACAAAGGAGGTAACTTGATCGCTAGATAGGAACCAAGTTATGACCCTTGATAGGAACTCTCTAGGACAACAGAGCAGAAAGGGGATTTCAAGATAGCCATCAAGCATCCTCATATATCCTGTATCGAACTGTCAATCTACCAGTAATCCACTGGTTATGCTTTACATCTATTATTATCTACACTATTTACATTATTCATTTTTTTGGCTGTTGTATGTGCCAGCCTTCTTCTGAAGAAGGCCAGCGTGTACGACGACTGAAATGTTGTAATAAATATGGCGACAAAGATGAGGACAATAGTCCGAATAATGTAAATAGTGTACATAATACCTCATCTCAGAAATATAGACAGATACTGAAAGGCCGAAACATTGTAATAAATATGGTGACAAAGATGAGGACAATAGTCCAAATGATGTAAATAGTGTACATAATACTTCATCTCAGAAATATAGACAGATACTATTATTACCTAATGGTGCATAAAATGTATAATGGTTCGAATTGTGTGTTCTACTTATTTGACACCGATAAGCCCACCGAGTGACACAACAGTAAGTAAGAAAATGAGAGAAAAATCCAAAGAAAAGTGAAAAAAGAAAAGGGTTAGAAATTTAAATGAAAGAAATAGAAAGTTTTACTGCCATGTCTTGTTACTCCTTTACCTCTGATCATTCAAAGAGTTTTTATTTGAGTTTGTGGAACTGACGAGTATAGTTCATCTGAATACTCTCCATGGAAATAGCAATAGAGCAGTGAGAGGCTTGCAATGTCTTGTCTGTTAGATAATGAATTAGTATTACTAATTTTTGCATAGTGGAAAATAGTGACATCAAGAGTGCAAAGTTAACGATATATGGCAGTAGTACGCTTTTTTTTACCTGATCTGGCTCCGTTTTTTTAACTTACCTCCTGGTGTATGGTTGGTCTCTTCGTCTAAAAAAGTAAAATTAAATCCAATCAGTTGTATGTTCATCAAAGACACTGGAACAAAGAAGGCAATATTTATGTTCAGAACATTATCAGAAAGAACAATACAGACGCAGAATCATGTGTATCTGTGTTTTATAGATTATGTAAAGGTATTTCATAAAGAGTCTATCTATATTTCCTCAAGGACACATGGCACAGTGGATAAAGGCATTGGTTAGATCCAGTGACAGACCCAAAGAGTGTGAGTTCAATACCCAGTTCAGGCAGTGGAGAACTTTCAGAGGGAAAATTACCAGGAGATAACTGATAACTGACATCCATCAAACATGGCTCGTGGAACTAGAACAGTCTACCCCAGTGATCGAAATAAAGGGTTCGGTTCGAAATTCCAACCACCTGAAGAAGGCCGGAGCGTACAACGGCCGAAACGTTGTGACAAATATGGCGACAAAGATGAGGACAATAGTCCGACTAATGTAAATACTGTATTTCATAAAGTATGCCACAAAGATCTGTTGGAACTACACAGCAACCTTGACATATTTGAGAAGGATATCATAATCAAGAACCTATACTGGCAGCAAACTACCTGTATATGAATAGAAAATGAGCTCAGCAGTTATGTAAAAATAGAAAGGTGTGTAAGACAAGGATGCCCCTTCTCACTGGACTTATTCAACCTATAGTGATACTGAGAGAGTTAAATATCCCATCAGAATTAATTAATCGTGGCCAATCTTAACAACATAAGATATGCAGATGACACAGTGTTGATAATAGACATGGAAAGAAAACTACAAAAATCACCTACAGAAGGTAGTAAAGGAAAGCAAGAAGAAAGGATCAATTGCAAGAAAAATAATGCATGGTTGTCAGCAAAAAGAACAGCCCAACATGCAAATTTCAAATCACAGATAACAAAATCAAACAAGTACAAGAATTTAAAGTGTGACATGAAATCTGCACATTGGAATATCCAAAGATTCATTGCAAAAGCTAAGCATAGTATTGAGAAACAGAAAAACTTTGTTAGAGACAAAGAAAAGAGTGCAGAACTATTATGTGATCTGTAGCATTGGACGCCTTGAAAACTTTCAACAGAGTGACACATACAGGTTTTCTCCACAAGCTGAAAAGTTGCAGTGTCAAATTACTGGACAAATTTTTGAACTGATCCAGTCTTTTCTATCAAATTGGGAAACGAAAGTAATCCTGAACAGACACTCTTCTAGATCCTTTTGTACTAATGTATGTCTGCCCCAGGGCTCCATTCTTGGTCCTACTTTGTTTTTCATTTTCATTAATGACCTTCCCGACGGCATCAACTCTCAACTTGCAGCCAGTGACCTAAAGTCTGTCATTATCTAGGGCTAAAGATGGCTTGTTAATTTTAATGTCCCCAAAACTAAACTTTTCTCATCCGAGAGATCCCTCTCTGCTTTTCATCAGCATGGCTGATGCTAACCTCCAGGATGGTGACTCATTGTATGTTCTCAGGCTAATATTCTTAGCTGACATGAAGTGGAAAGAATATATTGGGTCCATTGCTAGGTCAGCTGCTAAGAAAGTTGGCTCACTGTGTCATGCTAGACAATTTTTCTCTCCAGAATTTGTCTTACATATCTCTAAGTCTACCATCCATCAATGCTTAGAATACTGTTGCCAAATATGTGCTCCTGCTATTTATCTACAGCTCTTTGATAATTATGCCAATTGTTTGGACGATCTCTTCATTAAGGTACCAAGACATTTTGAATTTAAGTGCAGTAATACACTGGCGATGAGATCTCATCAATTTACTGTCGAGTTTGCTAGATGTAATACTAAATTATATGCTACCATTTTCTTTTCTTGAACTTCTCACTTGGAGAACTCTCTTCTGGTTCCATGCTCTCCAGCCAACTTTAATCTGCAACAATTTAAATGCAATGTCAATTGCTATCTACTGTCCTCCTGATAACTTTTGTTCTCGCACCTTAGTAATGTTTCTGTTTCTAATTCTTCTACACCCAGTAACTCCTTGTGTCTTAGTTGCTTTACTGCCTTGTATGAGGTGAACTTGATTACAAAAAAAAGAAAAAAATCTGTCCTCTAATATGGCAGTAAATGCAGGACAATCTCCTCAAAGATGAAGTAGAGATTTGATGCAACAGAAGTCTGGTTCTACAGTTAGATGTTAAGGAAGGGCTGACATGTGAGCAACAACAAAGGTTTAGAGAAAATGGAAACAGAAAGGAAACTTATACTTAACACCAGTAAGAGACAACTAAAATTTATACAGCACATAATGAAGAAAGAGGGCTTGGAAAATCTGATACTCACAGATTGAAGGCAAGAGGGACAGATGCAAACAACATACTTAGTTTGAGTAAATGGATGGTGAAACAGGGTTTAGGAGAAATAACAGACAATATTAAGTGTTACAAAGAACAGGAAATTGTGGAGAGCCATAATCATCAACATCCTGAAAGGACACGGTACATAAAGAAGAATATATAATACTAGTATAAAAAAGAGGGTATAGAATAAAACTAAAGTTATACAATTGCTTTTTGACTTACCTTCAGGTGTATAGATGGATTCTTCATCTGAAAAAATAATAGTAAATCCAGTCAGTAGTTTTTTTAATCATTTCACCAAAGCATGTCAGAAGTGCCACTAGTATTCAAAGGGTTAAAGTGTGAAAATGAGAGAAAAGACTGGGTATGGGGGGATTGAGAAAAGAATGAAGAGGTTTCAGAACAACGGAAGCTGGTGATTGATGTTGCATTTAAATTTTTGAAGATTGTAGTTATCAGGGAAGCAAGTTAAAGGAAAAGAGTTTCACTGTCAGGAAGTCCTGAGAAAGAAACTGTTGGAGTAGAAGTGGAGGTTACATTTAACTATTTCAACAGTAAAAGGCTGGGACCTAGATGCCAATCTAGTAGCACGCTTAAAATCATATAGTCAGGACACCAGAGAAAAATGCTTGTTAGAGCAGTTGCCATGAAAATATTTGTATAAAAGACAGAGGGAAGCTACATCATGTCTATGAGAAAGTGACTGAAGTTGAGATGCCAATTCAAGACTGATTACATTGCAGATGCTTCTTTGGATTTTGTCAAGAACCACAAGATGAAGAGCAGGGGCACCAAACCATATATAGCAACAGTACTCAATGCACGAATGAATGGTAGATCTGTAGATGTGCAAGATGGACTCTGACAAGAAAAAGCATCTGGCACAATACAGTGAACCAACTTTCCTTGCAGTAGATGCAGCTATTGATTCAATGTAGTTGTTCCACTTCAAGTCAGTTGAAAACATAAGGCAAAGAAGGCACAGTGAGATACACCCTTGAGTTGAGCATCAGCCATGCTGATGACAGGCAAGGAAATTTCTCTGTGGTTGTTAAATGAGAGCGGTTTAGTTTTGGAGGCACTGAAATTTACAAGGCATTTCCTGCCTCAGTTAACAACCGATTGGAGGTCCTTTTTGAGAGCTGTGGTCACGTTAACTTTGTCAGTGCTGACGGATTTGCTATTGGGACAGGAGTAAATGAGTGTGTCATCTGCATAAATGCCTACTTGGGAACTGGTGACATCAGGAAGATTATTGATGAAGATTAGAAACAGTGTTGGACCCAGGATAGAGCCTTGCGGGACATCTGAGTTCATGTGAAAGGATCTGGAATCAAGCCCGTTCAGAATAACCTTTATTTCATGCTTTGATAGGAATGATTGTATTAAATCAAACAATCATCCTGTAATACTGTAGACCTCAAACTTACATAGAAGACCAGCATGCTAAACCCTGTCAAACATCTTTGAGATATCTAGAGCCACAGCTCGAACTTTGCCGTTATTATCAAGAGCTTGATATACATATTCATTGATGACCATAAGTAGGTCAGGGGTGGGCCGTGCAAAGCAGAATGTATATATTTGCTTCACTGAGGACATCCTTGCACTCATTATGAGCAAAGACAGAGACGTCTGCTGCAATCAGACATGTCACTCTGGTATAGCTGGAAGAAGTGATACCTGCGGACTATAGCAGCTGACCATGCAGGTGAGAACCAAGGAGATGAACACAGTTTAACTTGGCATTTCTTTGCTGGAATGAAAGCAATGACGCCAGCCTCCACCCAGGAGGAGACCTCAGATATGCATTTTTGAAAAGGATGATTGAAAACTTAATTCCTGGGGACGTCACAAAGGAAATCACAGAATGATTCCCAATCTGCTCATTGATAACAGAAAGATATTCTGTTAGAAGGAGGTTCTTTGCTGGTTGAGGAGTGGGAGCAGATGTGTACAGACACTACCGCATGATCAGAGTTGCCAAGAGGGCAAAGCTGTGTAGTAGGACAAGAGTCAGGGATAGAAGTAAAAAAGAGCTTGAGAAGAGAAGCATTTCCATCAAGGTTACTGTGGAAATATGTGGGGAAATCAAATAACTTGTGTGAGAGATTGAGAATTTAACGGTTTGAATGCCAGTTAAGTCAGTGACAGAGTGTTTAAACCAACTGGTATGGTAGGCATTAAAGGCAGTGAACACAACATGTTTGCAAACAGGTGTAGAGAGATGTCCTTGTTGATATATTATCAGAAATACTATCTAGCATGCAGTAGTCTTGAGAGGAAGGAGAACAGTAGAAAAAGAAGAGATAGCTGACTGAATTAAATAGAGAGAACTGGAGACACATGTATAAAAAAAAGAAGATATGGAATATAACATACATAAGATTCACTGGTGTTAAAAAAAGAGGGTACAGAATAAAAATAAAATAAGACAACTGCTTTTTTACTTACCTCTGGGTGTATGATTGGACACTTCGGCTGAAAAAGTAAAAATAAATCCAATCAGTATAAAATACTGGTGTCAAAAAAGAGGGTACAGAATAAAAATAAAATAAGACAACTGCTTTTTTACTTACCACCTGATGTATGGCTGGACTCTTCATCTGAAAAAGTAAATAAATCCAATCAGTATGCAATACTGGTGTCAAAAAAAGAGGCTACAGATTAAAAATAAAATAATACAATACTTTTTTTTACTTACCCCCTGGTGTACTGTTCAATCCTTCATCTGAAAAAGTAATAATAATTCCAATCAGTATATAATACTGGTGTCAAAAAAAGAGGGTACAGAATAAAAATAAAATAATACAACAGCTTTTTGACTTACCTCTCTGTATATGATTGGATTCTTGGGCTGAAAAAGTAAAAATAAATCCAGTCAGAGTATAATATTGGTGTCAAAAAAAAAAAAGAAAAAAAAAAGGGTACGGAATAAAACTAAAATTATAAAACTACTTTTTGACTTTTCTTTTTTATTCCTGTAAGTCAAAAGGTCATCCTAATGAACATCATGAAGTGAATTTCATCAGTGTATTGGTAGCAAAATGATGTCCTATGTATAGGGCTTGTATGCCACTCAGACATGTTCAACTGATCTTTTATAGAAATAATGGACAACTATCAGGAGAATATTGCTTAACATCTGTACAAAGGTTTTATCAACCACTTGTGGAATCAATGCCTTATGGTGCTGCAGAAATTTCACAGGTGAGGAGGAGTCCTATATGATATTTATTAGATCCCTATCTTTTGGTCTTTCAAACTCAAAACAGAAGAGAGGCATAATAGGGAAAAAAGGTATCAAAGAGAAAAGGTAGAGGGTAAGACTTAGGACTGACATCATAACAAAGGGGGTAACTTGATCCCTAGATAGGAACCAAGTTATGACCCTTGATAGGAACTCTCTAGGACAACAGAGCAGAAAGGGGATTTCAAGATCGCCATCAAGCATCCTCATATATCCTGTATCGAACTGTCAATCTACCAGTAATCCACTGGTTATGCTTTACATCTATTATTATCTACACTATTTACATTATTCATTTTTTTGGCTGTTGTATGTGCCGGCCTTCTTCTGAAGAAGGCCAGCGTGTACGACGACTGAAATCTTGTAATAAATATGGCGACAAAGATGAGGACAATAGTCCGAATAATGTAAATAGTGTA
Organism: Acanthosepion esculentum; assembly: GCA_964036315.1. Lineage (NCBI taxonomy): Eukaryota > Metazoa > Mollusca > Cephalopoda > Sepiida > Sepiidae > Acanthosepion > Acanthosepion esculentum. The sequence goes on from OZ038476.1 coordinate 136,302,450, forward strand.
CATAATACTTCATCTCAGAAATATAGACAGATACTATTATTACCTAATGGTGCATAAAATGTATAATGGTTTGAATTGTGTGTTCTACTTATTTGACACCGATAAGCACACCGAGTGACACAACAGTAAGTAAGAAAATGAGAGAAAAATCCAAAGAAAAGTGAAAAAAGAAAAGGGTTAGAAATTTAAATGAAAGAAATAGAAAGTTTTACTGCCATGTCTTGTTACTCCTTTGCCTCTGATCATTTAAAATTTCTTCATTTTAGTGCAATCCTTATATAGTAAAGTCGATGGGCACTATGGTATTAATATCTAAGTAATAATAATTAAATGATAACAGTAATAACAATAATATTAAATGTCATTGATATAGTGTTCACTGTACCTTGCTGTCAAGCTTAATCTCTTTGCTGACACATCTCTTTCTTACTTCTGCTTTGCAGTTTTACTGTGAATCTTGAATCTCTCTGCTCTTGTTTCTTTTACTTCATCAATGGTTCCCACATGGTTTTTATATCTATCCTAGACCATCAAAGCCTAGCATATGCACTGATTCCTTAAGACATCTGATTCTACAGTGTTCTGCACTTGCTAGAATTTTTATTTCATTCCACAGTGGTTGATTATCACAATCTTCTCTCCATACATGATCAGCCATGGTTGATTTCATTGTCTCATTCCTAATTAAAACTTTTAGATATCCCTCCACACTCACATATAAGGGTCGGCTGGTTTCACTATTTTTAGTAATATGGACATTAATCTGGCTACATAATGTCAATAATGATAACTTATCCCGGAAATTCAAACAGAAAAAGGAAGCATGCCTAAGAACATTTGAAAGTGGGAATTTCAAGACTCTTCCTATACTGAGAAAAAAGGGATTCACATTCATGGATCAATGGATAAAGACAATAATGACTATGTACAAGACATGTCATAAAATGCATAGAAGTTAGATGGTAATGATAATATTAGCTGTATCCTTATAAGGAAACTTTCAGCATTCATTGACCCTTCATTAAGAACAGTTAGTAAGTGTTATGATCATTGTACTGTCTTATTTCAAACTGAGAGCCAAGTCAAAAAAAAAAGATTTTAATCCCATTAAGTATGAAGTTAAGTTTGAAGACAGCATTCAATTTAAGAGAGTAACATATTCCATATGGCCATAATTATGCAAACACAAGAGGTGGTCAATTTTATATGAATAGATTTAGTGGTGGTGGTTGTGGTTAGCAGAGATTGTACCATGTTGGTGTTAATTTTAGAACAAGACAAAAAATAATTAAGAGCAATTCCTCTAATCAGTATGGGAATATATCAAGATGTAATGACTTTATTAAGTACCAAGTTTACAAATGACTTGGCAAAAGGAAGAAAAGCAAAAGAACAGAAAACATTTCAATATTAACATGAAGATCATGAATAACCTGAAGAGAACCCCTTTTCAATGTGATTAAAATGAATCACATTGGATTGTTTAAGTCTTTGCTCATCAAATCTCTGCATTTCAGTGTGAGTGAAACAGCATGTGGTGAAATATAGTTTAATTGCTACTAAAGTTCTTTGGATGATGCTAATAAAAAGAAATATATGTAAATTAAAGCAAAAATGAATTTAATGTATTGGTGGAAAATATGTTCCTTCATTGCGAAAGGCTTGTATTCCCAGGATAATTGGTGCATCTATTTTTTGGGGGAAGTAGGCAGAAGAGGGGGATCAGTTTCTTCCTTAAATATTGTGAACACTTACATTTTTTTTTCACAGTTATATAAACAAAAATCCCTGAAAATGTTATTTCAGTAAAAAGGTTATGCAATATCAATTGTGAACAAACCAAAAGTTCATTCTGCACCTTAACAAATGTGATTAAATAAACCTCAACAAATATTTTCTGCTGAGAATTTGGTGCTTGTATAACTTAGAACATTATTTTCTTTCAGATTTCACAGGAAAAAAAAATCTACACTGAATATTTGTTTTAAATTTACTTGTAACTTTTCTGTATGACTTTGGCATTTATTGAGATGCTGCTTGTAAAAAGAATTTGTTTTATATTAAATAAGGGGTATGTTTGAAGAATTGAAAAATATAAGTTTATGCCATTTTCAAGTACAAACATATTTCAAAAGATTTATTTTTTTCATTTTTACAGCTGTTAGATAAGTTTTTATATAGAAGTCCGAAAAGAAAATAATTGAATAACTGTGGTAGCAATCAATTAACAGTATCAATTAAATAAATCTTTATACATTTCTCCCATTTTTTTGTAAAACTTCCTATAATTTAATAAGTTTTAAAATCAGAATAAGTAAAAAAAGACATCATTGGGTGTCATTATGACATCAAATAGTTAAATATTATTTTATGAATTATTTTTTAATTAATTTCTTTTTTAAACACTGAAGTATAAAAAAATTAAATTATTCATTCTAGTAAGTTTTATAAAAGCCTATAGAACAAAAGTATATTAATGAACTATTGGTTTTATATGGTGAAAGATAAATTATTTGAGACATAAACAATACCAATCTCCAGATTTTAGTAGTAGCTGTATTCAGTACTTAATTCGGTTCATAATATTGGCCAACAGTGGCTTCAGGACATTGGTAATCATGGCCCACCACAATTTCCTGTCTTTTGTAGTTTTTGCCTTCTTGCTTTCTCCTATGCTCTGTTCTACCAACATTAATTCAAAATAATATTTTATTTTTCCTATCAAAAGATTATGTTGAAAGTATATAATTGTCCTCCATTTTTTTTTTTTTTATAAAATAACTAGTAAAATAAAAAAAGAGATAAAAGTAGAAAAAACAATGTCTATTTCTTTGATGATAAAATGGTACTTATCTGACATCTTTACCTATTTGTAGGTGACAAATACTTCCTTGCAAGGCAATAAGATTACATATTTTAAAGCCTAAAGATCAATGCATTCCAATGCAAGCTGAAGCACTGGAAGGATTTCATTCCTCAGAAAAAGACAAATGCTTTGAAAACCTTTTTGAATATTTACTTGCCAACTTACTTTCTCTTTACACAGACAAAATAGATTCAGAATTAGCTGACCAGTATTTTTGTTTCTGAATCTTTAAATTCAAGATCCATTTCTTGTTTTCCAAACTCACAATTATTTGTCTTTAAGAGAGAGGGAGCGGCTTGTGTGTTAGCTCAATTGACTTTGCCAAAAACACCTGCTAGATGGTGCTTTTTAAGTCAATAAAAAAGCAAGCATTTCCTTTTTTTGTCCTCTTGTTTCCATATGTAGTAGCACATTGGCAAGGTGTCTTTTGCTCGGTCATGTTCAGTTTATGGTTTTCTGTTGACTGAACTCTCACATGCGCGCACACACACACACAAATTCTAATAGCTATTTTTAATGCCTTTTCCTTTGATTTCCATTGTTTATACATGCAATTACAATGGTTGTTTGTTTTAAATTCCTTCTTTTGTGTTTCTTTCTTTTACCTGAACTCATATGAGTCCATCAAATATTTTTTGTGGGACAAATATACCAGGAGCAATAAAATATTTACTAAAAACATACGGCCACAGCTCACAACAACAAAAGAGGCGATTCCCTCAACAAAGTGATGACCAACCAATGTGATGTTCTTGTCTATACACAAAATCACATGGCACCCTCACAGACAGTCAACATGTGGGTTGTCAAAATTTCTTTCCTTTACAAGCCACAGTGCTAACACTTGTCTTTTAAACACACATAACCAAATCTGAAATAAAAAACTACTGACATTTCTTTTATTTTCCAGTTAAATTATCTGGACACCCCTTACACACATTATATAAAAAACATACGAGAAAGCCTGTATACAATTTATCCATTCTTTATCTTAACTTTCTGTCAGATTTCATTCCATATTTGAGTTACATTTCATCCCAACTCACAATTTTACACAATATTACTGTCTCTCATGATTCCCACACCACATAACAACCAGATAAGAAATAATATTCATTTTGTTGTTTCCATATTGTTGAAACTTGGCGTATGGTTCGTTCTACTTCGTCGCCATTGTTGAAACTTGACTAATGCATGGAATAATAATGCAAACACAAAATGTAGTTAGAATGAAATGTATTGGAACAAGAAAGTGTACACAATATTTACATATAGTCTTTTGTATATTCCTGGGAAGACCGTTCCTGGAGAATGTGTTGACTAAGTTGCAGTCAGGCAGAGTCTCTAGTTGGATCTCTGGATTCGCCCCCCTTGTCTTCCGGTACCAACCATATTTATATCGTCGGTACCCGCTATGCAAATTAGGTGGATCCTACCACAACACATATCTTGCTGTTTCTCACTTTCTCAGGGTATTTTTGTATGTATAAATGTTAATGGATTTATAATTATTTTATCCAACATTTAAAAATAATATCTTTTCCGTTTATATTTCTCAGATGACGTATTATTTACATTATTTGGACTATTGTCCTCATCTTTGTTGCCATATTTATTACAACGTTTCGGCTGTTGTACACTCTGGCCTTCTTCAGGTGGTTGGAATGTCAAACTGAACCCTTTATTTCACTCACTGGGGTAGACTGTTCTAGTTCCATGTGCCATGTTTAATGGATGTCAGTTATCAGTTATCTCCTGTTAATTTCCCGGGTATTGAACTTACATTCTTTGGGTCCTGTCACTAACGCCTTTATCCACTGTGCCATGGTCCAATAATGTAAATAATATCTTTTCCAATATGTAGCACCAATATGCCAGGAGTTTTAGCATATCAGTGTAATTGAGTTGATATGATCAACATTTGCAGACTATATTTATACATTATAGATGAAAGTCATAACTCCTTTACAAGCTAATAAACATTTCAATAGACTGAGTTAATGTTCTGAAGATGAACACACCTCTCCAGAATATGACATGGGCTCATCCAAATAACATATATACTGACACTGAGAATCGTCAGAGAGCTAGCCCAGAGCAAGCCTTATATCCTTACTACAGAATTCAGTAAGACTATGTTGACTCCAAGTGACATTATATTTCATGACTGTATTATCTTCATTCAACTAGCAGTATAACCCATCTTCGACCGGGTGTTTCATTACTGGGAATTTTTGTTGTTCAGTTGGAGCAGTTTAAGTTTAAAGTCAGCCCACCTGAAAATCAATATTAGTAACAACAATTAGGTGCAACTGAGGCACATCCCCAAATGGCGGCGGTAACAATTTGAATGGGATGGTGGCTCTGAAAAGGGTCGTTTTTGTGTTCTCAATCTTGCAAGGAAGGAACCTCTTCCATGGACCGTCATAATAATAATAATATAGAATAATTTTTATTTATAATATAATTTTTTTATAAGTCTAATAATCTTTTGCATTAGATTTGAACTCTCTAAATTGATTGTATGCTGTTGTTTTTTTACAGACATTAAATTTTGCCTTTGATTTTTGCGCAAAGTGTAAAAAATCATTTTTTTTTTCGATTTTTCACCCTCAAGGTTGTATTTTTTCCAGTCAATTTGGACTCAAAACCGGTTCTGAAGTATTATTTATCAAACAAAAAAAATTTCATCAAAATCAGATGAAAACTGTGGAAACGCATAAACAACATCTAATCACACACATATATACACACATTTTGAGAATTATAGATTTAGATGGAATGAAGACATAACAGTTAAGAATGAAATTTGAAGAGAGTGAGTTATCAAATTTTTTTTATTAACCTACCAAAATATTTCTGAGAACTTATCATTGCGAAAATACATTTTCCTTATTTGCCTTTACTGAAACTAAGTATAAGAAACAGGCAAAATGCAGAGAGAGATATGAAATTGTAATCAATCATGACCAACTTTGAAAAGCTTTGCATCTAAAGACTACAGATGCATTTTAGTCATAAAATCTGTAAATAGATTGACAATATATTTTTTGTAAACAGTGTTAAAAGTTCATTCTTTTTTAATCAAAGATTACATTGTTAAGGCTCTGCAAAAAAAAACCCTTCATCCTGTTGAAGGAATTCATAGCACTGAAGTTAGGGAAACCCTGTGTTAGAAAAATAAAACTTGTGTCTCAGGATCTCTCATTATTGCCACCATCAACTTTGGAAAATAAACAAAAAATCTAGATCATTTTTTTTAACTCTGCTCACATGTATATGTGGGATCCCCAATGTTAAAAAAGGCCTTGTTCCACATTTGGAATGAGTAAGTGTTCTATTTAATATCATACAAGCAGGTATAATTTATGTTAAAAATTTATATAATAATAATCATATTAAAAATGAATGAATGCCAAGAATGAGAAGTGTGCAATACAACTGAGACTTGTTTCACTGGATCTCTCGTTAAAGTTATCAGACCCTGGTGACTCAATGAGTAAAAGAAGAAAAAGATCAAAAATAATTTCTCTCTGTTGAATTCACAAATTTTTCCAGAGAAGTGATGACGCAGTCTTCTTAGCTGAGCTAAAAATTCCTAATTTTTTTTCTTCATGAAATTACTTTTAAAATCTGGAAAAACAATCAGGTTTTCAAAGGGATTTTCCACAAGTTATAAAGTACATAATCAAGTTGACATTCTTAAAATTATGAAAATAGGGATTACAAAAAATTGTAATTGATAAAATTCATTGATTGGCTACAATCAAATCTTGAAAGATAAAAATAAAAGCTTTCTATTGATTGGACAGATAAAGCAGTTTTGCTGATTTAACTACTATTAGGTTGGTGCAAAAATAATGTCGTTTTTTGACGTTCAACTTCAGTCAAAAAACGACATTATTTTTGCACCAACCTAATATTTTCTAACATATTTGGACATAGCAGTAATAGAAATTTTTTAAAGATATTTAACAATGGTACAGAGTGAAAAGAAAATTGAAACTTAGTAAAATATAATATTTTTAAATTAACAAGATCAGCATTACCTAAAAAATTAAAGAAAAATCTGTCTTGATTTTAAAAGTCACAGATTTAAGAGCCAGTATATATATATATATATATATATATATATATATATATATATATAAAAAGACGAAAAAGTAATTTAAAATTGGCATAAATTTCTAGAAATAAGAATTTTAAACTTAACCACTCTCCTATAACTAATTTATTAACATTATCCTACATTTAAAAATAATTTACTTTCCACAACATTAATGAAGAGTTGACATCAATGGTGTTTTTAAAACATGCCTGATGGGGGATTCTTGACCATATCCACCATGTTTTTGTTCTTTCTTGTCTTGAAGTCATAATACTATAATCACTTGACTGTATCACTTTTATATGTGAACACAATTCTTACTTTGAAAACATTTTGCCTTATGACTGTTGCTTTGCCTAGTTTTGACTTGCATATATATTGTTTCCTTCGTATTATTTTGCCCTGTTCCTTCTCTTCCATTTTTTATTGTTTATTGAGAATTTTGTCAATTACACTTAACCATAGACAATTACTCCACAATTATTTAATGAAAAGGACTTTGATTCAACTCCTGTATAATTATTGATTTACAATATTGAAAAATAAAAAAATAAAACAAATTAACAAATTTAAAGAATCGACAAAAAATATTTACATTATCCAACACTTCAAAATAATTTAATTTCCACTGCATTAATGAAGATTCGACATAATATTACATGCTTCAATGGTACTGAGTTATTTAAACCAAAGCAAACTCATTAAAAATTAATAACACAAGTTACTAAACTGCTTATAACTCACCGGAGAGACTTTATTGCAGTCATTTATGGAGGTTAAACGTTAATATTATGAAGTGAAATCATGAAAATATAGATAAAAATTTACCTATCTATATTTCTGAGATGAGGTATTATGTACATTATTCGGACTATTGTCCTCATCTTTGTCGCCATATTTATTACAACGTTTCGGCTGTTGTATGCTCTGGCCTTCTTCAGGTGGTTGGAATGTCGAACTGAACCCTTTATTTCACTCACTGGGGTAGACTGTTCTAGTTCCACGTGCCACGCTTAATGGATGTCAGTTATCAGTTATCTCCTGTTAATTTCCCTCTGAAAGTTCTGTGCCGTGGATAAAGCCGTTAGTTAGATCCAGTGACAGGACCCAAAGATTGTGAGTTCAATACCCGGTTAAGGCAGTGCAGAACTTTCAGAAGGAAATTAACAGGAGATAACTGTTAACTGATATCCATTAAGCATGGCACGTGGAACTAGAACAGTCTAACCCAGTGAGTGAAATAAAGGGTTCAGCTTGACATTCCAACAACCTGAAGAAGGCCGCAGCGTACAACAGCCAAAACGTTGTAATAAATATGGTGACAAAGATGAGGACAATAGTCAGAATAATGTAAATAATGTATAAAAATTTACATTTTAAGCAATTCATTGATTGGCTACTATCAGTAAGAACTGCAAGGAAAGTAACTTTATATAACTACTACTACTACTACCACCTGTACAAATTAACTAGTTATGAGAAAGTATTTTCGCAGACATTCTCTCATCCATTATTTTCTCAGTTATCCAGTGTGAAATACGAATGACAAGGCAAATTTTCAAGAGATTTTATAATAGCACAAGTGGAAGAGAGAAGTAGAATTTTGTAAAAAATAAAATTCTGTACTTACCAATGTTACCATTTCTTAAAAAACCTGGCGAAAAAAAGATTATTAAGAACATAAATCTCAAAAAAGGATTAGAGATTTCAATCTTTATATAAATAAATGTCAAAAAAGAATTTCAAATTGGCAGGATTTCCTGGAAATAATCCACAAACATGTATTTTATCCAACATTTAAAAATAATATCTTTTCCAATACGTAGTACCAATATAACGTGAGTTTTAGCATATCAGCGTAATTGAGTTTATATGATCAAAATTTGCAGACTATAATTATACATTATAGAAAAAAGTTGTACTTTAAGAAATTCATTGATTTTTTTTATTGTTAGTACAACTTTCTGGGAATATAAATTAGTTATGGTAGAGTGGTTTTCTCATATGTTCACTCACAGACTATTTTCTTGGCCAATCATTGTAATATTCCAGTAATAAAGCATATTTTCAAATTATTTGACAATGGTACAAAGGTCAAAGAGTAGTGTGTATTGGTAAAATATAAGATTACTTACTAATCTGACCATTTCCAAAAAATGTGAATATAAGAAAATTAAAAAAAGAATCACAAAAAGGCAGAAGAAATGATATTTCATATACAAAAATATCAAAGTTATTTTAGCATGTCAGTGTAATTGAGTTGATGTGTTTAGAATTTGAATAAAATCATTAAGATGTTAATAAAAATTGTATTTTTAAAAAATTATTCATTGCTTCCTATCAATGTAAGTTTGGCAGATAAATTATTCATGAGAGAGTTGTTTTCTCATAGATTCACTCATCCACTATTTTCCTGGTCAAGTAGTGTGACATACCAATGACAAGGCATATTTTCAAGAGATTTAATGATGGCACAAAATAAGAGGAAAAGAGAATTTTGTAAAATATAGAATTCTGTAATTTCTCATATAATAATAGGCTAAAAAAGTGGAGAAAATATGAATATTAAAAACAAAAATTTCAAAAAGAATTAAGGATTTCTATCTTATATAGATAAATGTTAAAAAAAGAATTTCAAATCTAAAAACATATATTTTATCCAACATTTAAAAAATAATATCTCTTCCAATATATAGTGATAATATGCAATGACTTTTAGAATATCTTCATAACTGAGTTAATATGTTTACAATTTGAATAAAATCATTAAAATCTTCATAAAAATTCTATATTTTAAAAAAATTATCATTGCATCCTATCAATAATGAGCTAATAAAAGTTTAGCAAATAAATTATACATGAGAAAGTGGTTTTCTCATGCATTCACTGACAAAAAATTTTCTGGGTTAACCATTGTGACATACAAGTTATGAGGATTATTTTTCAAATGATCGTACAATGGCAGAATGGTCAAGGAGTAATGGGTATTGGTAAATATAATATTAAGTACAGTGCTGTTTGATAAAAGTGACTCACCTGATGTTTTTACTAAATGTTCTCTTCTCCGATGAAACAAAAGTTGAACTAAATTCAAAGGATAAGCAATCTAAAATCCGAAGAAGAAGCTTTGAAAGCTCTTTGAATTTAGCAGTAAGTACTGTCAAGCATCTGTTCAGTATAATGTTCTGGGGATGCTTTTCTTTTCATGGAACTGGTTTCTTAAAACCTATTGAGAAGACCCTCAGGAGCGAGCGGTACAAGAGATTTTTAGAGTCTTATCTGCTCCCTTCTGCTGAAAGGGTGCAAATCGACCCCACCAACCTCATTTTTATGCAGGATAATGCTCCCTGTCACAAATCAAAATTGATGAAGGAATACTTGGATGAGAAGCAGGTGAGTGTTATGACATGGCCGCCCCAATCTCCTGACCTCAACCCCATAGAAAACTTATGGAGCATTATAAAGTACAGACTCTCGAGAAAGCAGTTGAGCAACAAAGAAGATTTGATTTTGAATTTCATATCCGAATGGAATTCAATGCTTGGAGATGAGATTTGCCAGAACCTAATCAAGTCAATGCCAAAAAGGGTTGAAAAGGTTATTCAGAATAAAGGAGGACCGATCAATTATTAAATATTCCAAACTATATTACCTATTATAAATAAATTATACTTCTATTATTCTTTATTTAAAGCTGTTCGGTTATGTTTCTATTGATTACTAGTTGGAGGAAATAAGTGAGTCACTTTTTTTGCACAGAGTTTTTCCCTAAATCTCAGGGTGAGTAAACTTTTTTACTAGGTGGTTGGGAAGGGGTCTTTATATTAGTAAGATTAAAAATTAGTTTGACCCCAAAAACAATAGGAGAAAAAATTTTTAAGTAAAAAAAAAATCAGGTGAGTCACTTTTATCGAACAGCACTGTATTTACCAATGTGACTACTTGATAAAAATATGAAGAAATCACAAATATAAAATAAGAAACATCTCAAAAAAGGTTGAAGAATATTTCATGGACAAAAATATCAAAATGTAATTTCAAATTAGTAAAATTTCTGGTAATAACAATCTTAAAATTTTGTATTTTAGCCAACATTTAAAAATAACGTTTTTGTTCAGATTGTAATGTTACTATCCCTGACTTTTTGGCACATCAGTGCAAGCGAGTTGACATGCTTAAAATTATAAGAATTAAAACCTTATAGTTAAGATAAAGATTTATATTTTAAGTAATTCATTGATTGGCTATCAGTAAGAACTTCAAGGAAAGTCACTTTTATTACTACTACAACTATTATGTGCATAGGTAAAGTTGTTTTGAGAGAGTGGTTTTCACAAACATCCCATCATGCACTCTTTTCTCAGGCAATCATTCTGACATAGCAGTAACAAGCAATAGTAGTATTAGTACAGATTAAGAGAGTGATTTTCTTAGACATTCTCTTATCTACTCTTTTCTTGGTCAACCAGTGTGACATACCAGTAACAAGGAATAACCAAAAGAGATCTGACAATGGCACAAGTGTAAGAGGGAAGTCGAATTTTGTAAAATATGAAATTCTGTACTTACCATTTGGAACATTTCCTAAAAAAGTATAGAAAATATGAATATTAAATACAAAATATCTCAGAAAGGATAACAGATTTCTATCACATATAAATAAATATCAAAAGAAAAATTTAAATTAAATTCAAGATTTTCTAGAAATAATAATCTATAAACATATTTTATCCAACATTTAAAAATAACACCTTTTCCTATATATAGTGTCAATATGCGATAACGTTTAGCATGTCAGTTGACATACTTAAAATTATGAAAATTAAACTTGTAAAGATAATGATATATTTTAAATAATTCATTGATTGACTACTATCAGTAAGAAATACAAGTTACTTTTTATAGCCAGAATGACCACCATAAAAGTAATTTTGAGGGAGAGGTTTTCTCAGGAATTCTCTCACCCAGTATTTTCTTGGTCAACTAATGTGACATACAAGTGACAAGGCATATTTTCAAGAGATCTGACAATGACTCCAAATGGTAGCGAGAAGTAGAATTTTGTAAAATATAAAATTTTGTACTTACCATTTGGAACATTTCCTAAAAAGATATATAAAATCAGAATATTAAGAACAAAATATCTCAGAAAGGATAACAGATTTCTATCTTTATATAAATAAATCTCAAAAGAAAATTCAAATTGGCAGGATTTTCTGGTAATAAACTATAAATATGTATTTTAGCAAACATTTAAAAATAATATATTAGGTTGGTGCAAAAATAATGTCGTTTTTTGACGTTCAACTTCATGTGAGAAAACGACATTATTTTTGCACCAACCTAATATTTTCCAATATGTAGTGTCAATGTGCAATGACTTATCATGTCAGCATAATTGACATGCTTAAAATTTGAATAAAATTGTAAAATCTTGATAAAAATTGTATTTTTAAAAACTTACTCACCATTTGGAACATCTAAAAGGGATTAGAAAATGTGAATATTAACAAAAATCTCAAAAAAAGATTAGGGATTTCGATCTTTATATAAATAAATGTTAAAAAAGAAATTTCAAATTGTTAGGATTTTCTGGTAATAAACTACAAACATGTATTTTATCCAACATTTAAAAATAAAATCTTTTTCAGATTGTAATGTTACTATGCCATGACTTTGGGCACGTCATTGCAAGCAAGATGACATGCTTAAAATTATGAAAAATTAAACCCTTAAAGTAAAGATAAAGATTTATATTTTAAGTAATTCATTGATGGACTAATATCAGTAAGAAATACAAGGAAAATTACTTTTTACAGCCAGAAACACAACCATAAAAGTAATTTTGAGTAAGAGGTTTTCTCAGGTATTCGCTCACCCACTACTTTCTTGGTCAACCAATGTGACATACAAGTAACAAAACATATTTCAAGATGAATATAATATGGAAGAGAGAAGTTAAATTTTAAATTAGTTTAAATTTTGTAAAATATGAAATTCTGTACTTACCATTCTGAACATTTCCTAAAAAAGTATAGAAAATATGAATATTACGAACAAAAATCTCAAAAAGGATTAGTGATTTCTATTTCATATAAATAAATATCAAAGGAAAATTTAAATTGGCAAGATTTTCTAGAAATAATAATCTATAAACATATTTTATCCAACATTTAAAAATAACACCTTTTCCTATATGTAGTGCCAATATGCGATAACGTTTAGCATGTCAGTTGACATACTTAAAATTATGAAAATTAAACTCGTAAAGTAAAGATAATGATATATTTTAAATAATTCATTGATTGACTACTATCAATAAGAAATACAAGGAAAGTTACTTTTTACAGCCAGAATCACCATAAAAGTAATTTTGAGGGAGATGTTTTCTCAGGCATTCTCTCACCCAGTATTTTCTTGGTCAACCAATGTGACATATAAATGATAAGGCATATTTTCAAGAGATTTGACAATGACTCCAAATGGTAGAGAGAAGTAGAATTTTGTAAAATATAGAGTCCTTTACTTACCATGTGGAACATTTCCTAAAAAAGTATAGAAAATCAGAATATTAGGAACAAAATAATCTCAGAAAGGATTAGGGATTTCTATCTAATAAATAAATGTTAAAAAAAGAATCCCTAATTGGCAGGATTTTCTAGAAATAAAAATCTGCAAACATGTATTTTATCCAATATTTAAGAAAAACCTCTTTTCTTATATTTTAGCATGTTAGTTGACATACTTAAAATTATGAAAATTAAACCCTTATAGTTCAGATAAAGATAGTGCATGGGGCCTTCATCCCTACTACATCTTGCATGCCAGTGGAAATGCAATGTCTATCCCTTTTACCTGTACCTGTTAGATGTAAATTTAATTTGCCAGGGCTGTCATATTGTAGAGATACACCGCTTCCTCCACAAAACATTGCTTTCTGATGGCAATGCGCTTGATGGTGTGATGGCACCTTTCCACTAAGCAATTGCTCATCAGGAAGTAAGCCCATCAAAAGTGCATGTGGACACCCCAGCCTTCTGCAAATTTTTTGAATGCACTCTTGCAGAATGCCACACCATTGTCAGTGAGTAGCTCAGTTAGTGATTGATTCCAGCTGCCAGATGACACTGGCAGAGTTCTGATGAAACACTGGGTGCCAGATGGAGAATTGAGTAGGACCACAATTGACCAGCATCAGGTAGTGCCTGATGTCAAGTTGGGTCACGTCCACACCTATTCAGCACCAAGTGTCTGTTACATCTAGCTATCCAGTCTACCACTGTATCGAAGCTGCATCTATAGACTGACACACCTCGCATTGTCCCACCACTTTCTTAACTGCAGCCTTGGATATTACAGGATTGATCTGCCTCACAAAATGCAGGGTGCACTTTGTGCTAGGATGTCCACTTTAATGATGGATACTCATTATCTGGGCAGAATCATCAACGACTGTGGCGCATACCAGCTGTGTAAGCTCTGCTTTCTTTCGTATTGTATCAAGCCATCACTGTGGTACTCTGGTGAGATGATTGGCCTGGTTTGCACTAGACTTGACCAAGACCACTTTGATTATCAGGCCGTATTCTTTGGCAAGCCCCTCCAGATTGCTGAGCCTTATTAGAATCACTGTGGCAATTTTGGTGTGCACTTTTGCCCTCCTGGTCAAAGTGTCAGAATTGCACACATCACATGCTGAATTGGTAAGCAGGTGCAGCACTGTTGCTTTCCATTGGGGTGCTAGATTAATGCCTCTCAATACCATGTCAAGTTCAGTTCGTCTCCACTGTAGTATACCATGCTCCCCCTAAGATGTACAAGCCCAATACTTTGGATCCATCCTTCAGCCTTTCAGGGTCCTTGTACAAGAATCTGAATTTAGTAAAGTGCCTTCAAACTTGTTTTGTTCAAACTAGGCTTTCATTGACATAAATATTGTCAATGTATACCGACATGACATGTTTAATTAACTCGTCCTGAGCCAGTACCACATTGATTATTGACTGCATTATAAGGGGCGCTACAACCAGCCCAAAAACCCAGCTGCATAAAGCAGTACCTACACCTCCTTAGACATACTGTCTGAAATGGCCACAATGACTTGTGGATATGCAGCTGCAGATAAGCTTTTCTTAAATCCAGAAGCAATACATTATTTCCCTGTTGCCACCATTCTCTTCCATCCTGGGTATAACAATAAACTACATCAGTGTCCTGAGTAAGATGATAAACTATGTCCAGCAGCAAAGCTTCTGAACAGGAGGTTTTGAGGAGCATGGAATTACCTCTTAATTGCTGGTGTTCCCAGGTCCACCTTGACCCAGGGTGGTAGCATTGGTTAGGGTTTCAGCTATGGGCAAATAGTTAACCCTGAAATTGGGGTAAAAACACTATGAAAGTGTAAAAACAGGTCTTAATACCAGAAATACTTTGTAAAAAAAATTATTTCCAGCAATAAATTTTTGAAGAAAAAAACTATTACCAGCTATACATTTTTGAGGGGAAAAATATTATCAGCAATAGTTTTTTTATGAAAGAAAATTATAATCAGCAACACATTAAAAAAAAAAAAAAAAAATTATTACCAGAAATAGATTTTTGACAAAACAATATATTACCAGCAATGAAAATTTTATCAACATTAAATGACCCATTGGGGTTGTTATGCCATAAAACAAACCAACCAACTGCCATTCTCTTAATTTGTGCAAACAAACATCAACATATTTATTCAGCTCCTGGTAGCCCATGGCAGGGTGAACCTTTCCTTTATTCTCTTGGACCACAGCCATCAGTAGAATTAAACCTTTAGCCGGCCTAAGCTCATTTGAGGGATATGGTGTCAGCCAGCTGTCATCAAACCAGACTTGCAGCTCACACTTGTACTCATGTTGCACCAAGTAGGACATGGGATATTCTACCATCATGTTACACAACAGTATTGGGGCCTGACCTCCCGTCCACTTCCATGTTGCAGTACAAACCTTCACCACCTGGTCAAATTCAGCATTGAGGTCCTGTTCAGCAATGGTTATCGCAGTTCATCAATGGTTATCACTGCATATAGGAGTGGTTCACTGTGACAGAACTCTACTGTACTTGATGTAGTGATTTGTACCCCTCCCCATCTATTTTATAGTGTTCATCCCAGTCAGCAGGTCATATCCCAGACTCTCATGAGTCACCAGGATGTCAGCCATGACATGATTACTACCATTCAAACACATGTTAATGACCCAACCCCACAAGTGTTAGTCTTTCCATTGATGATCATCACACACATAAACCTTCTTGTCCATGATGGGCTTGCCGGTTAATGATCGGGAGCAACCACAGTGACAAGTTTTTACCTGCCCTCGGGAAGAAACTGGCATTATCATTTATTCTTCTGTCTCGTTTTCCTGGACAGGTATGCACTAGGTGACCTATAGCTAGACACTGAAAACAGCACATCTTGACGTGACCCCTGCACATGTTCCCTGATGCCTTCCTTGGATGTGGTAGCCATTTGATGGCTGAGGCAGTCTCATGTCAGGTGGTTTGGCCCGTTACAGGTATAGCATGTAACATCAGTAGGGGGATAAATGGGGATGTCAAGACTCTTAGTGCACGTCACTTGTGATGCTGATGACACTACCATTGCTGGTTCCACCTTGTCGTCCTTTAGGATCACCCAGGCATGTGCCAGCATCTGGTCAATGAACAGCATGTCCATTCTCAACAATGTGCAAAGAAATTGTTTGATCTGGGCTGGTAGTCGAGCCACAAACATGCATCTGAGTATGCGTTCCCTCACCACTCCAAACAGCACTGCGAGCTTTTATAGTTCTGTCAGGTAAATGTTGACAGATTCGTCAGGTTGCATCTATGAACTGCTCATATGCTGCGAACTTGTCTATCATGAAGGCTGCATATAAGGCAGTCTTTATTTTGTTTGCATCTGCCTTCTCATCTTTCAACTGCTGGTAGATGGCAAACATGCCCCACCTCCAATCAGTCACAATGGAATGACGTATTCCAGACACTTCACATTGCACAGTCTGCAGACAAGTTCTGCCTTTTCCATCCATTCAACCACCAATCCAGCATTGCTAAACAGATCAAAACCGCCATCCATCTTAAATGCCAAAATAGCTTGTGTTAAGTATTGAGTATTCTGCTTATGCCTTCTGTACTGCTTTTTCAACACGGGCATCATCTACAGAATTACTACCATCCTCTAGCAAGCAATGAAGCTGATTATATACTAAGTGGCAGGTGTTAATACATTCGCATAGGTGTGATGTCCATTTCACCAAATGATGGTTTTGCGCATACATGCCATTAGGATTCAAACCAGATTTCCTGTTACAGCATCGGCAACTCAAACACATTTCATACTAGGTAAGCCACGCTCTGCATTACTGCAATGAGAAACCTGAATGACAAAGTAGGTAAGGTGAGAGATACGGAAATAGTTGGCAAATTTCAACTAAGAACTTGTAATGAACATAGAGAAAAACGAGTTCCATAGTGTATGATTAGATAGTAGCTAACACTCAGTTTCAAGAACAACCAAGCCATATACGGACATAGAGAGACACAAGAGGAAACAAAATACCCAAATTTACTATATAACTATAAATAAGAGATTTAGGAATGCAGTTTTACACTGCAAAACATACACTGGTGCTAACTGTGGGAGCAACCACCTTCCAGTTATGTGTAAACTTAGAGTTGAAGAGAGCCAACCAAGACAGCACCCAAATTACAATACAACAGACTCCTGAATGACTAAAATGTGTAGGGGAAATATATGGACAGTGTTAAAAGCTGATACAATGAACAAATTAAGAATGGAAACTCAAAGTTGGACATATTAAGAGAAGCTTTAGTAACATCAGCAATCGAGATCATCCCAAGGAATACTAGACAAAGAAAAAAAGTAACTGACGTTAGATGCAATTCTTGACTTGATGAAAAGCAATGCCAAGATATGGCACAGAAAATAGAACTCTGCTCAAAGAAATTAGGTAAAAATGCAAGTGGTCTAAAGAGAAATGGGTCAATGAAAAATGTGGAGAAAAGAAATAGAAAGAATGAGTATTACAGATTAAGCAGATATGCATAAAAAAATACGAGAATGAACAGGATGAAAGACATGCTCATCAACAGGATGTACAGTAGCGAGCATAAAGATCAGAATGATGTTAAGAAAAAGTCTAAATGTGAAATAGCTTTTTATTTTAAAGCTTCAAAGAACATTTTATCAAGGAAAAATAAGGATATAAAGGTAAATTATATAATTCCAAAATATAATGCGCAATAAACTTTATCAAAATAGGTTTATAAGAATAATTATATAACATTAAAAAAAATAGATCATCGCTTTGATCTTTATGCTCGCTACTGTATAAAACTCAAAAAAGGACACTGATATTAAAGAATGAAAAAATACTTCAGAGATTAAATGAATACAATAGAGAACCCTTCCATGACAAAAGAGGACAACTAACGATATACAAAAATATTGAAGGATCAAAAATATTAAAATCTCAAGTGAAATCAGCACTAGCCAAATTGAACAGGAAAAAAGCAGCAGGATGAGATGGAATTGTAATAGAGATGCTGGCAGTCTTAGATGATTTTGGCATTGATAAAATTACAAGAAAAGTATGATATACTGGAAACCTAAGTAGATTCATTTTAATAGCATTCCCTAAGAATGCAGGTGCAAACTCAGCCTAATGAGTCATATAACAAAACTTATATCTGAATAAAGATGAATAGAGAGCATAGCAAAATTAGGCAATGTTCTTTCATTACACTGGAACAAGGAATAGATTATGCAAAAGCATTTGATAAAGTACGTTTCAAAGAGCTGTTGGAACTACTTAGTAACCTTAATATATTTGGGAAGGATACTAGAATAATCCAGAACCTATACTGACAGCAAACCACCTGTATATGGATAGAACATGAATTCAGTAAATATACAAAAATAGAAAGAGGTGTAAGATAAGGATGCGTCTTCCCACTGGACTTATTCAATCTATACAATGAGTGAATTCTGAGAGAATTAGTTTTACCATGATTCATTATTGGTAGCACAAATCTTATCAACATAAGATATGCAGCTGACACAGTGTCAGTTGAAGACATAGAATAGAAAGTACAAGAACTCCTACAGAAGGTAGTGAAGGAAAGAGTGAAAAAAGGACTAAACATCAGTTGCAAGAAGAAAGAATGCATTGGTTTTAGCAAAAGGAACAGCTCAACATGCAAAGTACATAGTGAAGACGGCAAACTCAAATAAGTGCAACAATTGGATTTCCGGAGAAGAAAAATTTAAGAAAGTGTGAGACTGAAATCTGAAGGTGCACTGGGATAGTGAACGAAGTCTAATAAAAGCTAAGCAAAGTATTAAGAAACAGGAAAATTTTGCTAGAAACCAAGAAAAGCATACGGAACTGTTGAGCAATATCAGTCCTCCTATTATTTGGCAGCGAATACAGGACAATCTCCTCAGAGATGAAGCAACAGAAATGTGGTTCCAATGAAGGATGCTGAGAATACCATGGACTGAACATACGAGTAACAACAAGGTTTTAGAGAAAAGGGAAACAAAAAAGCACACTTATTATCAGAAAGAGATAAAATTTCTAGGGCGCATAATGAGGCAAGAAGGCTTGGAAACTTTGAAACTCATAAGACACACTGAAGACAAGAAGGACAGAAGAAAACAGTGTATAACCTAACAAGCTTGGGTAAATGGATGGCAGAACAGGGTTTTGGGGAGATGACAAAATGACAAAATTTATTAAGATCTACAAAAGACAGAGAACCCTGATTGGCAACATCCTGAAGGAGTCCCACATAGAAGAATGTCAATATGGGCTATACACGAAATAGTTACTGAAGTTAGAGGAAAGACATTTTAATATAAGAACATGACATCGACATGAAATGTTCATGGAAATGATTTTCAATAATCATTTTGTCATACTAATATTTGAGAACAGTAGTATATAGTTCTTTAAATCAAGAAGTCGAGTTAGAGGAAGATCACTGAGACATCCGGAAGAGGCATGGCATGTAGAACTAGAACAATCTACCCTAGTGGATGAAATGAAGGGTTCAGTCCAAAATTCCAATTACTTACAAAAGGCTGGCGCATGCAACGGCTGAAATGTGAATATGGTGATAAAGATGAGGACAACAGTACAAACAATATAAATAATGTAAATAATTAAAATGTCTCATCTCAGAAATACAGATAGAGATTTAAAGCCTAGTTTTGACCATCACCTTGAAAATAATCCCTTGTTTGCTGTTTACAGACTGACTTGCAAAAGTTCAGATTCCTCAAACCTAATCACATGTACATAAATTTTTCATCTTGTTTTCCCCTCTCATCTGACTTCATGGCTCACTAAGATTAACTTTGTAAATGAAATACTTACCAAAACAGCGAGGCAGACGGATTGTCTTCTTCCAAATACAGTAAAGTATTATGCTGATGATGATGACAATGCCAATACCTGGAAAGAGGCAAATAAATTTATGCTTTTTATTTCTGTTTATTAATAAAACAATGTTTGAAATTACTCTACTTGTCTGCCAAAGAATATTTGCTACTGGTTCCTACAGTGTGATACCAAAGTAGTATTAAAAAAAAGACCCAAACGTGTTATTCTCTTGAGCCACAGGATGCCTTAGAATTCCTCACCCCTTTAATAGGAACTTTTTCCTTTTTTATGTGCCATGTCCTTTTAGGACATCATGGCTCTCCACCTCCCTCTATTCCTTGCAGCTCTCAAGTTTCTTCCCTCCGGTTCCTCCCCCAGACCACATTTGGTCATCCACTTGCTTAAGATCGCCAGGTATGTCATGCATTGTTTTCCCTTGTCTCTCTTTCCCTCTATTTGACCTGTGAGTATTAGATTCTCCAGGCCTTCCTTCCTCATTATGTGTCCCAGAAACTTCAGCTGCCTCTTCCTGATATAAGATTATAATTATAAGCCTCCTCCTTGTTTGCAACCTCTCTAAGACCTCCTCGTTGCTCACATGCTCGGTCCATGATATCCTCAACATCCTTCTGTAGAACCACATCTCTGTTGCCTCCTTCATCTTTGAGGAAATCGTTCAACATTCACTGCCATATTCTTTTCTTTGTTACCAAAGAAATCCTTCTGTCTCACAATATTTTGCCCAGCTTTTGGAATGTGTCCTTGGCCATCCCAATACGTCTATGAATCTCAGTGTCACACTTACCATCCTCTGTAAAGACATTTCCCAGATATTTAACCCATTAAGTAATACACAGAATACTACACAGCATACAAGCACTAAGCTTATGTGACTACACATGGGTATAACTAATAATCCTACCAAACTGACAAGTAAGGAATATTTCTCAAATATAAGTCTCTCAATATCTTTTATACAAACTTCACACACATGTAGATATTATAAGAATGCCTTTACATACACACCTTCAATCAACACTTGTTTTCAAGAGATACAAGAATGGCTTCCAATGAGTTGTACGCTTTGATAGTTTAACCTTATGGCAACAGGTACACACTGATGTCATATCTTGCAAGACATTTTGTTACGAGTTAACAAAGAAAATTAAAAAAGAAATTCTTGTGTGGAGCTGTAAATTGAGGAACAAAAGATTTCAGTTTTTAGTCAATCATGTGGCAGCCATATTGAATATTTAATGAGATAAAGAATCTTAATTTGCATAATTCCAAGGTAATTTTGAGAAAAGAGCAAGTAAACACAATTTTGATGTCCAGAAATTTAGTGTGGTGGGGGTGGAACTTAGAACGAGTATCAATTTATAACAATTCTGTTAATAAAATCAGCTGCACTTTTTTAGTTGTTAATCAAATATAGATTACATTCACACTTCCAATGCTGTAGATGTAATTATACATTTTTTTTACAAAACTTACATTGCCTGCTGTTGAGGCATATATACCGTATCAAGACTGTGAAATGCCAATCCATCCCATTTGTTCTAATTCCAAACTATCATAGTCATATATAAGCAGGAAGGGACAACTCAACTCTGAGTCAACTCAGCACCATAAAAAACATAACTTTTTTATAACCGAATAAAAGTAATTTATTAAGGAATAAAACCGTAATTAGTGAATATTTTTAAAATTAATTTTAATAAAGTAAATTGTAAAGAAATCTATTTTTTAATAAAGTGAAAATATTCACTAATCAAGGTTTTGATTCTTAATAAATTACTTTGATTCAGTTATAATTTATAAGTTTTTATTATTAAATAAAGATAGTTTATTATTATTATTATTATTATTATTATTATTATTATAAAAAGTTTTTTCTGGTGTAGAGTTGTCTCGGTCTTGAGTTGTCCCAATGCTCAGTCAGTAGTGTTGTCCTGCATCCATATATTATATATTGGATGAATAAATAGCTTTATCTTCTCAGACCAAAACAAAATATTAAATAAGCAACCTAAACAAATCCCCCACAAAATTTTTTACTGTTAATAAAACATCGAAAAACGAACAGAATAAATAAATATAAAATAAAAAATGAAAATAAAAAAACAAGTAAAACAAATTAACCCAAATAAATAAATAAACAAGCCACTGCTGCCAAAATATCTGCCAGAATGGAATACCTACAATGCACCACTGACCTATATAAATAAATAGTCAAGAAAAATCCAACATTCGCAGCCTGGTGATTGTGTCTAGCATGAAACAGCCTGTCGCTTCTGAGTGTTGACTACAATGTTCACTTTATATATATATATATATATATATATATATATATATATATATATATGAGAGAGAGAGAGAGATATTGGCTGTTGACTCACAAAGTGAGTATGACCATCACTGACATGTACAGACCTTCAGTTAAACTCCCTCCCACAACACTGCATTCATTGGTTGTATGAATGGCAGTGGCTCATAAAGCCAGCCATCAATCTGCACTTCTTGTTACATATGGCATATCAAATAATCTCCAGGTGATGGAAGTTAACTTTGAACATCATCACTTCCAATGTGTCTTGTTATATGCCTTATCAAGCCCAACCTGGACTTGCACACCCTAGTGCAGGTCGGGCATTCAAAGTATGCCATTACAAAATTGTCATATACAATAGACTGTTGGTGTTATTATGATTTCTGGTGACTGGGTAGATTCGCCCTGGACAGACAGATCTGATTGCATTGGGCACATGGCCAGGTTGGCATCTCATAGCAATTCAGGGATCCTTTCCGAACCCTTCTCTTCAGTTCTGCATATTTTTGTGATGCCTCATGGAAGATCGACGCCAACAGCAATACCAGATCTCCAAGAAACATGGTTTTCAGCTAGAGTTTCCCAGTCATCCAGACCAATACTGCACTTGTATAGTGACT
Source organism: Acanthosepion esculentum (assembly GCA_964036315.1). Taxonomy (NCBI): domain Eukaryota; kingdom Metazoa; phylum Mollusca; class Cephalopoda; order Sepiida; family Sepiidae; genus Acanthosepion; species Acanthosepion esculentum. Next base: position 136,325,821 of record OZ038476.1, read on the forward strand.
CTTTAAGGCAAAATCTTCATAACAAATGTTCGGTTTGTGCTGTGTTTTTTTCCCTATTTCCAATTTTCCATACATTGTTTTGGAATTCTGTCAGCCGCCATATGGACAACATGGTCCCTCCATTGCAATCTGTGCTTGTGTATAAGTACTTCGACAGAGAGTGAATTGGCCCTTTGTAGAACCACAGTATCAGGGGTGTGAGACATCCAGTGGATTTCAAGCACAGACCAAAGACAGTGTTGATGAAAACATTCCAGTATCTCGAGATGTCTGGGATAGACTACCCATGTCTCATGTGAATATAGCAGAGATGACATAATGCAGGTATTGTATATTTTAATTTTTGTCTGCTTTTTTATGCCCTTCCGACTCCAAACATGGACCTTGAGTGCTGCAAATGCATTGGAGGCCTTCTTAAACCGTAATGCACTATCTCATTGTCAAGAGAGCAGTGGCAATTGAGAGTGCTACCAAGGTATACAAATTTGTCTACTACTCCAAGTCGAGTACCATCAACATAAATTTTTGGCTCTATATACTGGGAGGCTGATATATCACAATCGTCTTGTTAAGGCTGATGGACAGTCCAAAAGCCTTACATGACCCTGATAGTCGATCCATAAACTCCTGTGCTGAATTGTGTGTGACCAGGTCACAGTCATCGGCATAGAGGTGGCACACTAAACTCAAAATGACTTCTGTTTTTGCTGCAAACCTACATATGTTGAAAAGCTTTCCAGTTGACGTGTACCTTATCATAATACCATCATGGCAGTTCCCAAATGCACCAAGCAGTACATTTGCAAAGTAGACAGAAAACAGTGTAGATTGAGATGAGGGAAACATGCAGTCCATGGTACCAGTCCTCCCCTACTTGGCTATTTTTCATGGTAGATGTCAGCCAATGCATCACAAACAATCTGACTAAAATGTGCTGGAGCCACACCATGCATGAGCCACATCCATCTTCATATTAGCAGGTCTGGAAGTGTTTTCAAAATAATGTCCCTGTAGACAGCACCTGTTAGACATGCTGGTAGAACATATGGACCTACCAGACAGTCACCTAGAACTCCAGCCCACACATTAATTAAGTGATGGATTTTTATTTATTAATCTAACAGCATACATATATACTTATTATTCTACAGCTTGAATTAATATTCTTTGGCAATTAGTGATTCTAATAAATAAGTAAATGAAAAAGATTCCATACCTATTGGTAGAAATATTTCCAAAAGATACTGTTTGGTTTTGACTGAAAAACAAAAAAAAAATTTAAGGTTATAATTTGGAAATATTTATTGTTAATTTTTTACACTGTTGTCAGAGTGAACAGACATTTTTTATTGTTGTATTTTAAAAAGGGAAATCTTGATTATTTTAATTATCCGTTTATTGTTATATTATAATTTTTAATTATATTATGAAATTATAATCGTTATTAAAATAAATATTTTTAAGATTAGTCATGGCATATATCGATTGTTACATTTTTAAATAAGTGTTATTTAACAAGTTTAATTAGTTAACAATGTTTAACTAAGAATTATTATATCAAGAACATTTAATACATTGTACTTGCTAAATTATACATTGACATGAATGATTCTACTCTGTATTTAAGCATAAAATTTCTTTTTTATGAAAGAGGATGTAATTTTTTAAATTATAGGAAAATCATTTCAAGTCATAATTATCTCTGACGATTGGTTCGGTACCAAAGATTTTCTTTCCCTATAATTTATCATTCAAACATTTTTAACACTTGTCTATAATTTTATTCTCTTTTCTTTTTCGTATTCATTGATTGTAACATTTTTTATGGCTGAGGATGTATTTTCAAATTTGTAGGAAAATCATTTTGAGTTGTCATATTATTTTGCTTTCTTTAATATCTTTTTTTATTGGTTCAGAATAGTCAATTTTTTCTATTATTTATCTTTCAAATATTTTCAACAACAAAAATAATAAAGAAGCAATTGTCTCATATATTTGATGATAATTATATACTTTTATTCTTATTTATTAATTGATTTCTATTATTATCATTTAAATTATACAGTGAGACCCGGATATAAGAAACCCGTATATAAGAGAAACCCGGATATAAGAGAGATCTTCTCTGGTCCCAAACTAGAGCCTGTGTTAACATATATATAATAGATCAAACCCGGATATAAGAGAAACCCGAATATAAGAGACTTATTCTCCGGTCCCGACAACTCTCTTATATCCGGGTTACACTGTATATAATAATAATTCTTAATGTGGTACATTTGATAACCAACATCTAGTGTAAAATATTTATATTTTTGGGATAGATGAAACTTGTTAGTCTGGGGTGGTAGTCCATCTAAGAAAAGGAAAACTGATTTTAAAACAAGACTGCCTTGCAGCCATACTGAGTCACAAGAAAGTCTTTGGGAGTAAACTCTGAGCTCAAATCTAGGGCCAGTGTCCCTAAGCCTGTCCAGTGTTATGTTCAACTTCATCCTGGCAATTTCTACAATAACAACAGTGCCATGATGTATTGGCTTCTACCCATCTTTTGGACAACATTGGTAGTATGAAGAAGGGAGATGTGCTGTATGGGCACCTCTGATCTCTCATAAACCCTGTACCCAGAGGGGACACTCTAGCATCACCTCACTGCATCGGCAAAACACAGGAAGCAGTAGTCTATCAGTTATAAGTCCATGCTTGATTGATGTGGACTGACCATCAGTCTGAAGAAAACCAAGGTGATGGGACAAAGCACTGAAGAGCCTCCCACCATCAAAATCAACAACTACAAACTGGAAGTGGTTCATGTATTCACATACTTCAGCTGAACCATTTCAGACATCCTCTCACTAGACACTGAGGTCAACAGAAAGCTTGCTGCAAACATCAAAACATTATCAAGGGATAAAACACATTGATAAAAGAAAAGTTTTCCTTTTGTCTTTTATCTATATTTTCTTTATAGATATATTTTATTTATATCTGAATTTTTACACACATTTGACAAAGTGAAAAAAATAATATGCTAAAAACTTGAAGGAAGAATTTACTCTATTAACTGTAATAACTGCCACAGAGAATACACAGGAGAAACCTCAAGGAATTTAAATAAAAGATTATATGAACACAAAAACACACACTTAGTGCAGTAATTACTCACTATAATGAGCCTGACCATAATTTTCATTTAAAAATGTTACTTCAATTAAAAGAGAAAGCAATTTACTTTATTTTAATAGAAAGCGTTTTAATTGTGAGATAATCCTCAGTAAATTTGTGTCCAGGGTTTTACAATGTTTCACCATTTTTGGCAGATCTTCTATTATCACAATGTGGGATACTTAATAACAAAAGTGATAAAAACGTAAAAAAAATGGAACTAAATGAAATTGGGTAGATTATATATAAAAACACATAATAAAAAAAAAAAATTAAAGTTTAAAATTTCAGCATCACCTCTTCTTAGTGGACACATGAAGTTACATTAACATAAACATCACTTTAGTCAGATGGAATCCTGAAGGATAAAACGCATCACACAAAATTTTCTTTTCACTTTGTCAATGGTTTTCCTTTCCTGACATTTTTTATATATCTCAAACCATATAATAATTATCAATGTTTATTTATTTATATATTTGCTGTCACCATCTGCAGTTGAAATGGAGGTAAACCAACTTTAGTAAATTTATGAGTGATTACTTTCCTCAGACATTTTAATAATCGATACAAATAAAATATCTATCTCCATTGAGACAAAATTAATTACCAAGCAAAATGAGCTGTTTAATGAATTGATTCCTTTACTCTTACGTGTCTTATATTACAGTATCATTTCTTCAAGCATTTCATGTGAGGCACTCAGATACCTTTTGTTAATTAAGTAACTGTCTTGCTTCCACAAGTTATTTCACCAATAAAAAATAATTTCTCACCTGACATGCCATATGCAATTTTCGAAGTTCTTTTTAATGCAGGTTTTCCATTTCCTTTCCATGTGGCTTCATTGATTATTGTGATATCACTACCAGTGTCTAGCTGTGTTTTTATTAATTTTCACATGTACAAATTTTCTTTGGTTTTCACAATGCTGTGTATGAAATTTTTTCTGTGAGAACTTTTCCTTGCTTTAGTTCTACAGATTGACTTTTTATATCCTACTTTTCCACAATTGTTGCACGTTAAATTCTTAAAGCAACAGTTGTCTCCGAGATGTAACCTTCCACATCTGAAACATGGATTAATTTTTCTTTTTTCACACTTTTCTTAAGCTTGTGTGTATGCACATTTTTCCTTAAATTCTTCTGTATCATGTCTCAGATTTAGGATTATCTGGCATTAATCCAATATTTCTTGTAGTGTCAGTTTTGGATTCTGTTCAAGTTTCATTAGAACTATAGTATGTATTTCTGTGCCTTTTTTTGCAGTTAACCTTTGAATGAAAATTAACCCTTTAAACATATCCGGATACAGTTCTTGAATTTGAATCTTTCAGATTCCATGTAAACAATTCCAGCATGTGACAAAATCTTTGTTTTTTGTTTTGTCAGATTCTTTCACTTCCAACAACTAGTGAATAATAAGCTTTTCTTGCTAAAAATTTTAGTCATAATTTCTACTGTTTCTTTTTGGTAGTACAAAAGTACAATATTATTCATGTTCTAATATTCTCAATAAAAAAGTCTTTTTCACTGTTAACTCTTGAATGAAAATTAACCCTTTAAACCTATCCTGAGTTTGTTTAATTTGAATCTTTCACAGTCCCTGTTAACAATTCCAGCATAAGTGAGAAAATGTTTGTCTTCTTTTTCCATTCATACACTTCCAATGAGTATTGAATAACAAACTTTTCTCACTAAAGATTTTAGTCAGAATTTTTACTGTTTCTTCAAAGCAAATTTCTCCTGTTTTTTTTCATTAGTACAAAATTAGAGCATTTTTCATATTCTACTGGCGCTAACCTTCTCAACAAAAGTTTTTTTTTTTCTTATCTTCCCAGTCGCTGCATTCTTCTCTGAAAATCTGCTTGTATCTTCTAAAATAAGCAGAAAAGGTAATTCCATCATCTGAATTGTATGTGAATTCAGTTTAATGTTTTTTTTAATCATTATCATCCCAAACAAGGTAGTAATGCCAGTAAAACACAAGTGGTTACAGGGTGTGGAAGATTTAGGAACAGAGACAATAACGACGTGCAGAAAAAGAAGAGAATCAGGAGGACAGTACATCATCAGTTGACCTTGAGAAACAATAGCAATATTATTTTTCTGAAAAAAGGCCCTGTGATGAGAGATGATGAACCAATTCAGCATTGATTAAGGCCTCTAGGAGTTTCCCAAAAAGAGGTAGAAGGCTAACAGGCCGATAGTTGAAAGTGTTGGATGGCTCACCAGAGTTCTTAAAAACAGATGATGACTTCCAGTAGGTAGGAAAGCAGGAGGCAGTGAGGTATTTATTATACAGTTTAGTGAGAACAGAAGCCAGTTCAGGAGCACACTTCTTCATTACTATTACAGGATACCGTCAGGTCCACGAGCCTTGTGGGGATCTAGGTTAGAGATGATAGCAGAAACCATGCAAGGGATGAAAGAAACTGTGCCAGCTTTGAATAAAGAATAAACCTCAGTGGCACAATATTCAATTGGGAATTTAAAGGTGTCAGTCCAAGGGGTGTTATAAATAAAGTCATGGAGTGAGTCTGAATCAGTTTGTTGGTAACGGAAAGAAGTCTTGTGGATGGCATTTGAAAGAATTTGGGGAATTATCCATTTTCTTCTGCATTATTTCAATTAAATTTTGTTGTTGTTTCTGGAGTTCCAACAACTGTTGCTGTTGTATTTTTTTCCATTTGGGCTAATAATCCTACCATAATTTAAAAATAACTGTTTTTTTTTCCTTCTTTCTTTTTTTTTCTTTCTTTTTTTTTACACATACCAAAGAAAAGAAATTAAACCAACATAGTTTTATTTTTTTGTGTGTGCCAAAGCAAAAAAAAAAAAGAGTACTTTTTCCTACTTTATATGAATTTCGATTACTCCTTGCTGCTGTTAAACTCCTCTTGGTTATATGCCTTGACGTCTGTTTGGAATTCTTCTCTGAATGACTCCAACAGAGTTCTCCTGATTAACTTTGAGTTCTTTAGGGCATCTTGCCTAGTTGAATTGTGCTACCAGGGGTGTCTTATTTACTCTACAACAGGCCCACAACAATGGCAAGCTGCTTGAAAGCATGAACAATTTTAAATTTATTTATACAATTAAAAATATTTTTATTTCAGTACCTGAGAATAAGAAATTACTTTTATGTATATTTCAAAATATTTCATTTAATAAGATTTTCTTATGAAACCCTATATCAGTCTGTAATATTCTTTCTTTAGTTATCAACGGTATATTCAAAATACAAGAAAATACACAAAAGCTAAGTTGGTTCCCTGTGTTGTACCAGAAAATCTTTCTTGACAGAATCCATCATGCACATTTATAAATCTGTCATTTGGTCTGGTGTTCCTGCTATTCCTCTTGAGGTTCTTGACAAAATCCAAAGAAAGATCTGTAATGTAATTGATTCTGACCAAGCATTTCTCACATGGCTTCCCTCTGTCTGTTCGACAAATATTTTCATGGCATCTGCTCTGACAAGCTATTTTCACTGATGCCCCGACTTCATGAATCTAATCATGCTACTACATTGGCAACAAGGTCCCACCATTTTACTGTTAAATTAGCTAGCTGCAAATGCCACTTCTACTCTAAGTTTCTTTTCTTTCACTTCCTGCCTGTGAAACTCCCTTCCGATTTCTTGCTTCTATGATAACAACCATCTGCAAAAATTTAACATGCTATGTCTTCTGGGCTCATGTTTTCCACATGACATGAAGTGGATCAACTACATCAAACCAAGTGCTATGCCTACAGCAAGAAAAATGGGTTCATTGTGTCGTACCAGAAACTTTTTCTCATCAAAATACATCTTTCACATTTATAAATCTGCCGTTTAAAAATGCATTAATTACTGCTGCCATAACTGGTTTGGTGCTGCTGCTGCGCATCTTGTGATTCTTGACAAAATCCAAAGAAGGTTCTGTAATATAATCGATCCTGACCAGGCATCACAACTTCAGTCACTTTCTCACCGACGTGATGTCGCCTCCCTCTGTCTTTTCCACAAATATTTTCATAACAATTGTTCTGATATTTCAACTACATGCATTTAAGTGTGTTACTAGATTGGCAACTAGGTCTCACTGTTTTACTGTTGAACCATCTAGATGCAACCACCACATCTATTCTAACAGTTTTTTCTTGCACTTCTCACCTGTGGAAATCTGTTCTGATTTATTGCTTCCTTGACACCTACAATCTTCAAAAATTTAAATACAATGTTAATCGTCGTCGTCTGTCTTCCTGAACCCTGTTCATTTTTTGTCCTCTCTTCACTAAAGTCTTTTTCTTTTTTACACCCTGTAACACCCTGTGCCTTAGTGGCATTATCACCTTGCTTGGGATGAAAAATTTTAAAAAGTGTGGGAAGAGAACTGTGTGCCAAGTCAAATTCTGCTTTTGTTTATCATTTTTATTTTAGTACAAATGCTCTCAGCATGCATCCATCCATTCCCCTTCCAGCTATGGCTTATATAGCAGGGTAGACTGAGGTGTATAGCCTTGAAGTGGCAGACAGAAGTAATGAAATTGAAACAGAAAATAATTAAAAAATGTATTAACAGGTTTACAGAAAGGTAAGTAAAGAAATCAACTCCATCATTGAAGTTATCTATAGTTTAACACCATCTTAAGTTGATATCTCTGAAGTACTTGCATGCCGTGTGGTTTTCATTTGTAATCATTTCATCTCAAATTAAGCAATAAATCTGCAAGGGGTTACTGAGTATGACAGAATATGGTGACAAAAAACATTATTCAGGAGCGAGAACAATAGAAGAACAGGAATTCTCTTTTGTGGGAGGAGGAAAAGCACAGGTTTTCAATCCAATGTCAAAGGGAAAAGAGAATGTGAGCTTTTTAGAAATCATGTCACCTGTAGTTTTAGTCAGGGGCAGGTAATCCATCATGTTTAATTTAAGACATACGAGTCTAAATTTCCAAGGCTTCAACAGTCTGAATGAAAGAATGCCTCATAATTAATAAATTGTACACACACACACACACACACACACACACACACACACACGAGGTAATTTTTATCATAAACATATGAAAAAAACATTGACAAATAAGAGCAAAAATAACTACAGATGTCATTAAAAAAGGAAAACAAAACAAATAAAAAACAAACATACCAGGATTACAAATAGTATTTTTTGCTTCAATACAGGATAGATTTCTGGTTTGTGAAGTAACAAAACCTTCCTTACAGGTGCAATTGCAGACAACCTTGTTTCCAACCATCTGACATCCAGCTATTCCATTTTTTATGTCATTTGATGGCATGCAGGCTACAACAAAGAAAAAGCAGAATGTTAAAGGAAACTAAAGCAGAATAAAGTTTTAAGTAGACATGGTTGTGGCTGTCATAAGAGTTTGTTTTTTTGGTTTGTCAGATGTTCATAATTTTGAACAGATCAAATTTGTCTCCGATTTTATTTGAATTCTAAAATGGAGTATTTTTATTATTTACTTTTGACTAGTTTTCAGTTTTCTTTCAACTTTGTAAATCAAATACTCTTTAACACTTGAATAAAATTAAATATGCCATCACCGATTTGGCCAAAGAAGTACATTGTTAGACAAAGCACAAAACTACAGTCAAATTACCACCACCTACTCCAAATCCTTGTTACATTGATTTAAACACTCAAGTAATAATCTCAATTACTCTATAAGGCTATTTCAAGGTTGTTATTTTATATTGTCTTATGCAATTTGAATCTTATAATGTAATTTAAATATTACCTTATGCAAATTGAATCTTATGCAATTTAAATCCTCTCATGTAATTTAAAACTTACCTCATACAATTTGAATTTTACATGATTTAAATTCTATCTCATGCAGTTTAGATCTTATACAATGCATTTTAAATCTTAATTCATGCAATTACATTCTTATGCAATTTAAATCTCATCTGATACAATTTAAATTTTATTTCATGCACTTTAAATCTTATGCAATTTAAATCTACTATTCACTTGTTCTATTTAAATCTTATATAAATTAAATTTTATCTTCTGCAATTTAAATCTTATATTATTCTATTTCAATCTTATGCAATTTAAATCATAACCTAACCAATTTAAATGTTATTGTACGTAATTCAAATTTTATCTTAACCTATACTATTTAAATCTTGTCTTATGCAATTTAAAATTCTATCTGATACAATTTAAATCTTATCTTATACAATTTAAAAATTATCTTATGCAATTTTAATTGTATCTTATGCAATTTAAATTTACCTCATGCAATTTAATTGTATGAGATTCAAATTATGTGAGATCAGATTTAAATTGCCTAAGACAGGTTTTAAATTGAATAGGATAAGATTCAAAATGAGTTTAGATGCAAATTACATGAGATAATATAATAATTAGACATGGCAAGATTTAAATTGTATAAGATCTCAACTTCTCATGCAATTTAAATCTTATATCTAACTTATATATTTTCTCATGTAATTTGGATCTAATCACATGCAATTTGAATCTTATCCTATGCAGTTTAAAACCTGTCTTATGACATTTAAATCTGATCTCACATAATTTGTATGTCATACAATTAAACATTTATCATATGCAATTTAAATCTTATCTCATGTAATTTAAATCTTATTTAATTAAAATCTTATCTCATGCAATTTAAATCTTATTTAATTAAAATCTTATCTCATGCAATTTAAATTCTATCTTATAAAATTTAAATTGCATGAGAAGAAATTTAAATTGCATGAGATGAAATTTAAATTGCATATGATGTGATTTAAATTGCATAAAATTTAAACTGCATTAGATTTAAATTGTATATGAGATTAAAATTGCATGAGATAGGATTTAAATTGTATAAGATCTTGACTTCTTAAGACCTTCTCTTCTACTCATATTGCACAGTCATTTAGCATTGCCATCTCAGTTCTAACCTGCTAATGTAAAACAAACACATAGGTATTTTAAGAAGGTAATCAAAATCAATCAGTAATCCATGATTGATATCAACAATCTTTAGATTTTAAACTCCACATTTAAAACACCAAAAGTATTCTTACTCGCATTGCAGTCAATGTCATGTTCCCACTGCAAACTGTCATTACATATCATTGTCTTCAATGTCAACAATTTCTTAATGTTGCAACTTTCATAAACTTTGTTGTTTGGACAATCAATATTCTTCCCACAAACATTATGACTATCAAGACATTCTGTCAAATAAAAAGAATAATTATGATGAGCATTTTCATTGGAAGAATTGACAAATGAAGAATAGCATTCATTCTTTACAGAAAACAAGTTGGAATTTTCATTTGAAAAATAGTAGTAGAGCATTCATTCTTTACAAAAAATAAACAAAATGGCTGACAAAGATGGAAAGAAGGAATGAAGATAAAAGGAAGAAAAGAGACAATGAACCTAACCTGTACATTTTGGATTATAATTAAATTCAACACATTTTCATAACATATATATATATATATATATATATATATATATATATATATTTATATATATAGTCAATTTCTGAAACCTCCTGACGAGTGGCCAGAATGATTACCAAGTGGGTCATCTATGAGTTGAGGTGATAAATATCAATTAGCTAAGTGACAAATTTTATTTTTATTGATATATATATATATAAACCACAACAAAATCCCAAATTACCTTATATAGGGTAGGGTATAGCTCTATTTCAACTGATGGCGATAACCATGTCAACCCTGGTGTTTAGACTGTATTCATGTCCAACTTAGAAATTTAACTTTGACAACTTTGGTAAAATAAATACAGATTAGACTCAAATATCAAAATGGATAAGTTCTGTATCTATTTTTCAATGGCTGTCAAAATTAAGTTTCTAAATCCAACACAAATACACTCAATACACCGGGCTTGAATAAGACTGACATGGTTATGGCGGTCAGTTGAAATAGATCTATACCCCCACCCGATATGGGGTAATTTTGGATTTTGTTGTGTAATTTATATGCTCTATTATAATAAATACTTTCTTTGTGCATCAGCTTTAATATTACTAGGATCCACTTGGATTATATACCAATGGATTTATTACCTGTACTATATATATATATATATATATATATATATATATATATATATATATATATGTGTGTGTGTGTGTGAACATCACACCCTGTATTTTTCATCTTGAGCAAGCTGAAATACATATATTGTAATATTATTTTCTATGAGTTTGCTGATGATAACTTCCATGAGTGCAACTCTCTGTGTCTTGTTGGTCTCACGTTTTTCACTGACATGAAGTAGAATGATTATATTGAAACAACTGCTTAGTCTGCTGTTAAAAGTTACTTCACCATATTGTGTTAGGAAATTTTTCTCACCGAAATCCATCTTGCACATTTAAAAATCTACCAATTGTCAGTTTACTGAATATTGCTGCTGTTATACTCCAAGCCAAATTTTGTTGTGATTCATGACCCCCTTCTTCATGGTCAAAGACTAGAATGACTTGCAGGTCATCTTGAGGCTGCTGACTGGCAGGCATAGTGACAAGTAATTAAGCTTTTTTCAGCCAACTGTAAGGCACTGCAAGCCAAGGACATGGATCCCTCCTCAATCCACTGAAGTGACATAAATACAGATCCGCATGCCACAAAAAAAGAAAAAGGCATTCTCATCTCACCAGCGACTTCAACAGTCTATATTTTCTTCGCTCACTTCATCCTGCAAGAACATATCCCCTTGGCAGCCAGGGTGACCTACTGCCCATTACTATTACTTCCAGATTTCCCATCTGCAACTCTCACATGAGGCCAAAACTTGAGTATTATTTTCCTATCCTCCTACTTTGTCCAAACAAACCTCAACCACAAACCACAGAACTCTTTATCAAATGGACTCCCATTTGTGCACTGACTTCTGGTTACCTTTGTGAATATAACTTCCGCGTTTTTTTCTCAAAATATATATTCAACCTGTTGTAAAGAAATAAAGTCTCACTGCTGACACAGTAATCTGAACATAGATCACCAGTGAGAAAATATGGGCAATCCCATTTTGAACAAGTAGATCATGGCAAATGATGGCAAAGAATACATACATATATATATATATATGTGCGGTGGCTCCCAGTTGTGTCCGAGTATCGGGTTCCGTCATGAGTCCTATATGACAGAATGCCAATCACTGAGGATATTGTTTTTTAAGTGGTCGTGGCTGTGCGACGGCCCTGCACACTTTTTGGAGGGGCGAATACAGGGACCTGGTGCACTGAGTGCCACAAGGTCCCCAAACAACCCTCCTCAGGTTTTGAATTCAGAGTTGTCCTTCTCCTAGACCAGTTGCCAACCAAGGCTATAGGACCCAGTCTGTCCTGCTATTTACCCATAGCTGGAGGGAGAAGAAGAGGATTCACACCTTTCCCAAGGGTGTTAGCACGTAAGTGAATGTAATGGATTTGACTGGAATTCGAACTCGGCTCTCTGATTCCTCAATCAGAGCTGTTATCCATTACTCCACCGTGCCTCTACATATATATATATATATATATATACACATATATATATATATATATATGGGAATTAGTGTAACGTCTAAATGATCACAATTTCTAATTCTGTTCTCTATTACTATACGGATCACGCTTCCTACACTATCCTCTGTTCTATTCCTGATACTATTTCTCTATACTGATCACTATATAGATTACTATTTGGATCACTATTCGGTGGTTACTTTTCGAGTGAGTACTATTTGTGTGAGTGTTATTCAAAGGCCTCTAATACCAACATTGTTCAACGGCATTACTACAGTTGTATCTGCGATTACAAAGTCTCTACTGCAATGAGCATTATGAAAGTGACAACAAGTATTAGTTGGCATTACAAAAGTGGCAATGAGTGTTTGTAACAAACAACCTTACTCTGGCATTTCATCTTTTTCCTCACTATCATATGCTTATTACAACACTGACAAATCTTGTGTGTTGCTTCTGTATTGTGATGTGTAAAATAACCACAACGGCAATAGTAGTAGTAATTCTGAATTACTTTATTCTCGTACCAATGAGATACAAATACTAAAATATAACTGGGCTCTGGCCACTCAGCTGTTTATATAACACCAGAGGAGGTAACTTATGTCTTCCCGTGTCTGCCTGTGAAGTCGTCCTTCACTATCCAATGAAACCTTCTACTTATACTCCACAAATGTATTCATATATACTATGAAATATATATACCTATGTTTTTATATCTATAGTCGAGAGGCTTTCACTCTATAATTTCATGTACACTGTTATACTCTGCTTTTGATTTACTCCACAAATGCATTCATATATACTATGAAATATATATACCTATGTTTTTATATCTATAGTCGATAGGCTTTCACTCTATAATTTCATGTACACTGTTATACTCTGCTTTTGATTTACTCCACACTAAAACCTGCCAGTTGGATGTGAACAGCACAAAAGCAAAATAAAAAATTGCTCTCTGCAAGGTGGCTCTGAGCACTGCATTTGACCCACAAAACGAATCCCCTCAAAAATATAAGATAAGATTTAAACATTGCAGCCAATCACAAACATTGCCGTAAAAGCAAGAGCATGACAAAAAAAAATGCAGTGTCATGTATCTACCCTGACTGCTTAAAAGGAAAACACTTAGAGTAGTAGGTAGGCAGTTGCAGAATTCCCTCGTGGTCACCTGGTCAAGCAACCTAATACAAGCTTCAATGCTAGGCCCATATGCAATCAAACAATCTGTCCACAGTACCATGTAAAATAACCACAATGACAATGGTAGAAGTAATTCTCAATTACTTTATTCTTGTAGTGGACCATGCGGTGTGTGAATGTGAGAAGAGAAGATGAGTTATCTCTAGGTTATGGCTTCCGCTGGCCGGTCCAGCTACATAAGAATGTTGGACTTTAATGGAGTCCAAAGAAAGCAAAAGAAAACAAACAAGACCGATATATATGTACAAAACAATTATATATTAATGACAAATAGATTAAAATACGAATTACGAATACATTGAAGACATGAATAAAATGTTACAGTGTCTGGCTGGAAAGTTGTGTGTGTTGAATTGAATGTCCGTACGGGGTGAATTTTGTTTTAGCGTTTTCCCGGAATATAGGAAACGCTGGTTGTGTATAAGAGTTCACATATTGGAAATTTTAAGAGAAAGTTTTATACCTCGCCTCACGCGCGAGGTTGCGGCCCGAGAGTGGAGATAGTTGCTCGCATGTGCGCGTAAGCAGAGAAAAGAGAGAAAGAGGCGAAAGGTCAGCCAGTATTTATACTCCCGGGAGAGGGAGACCCCTGTTGACGGGTTAAGGAAATGAGGAGGAGCTAACTGCGACATTCTCATACCAATGAGATACAAATACAAAAAATATATCTGGCCCCGGCCACTTCACTCTTTCTATAACTGGCTATGGAAATTTATGTCTGTCTGTAGAAGTCCCCCATTATCTAATGAAACCTTCCATTTCTACTCTACAAGATTCTTGACAAAATACTAAGTGGGGTTTGTAATTTTATTGGTCATGACCTGGCATCTCATCTTCAGTCACTTTCCCCACTGCTGTACCATAATTTCCCTATCTCTTTTCTATAAATATTTTCATGGTAATTGTTCTGATGAGCTTTCCACTTTGGTACCTTCTCAGCTTGAATTGAAGTGGAGTACTATACGGGCAGTTAGGTCCCATCATTTCAGAGTTGAAATAGCTAAATGTGATGTTAGTTTCATTTTAATACTTTCTTCTCTTACATTTCTCACCTCTGGAATGTTGTTCCAACTTCTTGCTTTCCTGTCAACTATGATCTTCTAAAATTTAAATGCAACATCAATCATTTTCTGTCTTTCTGAATCTTGTTCTTTTGTCCTTTCTCTTCTCTAATGTTTTTACATTATCTTTTGCTCCCAGTAACCCCTTGTGTCTTAGTGGCATTGCTACTTTGCCTAGGGTGTAATGATTAAAAAAAGAATTGAAAAATAGAAAAGTTTATATAAAATGTTTGGTGATGATTAATATGTATATCAGATAAATGGCTACTGTTTCTGACAGATGATAAATGTTGTGAGAGAAAGAAAGAGAGGAGTGTATTTGCTCAGTACCATTTACTCTGTGTGTGTGTGTGTTGTAGATGCACATTAAAAAATGTTTACTTTTTTCAATTTTCATTGAATCTATTAAGTTTATCAGACACAATTTCTTAAATCATAATCGGAAAGCTAATTTTTTTTTAACTATCAAATCACAAAATAAAAATTAAAATTTTGATTACGTGGATATTTCTTTGATGATAAGCAAGAGCATATTGGTGGTCCAGTAAAGCCCAAAATATTCACGTTGCCAAATTTTACTTCACATTCTTTAATTATATGTTCCCGATTTTTTAGATCTCGGTGGCGACAAAAGCAGCAGGTTTCAATGATGCCATTTTCCCTTTTAATTTCCCTGGAAAATAGGACAGATTAGAGGCCATTATTTCTATAATCATTCACAATAATCAAAATTACATTCTATAATCATTCAAATAATTAAAATACCTTTTTAAGATCAGTAATAGCATTAATAAAACCTGATATATGTATATAACATAGTGTTGATGGCACCCAGAAAGGAAACTAGAGGAACTCTCTCAGAAGATAGTAAAGGAAAGCAAAAAAAGGTCTAAGCATCAATTGTAAGAAGATATAATGTATGGTGATCAGCAACAACCCAAAATGCAAAATTGCATTACATATATTTTTAATAATCACTTGGGAAACTGTATAATATAAAAGTTTTAAAATTACTACTGTGACAAA
Source organism: Acanthosepion esculentum (assembly GCA_964036315.1). Classification (NCBI taxonomy): domain Eukaryota; kingdom Metazoa; phylum Mollusca; class Cephalopoda; order Sepiida; family Sepiidae; genus Acanthosepion; species Acanthosepion esculentum. The sequence goes on from OZ038476.1 coordinate 136,341,803, forward strand.
ACTAAGTCTTGTATTTTTCTTTAATAATCATTTTAAAAACTGTATTTTTTTTTTTTATGAGGTTCACTCTGCACATAAGCTCAGGGCGTCTCAAGGTAAATGTTTATAGAGTAAGAGGCACAGTTTATCTGGACAGGTGAGGAAAATAACAGTTGACTTGAACAGATTAAGATTGTAGTGATCAAGGAAACATCCTCTTGGGAGTTGGTTCCACAGAGCAATGGTTCACAGAAAGAAGCTACTTGAGTGGAACATACTTCTCACCAATGGGAGACAGAGGGAATGAGGATAATTAGCTACAATGAGTGGCATGGTGGGTCCTAGCCGTGAAGGTTAGGGCTAGCAGAACCAAGGAATATAGCTCATCTGAGCACTTCCCACAGAAGTGAAGTTAGAGCAATGAGAGGCTTGTCACATCCCTTCTGTGAGAGAGGGGTTCATGTGGAAAATAATTTATCACCCACGAGGATATGAAGACACTTTTGAATTCTATAGAGACTGGAAATTGAAAACTGGGTAGCACCTGCCCAAATATGACAGCAGTACTCTATTTTAGGCCTGATCTGGCTCTTGTAAAAGCAAAGGATAGTAAGTCATGCATTTACTGGAGTAGTACAGGGGAACTAGCCATTTTTTCCTGCATCTTTCATGATGTACTTTTTTTCAGCTAAGCTTATGTTTCTTGTGATGAAAGAAAAAAAAATGAAATTGTGCAACTATAGTAAAAATAACTTAATATTTATTCTGTATCTTTTCTTTACAATTAATTACCATAATTCCCCTTCATCCATAATACACACCCCTAAAATTGTGCTGAAAGTGTGGGAAAATGCTTCTACTCACGCATAATACGCATCCCTTGTTTGGTAATCAAACCCTATAAATTGTACCTCTCCAATTTCATTACTGCCAGCATTTCCTAATCTTATTTTAAAAATATGGTTTTAAATATAAAATAATATTCTAATTTGGTTTTATGATAATTCTTATTTTATTTTACATTTGTAAGTTTTGTTAAGTACATATGATTGCATGACATCCTTATGGGGTCACAATCGCTGAATGTTAGTGTCAAATTGTCGTATGTTTGTGGTGAGTAGCCATTTCACAACTGAAATCAAGCTATGAAATAGCAATTTTTTAAAGATGTTTTTGCAGCTGTGCATAATACGCATCCCTAATTTTGCTTATTATTCTTTTTAGAAAAAAATGCGCATTATGCATGGGTAATTATGGCAAGTTTAAATAACTTTTTATTCAGAATAAATAATGAGGCTTGTTTTGAATTAATTAGTTGCACAATTTCATTCTTTTCTTTCATCACGAGAAATGCAAGCTTAGTGGAAAAAGCATGAACAATTTATTATTTAAGCATACGCACAAATATACACGCACATTTGAGCATACGCACAAATATACAAGCACATTTGAGCATACGCACAAATATACAAGCACATTTGAGCATACGCACAAATATACAAGCACATTTGAGCATACGCACAAATATACACGCACATTTGAGCATACGCACAAATACACACACATTTGAGCATACGCACAAATATACACGCACATTTGAGCATACGCACAAATATACAAGCACATTTGAGCATACGCACAAATATACAAGCACATTTGAGCATACGCACAAATATACAAGCACATTTGAGCATACGCACAAATATACACGCACATTTGAGCATACGCACAAATATACACGCACATTTGAGCATACGCACAAATATACAAGCACATTTGAGCATACGCACAAATATACAAGCACATTTGAGCATACGCACAAATATACACGCACATTTGAGCATACGCACAAATATACAAGCACATTTGAGCATACGCACAAATATACAAGCACATTTGAGCATACGCACAAATATACACTCACATTTGAGCATACGCACAAATATACACGCACATTTGAGCATACGCACAAATATACACACACATTTGAGCATACGCACAAATATACAAGCACATTTGAGCATACGCACAAATATACAAGCACATTTGAGCATACGCACAAATATACACGCACATTTGAGCATACGCACAAATATACAAGCACATTTGAGCATACGCACAAATATACAAGCACATTTGAGCATACGCACAAATATACAAGCACATTTGAGCATACGCACAAATATACACGCACATTTGAGCATACGCACAAATATACACGCACATTTGAG
>OZ038476.1:136351512-136364012 GCA_964036315.1 Acanthosepion esculentum
CATTCTTCTTTGTATTGGAGCTGACAATTACGAATTAAAGTAAGACTGCATTCACTACATGTAAAAATTAAGTACAAAACACCTTTCATCATTTGTATGTTGGAAAATGAAAAATTAAAACTTTAAAATTAAATAAGTGCCAAAATTAAAATTTAAATTCTAGTGTCAGTTTTACTTACTGAGCAGTCAATGGAATTAGTTTTTAAATTAAAAACAAAAAGTGTCAACTTACAACAAAGGCAACATACAACTGAAAAAGAAACAAAAAATATTAAATTAAAACAGTGTAAAAAATGTTTAGAGATGAAAAAAAATTATTTTAGTTTTAAGCTGGATATATTTATTAATTTATGGCGTTGACACCAGCCACAATAAATCATTACATTTTGTATTCTATGTGCCACGTCCCTTCAAGACATAGGCGATTATGGCTCTCCACAAATTCCTTTCCGTTGTGGCCCCTAGGGGTTTTACTCCTTTTGGCCTCAGTTTCATCATCCATTCATACAAGCTCAGGTAGGTGTCTTGCTGTCCTCCCCTATTTCCCCTTCCTCATTTCAGCTATCTCCTCTTGATTCCGATCATGTCTTCTTTTTATTGCTATTTTGTTAAGACTTTCTTGTAGCTTACTCACTTCAACCATAGAAATCTCAGTATCCTCCTGCTGAACCACATTTCTGTTTTATCAAGTTTTGTTGACCAACATTCATTGCTATATAAAAGGACCAGCAGGGATACCTGGCATTGCTCAGAAGATATCTGAATAATAGTTTATTATTGACAATTTATTGATATTTCTCAGCCATCTAATGGAAAATAAATTTTTATTCAATCTTTAAAAAAAAAAAAAAACTTCATTTTTTGGTTGGCTACAAAATAATAAATTTTAGGAAGATACCTGTAGTAATTGTAAGAGTAAACAGAGCTTAGGACAACAGTAAAAGTACTAAGCTTTATTCAACTAAACAAAACTCAGCTACAAAAGAAAAATAATTTAAAAGTTAAATAACCAACTAGGGTGAGTCCATTGCTTGTACATAGTGAACACAGGATACTACTACCACAATACCACAATACCACAATACCAATTGCACGCTCGGAGGTGGTGGTGGGGGTATTAGGGGCTGAGCATCCCCATATTTTTATCCAAAAAGACACTTTATTTTTCAATTTAAATACTAACATAAATACTCCTTTAATGCTGTTTTCAAATAAATCAAACTTGTATAACAGTTCATTAACCTTTTTTCAAATTATTAATAAAAAAGTAAATAAACTTAAATTAAGATATATTTAAACATTTAATTTAATCATTTTTTCAAGCAAAAACTATAGTGAGCCTTACTTTGAAAAATAATTGTTTACAATTTATTTTGGAGTGGAATTTAGATTTTTTTAAGTAAATAAATTTTTACTTTTAAACATTGCATTAAAGAAGATATTTCTCTGCAAATGAATTTAATTACTATTTTGGAAGAGTAGAAGCAAGTAAGATACACTGAGAATTAAGTTTTGAAAAGTGATTATGCTTAAATTTCAAGTTATATTTGTATTTGAAAACAAAAGAAAAACTTTAGTTAAATAAAAATTAGTAGAGACAGACATGAGTTATGGTCAACATTAGTCATGTTGAATATTTGTTTTACGAATTTAACAATATTTTATTTAAATTAATTTTTGAAAAAATAAGTCTAGCTATAGTTTTTTGCTTTAATAAAACTTAATTGAAAATTATTTACATTTTTATGTTAGTTACAAACCAAAAAACAATGAAGTTTATTTTTTTAAAGATTGAGTAAAAAATTTTTTTTCCATAAGATGGCCAAAAAATATTAAATAAGTCAATAATACGTACATATACAGACAAATGCCCTTTAGGGTGATACTGAGTCTGTATATACAGATAAATCTCTCAACACTGGACTAATGGTAATTGGGGTCCATTAAAGCTGATTGTCTGTAGATGGGAAGGGATTATTTTTGAGTTAAAAAACCACTATATAGTACCTACCAGTAGTTATGATCATAATGTAAATACTATAAACATGTATATATGGCATAAATAAATATATACTTAATAATATTAATCAAAATAACAAAAATAATAGATTTTTCACAGCTACTTTCTTACACATGCACTAATGTATCATACTTTCTGTCTTTGCTTAAAATTGAAAGGCCTGTCATCGCTGCCAAGTAGTCACTTGGAGAACTAATACAACTCGTTCCAGTAAGCCTTCAAATTTTAAATACATTGCTGACGATTTGGAAGTTTTTTCTCTGTAGATTTTTTTTTTTTTAATTTGTCTGCAGATTTTGTCTGTTGCATCCAAAGTTCATTGACGGTGGGGTCTGTAGATGAGAGGTTTTTCTGTATATTTATTTTGTAGCTGGAGCTGGACATCTGGATACAGACTGTCAGACAAGGGCGCATGCAAACACACAAAATATTTTAATAAATAATTATTAAACTTTTTGCCAAATAATTGTATTTAATATTCTTCTTTTAAATTTACTAATGTTTTTAAAGTTACACTTTTATTTACTATAGATGTGAAAATAAATTCAAGAGAAAGAAAAGTAAAAATGAACAGTAATCTTAATCAGAAATAATTATAACCGTTTGTTTTTACTTTTTAATTCTGAGAATTTTGAATGCATTCTAATGGATTTTAATTTTAACATATCTTTGTAAATACAAATCATACGATGATAATTTTTTTTACAAAATGCTGCCTTGGGTGATAATGAATCTGTATATATATTTATTTTGTCATTAATTACTGTAGTTTTTTTTAGTTTTAGCCAGACACATATACAGAGAATTGCCCTTTACATATGTATATGGATATCACAAACCAATCCAGTACTCTTTTTTGTTTCTAACTAATTTTCTCTATTACTCAGCACTTAGCTTTTTGAATGCCTCTTTTGCTAATTCAATGGGTGTTCAGATATTTAAACTTCTGTACTTGCTTCCATTAGATTACTGAATAATAAAATTTAAGTGATGTAATTGTTCTCTATAAAAGGAGATAACTCTTTTGCCCAACAAATATTATTACAGAGTTAAGTCCCTTAGACCTTCTCATATTTATAAATAATTTATTTTAAAAACGCCTGGTTTACCCTTATTCTATTGTAAGTATTCTTTCTTTTTTTTTCTTAATATATATATATATATGTGTGTGTGTGTGTGTGTGTGTGTGTGTATGATAGGATAAAGAAAAGATAGGAAACGTTTATCAATCTAACATGCTTCACTTCTATTAAAGCTTCATAAGAGAATTAAAAAAAAGAAGAGAAATTCTAGTATTTTTATTTTTGTCTTTGATTTTAATTAGTTAATCAGGCTTCACATGCACTGCATGTGTTATGCAACGTTAGTATAATTCATGGCATTCTGAATTGAATGAGAGATGGCACATTCTTTCAAAACTCCAAGAATTTAATGGATTCCAAACCTAACTGGAAAAATGTAAATATTGCTTTATGTATGTAATTGTATCATAATTCTAGTTTTACTACGTGAGAGTCAGATGGTAATGCATATTCGTAAGTCTGTGTATTTATGTCTAGTAGATATTATGTTTGGTGGTTGATTTTACAAATGCCACCCTAATTAAGAAAAAAGAACATAATTCTTTATTTTAAGACATTTTTATGTTTATACATTCTTTTTTATAGATATAAATATTTAAGTAAATGCTCTGTTTATAATAAACAGTATTAACAACATTTATCAGCCTGAATGTCCAAGAAATTGTCATAGAAAATATGTGTCCTTCGACAGGAATAAAACCTGTATCCTATACGGAACCGTCATATAGCCTGACGTGCTTTTACCGATTGAGCCACAGAGGAGCGTTTCGGTTAGCAAGGTCAATTTTACTGTTTTTAAACTACAATCCTCCATGATTTTCTCTCATACATTCATATCTGCTTGATGCGTATCCAAATGTAAACAAATGACCTCACACATTATGAAATGGACAAAGTCTGACAAATATTTTAAGACATTTTTATGTTTATACATTTTTTTTTATAGATAAAAATTTACAAATGTTTATTATAAACAGAGCATTATTTAAATATTTGTATCTATAAAAAAGAATGTATAAACATAAAAATGTCTTAAAATAATTCTTTATGTTGAAAGTACTTCAAGAGAGTCCTAATACATATTTTATGAAGTATAAACCTACAACAAAAATGCTACATTTAATCACCAACCTTTATTGAATATATATATATATATATATATATATATATATATATATATATATATATATATATATATATATATATATATATATATAAACTACATTATTTACAGTTAGACTCATGCCCTTGTGGAGGTTAAACAATGTTAGTTTTTACATTCAAAATCAATCAATAGAGGGTGGATATTTGAGAAGGTTTCTTTTTGTTTGAAAACAAATACAAACTTGTATCCTTCTTGGTATGTAATATGTTAGAACAGAGTAAGAAAGAGACATCCTTCCTTTTTTGCAGCACCCAGTTGTTCTGATTAGTTCTTCAGTGGTTAGAGTGGAGTGGACAAATCTTTCCCACTTTCTGATTAAAGAGTAAAGTTGCCTCATCTCAAAGACTTGTTTTCCTGGGTTTATATTGAGGTTGTTAAGTGGTTGGGGAGTATGATGAGTGCAATAGGATTATCCTTCGCTTTGGTACTGGGCTTTTTTATTTTTATTTTTCGCTTATCCGACTATCGGATTTCAGAAATGAAGTTAGCTGACTGACCTGTCATTAAGTTGAGTGATTGATTTTTTATGGCTTAACCTTTTGCAGGTTATTTACAGCAAGAAAATATTTTTAGATTATTGGAATTTTTTTGCAATAATAATGATTTATTGATACAAGTACGACTAATTAACCCATAATAGGGAGAGGAGATGGATTCATACCATTCCCAAGGTTATTTGCATTTAAGTAAATATAATGAACGTGACTGGAATTGGAACATTCCAATTCTGAGCCATTATCCATTACATCATCTACACATCCAAGTAGTCACCCATCTTGGTAACCTGTCATTAAGAATGCTTATATTAATGTTAATGAGGTGCTAAGGAGATGATGCTTTTCAGGAAATTTAAGAAATATTTTAATTCTATTTATTAAATTTTGTCTACTACTAGCATCATCATCATATTATTATTATCACAACATTTTGACCATTGCTCTCTGTCTGGTCTTCATCAAGTGTCTGTTGACCTGAGTAATCTTCAGAAAATTCATCTACAGTAGGAGAATTTTCATATTTTGCTGTCCATATGTATAGATATTTTCTCTTAGTTAATTTTTTTTATTGTTGTTGTTGTCATTGTTTTTAGTAGCACTCGGTATCCAGGAATGGACAGTAGAATGTGAACACTATATCTCATAGATAGAATAAAGGGTTTAGTTAAAAAAATTCCTTAAAAGACCTGTCTATATCTCTGAGATGAGATATTATGATTACTTGCATTATTTACATTATTCAGGCTGTTATCCTCATCTTCATTGCTATTTTTACAATGTTTCGGCCATTGTATGCGCCGGCCTTGTTCAAATGATTGGAATTTTGAACTGAACCTTTCCTCAAGGTCACATGGCCCCGTGGATAAAGACATTGGTTAGATTCAGTGACTAGATCCAAGGATTTGTGAGTTCAATACCAGGCCACAGCAGTGGTGAACCAAAACTTGGAGAATTGAGAAGGGAAATAACTGAGACATCTGAAAGAAGCATGGCATGTGGAACTAGAACAATCTACCTTGATAGACGAAATAAAGGGTTTGGTTTGAATTTCCAATCACCTGAAGAAGGCCAGAGAGTACAATGGCCGAAACTTTGTGAATATGACAATGAAGATGAAGATAACAGCCTGAATAATGTAAATAATGCAACTGATACCTGAAGAAGTCTAGATGACACAATAGTTGAAATGTTGTGATAGTAAGAACAAAGATGAAGACCTATATCTGAGTATCTAAAATGGAATTCATGTTAGATGTTTAAATGCTTATTTATTTTCTTGTTAATTATGATATTCCAATCATTTAGGATTAGTCCGAGTGTAAATAATGGTAACTCCTAATGCCAGAAATTCAGACAGAAATTTCAGAGAAGTGTTGTAATTACAGCCTTAAATATTCCTTGTCAAATTAAAGAGAAATGATTTTTTTCTCTATATTTCTTAAAATTTTGACAAAAACTGAGTAATTTTATGATCAATAACAAAAAAAAGATAAAATATAATCCGTCAAGTACACATTGACTGATTTGTTTTTCACAGTTTATCAACTCTTTCAGCATTAGGTAAAGCCAAAACATATTCTGGGGTCAAGTAGAGAAAATCTTTGATCATGCTGCCACTTTCTCAAGGGAGGAGACAAAAGGAGAGACATTTGAAATCTATTTTACTGTCAACATGGTAGATATTCCCCTTGCTATCATTTGTATTGTGAGTTTGTGTAAGCCACTGGATAATGCAGATGCAAAATAGTACAACTGACAAAGATGAGTGACCTATTCCTCAGGAGGGTGGAAGTATGTGACGTATTTGCTCTCAAACCTTCTATTTTGCTTATGACCACATTACCTTGAAACATCACTTCTCATATGGTCACCAAAGTTAAGACTGGATAAGCCCAGTCAGTACCTAGATGGGTGACTGCTAGGGATGTGCGGGTGGTGTAATGTATAATGGCTCAAAAAGAGAAATTGAAGATTTTTTGATTTAGATGGGTTATTTTACTGGCACACCAACCCCAAGGGTTATTTTGTGCTAAATGAGGTATTTTAAGATTTATTTTCGTGTTTATTTTGTAGATAAACTTTTTTTTTTTTAATAAGAGATTATTATATAAGGGTGTAGATGTACTTTGGTTTTAGTTGCATTTTGTAGCTGGGTGCTTATTTGGTTTCCTTTTTATAGTTTGAGGATAGAGTTTTGTTACTTTTAAGAATTCTAGAATGGCTTTGGGTTTGACCCTCTCAAAGAGGACCCTAAAGTTGGGTACATCGTAGAAGAATTTTTGTGTAGGTGCCACTTTTTTGCAATTAATCAAAAAATGTTTGACTGCATACTTTTGATTTTTATCAGGGTTCATATCATGCAAATTGCTTACAGCCACTTTACATTGAAACACTGGTTCGCATATGATCACTGAAGTTAAGGCTGGTTTAGTCTGGTCAGTATCTAGATGCGTGACCACTTGGGAATAACAGGTACTGTAAGCTTGGATATATGGGTGGTTTAATGGATAATGGCTTATACCCTTGGGAAAGGTATAAAGCCACCTCATCTCCCCTCAGCTATAGGTTAAATAGGAAAACTTGTATAAAAAAATCCTCATTTACCAAACACCGACCCCTCCCCACACACACACACACACAAATTATCAGCTGTAAAAAAAAAACAAATCAATATCATGCAAACTAATTTTCATACTAATTTCAATTACTGTGTGTGTAGAATTTGATGAAGTCAGTTCAGGAAAACACTAAAATAACAAAAACAAAACATGACTATTAAATTGATTTTATAAAAACATATGGCTATAATGAATTTGCTTCAGGTTCAAATAGACAGGGTGGTTGGAATTAAAGAGATAGCTGGATTTTTTTTTTTCATATAATTCTCAGTAATAAAAGGTTTTGTCCAAGGAAGCTGGGCCTAAATCAATGGATGGGAGGAGGAGGTTTCCTGAATATTAAATAAAAGAGGTGTTTTTTTTTTCAAAAACAGAATAATCATTCTGGCCCATCTATTTGAAACTCAAAAGGTACATATTGAGACACATTTAACCACATCAATCATAAATTCATTAATTATTTTTTACTACATATGATAGATAAAATTTAAAAATAAAGACTAATTTCATCTTAATATAAATTTGACATAAAACCATCAAGCATTTATACACATTATTATAAGTGGCTAAATATGAAAAACAAAAAAGTCAATATTTTATTATTAAAATACTTTTCATACCACATTTTTCCAAAAAAGTGCTTTTCCAAAATGTGCTTGGTATCTTGACTGTAAGATGAAGGGGAGTGAATTTGACACCATTAGCTTTTCTTTGATTTTGTCAGTTATCTGAAAAAAAAAAAATAAATAAATATATATATATATATATATATATATATATATATATATATATAAGCTACTATTGGAACTTTAGAGAGAGGCATAATAAAAGCGCAAACATTAAATGGAGTATATTACGAAATCTAAAGACTAACATAATAATCGGGAATACATGTAGGCTATGCCAAGAAGAGAAACTAGCTTATAGCAACGTATAAGGACAGCACTGAATTACTGAATAGGAGGTCAGAGATCATGACCAAGTGTAGACACGTTAAAAGGTTCAGTTTGAGGTTATTTGAATCCAGATAAAGCTACATCTCCTCCCCACCCCCTTACTTCTGGTTTCAAATGAAAGTACTGAAGTTGCTGAGCTCTATTTGGTTGATTTGGTGAACAAACCACCTGAGGAAACTCTAGTGGTCAAAACCACAGTAGTGTTCTGATCAGTATTCATATTTAATTTTTAAAACATTAAACAGCTCTGCAAGTCTGGTCTTCCAACTTGATATTGAGATTTGGAATGCGTACGATCTTAACAAATATTTTGATGTTTGTGTACTCTGGCATATATATATATATATATATATATATATATATATATATTATATATATATATATATGTACTCTGTGAAGCAATTCTGTGGTGAGAAACAAAAATCACCAGTCTACAAATTTCCAGAGAGACCATTGAAAGTAGAAGACAAAGCCCTGGACTGTGTAAAGTCTTTCATCTATCTTGGTAGCAAAGTCAACTACAGCGAAACTATAGATGATGAAATCATGCAATGGATTGCTAAGGCTACCAGTGCTTTTGGCAAACTTTGCCATCACTTGTGGAATGAGAGAGCATTTGACTGGATATGAAAATTTGGGTTTACGGAGTGCTGACCTTGCCATCCTTTTTTAGGGCACAGAGTTGTGGACCCCATACAGGTACCATATACGCAGGCTGGGTGTTTTCCATAAAAACTGTCTGTGTGCCATCTGTGGAGTTAACCTTCAAGATAGGACATCTAACGTAACTTGTTTAACAGGTGTAATATTGGAGGAATCGAGACTTTCCTCATTCAATCTCAGTTACAATGAACTGGTCATGTCTTGAGAATGTCTGATGACAGGATACCCAAGATCCTAATGTACAGCCAGTTAGATCAGGGCTACAGGAATGTAGGACATCCATGGCTAAGATACAAAGACAAGCTGAAGAGCAACTTGTCAGCTGTCAATAAACCTCATAACACTCTCTCTTAGCGTTGGAGGGGGTAGAGTGAAGATGAATGTGTTTTAGTGGACTCAGCAGTTTTCAATCAGCTTTTCTGAATAGTCTTCAGTAAATGAGAGCAAGATCTAAAAGGTTGGCCAATCTAACAGTGATCTAATCCCACAATCCTTACTCTTACTCCATATGCGGCCTCCTTTGTAAATCACTAGCGGGTCTTAAGTGCCACTTAAGATTATCACATAAAATTTCATAACTGAATCAATTAAGTTGTCAGATCCTCATACGTTGAAACCGACAGGAAAGTCCAATATATATATATATATTAGCAAAAATAATAACATATTAAAAAAAAATCATCATAAACATACATAGCACATGTAAATGAAGCTTATTCAGGGTTTTGGCAACTGGCGAAGCTTTATTATGCTAGATAGAAGGAGACAGGAAAAGTGAGGAAATATGTTTAGTTTTAGATTTTTCCCTTTCTTTATCTTATTTTATTGAAATGCAAAGTTGCCATTCTCAACTGTTGGGGAGGGTACGATGATGTCATGTCAGATTTGACCTCATCCCCATCACAGCTCAGTGGGCTTTGAAAACAGAGACACTTCTTGTTAAAGTCAGCCACCACATTTCACTAAATGACCATTTGATTCGAGTATAGCAAGAATTGAACACGAGTTCCCATGTGTAAGTAGAAAGAAGCACTTTTTACACAATGCTGGATAATCGCATATTGTTTTAGTAAAAAGCAATTGGACTTATACTAAGTTAACTTAATTTAAAAAAAAGAGCAACCCCCCCCTTTTTCGGTAAGTATTCCAGTTGAAATGTCGGTGACTAAACCAACTACCCACTCAAAGTTACGTGTGAGGCGGCTCGTTAGCAAGCCAGTATTCAATGGCCAGCTAACTAGAGAAGGCAATGGGAAGCCATTCCACTAGACAAATCATGGCTAACAACTCAGATTATGCGAATTCTAATAGTGTGAAGGGGGTTAAGTCTATGGTAAGTAGCACCTCTCCTCGTAAGGACCAACATGTGCAACAGGTGTCACCTGACCGTCATCCTGCGACTGCTAGCATAAACAGTGTAAAAGGGATAAAAGTCCTTGGAATCAATTTCTCACCTGGAAAGGAATGACATGAGCGACAGGTGTCACTGAACTGTTATCCTGCAACTGCTCACATCAAACACAAAACAACTCTCAGGACATGGAACGTCTGAACATTGAACAACTGTGGCCAGTTTGATAATGTTAAACAAGAGATGAACAGAATTAACATCAACATTCTAGGTGTATGTGAAACCAGATGGCCAAACAATGGTGATTTTGTTAGCGACAAACACAGGATAATTTATCCAGGCAGCAAGAAGAACGACAAAGGAGTAGGAATAATACTAGATAGTTTATTTAAGAAATGCGTTCTAGGATACCACCGACTTTCCAAAAGAATTCTGGTAGTGAAGGTGAAAGGGAAGCTGTTCAACGTGGCTATTATAGTAGTGTATGCACCGACGGCACAAAGCAAGGAAGAGGACATCTACTCCATGCTGGACAGTGTCAAGGCTCTATGCAAATCACAGGAAGTCATCATTATCATGGGAGACCTAAACGCCAAAGTAGGAAAGGGCAGGGGATATAGCAGGAAGATTCAAACAAGGAACCCGCAATGAACACGGAGAAAAATGGATCCAATGGTACACAGCCAATGACCAGGTAATTGCCAACACATGGTTCAAAAATCATCCGAGACGACTATGGACATGGAGGAGTCCAGAAGGAGAAACAAAATCAAATCGATTATATAACCATCAACAAAATATTCAGGAATGCAATGATTCACTGCAAAACCTACCCAAGTGCCAGAAGCAATCATCGCCCTCTTATATATAAACTAAGAGTGAAACTGCGGAAATTGAAGAAGCCTAATGCAGCACCCAAACTGCAATACAACAAACTCCTGAGCGATCCTAACCTAAAAGAAAAAATATATGGACAATATGAAGAGAAGATACGAGGCACACAATGGAAACTAAAAATGGGATGCACTAAGAGACACTTTAGTGACATCAGCTAACAATATGATCCCAAAGGAGACAGGATGAAGAAGAAAAAGCAACAAATGGATGACTGATGAGATTCTCGATATGTTGGAAAGGAGACAGAAAACCCTGCCAAGATATGGAACGGAGTACAGAAAATTACACAATGAAATAAGGACCGAATGCAGGCAAACTAAAGAAGAATGGCTAAATGAAAACTGTGCAGAAATAGAAAGATTGAGTACCACCAACAAAAGAGACATGCACAAACAAATAAGACAACAGGACAGAGGACATGTTCGTCAACAGGCTGCCTAAAATCAAAGGATGGAATGCTCATATTAGAGAAGGAAAAAATTCTTCAACACTGGAGCGAGTATATTGGAGAACTCTTCCTCGATGAAAGGGAACAACCAGCAATACGCGGAACTAGACAGACAGACCTGGATTTCTGAAAACCAAAATAATAGCTGCACTGGCCAGATTGGAGAGAAACAAGGTAGCCAGGCCAGATGGAATTGTAATAGAAATGCTGACAGCCTTAGGTGACTTTGGTATAGACAAGATCACCGAAATAACAAATGAAATCTACAACAGCGGGGATATACCAGAAGACCTCAGCAGATCTATTTTCATAGCTATGACTAAGAAACCAGGCACAAACGAATGTGAACTCCACCAAACAATCAGCCTAATGAGCCACATGACAAAACTCATCATATGTATTCTGATGAATAGAGCACGCAACAGAATCAGGCCAGAGATAGGACAAGAACAGGTTCATTAAAGACACCAGAACAAGGAATGCGATATTCAGGCTCAGAATGTTATCAGAAAGAGTGATACAGATGCAGAAGGACATGTACCTATGTTTCACAGATTAGACAAAGGCCTTCGACTAAGTACACCACAAGGATCTGCTGGAACTGCTCAGCAACCATGATATATTTGGGAAAGATATCAGAATAATCAAGAACCTATACTGGCAGCAAACAGCATGCATGTGCAGACGGAATGAGTTCAATGAATATTCAAAAATAGAAAGGGGTATAAGGCAAGGATGAGTCTTCTCACCTGACCTGTTCAACTTATACAGTAAAGCAATTCTGAGAGAATTGGAAACCCTAC
>OZ038476.1:136371512-136401512 GCA_964036315.1 Acanthosepion esculentum
TAAATTTGTGACACTTTTTCACTTGAAATTTTACTTTGACTTTGGAACACTGACCCAACTCATCCGACAGAACAACCAGAAGACATTTTTGCAATTTTTCCTTTAAATTTTCAGTTTTTTTTTTAAAAACTAGTATACTTGTCCACTTATATTTATGCAATAAATATTTATAGGTAAATTCCACAACTCAAATAATTCCATCCATTCAGTACCAAATAAGTTTCTAGTATTTTTTAACACATAAGCCTTAGCATTTACACACTTGTTACAAAAGGAAATGTTACAAGCCATTTTCACCAATAAAAAATAATTTCTAATGTGCAATTTTCAAAGTTTTTTTTAATATAGGTTTTCTATTTGCTTTTGATGTGGCTTTGTTCCTTATTAGTGTCTTGTTGCATTTTTACATCCACATTACTAATTTTCACATACACAATTTTTCTTTGGTTTTCTGTAATTATTTTTTCTGTCACAATGTTGTGTACATGATTTTTCCTTGCTTTAATTTTACAGTGTGACTTTTTATGTCTTACTTTCCTTCAGCTTGTATGTATCCACATTTTATTTCTTCAATTTCTTCCATATTGTGTTTCAGATTTAGGATTCCCTGACATTCATCCGATATGTTTTGTAGTTTTAGTTTTTGATTCTGCTCAAGTTTCATTAGAATTCTAGCACATATTTCTGCATCTTTTTTCACCGTTAACCTTTGAATGAAAATTAACCCTTTAAATATATCCGGAGTTAGTTTGTTTAATACAAATCTTTCACACTCTTTGTTAACGATTCCAGAATATGTGACAAAATCTTTGTCCTCTCTTTTTGTCAGATACATACACGTCCAATGAGTATTGAATAACAAACTTTTCTTGGTAAAAATTTTACTCAGAATTTCTACT
This sequence comes from Acanthosepion esculentum, assembly GCA_964036315.1. Lineage (NCBI taxonomy): Eukaryota > Metazoa > Mollusca > Cephalopoda > Sepiida > Sepiidae > Acanthosepion > Acanthosepion esculentum. The sequence goes on from OZ038476.1 coordinate 136,372,412, forward strand.
GTTTCTTCAAAACGAATTTCTGTTTTTTTTCACTAGTACAAAATTACAGTATTTTTCATGTTCTACTGGTGCTAACTTTCTCAACAAAAGTCTTGTTTTTTTTCTTGTCTTCTCAGCCGCTGTAATCTTCTTGGAAAATTTACTTGTATCTTCTAAAATAAGTAGAAATGGTAATTCCATTATCTGAATTACATGTGAATTCCGTTATGAAATTTGCCATTGCAAAAGGAGTGAGGGAACTTGGGGAATTTTCCATTTTTTCCCGTATTATTTCAATTAAATTTTGTTGTTGTTTCTGGAGTTCCAATAACTGCTATTGTTGTTGTTGTTCTATTATTACCATTTGGACTAATAATTCTTACATATTTGAAGGATTTTTTTTTTCTTTTTTTACACACACCAAAGAGATAAAAAAATTAAAGCAATATGGTTCTAATTTCTCGTCACTGTTATGTGTGGTGTATGAGTTTTGATTCCTCATTGTCATTTTATAACTAACTCCTCACAGTTATTATGTCTTGCTTAGGCTACTCGACATGACATTACTTGAATTCTCCGACTGACTGACACCAATGGATTGGTATTAACCAACTTCCCCACCTATCCTGGGTATGACGATAAACTACATCCATGTCATGGGTAAGACGATAAATTATGTCCAATAGCAAGGCCTCTAATCAGAAGGTTCTGAAGAGCATGGAACCACCTCTTAATTGCTGGTGTTCCCAGGTCCACCCTGACTCAGAGTGGTAGCACCTGTTAGGGTCCCAGCTATTGGCAAACAGTTAACCCTGAAACTGTGGTAAAAACACCATGAAAGTGTAAAAATAGGTTTTAATAGCAGAAATACTTCATAAAAAATTATTAACAGCAATAAATTTTTGTAGAAAAAAAACTATTACCAGCAATATACTTTTGAAGGAAAAATATTACCAGAAATAGATTTTTAACAAAAACAAAATATTACCAGCAAAATAAATTTTGTCGGCCTTAAATAACCCATTGATGTTGATATGCCATAAAACAAACCAAACCAACCTCCCCACAAAGTAGGATGTGGCACAAGGCCAATCTTTATGTGGAACAAGTCCGAGTCTGTAGGCTTGGGCAAAAATTCCCCATAGACACCACATACACAGGGCAGGTTTGTCTACCTCCAGAGTTGAGAGACTCTGCCCATAGGCAAAGCCTCATCTGGGTTCCTCTCTGCACAGAGTTTGACAAGTCAGCCACGATTCTTTGGCGAACTGCTCGACTCCAACGGACTGGTATTTACTGGTTGCCCCACTGTGGACTAGATGTGCCACAAGATCAAGTTTACTGTGGGGAACCTGAGTGTTTCCACTCAGGCCATATGTCAAAATTAACCCAGCTCCCACAAAAATGTGCTCGGGTATAGAACTGATCTGTTTTTCTTAGCCAAGTCTATCTAAAGACAGACCTGAATGAGTCATCCTCTGCCCAAAGACGGAAGTCTTGTTACTCTCTGCCCGAAGACAGAGGTTTTGTCTTGTCTTGTCATGAGCCAGATAGCAGACTGCCTGACTCCAATGGACATCTACTGACTCACTTCGAGTTCGTTATTTAAGGTGGCTTGCCTAGTTCATTTTTGTTATTGGGGATATCTTGTTTACTCCATAACACTGGTCACAATCAAATACATACAGACCCTTCTTTGAATTTTGTTAAGAATCTCAAGAGGCTATACAGTGTCTCATTCTATCAGCAAATAGTGATGCTGCTTCTTTGATGACACGCTTACACTTATTATGAACAACGACAAAGAGATGTCCAAACCTGTCACTGGAAGCCAGAAGTGATTCCTGTGGACTATAGCAGCTGAGCAGGCTGGTGAGTACCAAGGAGATGATCATGGTTTCACTTGGTATTTCTGTACTGAAATGAAAGCTTCAATGCTGGACTTCACCCAGGAAGAGTGGCACATTTCTGAACAGGTTGATTAAAAGTATCATTCCAATGGGCATTGTAATTGAAATCATGAAACAAATCCCAATCAGTGTGTTGATAACAGAAAGAGGTTCTGTTAATCAGAGGTTTATAACTGTTGAGTGAGTAGAAAGAGGTATCTATAGACATTGCTGCATGGATGGAGTTACCAAGAGGGTAGAGCTGGAGAGCACGACATGAGTCCAGGGTTAAGGTAAGGAAAAGATTAAGTAGAGAAGTGTGACTATGAGAATTACTGGGGAAATGCATGGAGAAGTCTACTATTTGAGTGAGAGATTGAGTAACAGGAAAGTTCATGGTCTGGATGCAAGTGAGGTCAGTGGCATTAGAATAATTAAACCACCTGACATGGTGGGCATTAAAGTTGCCTAACACAAAGATAACTGCAGATGAGTGCAGAGAGAGGGCCTTATCTATACTATCAAAAATTCTATCTAGCATACAACAAACATGAGAGGAAGGGGAACAATAAAGGAAGAAAAGATAACTGACCAAGTCTAGGGGTAAAAGTCATAGGCTTGAGTAAGAATAGTCTGGAGAGTGAAGAGAGCCAGTAGATGTTCACAAACAGACACTGAGACCATGCATGTGGACACTATAGTCCTTCCGAAAGAGAGGAAGATATTCCAGGAAGAGATAATTCATTGGAAGAGATTGATGAATTTGGATTAGTTTCACAAAGAGCTAGGATGTCTGGAGAGTGTTCCAAGAGAAATGATTCCACATTGCAGAAATTGGTACAAATAGCACAAATGCTGGAGAAAGTTTTTTGGTGAGCTTCTTTAATTTCACTTGATTTATTACTTTTGGTCATGGTATGTTATAAAGGTGGAAAATGCCAATAATAATAATAATAATAATCGCTGCTGATCATCTAAGGTAATATGAGCTGGCTAGGAATTGGTACAGACTGCAGCATAGTGTGGCCACATGGCTGCCAACCAAAATTACTTGCAGGGAGACATTTCCATCTATGACATAGCACTGCAAGAACCTTGATATTATCTAACTGTTGATTAGATTCACCCCTCAGTGGTACCCAAGAGTTCAGTCTCCTGTCAGCATGCAGCAACCAGAAAACTGCCAACCCACTACCTACAGACACCTTTACTAAGGACTCAGAAGAAGGAACCAGAAACCCCATCCTAAACTGGAAACAAAGAATAAGCCTCTACTCTTGTGCAAAAGAAGCGGAAGAAGTATGGACTGGGCGGTAGGTAGACCTATCTACACCTATTTACATTATTCAGACTATTGTCCCCATCTTTGTCGCCATATTTATTACAATGTTTTGGCCATTGTACGCTCCAGCCTTATTCAGGTGGTTGGAATGTCAAACTGAAAGAAGGCTGGTTCATACAACAGCCAAAATGTTGTAATAAATATGGCGACAAAGATGAGGACAATAGTCTGAATAATGTAAATTGGGTACGTAATACCTCATCTCAGAAATATAGACAGATACTATCTACACCTATTTAAAAAAAATAAATGGATTAGACTATAAAATATTGGCAAGGAGGCATAGACATTCACTGGTACAGTGTTACCTAATGAATTAACTCAAGATGGTCTCTATAAAAATTTTATTAATTAGTCTTTAGAGTACTAAATAAAATGTTTAAATCATCTAAGTTGTTTTTTTTTTTTTACACATACTTTTGAGAAAAAGTGTATTTTTGTGCCAGATAGGTTTGTAAAAATAAATTGTTACAGTTGTATGAAAATCTATTTTAGAATTAGCGGTTAAAGAACTGCCAAATTTGTTACTTTATGAATTATTGTGGATTCATTTTTTGAATTTATGGAGAAATAAATTTTCATATTTACTGGCAATTGAGAGATGTGCTCTTAAGTTCTTGTGAAAACCTGGATGGAACTGGTGTGAACATCCTTTGTTCAATAAAAGAACTGCAGTTAGCGGATGGCTTCAAAAAGCAATTAATCATTGAGGAAGAAGCATTGAAGTGTCTACACTTCAAGGCCGGAGGATTTGTCTAGCCAAAGTGGGGTCATAAATCATCATGGGGCGTAGAAGGAAAAGAGCCGACAGCTATAGGCAGATTCAAGCTCAGGACAAAAGATTCTTTCAACATTTTCTAAAGAAGAATTTGAACAAAACAAATATTAAAGTTTAACTTTCCAGTAAAGGACTACATAAAACCCTTGAGACAACAACCCGTGGAAAACATGAAACGACTTTGTGTTGTGACATTTCTATTCAGTATTCAATTGAAGAAATTAGGTGGGTGCACTTTTGTATTTTCTATTCCTCTTTCCATTATTATCTCTCTCCATCACTTAGAAAAGAAAAATTTAAAAAGAATTAGAATTGGGTATAGGATTAACTACCGATATGTTTGCTGGGGTAGGTTACTTAAGTAACTGACAGTATGATATTATCTGTTAAGTTTTAACTTGTATAAATTTAAATATGCCCTACCAGAATCAAGTCAGTAAAATCATCTATACAATAAATGTGAATGTCAGTGTGCAACTGAGCCATGCACTTTCAACTTAAAGGGACACAACTCTCTAACATTCAATAGCTCATTTCAAATGAAAAAAATTACTGTTCTCAAATTAGCGTTTCAAAATAAAATTGTTCATATTTTCAACTTTACTCCAAGAGGCCGTAGCCCAACATATCACACCATTTTGGAATCAGGCCAACTCCATGAGAAAATTAAAAATATTCCAGGCTGGATTGAGACATGCAATTCCAAAGTTTTTATTACTGCAATTGTTTTTGGTGATTTTTTACGTAATTTTTGTATGATAAAAATTTTTACAATTTGGAAATAAATTTGGGAATAATCAAAATTAATTGCAAAATCCAGCAAGAGTCACTCATGAAATAAAAATAATTATTTGTACAGAAAGTAAGGACCTACATACATCAAATTGCCTTCATATTGAGTGGCGGCAGAAGAAATATCATTGAACGGTAAGGTAAAAGGTAAGCTTAGATATTAATGCAATACTTAAATGCAGCAATCAATTTTGAGTTCTTTTGTAGTTTATTGTTGCCTATCTCATTTACTCCTCCCTATGTATTGTGATGGAGGTCCAATGAAAAGCCCTCTGCGGGAGCTGATTTAAATGCTGCCTGATAGGGCGGCTTTTAAGCTAGTATGCTATATAAGTTAAAAGTAAAATTAAAAGTACCAGATACCTCTGAAAAAATACTAGTCCAACGTTTCAATTTAAGTATCATCTTGGGATATTATTCCAGATAACTAACATTCAAAATGTCTCATGTCCAACATACTAGGATATATACAGATGACCATTTCTTTTTTGTTCTTTTATTCTTCTACCTCTTTACTTACAATTATGGGACCAGGAAGTGGGTTAGATTGTAAACCTATCCCATATGACATGAAACAAATATTTTTCTTAGTGGTTTTGTTGGCAAAATTAGCAGAAGAACAATTACAAATAGGACAATTTAAACATTCAAACAACAGTTCTGAGTAAAAGTATTTAGCCTTTTAACGAATGAACACCCACTCATGCAGATTTTCTTGAAAGCCCATATCTGCTTGATTTTGTATCCGAAACATAAACAGTAATTTTAAAAAAATTAATGGATTTATTTTTTAATCAAACATTTTCTTTTTTTATTTCAAGCCTTATTTTTAGTGGATACTCATGTTTGAACCATCAGTTAAATATGGAAAGCCAACCAAATAAGTTTTGTTATATATTTGTAGAAGTTTATGTTTAGCCACAAGTAGTATCTTTGATAAGCAATTTAAATTTTACCTTTTGAGGATGACGTTGAGTGAACAATTTAAAAATGTTTTGGTAGATGTGGGAGATCTGTCAAAACCATCAATTAATGATGAAAATTTGAAGGCTGTAGTAGAAGAATGATAAAAATGAACATGTAAAATCTTAGCAAAATTAATTGGAAGAATTCTGAATAATTTAAGAACAATTTTAAAAAAGAAAATTAATTCTGAATAATTTAAGGACAATTGACAAATAGTAAATACTCAAATCTTTAGTGCAGCGTTTCTCAACTGTTGCACCTGGGGGTACTGGTGTGCCCTTAGAAATAGCTAGGTGCACCCAAACTTAGCAGAAGAATAATTTAATAACTATTTTTATATTTAAAAAAAAAAAAAAATCTTTATTTTTAAAAAGCATACTTAAAAATACAGCACATCTTAAATGCTAATTTTTGGAGATTTTATTATTTTCCTATTTTCAAATTTCATGACGAATTTTCCCTTATTAAAATTTAAAGTGTGCATGAAAGTTTTTAGTTACTCGACAAGTGTATTCAGCAATTAGGTAAAATATGTTGAGAAACGCAGCCGTAGAGAGTTACATGAATCATATTTAACAAAATTTAATCATGTTTGCATGTCATGTTTTGTGAATAAAAATAAAGAATTTTGTACAATATCTGAAAAAGATATGAAAAAAAAGTAGACGCAAATATGGAATTGAACAATTCCTCGAGTCTGCCCCAGTATTTCCGGAAGGTTATATTAAGAGTTTAATTGCTTTCATAAATAATAACTTTAAAGTGGTCAAGCAATTAATTCTTGGAGATATATTAACCATCTTGAAATATTACATTAAAAATTCACACACAAAAAAAACAGATAAAATGTTTCTTTTCTCTCACTACTCTACTATTACTATGGTAAATATTCTAAGGAGTTATATTCTTTAGTCCTACCAGCTCAGACCTCCACAGCTAGGACCCAGAATACTATGTTCACAGTGGCAAATCATCTTATTCTCTCTGTAGCAGACATTAAACCATTTTGCCTAATATGCATGTATTGATAACCCCTTTTCAGCTTTTTGGCATGCAAAAAAAAACAAAAAAAACCTGGAAGCATGCATGCTGTGAATCCTAAGAGGTTAGCTTTTTCCCTTCAGGTTGAGGTTGTGATAGGATGCCAAAATTAGCACTCCATGCAATAATCAAACATGGCTTAGACAGTACACCTCAATCACTCTCTAATTCACCAAGAGAGTAAGCTCAATTTTTTCTTTGTTTTGTACAGAGACTCTTAAGAACACTTCTTGAATTTGCACTTTTTTTCAGGAACTATCCTTGAAATTTTCCCCACACAAAATAATTCCTGTGAGAATAAAAATTTCTATCTCACTTTGTTTCACCCTCTTGTTTGTCTATTTTCTCAACCAATTCAACACTTTCGGCTTTTACACCATTTACATTGTTTGGACTGTTGTCCTCATCTTTGTTGCCATATTTACGATGCTTCAGACATTGTAAATAATTACAATACGTTGTCACAGAAATATAGACAGATATTTTCTGCTTTTGTTCATTAACACACAACCCCTACCCAAATTCAAACCTAATTACAACATTTTTGACAGCTTCTTCCACAGACATTTTATTTTGTGTAACAAACTCCTAAAGGAATGATTCCTTGATCACTATAATTGTTACCGCACATGGTCAAATAAAAACTATCCTACATATCATCATAATATTCACTTCTTACTTCTTCCTTACAACAAACTCACTCAGTAAACCACCATCTTGAGTGGCCCTTGGGCCTTATATTGGGTGAACTAAAATAAAAAAAAATTATGAAAACTGCACCAAATTTATCAAAAGAAAGGTAGTTTCGTTGCATAAGCACACAGACTTACAATTAAATTTTCTTTCTCCGAGTGCATTTTAAATTACCTAGGAAGAGCATTCTTATTTGATGATGTCAATCACCTTCCTGCATGACTCATTCGGTTTCAATCAATCATTTTATGGCTGACTGACTTCACTTAGAAATAAAACAAAATAAATCGTAACCTTAAATTTATTTATCTATCCATTTTTTCCACTTAAAACTATTTTTATTTTACATTTAATAACACAGCAAATAATAAAAAGTTTCATGGGTCGGTATCTTAGTTGATATTTATACAATATTCTCTCTTAGTCTTAACTCTCTGCTGGTTATATATCTTAAGGCCCCCTCAGTGGATGCCTGAAATTGCGTATAGTAGCAAAAGTTGTCTTTTTTTTTAACATTGTTCAGACTGTTGTTTTCTTCTTTATTGATATTCACAACATTTTGGCCGTTGTACGCTCTGGCCTTCTTCAGGTGATTGGAATTTTAAACAGCCCTTTATTTCATCCACTGGGGTAGATTGTTCTAGTTCCTCATGCCATGTCTTTTCCGGATTTCTCAGTTGTCTCCCTTGAACTCAACTCTCTTAGTTTTTGTTCACCACTGCAATAACCAGGTATTGAACTCACAACTCTTTGGGTAAAGTCACTGGTTCCAACCAAGGATTTTATCCACTGAGCCAAGTGTTTTGTTTTTTGTTTTTTTTCTATACATACGTGGAGTTGAATTTTTAAACTAGTTCCAACAAAGAAACTAAAAAAAAAAAAGTTATATTACGGATTTTTTATTTTTTTTATTATTGCTAACAAACTCAAAATATGCTATTTTTCGAGTCGAAAACTTTTCGCCAAAAAGAAAAAAAACAATATATACATGACACGGAGTTGTAATGATCGTTGCTGGGGGTAGAGAGTTCGATCCGCACTGTGTGCTCTATACTTGTGGCACACTAATCTGGGTAAATGAAAGTTACAAGATATTACGAAATTTATATATAGTTATCCTGCAAATGACAAATTCATTATAAAACTGGTAACTTTTTTTTTTTTTGCATTATATACAACTTTCAATGCAAGCCGTTCTTCAAATTTGGCTTGACAACCGTTTACCGGGCACGCTTGAAGAAAAATACAAAAAAAAAAAAATCAGTAACGAATTATCGCCCGCTTAGGAAGTAACTTTTTTAACAATTTTTTTTACCAAAACAATTATCTTCGTCTTAATAGTTTTATCTTTTTACATGGAAAAAAATGAATTTCTTAAGCAATAATGACAAAATTAACATGATGTTAGAAAGAAAAAGTTACTTAGTAAAAGTAATAGTTCGCCACTGATTTTCCTAAGCGTGTCCGGTAAACAGTTGACGGGCTTCAATTTAAAAAATGAGAAATAAATAAAAAATAGTCAACTACGAATATTAAAGAAAAGTAAAGTGAACAAATCAGTTTTTTTTATAAATATATTTTTAAAAATCATTGCCGCATTCACTTTTAACTGCAGTGTAATTCTGGAAGATAATGAGATTTTTTTTAGCTGAGAAAAAATAAATTGTCTTGCACAAAGTTGCAGCAAAATTCAACAAGTACTGACCATGTAGTATTTTTATTTACGGATAACATGATAAAGAGCAGATAAAGTCATTATCAAAAGTATATAATAAGTCAATATTAAAAAGTAAAAAAAAACCCTCAACAAGACTCGAAGAAAAATTAGCTAACACTAAACAGTAAGTAACACAACTTGAAATTTAGACTAAAATTTGACTTACCCAATCTAGGTGCCTCATTATGATGTGTAGTGTAAAGTAGTAAACAAATCGTTGATAAACTGGATTTAAAAAATGAATTCAATAGTCACTGACGTGAATAATAGTGAATGCCCTACAAAATGAAACTACGGTTATAACTCCTACTCCAGATTATAACACACATAAACCACTTTAGTTTTTTTTTTTTTAAAGAAACAAACACACACACAAGAAAAAATGAAATAAGTCACGTAGACATTTTTAAATCCATTTTTTCTTTACTAAGATAATTCCCAGATTGTACATTTTAAAAATTTATAATTGCGAATTTGCTGTTTTATTATTACGTAATTAATAAATATTACAAATTTAGAATAAATATTGAATGTCGGTGAAATTGCAAAAATGGAAACAAGGAAGTGAAATAGTTTGTTTTTCGACGATTTAACCTTTTAAAACTAAAGTTAACTTTTTGTTGAAATAATGAAAACTTTTAGAAATTATTAATTAACAAAAAGTTATCACCTGATAATTTCAACCCCACCTTTTTTTAGAAATTAATTTTGTAGCAAAAGAAAAGAGGAATTGGAAATCTCAAACTTCACATCTGACGATACGTTACAAATGTCTTTTCTTATTGTTACTTTACCAAAAAGTCCATTTCTTTTACAGTTAATGACTTATTGTAATTAATCAAGTAAGTAAAAGTAAACAATGGAAAACATTTAAAAACTGAAACTATAAGCAATTCAATTTATCGATCAAGTGCAAGTGACATAACGTAAAGCGATGCAGTCGTAGTTTGTTTTAGCTTCAAGTTTTAACAAAACTTTAAAAAAAAATTAAAATATATTTTCTCCCGAAAGGAGACGTAATAAAGAGGAAAAAAACTTACCTAATTTTTTAAAGCAATTTTGTTCTTTAGAACAGATATAACAACTTCTGCTTTTTTTTTCTTTCTTTTTTTTTCTTTAAGATATAAAAATAAAACGGGGGGAATACCGGGGAAATTTGTCATGCTCGACATGCATTGCGTGATGTCGTAGGCTGGGAACTGACAACTAAACAAAAAGCCGTTTTGGAAACTTTCTGTTAAATTTTGGGCCAGCCATAGAAACTAAAAAAATAACGATGTTAAACTATAATATTTACAGGATTGCTAATGTTTAGTATTATAAGACAAGAGTGAATGAGTAAAAAAAAAAAAAAAAAAAGGTGGGGGAAGTCTTTAAGTAGATATTTTTTAAAAGCTTTCTTTTTTTTTTTTTAACAATAGCGGAAATTGACTTAATTTGGAAAAGGATTTTTTGCTAAGTGGGGTAAAAAATCCCAATGTCATATTGAAAAAAAACAAAAAGTTATTCTTAAAATTCAAAGCTGATTTTCAAGGAAATAGCTCTGTTAATCTACGTTCAATAATTCGCTGAAAAACCCCGCTGACGCAAAAAAGATTTTTAATCAAAATTATGAACGTGCCAGAAAGGATAAAAAAAAATTGATAAGATGATCAAAAAATATTTTGATATTTCCTCTTCTTATTGATAATATAACATTGTAACTAACATAAACATTTTGACGATAAAACTTTTAATTTTAACAAGTTTAAGACCTCATCATGCTATAGCTATATGGCAACAAAGATGAGTATAGGAAATTTTTAGCGTTTTTTTTTTTCGGTAAAAACATTGATTTGGAAATTCTTGTAAAAATCAAATAATTGTCGGATTTTAATGAAACTTTTAAGACTTTTTCACAAATAAATGAAATTATTTTCTAAACGTTTTGTTTTTAGAAAATCTTGGTAGAAATGTTTTTGCATCTGTTAAATACCACACCCAACCCCTTCTTACTTGAGGAAATTTCTAGAAATTAAATTTTGTTCCTCTTCAATATTTATATTAGTTAAAACCGGACTCTTTGGAGAATGTAAATCAATTTTATTTAAAAAATAGTTTCTCATTTGCGATCTGAAACGTAAAACAAAAAAATGCAGTCAAGCTAAAACATTATTTAATTTGAAAGGTTTTCATTGCTTTTATAAATAAGATATATTAAGGATACTATTGTCTTAAAAAAAATAATTTTTCGATGAATAATGAATTTTTACAAGATTTTTCATTTATTTTTTTTTTTTGCATTTTAATTAGAATAACTTAAGTTTTAAATAATCCATATATTTATTCTAATTGCTCGAAATGTGGATATATTTTGAATGATATGTCATCGCATACATTTGATCAGTTATCAGAAATTGGAAATAATATCCTCAAAGATATCAAAATGTCACATGTTTATTTTGCCATCTAAGTTTAACGAAAACCAAGATGAATTATTCTGTAAGGTTTATTCTACCTTGTCTGCTAGGGCGCCCACTATATAAGGAAGGCACATAAGCACACTCTCCCCTACTTTTTCTGCCACGAGATAGAGTAGTGACAACACGGAATTATTTCCGCTAGAAGTGATTTATTCCTCTGTCAAACCGACTTGTTAATTTCAAACAAACCACGTGGACACCACACACTGCCGCTAAGTACATACTTTCTTTCTTCTTTGTTTTTTTAACTGTCTGTACACACGTAAATATATTTTTTCTTTCTCTCTTTTGTGAGCTATGCAGTTCTTTGTATCAAAATATATGAATAAACGAAATGAATTTCTTTTGAAAATATTGAATTATTTAATTTTTAAACTTATCAACTTTTTCGTTACAATTCTTAAACAATTATATATCCGTTACAAATTTGCAACTCCCACTACAAACTGGTGACCAACAAACTCGTCCATTGGAAACCCGTAGCGCATACTCGCCACGTTTATCAAAATTATAGGGATATTTTTTGAAAGAATTCGATCGTGGAAATTTAAAAATTCCACAATATAGGGGAGGATGGAGTAAGATGAACGCTTGTATACGAGTTAACAGAGACCCCATAAACCTCTGACGTCACACACATTAAGCAACACGTCACCACAGGTCTCTGAGCGATTGGCACCGATTTATTGCCAATTTGAGAGTTTGGGTGCGAAAAAAAGTGTTTTGACGATCATCAAGTGAAAAGTTGGAAAGTGGGAATATCATCAAATACTCTGGTAAGTATAATTGTTTTCTTTTCATTGTTAATTACTGGAGGTTGAGTTGTTATTTGACTGTTCTTCTCTGCACGTTGTTAATGGTTACAGAGTGGATTGCCTTGCTGCCAGATGATTTTTTCAAGATGCCTGCCGTGGGGTAAGATGAACCCTTGAGCTGGGGGATAAGATGAACCGATGGTTCATTGTACCCCAACATGTGTGCCACATTATTCTCTCTTCTTCCCCACCCCTCTTGTGGGGATGCCAGGGACTCATTCAATATAAATAGTATCCCCCCTTCTGGATATTCTGTGCTATAGATTTCCTCTTTTCTGTTACTCTCTTCCTTTTGATTTGCTCTTTTGCCTGTTTGTCATTTCTTCCTAGGCCTACATCACTTATTTACATTAGTGGAAACATCAGTTTGTTTTGTTGAAAAAAACTAAGTATCAAGGCAGGATTTGCAGCCACTGGCATCTATCCCTACAATAAGGATATATTCATGGATGATGATTTTGCTTCAGCTGCAGTTACTGGCCGTCAAAATCCTGAAGCAAATGCAGATGCTGCAGATCTGGATCCAATTCCTGGTCCAAGCTCAGGTGCTGTGGGTTCACCGCCGATCCCAAGACCTAGTTCTTGTGGCATGGGCCAACAGCCTGTTTCCAGTTCTTGTGAATACGTCTCGCTGTCAGCAATCTATCCTTTCCCAAGAGCTGAACCAAGAAAAACAAAAGGGAGAAGAAAGAAAAGGGCGACCAAAATACTGACTGACACACCAGTCCGAGATGAATTGGCAGCAGAAAAAGCAAAGGTTAAACCCACCAAAGAAATAAAAAAGAAACTGTTTAGCCAAACATCCCAAAAGACAACAGCCAATGTCACCTCGGATGACAACAGTGATGATGAAGACTGTGGCCATGAACGATTCTGATGACGACGATGTATCGGATGACGAACTAATAGAAGGTGTTTTCGTGATAATCAGCGTCAATGGCAAGAAAACCACACGTCGATACATCGCCAGAGTCGATGAAATTGATGGTGATGAACTCGAGGGTGTCTTCTTGAAGAGAATCCAAGGCCGAAAACCCACGGACGGCAGACAGGCCTTCATTATCGACCCCGATGATGAAGCATCATTCGATAGACAAGATATTGTAAAAAAACACACCTGCGCCAAACAACTTGTTGGGGAGTGAACGCAAATCCAACCTTCCCCTGTGACCTGGAAAAATTCAATCTTTCATAGACTGGAATGTGACTGTATTGCCATGGTGGTGGTTGTTGTTTGTTTTTTACAAGTGTACAGCTGGATGCCACAATTGGACAGTAAAGTTGCAGTTCTATGCTTTTTTCTGAAATTTAAATCATTTTGTCCTTTCTTTTCTGTTATTTTGTATAAATATCTTTTTTCTCCCCTCAACCTCAAAGGGGGGTTCAACTTACCCAACATGTGGAGTAAATTGAAAACTTTCTAACACCATTTTTCAAGTGCATTAAAATTGTGGAATACATATTATGAAAGTATCCAAATTGTGGAGGGTCAAAGGTAAATGGCAAGCGCTCAATTTAACACCAGCATAGACTGGATGACATTACCACGGGAGACACCAGGTCAAAAAATCTAAAAAGTGGTTCTTCTTACCCCATACTCCCCTACTACTATTGAAAATATTATATAGATAAATGAATTGCTTCCCTTTGTAGGGGTCGTTGTCCCCGGCTCCTGGGTTGGGGTGAAAGCAGCCTATCACGGCCTCTTTTTTTTCCTGTGCCACCGACGAGTCAACACTGAGATAATTTAGCTTCGTATAACTCAACCAGCAGCCACATGGTGTCCGAAAATACAGCGGCCAAGAATACAACATAGAAACGAGGATGTTCCAACAGTTGCAGCAAAGCATCGGAAAACTGAATCCCTCTTCAACCTGAAGACGAATATATTCCGACGTTGCAACAAAAATGAGAAGAACTGTTAACCGAATGAACTTTACTGCCACCAGTTAAGTCCTCGCAAAAACCAGTTTTCTGCAACGTTTTTTAAACCCAATTTTTCTATTTTCCCTTTTTTTTCCCTCCTTTTTTCTGATATAAAGCCTTTCTTTTTTCCACTCAAGTTTGGTGTTGTCCTGTTTTCTCTCGCCGTGTCGTGTCAATGCCTTTTTTTACCCTTATTTTCTACAGAGAACAAATTATTGGTCACATAAATTCAAAGGGTATAAAATCCCGCATACTACAGTTCAGTGGGTATTTTTTTTCTGTTTCATAATGTTCCATAACATCACTGTGTAACCATTTCAGGTCCCACTCGGGAATGCTGGGAGCAAAAAGAGAATAAGCGGGATTTTAAAATAAAATATTTGTTAGCTCGTCACGTTTAGTCTTTTTGTCACTTCCACTTTTAGCAGTCAGTTTCATTCAGTTTTACCTTCCACGGGGGAACAGACACCATTTAATGTTGTGAGATTAAATGCTTGTAGAAATTTTTCAATGTCTATCTATATCTCTGAGATGAGATATAATGATTACTTGCATTATTTACATTATTCGGACTGTTATCCTCATCTTCATTGCCATATTCATAACGTTTCGGTCGTTGTACGCCCCGGCCTTCTTCAGGTGGTTGGAATTTCGAACTGAACCCTTTATTTCGTTCACCGAAATAATTAGCTAATAATTGGATATCACAAATGAATCCCTAACTAAAATATTCTAATTGTTGGTTAATAGTAATTTAGGCCATCACTTGTTCGTCTTCAGTTAGAACCCTCAGCTGTACAACTGCCAGGCCTGTACATATGAATGGCCTTGCAAAGTGTAACGATATCAATGTTAGCCAAAATCTTGTTAAATGGAAATATCTGAAAGATGTTACAATAACTCTTTCAGATAGCTGATAATAATCTGGACAGTAGCTAAGTGAAGTGAAGTGAACCTCACAAGAAATCTGTCAAACGACCCTGACAAAGAGGGTCACTGAGTGGAACAAGACCTTGGCTTCTTGATAAATTACTTTTTTAGACAAAGAACACTATTTTCTATAAGAGAGTGCTTCCGAGGAGCAACAGATAGACTCACAGATAGCAATCCAAAAAGTGATGAGAGACCACTCGCCGCGATGCGAGAAGGAAGACACGCCCGTTATACTATTTCCCTCCCCTCGCTTCATCTCAAGGTTACACCCAAATGAAATTTGCTTACGGCTACAATCGATTCATGGTTTTATTTTTGGGTAACGATCTAACCAAAGAGTTGGGATTGCTATAAAATCAATTTGTAATCAGAAGGTTTTTTTTGTTTAAGATGGTAAGTGTGAAAGCGTGTTCTTCATATTAATCACAACAATATTAAGCATAGACATACAAGTTGAATAAATCTCAAGCCAAAATCGAACAAGAAACAACGGTAGTCGTGAATTCAATTAGAAAACACCAAACATTTATATACAATTAATACAATTGGAAAAAGCTTGTGTTTTGGTTATATGAAAGTTGACGAAGTGTGAATTAAGTATCTTAATGAATTACAGTTCAGGAATGTTCAATTGTTGAAGAAATGTTCAGATAGAATAAGAAAGGAAAATTTATCAAAAAGGTAATTTAGGTAGTAAATATGCGAGAATAAAGTAGGATGTGTTTCTCTTATTCTTCCAGAGTTGTTTACCTTGCACTGTCTTTTGTTGAAATTACAATTTCTATTTAGTAGTGTGAATGAACACTTTTTTAGAAAGTTGTAATGGATTTAGAGAGACAATGATGTTGGTGGTTGAGTCAGCAATTGACGCGCGAAAAGTTTCTTAAGTCAAAATAGTGACACGCGTGGATTCGTGTGGCATCTCTCTGAAGCTAAGTTACTGACTGGTGAATTGGACTGAAATTTATCCTTTTATTTGTTTTGGGAAACCAAAGTAGGCTCCAGTGAGCTTGGCGAGAAAATAGATTTTTTTACAATTGATACACATTTTGGTGTCGTCTCGACCAATAAAAAGTCGAGATTTGCAACGTGAGATGTTGATTGGTTAAAAGTGATTCTGAAGGAAGAGTAGTTTTTACGGGGGTGAGTAGAAAATATGGGCGATTCTATAAGTTATTTTTAAGCCACAAGCGTTTGACTGGAATAATTTGTGCTCTGGGAACGAACCTAGTGTCTGAATGCAACGCTACAAAAGTATATAATAATGTAGTTTGAATGAAGGAAGACCGAAAGTAGAAGTCGGCGATTTTTTTTGTTCGTTTTGTACGAGAAAGGTTGAGAGAGGAAGAAGGAGATTTGAGAGCAAGGAAGGACGAGAGAGATCAAGTGAGAAGCTATTTTTAATTTTTATTTTAAGCTTTTGAACCGCAGATAATAAAATCGAAAGTTAAGAAAAAAAATTAAAAAAACGCAAGTAAAATAAAACTTGTAGTGGTATGTTGATAAAAATGGTGGTTTGTTGATGTCCATTTACGGCTGCGTGAATAACATGACCACACAATTTATATTTGATGTAAAATACCACAAAACATGAAATACAAGAAGGAACAAAATGGTTTTAAAAACATAACATTTGTATTTATTTGTGTATATTGATATACAAGCGTAGAAGTGGGTGTTATGTCCCTTAGACTGTGAATATTTTTATCTGAACTCACAAAAGTTGAATTATTTACAAAGTTGAGAAATGATGAATAAACTGTAGCTTTAGAAGAATGTTTCTAAGAGAAAAGTTCTTGTTGCTTGTTGTGGAAATGTTCTGTATGTTTGTAATGTAGTTTGGAAAAGTTCGTACGTACGTGCATGTGTGAATATGCTGTTAACGTCTGACCGACCATGGTCGAGGCGAGAATCCTTTTGCAACTACATCTTGTAGCGAGAAGAGAGAAAAGAACGAGGTAAGAAGTCGCCCAGTATTTATAGTATAGGGAGAGATACCCTTAGTGAATTAGGGAACTAAGGAGGAGCTAACTCCGACAATCTATTGACTGATTCTAATTTATTAGCAAAACTCACAAGTAGTTTAGAATGCGATTACTTTCTATAGTTTCTTCTCTTACCGCCCGGTTCACACTCCTTCCTCGTTTTTTGAACAGGATTGTTTAGGACTCTGTTTCTGGCTCCTTTCACTAATTTTTTCTGATTCTCTTTCACTCCTAGTAGCCAAATGCGTCTTAGTGGCATTATCCCCTTACCTGGGATGAAATGATTAAAAAGAAAAGGGGGCTTCAATTCATCTTGAATTAAGCAAACTTTTGGGGAAGAAACTATTGGTCGTAGTGGACAACTCAACATGATGAGGATAATTTGCACCAAGTCATGGAAACCAACCTGCAGTTAATCAAAATTATAAAAAAATGGCGTAAAAGTCTAACCAAAATTACCCCTAACCCCCTGAACCATTTGACGGTAATCAAGTTTTTTTTTGTACTTCAATTATTTCTAAAATATTTCATAACTAACAAAAAACATAAATTCTCCTGAAGCGAATCTATAACAGAGAGATAGTTACTACTACTCACTTACGACTATTGATTTGGCCAGCAAACTCCTTTCGATTCCACCAACTGTAAATATAGTAAACTACTTATTATCTCTCACTAATAGAGATAGTCGGTTGCTCTACTCTACACATATTTTCTTATATAAAACATTTTAACGAGGGCTGAAGTCATTAAAAAAATACTTTTATTTGGATGGAACTTAAAGGTCTTAGAACACTCATTTTTATTCTCATTTACCACAAAAAAAGACATTTTTATCTCAGAAATATACCGAAACTGTATTTGTTTACTGTACTCGTTGTGATATAAAATTTATTTCGTTAATTTTAAAATTTTGAATTAATTTATCTATAAAATGCATGTTATTTCTTTTTTGAATGTATTTTCTCCCATACGTCTCTATAACCGTACCTAGTTCGTATTTATTGGCTTTTGTCACCTAAATCCGAGCTTAACTTCTTTATGGGCCTGCTGTCTTAATAGTAAACTTTGATTCGAAACTGACACCATTCTATCGCAAAAGAATCCAGGGTTCTAAAATTTCAAGAAACTGCCATTTTTGTTTGTTTATAACCTAAAAGACGTTTACATGATTGCTTTGAACCAGATGTTGAATTTAAGTTTCCAATGAATTTTAGAAATAAGTGCAGTGGAAAAAAGTTTAGGTCACTGGTTCATGGTGTGGGTTAAGAGGCGACAGTTTCAAGAGTTCGTTTAAAGATGCATCGGAAGTGAAGTGAATAGAGGAGGGAAGTGTGCACCCTTGGAACAAGGCTTAGTATTCGACAATACAATATACGCTTGATGAAGGTTGAAGTGGCTGAAACGAGTGGTCGAGAAAGTTAGTTCAACTGAAACAATATACAGTAGAATGACTATTATAAGGCATTGATTTATCTACACGTTAGCAGAATTTGAAAACAATAATACCGGAATATACTGAATAATGTTTTGTTACTTCCATTGGTTATTTTAAGACTTATTAAGAAACATTGTATAAACTGAAATCGTATAAAGCGAACAAGCAATTTTTATTCTATGCGCAATATCCCTTCAGATCATGACTCTCCACAACTTCATATAATTTGTAGTTATCAGCGTTAATTTATATGTGAAAAGCTTTTGAGCATTCCTGTCGATGCTAGAGAATGCAGTGCTAAGTAACTCCAGGCAACTTTGTATCTTCCGGATAAATGTCGTCTAAGGCAATGGTTGCCAACCGGTGGTCCACGGACCACTGGTGGTCGATGCAAAATTTTTGATGGTCCACAGAAAAATTGGGACATTATTTCAATTTTTATGAAGATTCAGATTCAAAAATGACCAGTAACAAAACGTATTATGGATGGTATATATGTTCAAGACCTTATGTAATCTCGAAATAAACACAAGTACACAAATGTGACATCATTCAGCCATAGTATAATCTACCGTGACTTGCAAAGTCATGTTCAATACTTGTTACTGAATAGTTTCTTACCATTACTGTTGATAACTAGTTACTGGATGGTTTATGGCGTAGCAACGGTAAAATAACGGGATCTTTAAGAATCGGCTTACGCACCAGATACAAATTCATAAGCATTCGTATTCGAAAGCTATTTTTGCAAAAGATTTAAAAAAAAAAAAAAAACAAATTTTCTAGTGGACGTTGAAAACGTCAAATCGCCATACCAAAAAATGCAACAAATTTCACACTAAAAATGTGTAATACTTGAATAAAGTGCAAATTTTCAATTTATCTTATTTAAATAATTACACTATAACGTTGTTACCTTTAATGGGTGCATTTCATATTAATAAAATAAAAGTTTTCCGATTATCATATATAAATATATATATATATATATATATATATATATATATATATATATATATATATATATATATAAATGTATTTACCTTTTTTCCTAAATTCATATTAGTGGTCCGCCAAATTTAAAATTATACATTTAGTGGTCCATGAAGTTCAAAAGTTTGGCAACCGCTGGTCTAAGAGATCTAAACCGATGGTAAGTTGAATAAATCAAATCAAGATTATGCTTTATTGCGGCAACCTAACTATATCAAAGGAGTCACTGTTTTTGTTCGGCTGTCCATGCGTGATGTGGCGATCTCATGTACCTGATGAAGGTATTTGTACAAAAGTAAATGTAACGATCTTGACAGGAATTCGAACTGGGCTCCTCGATTTCTCATTTCGACCCTATAATCATTAAACCACCAACACATCCTAACATGTGCTAGAGTTTTATACATACATATATAAAGTACATTTTATACATATATTATATAAAGAGGAAATTTACATATATAAATATACCTTTTAAGAAAAGAAAACATTGTATTTAGTTGTAGTGTGCGTGTGTGGAGTCGGGGAAGAGGGGCACCACATGATTGTGAGAGTCTGCTGCCCGTAAAGTCTCTCACTGGAAGGGAAAAGTCCTGTTTTATTGCTACTACATCTCTGAGCAAAAAGAACGTTTACACTATAATGTCTTTGTACTAAAACAAAGAGATGGGACTTTGATATTCTAAGGCTGGGTGACCGGAGCTGATCTAGGTGGACCATGCATAAATAGCTTAATTCCAGTCGTACTATTGATGGGGCGCCTCGCTGTGACTGTGTCTACTGTGATTATTACTACTTGTAGACTATTATCATCATAGGGAGATCTATTCTAAAACTGTATGGGTTTGTAACAATCTAAGTAAATACTTAGTAGATATGACTTTAAATAACGTGCAAAGGGTTGACAAACCGTGAGAAATGAATGAATGAATCAATCAATAATATCCACTATTACATTTTAAATTCTTTTATATTATTGAACACTCAAACAAGTTTAATAGGTGATTAGTTTTCTTTATCTGTTTTTACTATCATCTATTGTTTCTGTTTTTTAGCTTTCTTCTATTTATTACTATTATCGCAGCCGCTTTCGGCTGCTCACTAAAGGCGGTAGAGAACAGGGCATTTTTCAACCTTGACCTTTCCATCATGATCCCTACACGCTTGTAATTTCGTTTGGAGATGAACTAATTACCTTTTTTGTTCACTGTTGTTACGAAATTAATCGTAATACACCTCCAAGCGTTTTCGCATAGAAATTTCCACTCATTTTTTTAGAGAGATTTTTGACATTTTAGTAATGCCATTTTCTGTCGTAAGGCACTCTGAACAAAACACAGCGACTCCTCGCCGAATTCGTGGTCGGTACTGACCGGTCGGCTCTGACTCGGTCGGTGCACAGGCTCCTGGCCTCAAGGAGGCTGTGTATTAAGTTACGCTCCCATTTTTTGTCTGCCAACTGGACGCTAGTTAAAACTCTCTCTATATATACTTCTGACTCTCGGCATGCCACTCCTACTGGCTGCCCGCACGTCGTCCGCAACCTTTCCCCGTACACACTATTGTTAGTAATTATTACGGGAGGTTTCGATTGGACTCGACCCGCGACGCCAGCAACCATCTGCAACGACCGGCAGCGATCACCAGCCGACCAGCAGCAATAACCAGACCAGCCGACCAACAGCGCTAACCAAACCTGACGACCAGCAAAGCCCATCTGTGACGACTGACCAACCTTTCCCGTACACTATTGTTAGTAATTATTACGGAAGGTTTTTTTCGACACTCACTTCGACTCCAACCGTCGACACGACCGGAGCAACCGCAATCATCAACCTCCAACCGTCGACACGACCAGAGCAGCCGCACTTCAACAACCTCCAACCGTCGACACGACAGGAGCAGCCACACATCAACCCTCAACTGGAGCGTCCGCATCAGCAACGTCGAACCAATGACTCAACCGGAACGTAAGCACCTCAACGTCCAACTGTCGGCATTACCAATATATATACTATTCTCCTTCATGTAATAAACCTGCGTAAATCATACACATCTTCGTTCTGTTGTCCATATTGTTTCGCCTGGTCAGATCAGAAAGTAAAAATGTGGCGGGCTCCTTGTGACATCGTCATTTACGACACGGGGGCGCTCGGGCTATCGCGCCCCCTCCAAGGTGTCCGCTACACTATCTTAAAAATGTGTTGACTTTCAAGCTAGCTGCTGGGGTGGGTCAATTCTAAAGGAACCTCTAGTACAGCTAAGAAAACAAAATGCAAATTTTGAAGAAATAATTTTGAATTCTTCAATTCACTCCGTGGAACTTGAAAACCTCACTTTAACTCTGATTCAAGTCCAATTCCAGCCAAAAGTCTGAATTGGGCCGAAAATTCCAATTCAGGCAGAAAATTGAGTTCTTCAAATAACAAACTCTATTGAACTTCAATTGAGTTGAGTTCTTAAATCACAAAATCTGCGGAACTTCAAAACCTCCAACTTTAATTCTGATTCCTTGGCATTTTGAAGAAATAAAATTAATTTTTGGAGATATCTTAAACCGAATTTAAAACATATTTTTGAATTTAGAATGTTTTTGTATTATTTTAAACTCAATATAAATTTAAAACTTTTAAAATCACTAATTGTTTCAGTAATTTTAAAATTTGAATTTTTATCCTCATCAGGATACAAATTCCAATACTGGATGTTCAAGCATCAGATGAAGGGAAGATTTCCGATAATGGGATCATCCTGATTCCAAAAAGGTATAATATGCCTATGTAGAGCAAGTGTAGCTTTAGTTAGAGGTTGTTTCAGACACACAGACATACAGACAGAATTTACCGTTTATTTATTTATTTAAGAATAGAAAGAAATTTGAAGACTGAAACCAAATTTCTCAAGATCTGTTTATAAAAAATCTTTTTGATTCTTCTTTTATTTTTTACTAGGTTTTACTTTAAGCACTTTCTACTTTACTGGGTTGAGTTCTAATACAGATACTCATTTAAACGAAATATTTCTACTTATTGCCCGATTGTTTTTATCAGTTAGACCAACATTTTATTCTACTTATTGCGTGGGGAAATTGCACACTAATAAAATGACGCTGGGTTACAAATATACGAAGCCAAATATAGACACCATGACAAGTTCTGATAAGGATGTACCAGAAGGTATGCATCACTGCAATGTATTGACAGGATTTGATAAAAGTAGCACATAACCTTGCAAAGGTTGGGCTCAGAAATACGTTCAAGTCGGGTAACCCAGACCGATCAGATGGTCTCTGATTGAGCGTGTTCCCAAGTATCTAGAAGTGATTCCCAAATCGCCTTGACTGCTTCAAACTTAATAAAAACCCTTTCGACATATGAAAACGATGTTTCATCATTACTCCCTCTCATGAACAGAGATGCAGTACGTCAACATTTAGGGGACGTGCCAAACTAGTTATGTATGATCAGAAAACTAACAAGAAAATATGTAGTACTTAAGAGGATATTTACTGTATAACCCATCTTAACATCTTCCCCGTCAGTTATTTTGGAAAAAACGTTTCATTTTCAGACGAATGTTTTATTTGCTTTTAATATAGTAACTACGAAACTGATGTAACTTGAAGTATCCGACGGTGGCTAACACCCCTAACAGACAAATGAGTTGACAAGTGGACTCGTTTGAAGCTCAGAAGGGAATAAAAAGAATCAAGATCGACGTATATAAACGTCTGTAGCTGGTTTTTGAACGTTATGTTTTGGATGTGTTTATTCGTGTGTCTGAAAAAGACACTTTCGGTAAAACCGTATATACACTTCTACGTCGGGAAAGGAGTTCATTCACCAAGACAAAATTTATACATGTTAATACTCCTAATCAGTTAAGATCAGAAGCCATGAGAGGCATGCTTTGTTTAGCTTCAGGGCATTTATTATTATTATTATTATTATTATTATTATGATGATGATGATTTTATGGATTTATCTCAAGTCACTCCACGAGCACTACTGGTCCCATGTAACCAAGTACTACCTGCCACATGACTCGGTTATTGGTGACTAAATCGGTCCCCCCACCCACCCACGTTTTCTGGTGAGGAAGGTATAACGATTCTTTCTTTGTTTTGTATATTTTCTTTTGTGTCGTTTTCATTTTGCTTCTATATTTTGAAATGAAGTTTATTAGAAAAAGGATATAGGATTTTTAAGCCTTTTGTTCCGGATGGGTTTGTAGGTAGCGCAAACGGAATTCAGGTTTGCAAACAAATTCATTCTGTGCTACCAAAAATGCACACTTCTATAAATATAGTAATTGTTACACAATACATATAAATGTAGCGATCCTAAATGAATACCACGCATTTGATTATTATAACGATTAAAAACAAAATCTGCCAAAGGGGTGGACGAACCTTGTTGTTGGGCCAACGGCCATCAAGTACAGTGGGATGGAATGGGCTTCATAGCTACGTATGCTTCTACATGGCATCGTTAGGCGAAGGGCTTCATGACTGAAATAAACCGCTGAGGTTTCCATTCGACGGGATAAACGTCCACGTGTCCATGACCAACGTGAGCCTTCAAGTTGGAGGAAATTGGTTGAGGTTTGACATGGAAAGGGATAGGTTCCGCCAGGGGCTACTTGCCCAAGACATGCTTTACATGAATGATACCTCTCTGGCTTTCAACCCAGATATGCGGAGGGAACTAGTCAGTTGACAAGTGAATCTACAACGACAACTGGTCATGGGACTGATGATATTCACACAAGATGTATGGTGGTTATTCAAAGAGATAGACTGGTAGCGGTTCTCCTCAAAACTTTAGCATCTTCTTTGACTTTTTGCATCATCAGCACTTTCCTCAGTATTTTTGTTATCGATTTACTATTATTTACCATTTCACGTCCTTTACCCGAGACAAAAATATAAATTTACATTGTAATTATTTGAAGCTGCAAATTATCACCAAGCGCAATTTTTATTACTAATTATTATTAAAATATCGTCACTAGATCGAAGGAAGTGACTTGTAATGAGCAACGGATCGGCTTTGAGTTATCTCCCTTGAACAGACATTTTTGTCAATTTCAACTTGATTAAAAATTACTCAGAAATTAGTCAAACGATTGGATTGTAAATTGCTTTATTTATGTTGGAATATTTTAAACGCCATTTCGCCATCAAACATTGTGCAACAATGTGACGTGTTACTGAAACAAACATACAGAAATAAGATCAATATATATAATAGTACTGTAATTCCCCATGTATAATACACCTTCATCCATAATACGAACCCCTAAAATTGTGCTGAAAGTGTGGGAAAATGCTTCTACTCACGTCTAATACGCACCCCTTGTTTGGCAATCAAACCCTATCAATTGTACATCTCCAATTTCATTACGGCCAGCATATTAGTTTTAAATATACAATATAATAGTTTTAAACATACAATAATATTACTTTAATATAGTTTTATGATAATTCTTATTTTACGGCGAATTTTAAAGATTTTTTGTGGCTGTGTATAATACGCACTCCTGATTTTGTTTATTTTTTATTTTTTTTTAGAAAAATGCGTATTATACATGAGAAATTACGGTAATGAGAATCTGAAAACATGTAAAAAATAACTCTTTTATTTCTATATTACAAGTCCTGGCATAAAGCATTAAATAAATTTATATTTTGTCATTAACAGTATATAGTAGTTTATTTTTTAATTTTCGCTTTAACGAACAAATAAAGAGCTTTTCTGATTAACTATATTCAAAACAACGCTGACACATTTTACTGGCAGTCATTCAAAATAATGTATAACCAATGTTCACTTTTGCTAAACCTCCTATGAAAAATTGGGAAGCATTTATTATTCGCACCATGTTTTTTATCATTTCGCCCCATTTAAGGTAACGAAGCCACTAAGATGTAGGGGTTACTGAGTGTTAGAGAATATAAGAAAAAAAACATTATTAAGAGGCGAGAACAATAAAAGAACAGAAAAGATTACAAAAGATAACCGTTGACATTGCATTTACATTTTTGAAGGTTAAACTTGACTGGAAAGCAAGAAACCGGAATAAAATTCCACAAGTGACAAAAGAAACTGTTAGCATAGAACATGCGGTTACACCTAGCTATTTCAACTGTAAAATGATAAAATCTGGCTGCTAATCTAGTACTACTTTTAAATTCATAATTATAGAGAAAAGTTCATCAAAACAATTGCCATGAAAATATTTATAGGTAAAATACAGGGACTAAAGGCGAGATGCCAGGCCAAGACCAATGACATTGCAAATTCTTCTTTGGGATTTATCAAGGATCTCTAAGTATCTAACAGAAGCACCAGACCATATGTGGCAGCAATAGTCAAAGCATAGACATATAAATATGCAAGATAGATTCTGGAGAGAGAATTTTCTAGTACGACACAATGAACCAACTTTACAAGCAGCAGATCTAACAATTGATTCAATATAATCTTTCTACTTAATGTCAGTAGAAAACAATAGTCTGGGAAGGTGCAAGAAGTCACTCTCCAGTAGGTTAGCATCAACGATGCTGATGTAAATGAAAAAGGGGTCTCTTAGACAATTAAAAGAGAGTGGTTTCATTTGGAGATGTTAAAATTAAATTTAATATAATCTTTCTAATTCATGTCAGCGGAAAACGTTAGTCTGAGAAGGCGCAACGAATCAACCTCCTGCAGATTAAACATCAAACTTGCTAATGGAAGGTAAAAAGAGTTCTCTCAGACGATTTAACGAGAGCAGTTTCGTTTTAGAGGCTTTAAAATTAACAAACTATTCTTTACCACAATTAACAACAGAATGCAGACTTTTTTTGAGGTCAGTTGCCAAATTGACCTTATCGAACCGACCAGATTTAGTATAAAAAGTAAATAATTTATAGTGTCTATTTCATAACGGTGTTAATAGTCAGTTGCAGTCAATATCGTAAGTAAACTTTGAATAACTGTGGTGAAATTCAAAACCGTATTTACATTTTTAAAACAAAATTTTTGTATGTAAAGTTGTAAGTCGATTTTTGAGGATATATCTTTTCAGAGTAAACAGTCATTATTTGAAATTTTCGTAAAAATAAACATATATCTCTTAGTTTATAAATTTTAGTAAATGTCATTACTCACATTTTGCAGAAAAAAAATAATTCCATGTATACAGACTGAAAGAACTAAGCAGGTTTCAATTGTTGGTGTGCGTTTTCTTTATTAATCTTTAGCCGCTTCCTTTTTTCTGGGTAAATGTAGTTACTTGGGTACATTATTTACATTATTCGGACTATTGTCCTCATCTTTGTCGCCATATTTATTACAACGTTTCGGCCTTCTTCAGGTGGTTGGAATGTCGAACTGAACCCTTTATTTCGCTCACTGGGGTACACTGTTCTAGTTCCACGTGCCATGTTTAATGGATGTCAGTTATCTCCTGTTAATTCCCTCTCTCTGCCTTAACCGGGTATTGAACTCACACTCTTTGAGTCCTGTCACTGGATCTAACCAACGCCTTTATCCACTGTGCCACGTGCCCTTGAGGACATCTGTGTATGAATATATATATAACAAACCAATCAGCACTTAGTAACTTAGATTCCTATCTTTACTCATAATTTTTCGCAAAGCGATCGCCAGACGACAAGAACTGAGGAGGTTTATGAGAAGACTAACCACCAAAAAAATTAACGGGTGCGGAGAGGAAGGGGAAAATGTGGGTAACATTCACCCAGACGGAGGAAAATAAAATAAGCAAATAAAAAATCCTGTAGCCGGTTGACTAGACTTGATTCTCTGATTCCTCCTCGATCCTTGTAACCTGACTATCGCTTAGCGCGAAGCTGGATAACGATTTGGAATTCAATCTCTGTCTGCTGTTTGGTTTGTTCTCTCTTAATCTAATGTCTAGAGAGGCATGAAACATTTCAGGTCTTTGTGTAGGTCGTTGTCTGTTTTTGCTTTTCTTTTCTTGCGTTTTCTTTCCCATCTTTCGTCTCTTCTTTTTCTTTGTTTTTCTTTTCTTGTTTTCTTTGACATGTCTAGTATTGATATTGTAGTTCTTTGAAGCCTTACCAATAGCGTGGTTTATTTGTTTGTATATATATATATATATATATATATATATATATATATATATAATAGAAATCCAAATTTACCTCATTCATATAGCTATTTCGACCAACAAATCTTATGTTGGCACTGTCAACTCAGAAGTGTGAAGGAATAAAATAGGAAACTGTATTACACAACAAAACCCATAATTACCTCATATGGAGATAGATCTATTTTAGCCAACGCGAAGTGCGTCAGTCTTATTCAACCCGGTGTATAGACAGCCCATACACCGGGGTTGAATAAGACTGACGCACTTCGCGTTAGTTGAAACAGATCTATCCCCATATGACGTAATTATGGATTTTATTGTGTTATATATATATATATATATATATATATATATATATATATATATATGTGTGTGTGTGTGTGTTTATTGGACATTTTTACATGTCTATGAAATCTTTACTAGCTAGCTATTTTAATTATTAAATGTTTAATATTACTAATATAGCATATCCTAAAAATGGATTGATAAAACGACAATGAAAAATGTGAACTCTACTAGAAGGGAAATAACTCTTGCAAAATCAGTTTTCTTTTTATGAGATTAAATTCGACGCCACCATAGACAATCAAAACTGACATGCCTAAGAGATGTTTATTGACCATCACAGACCAATCACTACCATTCTAGAGTATCTTCCTACAATTCGAGATTCATGCGAACTTCAACAGACATTGTCAAGTAAAGACATGGAAACGAAGCTCACCGGTATTTTTTGACACGCACGAATCAAATCGGTTTTTTAAAATATGGTAGCACCGTAGAATTGGCAGTTGAAATCCTGACTGTTAGAAATTGGATAACGATTCCGAACCGTAATGGAATTTAATCTGCGGTAGTCATCGTATGGCATCCATGAAAGAATTTTTTCCCTTTGGTGCCTGTATAGTGGTGACTTTCAGATTCTCGAAATAATGGAATTCCTATTTTGTTACCCGAATCTTATCAGATAAAAGTCGGCGAATAGAAAGAAAGAAAACACATTACTGGATGAAATAAAAAAGAAATAAAAGTCTGTGGAAAAGGTACTTTTTTGATAAAACATCATCTGAGTCTAAAACAAGAAGGAGACACGGTGGAGTAATGAGTAGCGGCTCGGATTAAGGAATCGGAGAGCCGAGTTCGAATTCCAGTCGTGCTAATACCCTTGGGAAAAGGTATGAATCCGCTTCTTCTCCCCCAGCTATGGTAAATAATAGGACAGACCCGGTTC